>CM038679.1:498511052-499199998 GCA_021605205.1 Aegilops longissima | reverse complement strand
CCGAGGGCGGCGCCCGTGGAGAAGTGGCGGCGGCGCCGCCGTGGATGGAGCCACGCCGTGTCGGCTCGGGACGGCGCCGGCAGCACCGTGAGATCGAATCAAGAAGAAAATGCGGCGATTAGTGTACAACCTCTTTGGTGGCGCCGATTAGGCGCAGCTTCATCGAGAAGCGGTGATGATGATGCTCTTCGGTGGTGCGGTGAAGGCGGCGGTGTGGGAATGGAGGTGGCGCGAAAAGCGAGGAACGTCGGGGCAGCTCCTTGGAGGTGGAGGGCGGGGTGGCTGAACGGCGGGACGATGAGATCGATGAAGGATCCTCATCGATGCGATGGATGAGGGCGTCGAGGTGTTCTTTGTGGACGGCGTCGTTGGGGAAGAAGCTCCGGTTGGGTGGCGGACGGAGCAGGGTGTGGGGTTTCATCGCGGGTTTCGCGGCCTCGGTGTCTGAATGGGTGGGCGGATGGGATGGCGGTGGGGAACCATGGCTTAGAGGCGCTTGTCGAAATGTGGGGTAAGTTTGAAAGTACCCCCACCGATTTGAGGCGGTTCTTTCGGTTCGAGGGTACCACGGGCATTTCACGTGTCGGGATTTCACAGGAGGTGGGAGTTTTCGTAGCGTTGTAATTTCGGAATAGCAAGGCGCGGGTTGAGATGGAGGAGTTAGCCGAACTGTGAGAGACAAAGATATATCTTAAATATTTCGGGCTAACAAAGGCGCGGGTTGAAATTTCGGACAAGCCTAACGTGTCTTGTACCAAATCAATGCGCACTACAAATGTCATTCAAAACTTTGAATTCATGTTATGTTCAATTAAAATATTTAGCTTCGTGTATAATGCATGCAACCTACTACTCAAATGAATGTTTTAGTGCATTCCAAGCGTATATACTACGCTTCAATATGAACTAAATTTGAATAAGATCTACAGATAATGATTGTTGTGAAGTCAAAGCATTTGAATTCGTTTCTCTGTTTTAATAAGATCTACAATCATCATTATTGTCAAGTTAAACCATCGTTTGTGTATTATCTTCACAGCACACCACATGATTATGTCGAGTTACATATGAACTATGTGTACTATATGAACTCGAACTAGATTTTGAATCCACTTTATTTTGATTTCAAATCACATTACATTTCTAGCTCTAGCTAGATCTTCATAATCTAAACCATGTCTCATATGTATAATGTGTTTATCACATTATGTATGGTGCCCCCCCCTCGCCTACAAGTATTTAGATGTGAGTTGCAAACACCACACATTACCACAAATTCAAATAAAATGTGAGAATGTTAGATATATAGTATTGTTTAGATTGCTCGATATTTAGTTGTAAGCTGCAAAGCATACATTATCTCAAATTCAAATAAAATGTGAGATTGTTTGATGTATAGTATGGTTTAGATTGTTCGGCATTTAGCTGTGAGTTGCAAACACCATGCATTATCACATTATGGTATAACATGTGCACAACACGTGTATCACCGCTATATTCATGCATGCAATGTTTAAAACACTATGATCTCCTATTCAAATATATGAATCCACTTTCATATCAAATTATGATCTTTATTAGTCTCTTACAACCACACAGTCCTCTAACCTTTGTAGCTACCACTAACTTCTCTCGTGCATGCACACACCCTCCTCGCCCCCTCCCTCGGCATTCTATCCACCGAGCACATTCATTTTTTCCTTTAGGTCGTTCTCCCAGAGTCTCCACAAATCCTTTCCGACACACACCGATCGATAAACCTCTCCAGCGATGCCTGCCTACAGCATACACACACAGCTTCAATCTCCTCCTTTATGTGTCCTTGCCTCGTGTCTCTCATATGGTCAGACACACGTGTAAACTCTCACCCCTCTTTTAATCGATCTCACAACCGCACACTCCTCCCCCTATCCAGCTAGTAGTTGGGCCTCTCGCACCACCTCCTAGCTCCATTCTCTCTGTCTATCCGTCTCGTTGGGCCTTATTTGCCTCTAACAAATGGACGTACACCGACCGATCTCTCGCTATACATATAGCCAACTAGGTCCTTATAACTCGTTTTACCCACACATCGATCGATCTACCTCATTAGTTGTGTCTCTCCTTCCTCCGACAAACAACAATTGATCTACCGATCTAGTTAGGTTTGCTTACCAAACACATGGTTCCCCTTCATCATCCATGGATGCGTCCGACAGATCTATCACGCATGTGAGCACACGAAACACATCCCCACTCTTATTGATAACATTGCAGTTCCACCCTCAGTTTGTCTAGTAGGCCTCTCCCAACATCTCCGAGAAGCAACTCCATCACCCATCCAGCACTCTACCCCTCTCCCTCCCTCTCCCTCCCTCTCTCTCTCCTCTCTCTCTGTCCCATCATATTTCCCGTCCTTCAGTTATGTATGGATGTCGACCGATCTCCCTCATGACATAGCTGGGTCTCTCCTTCTCAACACATATACGAGTCGTTCTACCTCTATAGTTAGGCCTCTGCCTACCCTCCCCCACCCCTCCCCCCACACACCGATACATCAAGCGCTCTAGTCATGTCTCCCTACCACACACAAACTTGACATGTGCCCTCTAACGTTCCAGTGGCCAGTCGCCCTATATCTTTGACTTGCACACACACACACACACACATTTTGATGGCTCTCTTCATCGATCTCGCACCCACCCTTGATCCTCTCTTGACTCTATCGATAGCTATGACCCCTCCCTCTCTTCTTGTGGATTGCCCGACCCTCTATGTATGATATGGATAGGCCTCCATTTCACACACATTGCATGCAAAATTTTGTTTGAGATGTCATCGACACATATTCCCACAAATAATTCACGAAATCAACCCCCACCCCACCCCACCCCACCACAAAACAAAAAACACTCACGAGCGGTTTGTATCTCTCACACACACACGTAGGTGGGGGCGTGCCGAAGAGAAGAGGTGCATGCAGCGGCGCACGTACTCCGTCTCTTTCCCAACCACACCCGGCGGGTACGGTGGAGCTCGTTTACTGTACGAAAAAGGCAGCCCCGTGGTAATTTGTGCGATGTCTTGGTTGTCCACTTTGTCTACCACGGGTGAACAAACAAATTGCGACTTGGCGTTATGTTAAATTAAAAAAGAGGCAAACCATGTGGGGCCTACCTTAGAGGCAAGGCTCTATACACTGAGTACTTTTGATGTGTCCCGTCAACTCATGAGCGAGGAGAAGCTTGCTTAGTATGCCGTCTCCCCGCCCATGGGCGCGGTGGCTCGAGGATGAGGTGAAGCTTGCTCCTCCCTACGCCCATGCTTGCGGTGGCTCATGGAGACGAGGAGAAAAATTACTACTCCTCCGTTTACTCCTCGTCCCTACTACCTTGGTTATAGAGATTATATCATATTGTTTGGAATATATATGTCCTTAGTAGATTTCAATATGAACTACTAGTACATACTCCAAACAACGATGTATATAGGCGTATTTTAGAGTGTACATTCACTCATTTTGCTCCTATGTAGTAGCACTCTCCCTCGCCCTCGACCCTGCATACGTGGTGGGCGTGCATCAATTCATTCGGTCTCATATAGCGAGCGATATATACTGCACTACCATTATTGCTTGACTTCGAAGAAGAAGAGCCAATCGCAAGGTTAATATTTTGGAGATGCCAAGCGCAAGGTTATGGGAGAGCAGTAGTAGGTGCGCGTCATTTATAAATAATTTTTTTTCTTGATGCACGTACGCAATATGATAGGTTCATATGGAGAAAAAGAAACGCTCCACTATATACATAGTCGGGACGGGCCAGCCTACGGTTGCTTCTGGGGTTGCTCTCTTCACACTCTCTCGCACAAAGCATTGTGGCCACATCTCTAACATCGGCGGATCACGTCCGCTTGGGGAAGGGTGGATGCTTAGTGTAGATCGGTGTCCGTCACCGGCAGTGAAAACCTTGTCGGCGCGTCGATCAGGGGTCCCGCCGTTCTCTCTCACAAAGCGGTGAGGTTGCCTTCGTCCCTTGCTCCTTTGCGCGGCGTGGGCGAGTTGCCGCCTCCGCCGCCCTCCTCAAGGTTGAGCTCGTCCCTCGGTACAACTCCTTTACAGCTGGCTTGCACCTTTGCTCCAGCTGCCCACATCACTCCTGTGGATATTTCTCTACTTCTTTGCCCTTGCATACACGATACCTCTCTGGCTTCTCGTCTTGTATTTGTGATGAGTTTATGTCTCATCAACTAGTCCTAATAATCTTATTCTAATCACGCTTCTTCAATTTCTTTGCCACGGGGATGCTCATCTCGATTTTGGTGAAACTGCACAAAATGATCCGATGGTCAAAAGGTTGCAAACTTCATTTATTAGGAAGCTCGAGCGTTGCCCGACAAATTGAAGCCTAGTCGGGGTTCACGGTTCAAGGGCTAGGGACTGCATGGATCGTTTTTTCTTTAGCTGCCTCTGTTCCAAAATAAGTGTCAACTTTAGTAGTAGTACAACTTTGTACTAAAGTTTGCACAAAGTTGAGACACTTATTTTGGAGCGGAGGAGTACATATTGCTATGATCATCAATCATTGAGATGCAATAGCATGCATGTTAGTCTCCTTTGTATTTGATGAAATGTTGCAGCAGGCAACCTTGGATGCAAGATACATGTAACAGAAGCTGGAAGCTTCATAGCATTGTACAAATTTATCTAAACGATAAATTACGGTATGTACTAGTACTATACTAGTACTTCCTCCGTTCCTAAATATAAGTCTTTGTAGAGATTTCACCATTAACCACATGCGGATGTATATAGATGCATTTTAAGTGTAGATTCATTCATTTTGTTCCGTATGTAGTTCACCTAGTGGAATCTCTACAAAGACTTATCTACTAATAATAGCTAGCCCCACTACTAGGAATTCTCTATCCTCTCCTTGAGCCACATCATCAAAATTAGCGTAGCCGTTAGATGAAGTAAATCAGTCATAATAGCCGTCGATCTAGGCGTTGAGAGGCTCACACTAAGCCACATGCAAGCATGCGAAATACCGTGGCACATGCATGTGAGTGGGTTTTAAATCACATCAACATGTCTACATGCAAGCATGCACGGTAGCATGCATGTAAGTGAGCTTTTAAGTCCCATTAACATGTCAAAAGAAAAATATAATCCCATTATGCGGTAGGAGTTGGCTGATCTTTTTCCTTATGTGGGATGATCTAAATGATGATGGGAGTTTATTTAGTTTGGCTACCACATTTGTCATGCGGTTATAGATTTTTTAGTTCTATGAAATCGATAATTTTTGTGAGAGATATACGCTGTTCATGACAGCGGCGAGGACTCATCTAGTAATATTTAGGAGCGGAGGAGTACTATGTAAAGAGTTAGGTGTCGCACGGTGATAGTGTGAGGTGGGCCATGTAATCACTTGAGCCTCGTGTTTTCACTACTCTTGCACTCCATTTGTAAGAATGGAGAAAATTGTAATCTACTACCTCCTTTACGCGGCGTGGGACATCCAGCAGTCCTACCACCTCGGTAATAAAGACCAATGAGCCGTCAAATCACATAGACCCAGCGATAAGTTGGACGGACGAAGCAACCATCACTCTTGCGCCGGTGAGAGGTCGCGTTCGCTCTGCCGGGCATGAATGCGGCACCGATTCTTTGAGGCGGTGACCGTTTGGCGGGAAGCCTTGCGCAGGCGATGGAGGGCTTTGGGTGGGCAGGCTGGTCGAGGAGGCGTGGCAGCTGTCGCATGTCCCTACCGGACCGCCCGGAAGCGAGAGGATGCACCGACTCTGCGGCTAAAATCATACACTACACACCATATCTCTGTAGGAGTAGGTCGATCTGTCGCACTCTCTAACACACACATCTTTGTTAAAACACACACACACATGCGCACCTTGGTCCCGTTGCACCTTCTAACGTGACTTATTACACCTAGGCGGAGGGAGTAGTAAGTATCTGAGATCTGATGGCACTGCTTGACTTAAGTCGAATACAAGTGCCCAAAATTTGTGTGCATGTTATAATAAGATTCACTTAAAATAGTGCATGAGTGAGCAGAGGGATCAATTGGACAGTGTTCGGCGGTAGCAAGATGTGTGAGGTAGTAAGATACACGCTGGCACTTTTAATTTTCTTATTAATTTGTTTGTTTCACCCTCATTGGTGGGACCCAGCATTACTCGTGGAGAGAGGTAAGGTGACTAAGGCTGCATTATTTCTGCACCTTGTGGATAGTCTTACCACCAAAGCCACATGACACGATTATGATTGAAATCCTAATGACTCCACACACACACACACACACACACACACACACACACACACACACGGCATGCACATCACACGAATGCAGGAATGTATAAAGGTTATTTTCCTCTTGTTGAACATAGCGGGAGGGTTGTGTAGCTAGTTAGCTTTGTTAGCTCATCAAACTTGAGGTCTCGGGTTCGATAACTACACTTGAGCATAATTTTTGCGAGGAGGATTCTTTGACAGTCAAAATGTTTTCTAGGGTTTGCACGCTTCACACTCTCTCTCGGTATATATATACAGCTGGAGCCTCGGCGCTTGTGTTGCTCTCTTCACACTCTCTCGCCCTCTCCTTTGGGCTGGATCCTCGGCGCTTGTAGTTGCTCTCTTCACACTCTCTCGCCCTCTCGAGATCTAAACAAGACTTCGTTGGCCTCTCTCTCCCTCTTTGCTGCTCAAAGAGCGGCAGGATCCGTCCTTGGGAAGGGAAGGAGGCTTACGCGTTGTCGCCGTCGTGAGGAGGAATCCCTCTGGCGCTGCTGTTCACTTTCCACCCAGTGGCGGGCGGGAGGCCTCCGACCCTTCTTCTTCGCCGTCGTCCGTCGCCCACGAACCATGCCCCAAGAACCTTAAGGTATATTTTACTTACTCCACATGCATTGCTCTAGCTGCATGTATACCATGAATCTAGGGCGTGGTTCAAAGAGGAAAGGAGTGGGGAAAGTAGTGGGAAAAGTTGTATATATCATGAATCTAGGGCGTGGTTCAAAGAGGAAATGAAGGGGAAAGTTGTATAGCATGAATCTAGGGCGTGGTTCAAAGAGGAAAGGAATGGGGGAAAGTAGTGGGGAAAGTTGTATCGCATAAATCTAGGACGTGGTTCAAAGAGGAAAGGAAAGGCGAAAGTACTAGTTCAAAAAGGAAAGGAAGGGACAAGGCTGTAGAGTTTGAGCGGGACTAGATTTGTTTAAGCTCACATAGGGAAAGGTGTCTAAAGATAACAAAAGCTGGGACCAACACAAATATGCTCCTTGGTTGTTTGTTTTTGTTGCAACAGTATGCATGACCACGAGTACATCGGTAGATGCACATGGTGCTGGTGCGTCCTTGTCCCATGCAACTCATTAGCTGTTGTTAATCTATGGCCTGTTTGGTTAAAAACTCCTAGTCCCTACCTGCTTGGTTCGGGGACTAAACATGGACTAGAGGTTATTAAATGACATGATAAAGACCATGTTACCCCTAGTAATGAACTAATAGAAACAAGGTGCGATGCGTGGCGAGGGCAACTGTTGGAAAAAGTCCCAAAAGACCCCTCGGGGTCTTCTTTCTTTAGTCCCAAATGCCCACTTTTAGTCCCGAAAAGTCCCTCCTGTTTGGTTTAGATGTGGTGACACGGAGTTTTTAGTCCCTACACCAAAATGTCCTGTAAACAAACACCCTCTAATAATGCCGTTGGAAAATTGATGCAATGCCACGGTTAAAAGCAAATTACATGTTTAACAATTTTATTGTTAATATAATCTCTATGTTAATATTAATCAATGCCACCGTTTGAGAAATGCTCTTGTCTTGCTTTCTTTCCCATTTAGATAAGGTAGATGCTTCTTTTTGTTGGCTTCATCTCATCCACCGTTATTGACCACTAATTGTTTCCTTTGCACCTCTATGTAAATAGGGTTATCTACTTCACCTCGTTGCCATTGTGACCTTTTGTTGCCTTGCACAAAACACTTTTGTTTTAAGAGTGTTTTGTGCAGTTCAACAAAATATCACACCGACAACGTTAGCTTGATTGCTTGATCTTAGTGGAACTGCACAAGAGGAGATCTTACTTCCTATCCGTTAAAGGCGAATTTGGTTCAGATCTTCTTCTTGTGAGTTGTTTAATTCCGCATCATGAGAGGTCGATTACTAGCCTTCTTTCACATGATTCTGCGTGTGCTTTCATATGTTGTGCTACTTATGCGATAATGTTGCTTGATTTTAGTGAAGCTGCACAAATGGAACAAGACTTCCAATCTGTATGTGCACCGTAATATCCCATTGAGGTAAGATAAGGATATTTCTGGCTGCTAGCCTGTATTTTGCCACTTTCATCGAGAAAATTAAGTTTAGTACTATACTTGTGCTCCCTAATTGACATGCCAAATCTTACATTGAAGGCGAAGCTTGTATGTTATTGAACCAAGTGATGAAGGGGAAGAACAAGCGGAAGAAAAACAAAAATCAACTCCGGTGCTGTAATGAAACCTTTGGGAACTGTGATGACACAAGTAATGATATAGTTTTGCATCTTAATTTATTGCTATGGCTGGAGCGAGCAATTGTTTTGCCACTGATTTGATGCCATACGTAATTATCTCTACTTGTGCAAACAGGATCTTCTTTGAAGATACCATATATTTTAGTGGAACTGCACAAGAAGATGTTGGAAACATTAAACTAATCGAGGAGTATATAGTAAGCATGGCCACCCCGTAGATAGCAGCAGATGGTTCGAGAAGTGCTTCATCGTATGCTCTACACAATCAACCTCGACAAAGGTTGGTACTCGCCCACTGATTTCATCCATATGATTGAGCTTTGTCATCTCTATTGGTGTTGTGCTACTGTGTTTAGATCTTGTCATGAAAAAGTGGTATTGTCCTTGGGAAGTGCTTCATCATGCTTGTTTTAAATATTTCCTTTCCTTTTTTGAGCAAACATGGATGCTAGCATTTAGTAGTCCTCTTGTCTTTGCACAACAGGATCATCTTCCTCGAAGAAGAATATAGATGCGTGAAGTGACTAGTTCCGATTATGCTAGGATGAAGAAGCAATGTCTATCTTCTCATCGGAAGGAGCGGTTGAAGGATGGTTACATTACTCCCCACAAGACCAAACTAACTTCAACTCGGAAGGGTGACAAATCTCCATTTTTTTTTACGTGATCTTTGAGTACAATGTTGTTCTAGGATTCTTTACGGTGAGTTCCATTTTCTAAAAGTGTGCTCTACATGGACCATGTATGTACTGTTGAAGCTGTCAATTCATAGTACAGTTTGCTTTATACTAATCACTTTTTGTATTTGTGCAAACAGGGGTGCTCGACTTGATTTCAGCAGGAACTGCACAAAATGTTCATGAATACATCGAATCATTCATTTCCACCACAAGAAAGGAGGTGCCCATAAGTTCAAGGCGTTGCAACATATAAGGCGAAATCATACAAGCTCTGTGAATTTGGTTGATTTTGGTGGGCGCACAAAAGAACAACCGGTTTATTTGCACGACTTGCCATGTCAATGTCGAATTGATGGCAAACCTGCCCATTCCACAATCGTAGGCATTTGATATTTTGGAATGGGACAACCTTGTCAAATTTTGCTCATTGATTTTAGCAAGATATCGTTTGATATTTTTGAATGGGGCGCCCTTTGCTGCCGGCGGCGATCAATTTTTCTTTATTCTTTAGTTGTGAAGTAAATATTGCCTCGACATGTGAGTCGTTGAGATGCATAATCATCGATTGTTTTGAATGTTCTCTATGAATTGCCAGGCTGTGTGTTTGATTGCAATGTCTGAAGCGCTAAAAGCTGCTCAAACTCTTTGTACTCATACATTTCCTTTTTACTTAGCACATTGTGAAAGTGCATATTTTTGTATAAGATTGGTCAAAGTAGAGATACTTTGACTCGGACAAAACTTGTATGCAGACTAGAAAGGACGGAGGAGTACATGTAAGCTTCTGCAAGCGTGGTGATCAACACAGGAATAATGCTAAATGCGTATTGTTTTGCATGTTCATCCAATGCCGGTGATACATGAATTCAAACTAATCGAAATAAATTCATTCATACGGTCGGTTCATATAAACATGCGGATTTCATTACATTTCATACATTCTTCAACTAAAAGGGTGTGTGTGGCGCATGCATCTCCCAGATCACGAGAGGCGAGGTCATCCTCCTTTTGAAAAAAACTAAAAAGTGCGTTGGAGGTATAATTAATTAACGAAGCTACCCACATGTGTCCCGAGGCGAGCGAAGCTTGAGTGATTTAGCTGCAGTGCGATTGCGTAAGCGACATGTGGCTGTTGGGCCCCGTGTCGATCGCCCATTGCACCAGCGATTAAGTAAGCAGCGTTCTTCTCGGCGCAGCTCTCCGACTCACGTTGCCGCCAAGAAGCTAACGGCCGTCAATGGTCAACCCGCCTAGCTTGGCTTCAGCGGAGGGTAGCGATGGTGGCCTTACTTGGACCCGGCGGCGGCGACCTACGTGTTCTACTCTTCCTCGTTTTACGTGGCGGCGGCCTCGTTGGTAGCGGCGGGGCCTTGGCGGTGCCGGCGATGCCCTGTCTCGTTGCGGTGGCGGCGCCTCGGCGAGCGGTAAATCCTCCCCACGTTGCCGACGCGGTGGGGCCTCGGCTGAGCGGCGATGTCCTCTGCCTCGTTGTTGGCGGGCGGGGCCTCGGCGGGCAGCGGTGTCCTCTGCCTCGTTGTTGGCACCATGAGGCTTGGCGGGCAGCGGTGTCCTCTGCCTCGTTGTTGGCGCCCGGCGGCGTCGAAGCGAAGTGTCGTCGGCGCGGCGGGCGAGGACTTCGTGGGAGCGGCATTGTCCTCTGCCTCGTCCTCGGTCTCGCCAAAGCGCCTCGCCGCTTCGCCGCCCTCTTTGCTAGTCTCTTTATGGCGGCGCAGCCTCCGCCACCGCATGCGGTACCGCCCGGCCTTCGGCGGCCCTTGCGGCGGGCGGTGCGAGTCAGCAGCGCCTCTGCTCCGCCCGCTCGCGGCGATCTGCTCCTCCGCCCTGGTGCTCCTAGAGAGATGGTGGTTGTGGCGGCGTCGGCCTGCGCCTCCGGAACTGCTCCTCACGCATCTGCCTCACCTGTCCATATATTGGGCACGGGCCTCGCCGATGGTCATGGTGCAATGCACCGGCGAGATGGGCGGAGGAGGGTTGGCGCGGATCGTCGACTACCATGTTCTCCATTGGGACGTCGTCGTCCTCCGGCTACTGCCGTCCAGCGGTCGGCAGCAATGGCTGCTATCTCCTTGTGGTCCGCCGTCCGCCCGTCCGAAAAGCGCTGGAAGCGCGAGAAGCCATGGTGGGCAGTAGTGGTGTGGACAGGAGAAAGGCAGCGTATGCGGATAGCTGCGGCTATGGTGGCGCGGTTTATATAACAATGGTGGGCATGCGGAGGATGGGCGTGTGGCCGAATAGCCGCCTCGGCAACCGTGTATCATTAATGTAATGCGGCATATGGGCCAGACGGACGACACTTAATGTCGTTTGAAAGCGAACAATCTCCTGCCGGGAAGCGGGCGGCCCGTATTGACTTATTTGAGGCGGAAGCGGCGAGAGAGATCACTTTACTTGGATAGGATGACAATGGGGACCCACCAGGTCCATAGCCTCACGTCATAAGTGCCTCCTTATTTATATATATATATATATATATATATATATATATATATATATATATATATAAAACTATAATTTATTTTGCTTCCTCTGGTTTCGACATCACGGTCCCACACCATTGTCTACCTATGTACTCCCTCCTTTCCGGTTTATAGGGCTTATCTCAAAATTTTAGTTTTCCATTTTATAAGGCTCAATTTGGTTGTTTTCCATCACATGTTCAGATTCCAAGGTGCATTAAATCATTGCATGCAAGTATTAAGAAAATTGACCAATGCATGTACTTTATGCATGCATGCATTGCAATTAATGCATTGGTAAACATAATTTTTGAGGATAACAAGAGCATTAATTAGGTGCTTTTGCAAAACTAGAAAAAGTATTCCACCACTCGCCATCTACCTTGATTGGTGAGATTTTTGAATTGAGCATTATAAACCGAAAAGGAGGGAGTAGTCAATAAGCGAGAGAATTGCACAAGAAGCGCCGACAGTGGGACCAAGCAGCTCGGCGTATTTATGTTTTTGAGGTGTGAGCACTGCAGAGTTTTTCGATGTTTACCCCAGATATTAATTTTTCTCCTTTGAACAACAACGAAAACATCGCTGCGGTAATAGCCAGGCGGGCTGTGGCCCGTCTAGCCCGAGCAGATATCCAGCCGGATATTAATTTTTTCAAGCTGAAAATGGCTAGCCCAACTATACTTTTTTAGGAATACCCAGGCAAGGTCAAGTTGTTATTCTCCGCTTGTTGGCTGCAAATCTTTCCTAGGAGGGATGCATTAGGCTTAACAAGAAAATGGGCTTTAGAAATAATAAATGGGATGTAATTATAAAAACTGGGTAGTAACTATAAAAAATGCACCAAACAGTGATTACTTTATAAAATATTATTTTTGGAATATTGAAAATTTTAATTTCATTAATTGTTCTTGACGGAATGTTTAGTTGGATTTTTCATAATATAAATTTATATTGAAATTGTATTTAATCTGACTAAAATTTCGGGATAAAAATATTGGATCCCATCAAAATGTGGGAAATTTTATTGAATTCTGTTTTGAACGGTTGGTTGAAATGGGCTGTACTTTTAACAAACTGTAGATGGGCTATAGTGAATTCCATTAGAATTCAAAAATGGGCTACATATTCTTACAAATCTCAATTGGGCTATAAGTTCTCTTCCTCACACTTCTGGCCTTACTAAGTTGTGCGTCCCTAAAAAATAGAGTTGGCGGGTATGCAAGGCTTTGTCAACTTATAGTCAACACACAGTTCTAGCAGCGGTGGCGTTGGATGTCCATCAACGGATGCCATCTTCTTCTTCAATCTCGGATATTCTAGCTTCACCGCCCAAAAATGATTCATCCCCGACATCTTTGGCGCACCGTTTGAAGCTGACTGTGGGCCTACTAAGTTGGCGTACCAAGGGCTTTGTCAACTTAGTCAATATAAATGATTCTAGCTGCATTGGTATCGATGTCCATCCAACGGCCGTCGTGCTTCTTCAACCTCTGGTCTTCTTGCTCCGGCCACCCAAAGCAGCGCCGGTCGTGCCGCTTGCTCCTGCCTCCGTGGCGGCTGTCTTTGCCCTTGAGCCTCACCGCCCTACTACTCCCACCGCTGGCGAGGCCATCCCTCCACTCACCCTTGACCCACCCCTGTTATTGCTGCGGCGGCGGCCGCCGAACCAGTGAACCCTCGTACTCCTCTCGCGTGTGCATCCTTTGCGCGTCTTCCCGGCTCCGTGCGTCCCTTCCTAGGCCTCGCCATCGTCCACCGCCGTGGTGCTCTCGGGTGGCGTGGTCAACATGGTCGAGCGACTTCCATCGGACGTGGGTATGCGTGGAGAGGTGACAACTGGGTCCACGGCGGCCGCGGAAGTGCCTCCTTATTACTGCGCAAAATAATTATTCCACGACACGGGGACCCACGGACGGGCCACCGTATTCGTGAAAAAATGATTCGCCCCCTGACTGCTGGGACCCACGAGCTACATCTTTGCACGCAAGGAAGTGCATAAAAAAAACGATTCGCCCCCCTGTCTGCTGGACCCACCAGCTACATCTTTGCACGTAAGGAAGTGCGTCCGAAAAAAATGATTCGCCCCCCGACTTCTGGACCCACCAGCTACACCTTCGCACGCAAGGAAGTGCGTCTGGGCAAAAAAAAAAACGATTCGTCCCCCTGACTGCTGGGACCCAGCAGCTACACCTTCTCATGCAAGGAAGTGCATCCGGGCAAAAAAAAGCGACTCGCCCCACATTGCTGGGACCCGGTAGCTACACACCATGCGCAAGGAAGTGCGTCCGGGCAAAAAAGCGATTCGCCCCTTGACTGCTGGGACCCACCAGCTACATCTTCGTGAGCAAGGAAGTGCACGCGGTCGGGACCCACTGGTGAAGCGTGCGTGGCGTTGTCATCACAGTCGTGACGTGTGCGTACATCTTGGTTGATGTAAGCGCGCGCGCGTGTCATAGTAAGTAGCGCCGCGATGTCGTAGTAGAAGCGCGCGCGTAGCATGTACTGCGTCGTCTGGCGACCGGGTGCAAGAAAAAAAATCTGATCCCGTATGTGTACATCTGGCGGGGTCTCGAGCGCCTAGTCGCTCATACCGCCAAAGCGGAGAAGCGGACCTCCTCTGGTCGAAGCAGGGGTCCTGTTGATCGGGAGGGTGTGGCGTACCACAAAAGCGGAGAAGCGGACCTCCTCACGGTTGAAGCAGGGGTCTTGTTGATCGGGAGGGTGTGGCGTCCGCCAAAAGCAGACGAAAGCAGACCTCCTACGATCGAAGCAGAAGTCTGTTGATCGGGAGGGTGTGGCGTACCGCAAAATGGAGAAGCGGACCTCCTACGGTCGAAGCAGGGGCCTGTTGATCGGGAGGGTGTGGCGTGTCGCAAAAGCAGGCAAGCGGACCTCCTCACGGTCGAAGCAGAAGTCTGTTGATCGGGAGGGTGTGGCGTGCCGCAAAGCGGAGAAGCGGACCTCCCTACGGTCGAAGCAGAGTCTGTTGATCGGGAGGGTGTGGCGTACCGCAAAGCAGACCAAAGCGGACTTGTGTTGGGCCTTCTGATCGAAGCAGGGGGGGAGGGTGTGGCGTACCGCATAAGCGGTACTCACGGGATACTGTTCATCTCCACCGTCGACCTCCTCCGGCCTCCATGGGCTACCGTCGACCTCCTCCGGCCTCCACGGGCTCCTATTGATCCAGCCTCCACCGGCGCTTCTCCACCGGCTCTTTGTTCAACCACCCCTCCACGGGCACCCCTCCACCGTCTCTGTTCATCCAGCCCTCCACACCACGGGGTCTGTTCAACCACCCTCCACGGCCACCCCTCCACCGTCTCTCTGTTCATCCAGCCCTCCACACCGGGTTCCTGTTCATCCGGAAGCAGCGCCACCGCTCCTTTATTCATCAACCCCCCCATAGCGCTCACCGTTCATCAATCGATCGGCTTGATTAGCAGCGATAGCGAAGAATCGCTCCATCGGGTTGATTAACGACCATCGATCGATCGCTCGGGTTCGATAGCAGCGTAACTGCGGTCTGTCGCTTCGGGTTGATTAGAGCCCAACGCCTCGCTTCGGCTTGATTAGAGCCAACGCCTACGCACACTGCAGCAGCGTCGTCACGAGAAAGCGTGCATCGCTCGGCCCGACCTCCACCGTAACCGGCAACTCCTCGAAATTTTCCTCCCCTCGCTTCTACCACGGTTTTTCCGTCATGAGCAGCCCAAAGAATGTCATGCAGCTGCGTCTCCGGCCCGCCGGGCGAAAAGCCCATTTTCTGTCATGATTTTTGTCATAGAAGTAAGAGCCCACCACATCTATGATGATACGGGTTTTGTCACAATTATCGTCATAGAAGTGCCATATGTATGACAGAAAAAAATTCGTTCGACCCAAAATGTCACGAATGTGTCTTTTTTTGTAGTGATGGAGAATAATGTAATGCGAGGGAGAAGAGTTTATGATGGGTACTTGGTATGTCTTGACTTGGCATAGATCTCCCGACAGCAGCGCGAAATCCTTCTTGCTACCTCTTGAGCATCGTTGGTTTTCCTTGAAGAGGAAAGGGTGATGGAGCAAAGTAGCGTAAATATTTCCCTTAGTTTTGAGAACCAAGGTATCAATCCGATGGGAGACAAGGCACAAGTCACCTAGTACCTGCACAAACAATCAAGAACCTTGCAACCAACGCGATAAGGGGGTTGTCAATCCCTTCAAGTCACTTTCATAAAGTGAGATCTAATAGAGATAGTAAAGTAAATATTTTTGGTATTTTTGTTGTATAGATTGGAAAGTAAAGATTGCAAAATAGTAAATGAGATGCGATGTAAATAAAAGAGATGCAACATAATAAGAAAGAGACCCGGGGGCCATAGGTTTCATTAGTGGCTTCTCTCAAGATAGCATGTATTACAGTGGGTGAACAAATTACTGACGAGCAATTGATAGAAAAGCGCATAATTATGAAGATATCTAAGGCAATGATCATGAATATAGGCATCACGTTCGTGTCAAGTAGATCTAAATGATCCTGTATCTACTACTATTACTCCACACATCGACCATTTGTCCGGCATGCATCACGGAGTATTAAGTTCATAAAACGAGTAACACATTAAGCAAGATGACATGATGTAGAGGGATAATATCAAGCAATATGATATAAACCCCATCTTTTTATCCTCGATGGCAACAATACAATACGTGCCTTGCTGCCCCTACTGTCACTTAGAAAGGACACCGCAAGATAGAACCCAAAGCTAAGCACTTCTCCCATTGCAAGAAAGATCAATCTAGTAGGCCAAACTAAAACGATAATTTGAAGAGACTTGCAAATATATCAAATCATGCATATAAGAATTCAGAGAAGAACCAAATAATATTCATAGATAATCTTGTTCACAAATCCACAATTCATCGAATCTCGGCAAACACACCGCAAAAGAGTATTACATCGAATAGATCTCTAAGAACATCGAGGAGAACTTTGTATTGAGGATCAAAGAGAGAGAAGAAGCCATCTAGCTAATAACTATGGACCCGAAGGTCTGTGGTAAACTACTCACGCTTCATCGAAGAGGCTGTGGTGTTGATGTAGAAGCCCTCCATGATCGATTCCCCCTTCGGCAGGTCACCAAAAAAGGCCCCAAGATGGGATTTCACAGGTACAGAAGGTTGCGGTGGTGGAAAAGTGGTTTCGTGGCTCCCCTTGATGTTTCTAGAGTATAAGAGTATATATAGGCGAAAGAAGTACATTGGTGGAGCTACGAGGGGCCCAAGAGGGTGGGGACGCGCCTACCCCCCTGGGCGCGCCCTTCTGCTTCATGGCCGCCTCGTGGCGTTCCAGACTTCGACTCTAAGTCTTCTGGATTGCTTTAGGTCCAAGAAAGATCATCACAAAGGTTTCATTCTGTTTGGTATTCCTTTTCTGCGAAACTCTAAAATAGGCAAAAAAACAGAAACTAGCACTCGGCCTCCGGTTAATAGGTTAGTCCCAAAAATAATATAAAAGACACTGGTGCGCGTCGGTCCTAAGCAAATGGTTTTTAACCCCTTTCCGTGACGGCATTTGGAATCGTCACCAAGTGAGTGTGTGCGATAGGGTGTCCTTCACACACGACCCAGAAATCGTCGGGGATAGGCCCTCCTGGGACCCAGGCTGGGGCTGTGTGCGATCGGGCGAGGCATTGAAACCCAATCATTTTCGTAGGTATGTACACCCCACACGGTAATCCGAGAAAACCATTTCCGTAGGTATGTACATCCCACACGGTAATCCGAGAAAATCATTTTCGTAGGTATGTACATCCCACACGGTGAATCCTAGAAAAACATTTTCGTTCGTATGTATATCGCACACAGTCAATCCAAGGAATGCGTTTCCGTTCTTATGTACATCCCACGCAGTCAATCCAAGGAAAACGTTTTCATTCGGACATACATCCCACCCAATTTTATGTGTAGACTCATGTCTGAAAGGTGTAACTATCACACACGGTCTTCCTTGGTTAACTGTTTGCTTTTATCAACTATATCACACACGATTTGATGAAAACTGTGTGGCATTGGGCTATCCATCATAGCGCTTTTCTTTGCTAGAACCGTTTGCAAAGATTCATGACACATTTAGCATGTTTATTAGTTTATAATTAATAATTCCAGTATTATGCAAATTCACATTTCATATCGAACAACTGTTTGCCAATTTCATATCAGGCAAATAAATATATTATAACATCACAATACGGTAGCTACATGAAAACAACACAATACAACATATAGCTAGTTCAACTTCATAAGAACAATATATTCATTTCCTAATCGAGATCATCCGGGCTCGTCTTATCCACCTCTGCTTTTAGTTCGATAAGAACCCATTTTGCAGACCAAGCTGGGAAAGTGCCTCCTCCTTCGCCAACACCATCTTAGCAAAGTCTGATTTAAAAATCTGAGCTCATTCTCCACCTTCAACTTTTTATCCGCATCTTGAAATATGCTTCAGCGTTGACAAGACTTTCTCTAAGCCTACATGTGTTCTCTTCCTCATACATGCTCCAGAGCTTCGTTAGGCACATCTTCAAAGACTGTGGCCACTCTTGATCAACCCACTCCAAGTAAGAACACTCATGTTCATCCTATAATATTTAAAACTAAATCAGTAACAATTGTAGGGGAAATGGGTTTATAGCAACATAGAAAAATCACCAATGCTTATTTTGAAAAACTGAAGAAACATGTTAATTATGACATACCTTCTCAAAAAGATCAATGTGCAAATGAAATAATTGGTACTGAGACAACAACCAAATTCTGGAACATCAGAAGCTATAATTAACTACAACGCTACAAGTTCTTACTCATGTACAATAAATAACAAATTGAACATTTTATGAGGAAGGTAAATATAACTGCAACAGCATAGCGACAGTGTTTGGATGACAACAAATTGATACTAATAGGTGTGTACATGCACAAATTTAGTAACATAGAACTAATAGCACTAAGGCCGTCCACTATGTGTGCCAAACTGGGGTAAAGACAACTGTTGCTACATCTCGCACCGGTGCCTTGCACTGGCGAGCCGATGCAGCGGAAAAAAATCAGGGACCCGGACTCCGGAGCAAGTAGTTGCTCCGATGCCCGGTTCCTTCGTGCCATAAAGATTTAGTATTTTACTGCTTGGCTACTCGGATGTGTGGACCAAAGTTGGCTGCACAAACTGCTGAAGCGGTGCCAAATAATTTTCTAATGGCACCACTGATGAGATGGCAACAATTTAAGATACTAGCTACAAGCTGTGACACTGTCTTAGGATGCGTTTGGTTGAAGGTGTGGTATGAATGGGTTTGGACCGTTACAATGTCTGAATCACATCTAACAGATGATTTGTAACAATGAAAGAGGGTCTAACCTTCTCTGCACATGCCAGAAACTTCCTCCCACTGTCCACAGAATCAAACGCAACTAGCTTCACACATGGAGATTGATGGTGACAACGACCGGATAGATCTTCACCACCCGCTCCATTCGTTGCGCTGATGGTCTTAGGGAGCTACAAGAGGAAAAGCGACTCAAATCGACCTCCGGTAAAATCCTTCATTCAAGTCATAGCCGAGAGAGAAGAGATGCATACCGGGTGGTGAAGGAGTATTCGCGGAGGAGGAACCGCTGAAGATGTCTTTGAAGAAGACCATGGCGACCCGGCAGTGGGATCGAAGACGGCGAGGCGAGAAGCGGCTATAGCAGCAAGGAAGGAAGGAGGAAGCAGAAATGTGACTTGTTGTCGGGGAGAAAAGGGGGGTGGGGAAGGGGCGGGGTAGATATTTTGGCGGTAGGCAAAAATTTGGAAATGTGGAGGAAACTTTTTGCGGTGCGCGGACATTCACTTTGAGCGATTGTGTGCATGGCAAGCGATTCTTACGCCGCGCATGGGATGAGTTTGATAATTCAAATTTTGGTCTCAAGGCATGGGCACATTCACTTTGAACATGCGCGGTGCCGCCAGACCATTCACTTTGAACGATTGTGTGCATCGCAAATGATTCTTCTTCTTTACACGCATGGGATGAGTTTGATAATTCAAATTTTGGTGGAAATTTCCCTGGGTACGTCATTGCGTAATTTAACATCGCTTGCTAATTTGGGCACACAAAAGAGCGTACAGCAAACAGACCACACTTACCGAATCGAGCAATTTTAGTAATTACACAGAGCCAGTTGACCTAAACATTGCTGTAACAAAAGACTAGCATGAAAAACAAAGCCCAAGTATGCATAATTAAAAATCTGCCGCCGCACCGGCCTATGCATCGCCGGTGTGAGATGAGACGTTGATGACTTGTCCTGGCGACATGCCGCAGTTGGTGGACTCCGCGTCCCCCCTGCTGAAGTCGACCGGGTCCTTGTCCTCGTCCTCGGCGCCGCCCTCAAGGTTGTAGTACTCGTAGTAGTGGCTGCGCCAGAGCTCGCGTTGGTACTCCACCGCTGATTCCTCGACGGACAGACTCTTCTCTACCTCGACAGCGGCCACGCGCAACTCCTCCTCCGGCGCTCCTCGATCTCCGCCGCCTCCTGCATCTCCGGCTCCGCTCGGCGACCTCATGAGAAGCAGGTGCTCGATAGCCACCGCCGCCTTTTGGGCGTGGGTTGCATCTTTGGAGTCAGGTGGCTGGAATATCTTGGCGTGTGCATCCTCGATCTTGGCGTGGATGGCCTCGACCAGGCGAGGCGACATTAGCGGCATGGATGACAACTCGAGTGCTCTCGGCGTTTGCAGCCCCCGTCACAGCAGCAGCTGTAGCCGTCTCGGCTGCCGCAGCTGCCCTGTCGGCTGCCGCATACGCCCTCTCAGCAAAAGCGGTCGTGCTCAATGCGGATGCAGCAGCACTCTCGGCATAGGCGGTCGCGCTCTCAGCGCAGACGGCGGGGCTCGGGGGGGCGCGTCCATCGTACGGGCCTTCACGAAGCGTTTCCACGACGTCATCTTTGCAAGAAGGGGGTGCGGGAATGGGGATCGGGATTCATCGACTCGGGGGTTGCCGACACTAGAGCAGACGAGCCGGTGAATCTTAAGGAGGGAGACTTAAATAGACCCAGATATTTTCAACGCAAACGGTTCCTAGAAAACAACTATGTGTGATGTTGTAGATATTTTTTATTAGCTGTGAAAGACGAATTTGGAATAAAGTGCCAACGGATGGTGTTTTAAATGAACAAGAAATTTTGTAGTACTAATACAACTGTCATATCAAATTTTGGAAAATTTCAGAGGTCATTTGACCTTCTAAGACATTTAAGTGATTTTCTAGCCATTTAATGACTATAATTGAAATTTGAACTACATGTACATGCAACAGCTAACCATAACGGTTTGAAAACTCATATTTCATGTACTTGTGTGCGATTTAATTCCATGTGCAGTAAATTGGAAGGAATTTTCAAACATATTGGTCTAACGGCTATGACACAATTAAGCATGGAGTGACATGGCATTTTAATTCTAAAAAATAAAAAATAAGAAACACATGAAACCTTGGTTGATGTAATGTCATGCCACCAAGATGATGTGGTAAAAGAATTGGCATGTTTGACCAAAGTTTGGACACACACCCCTCACAAACTGGAGCAACTCACTAGAAGGCTCCTGGTTCCGAGAGGGAACAATGCATGTTTGATGATGAACGGGAGATAGCTTCCTCTTACGGCCTTCAAATTTTTTTCCTACGTCTAACGTGCACTACTACAAATGTAATGTGAAATTTTGAAAATTCTAGGGGTCATTTGACCTTTTAAAGACATTTAAGTGATTTTCTAGCCATTTAGTGACGGTAATTCAAATTTGAACTACATCTACATGCAACGCCTAACCAAAACGGTTTGAAAAAACATATTTCTGTACTTGTGTGCGAGTTAATTCCATGTGCAGTAAACTAGAAGGAATTTTTAAACATATTTATATCACGACATGGACACATATGCATGAATACGTATGCATGGAGTGGCATGGCATTTTAATTCCAAAAAAATCAGAAACACATGAAACCTTGGTTGATGTAATGTCATGCCACCAAGATGATGTGGTAAAGAAATTGGCATGTTTGACGAAAGTTTGGACACACACCCCTCACAAACCGGAGCAACTCGCTAGAAGGTTTGTGGTTCTGAGAGGGAACAATGCATGTTTGATGACGAACGGGAGATAGCTTCCTCTTACGGCCTTCAATTTTTTTTCCTATGTTTAACGTGCACTAATACTACTGTCATGTGAAAATTTGATAAATTTCAGGGGTCATTTGACCTTTTAAAGACATTTAAGTGATTTTATAACCATTTAATGATCGTAATTCAAATTTGAACTACGTCTACATGCAACGCCTAACCATAACGGTTTGAAAAATCATATTTTTGTGTACTTGTGCGCGAGTTAATTGCATGTGCAGTCAATTAGAAGGAGTTTTCAAACATATTGGTGTCAAGGCATGGGCATATGCATGGAGTGCATGCCATGGCATTTTAATTCCAAAAAATTAAAAAATGATCAGAAAAACATCGAACCTTGCTTGATTTGATGTCATCCACCAAGATGATGTGGTAAAGAAATTGGCATGTTTGACAAAAGTTTGGACACACACCCCTCACAAACCGGAGCAACTCGCTAGAAGGTTCGTGGTTCCGAGAGGGAACAATGCATGTTTGATGATGAACGGGAGATAGCTTCCTCTTACGGCCTTGAAATTTTTTCTACGTCTAACGTGCACTACTACAACTGTAATGTGAAATTTTGGAAAATTCTAGGGGTCATTTGACCTTTTAAAGATATTTAAGTGATTTTCTAACCATTTAATGACCGTAATTCAAATTTGAACTACATCTACATGCAACGCCTAACCAAAACGGTTTGAAAAAAATCATATTTGTCTACTTGTGTGCGAGTTAATTCCATGTGCAGTAAATTAGAAGGAATTTTCAAACATATTGGTCTCACTTCATGGACACATGCATATGTATGCATGGAGTGACATGGCATTTTAATTCAAAAAAATTAGAAAAATGATCATAAACACATGAAACCTTGGTTGATGTAATGTCATGCCACCAACATGATGTGGTAAAAAAATTGGCATGTTTGTGAGCGTTTGGACACGCCCCTCTGGCCGAGCAACTCGCTAGAAGGCTCGTGGTTTCGAGAGGGAACAATGCATGTTTCATGACGAACGGGAGATAGCTTCCTCTTACGGCCTTCAAATTTTTTCCTACGTTTAACGTGCAACTGTCATGTGAAAATTTGGTAAATTTCAGGGGTCATTTGACCTTCTAAAGACATTTAAGTGATTTTCTAACCATTTAATGACCATAATTCAAATTTGAACTACATCTACATGCAACGCCTAACCAAAACGGTTTGAAAAATCATATTTTTGTGTACTTGTGTGCGAATTAATTCCATGTGTAGTAAATTATAAGAAAATTTCAAACATATTGGTGTCAAGACATGCGCACATGCATGGAGTGCATGCCATGGTGTCGGATTTCGGGTTCCGGCAAAACCCTTGAGGTTCGAACACAGGGGTGCGCGCGAAGATCTCTCTCTCCTAGATCGCTCTACTTAACAATCATAAGGCCTAGCTCAGCGAACCCAAAGAGCGAGAGACACAAGAGTTTATCTTGGTTGAAGACCACCGATGTGGTGTAATATCCTACTCCAGTGTGGTGTGGTGGATTGCCTCTTGGGCTGAGGATGAACAGTTACAAGGGAAGAACAACCTCCTGAGGAGAGGTGCTCTTGTGCTTGGTGAACTTGTGTGTGGTTGAGGATGTAATGGCTCCGATCCAAGACCCGATCAGATGAGATGCCTCCTATGGTGGTGGTTAGCCCTATTTATAGAGGCCCTGGTCCTCTCCCCAGATATTGAGCGGGAGGGGATCCAACAACGGCCAAATTCAAAGGGAGACAACTAGTACAAGTTATCCTGACTAAAGGTGGTCTTTGCCTGCCAAAGGCTTTGGTGGTGACGCCATCTTGGGATCCATAGTGACCTCCGTCCTATCGTCCTGCTGGTCTTGGTCTTGTTGCAACGATATGGAAACCTTTGCCTGATGCTTCGGGACTCCTCGCCTGTGCTTGCCTCTTTAGCGCCAAAGAGGAAATGAGGACATTGCGCGCGCTGGCGCCCGCCTGGCTCCAGTCGTCATGGCTTGCGTCACAGGGACCTCGCGAGGTGTCCCTTGCCTTGATATCTCCGCCCCTCGCGAGCCAGCGTGGTGAGGCCGTCCCCGATGAGGTCTTGTGTCATCCGCCTCGCGAGTCTTGGCCCCTCGTGAGGGTCTTGAGTGTTTGCTAGTGAAGATGGGCTGTCTGGGGCCCTTTGGTGGAGCCACGCCATGGAGTCATGAGCGGGAAAGTCAGGGACCCCCATTCCTAGGGCGCCGGCAGTAGCCCCGGGCCCAAAACACGCTTCGGACTTAACCCGGCGAAGCCAAAGGTCAAGTCTTGAGGCGCCTTGAGCCCCAACAGCCTGTGGCCTCGCTTGACGCATGATGATTGATTGGACGTGGGCGTCTCCGCTTCCCCACGCTGCCTCAGCAACTGCCCGACTGACAAAAGGCTGGCGCGGGCAACACTTGCCTTCATTGCTTTCCTTCGTCTTGCTCCAGATCCCCTTTCTCGCCCCTTGCTTCCGAAATCTCCAGATCTGCTTCAATTCCCTTCCGAGCCTGCGACCAATGGCACCCCGAAAGGTCAAGACCGCTTCGCCGCCCGCCTGGTACGAGCCGGCTCTGGATGCACCCAATGTCTTAGAGAAGAACCTCGCCGCCACGCATCAGATGACGGCGTGGGAGGACAACGAGAAGGGGAAGACCGAGCTCCGGGCTGGCTCCGCCGAGCCAGAGGCTTCAAGGAGCACCTTCTACCCCTTCTTCATGAGCAGCGTCGTTGCGAGGCTGGTTCCCCCCTTCTCCGACTTCTTCTACGCCGTCCTTAGGTATTACAAGCTGCAGGCCCTTCATCTTCATCCCAACTATGTTCTTCTCCTATCAATCTTCACCTTCTACTGCGAGGCGTACGTCGGGTGATGTCGTATGTGGCTTTGCTGCGCCACTTCTTCTTCCTACGGATCAATGACGGCCACACCTCAGGGTGCGCCAACTTCGTCGTGACCGGGAAGGCCAACGCGATCTCGAAGGCCGGAAAGAAGGCCGAGGGCTTCAGGAGCAAGTGGGTCATGTTGGATGCCAAGTGCATCCACCCACGGTTGATGCTGCCGACGGAGATGCCCCAGTCAAACAAAGGGTGGCTCTGCACGAAGCTTACTGACGACCGGGCGAAGCCAGTACTGGAGAAGATGACCGCCGACCTGAAGCCGAGCCTTGCGAAAGCGGCGAATCGATCGACGAGCCATGCTCTGAGGAATTCGATGCTGCGTGTGGCTCCGCTCCAGGCGTGCTCACGCCCCTTGTGGAAGCTCGGGGGCGAGGAAGATAAACTTCACTTGAGTCCAGAGGCCTTGTCTGGAGAGGAGCTGGCGGTGGCTCTCCGCCTCCTGGTCGGGGACGACCATGAATATCCGTCGAGTGCCTTCGTTCCCTTATTCCTTTGCAAGGATGGGGCACAGGTCGCGGCCACCATGCCCACCTTCGGCGAGCGCGGGCTAGTGCCGTCGGCGCCCCCTGGGGTCCCGGCGGCGACGACGCCGGTGGTCGTGTCTTCTGGCTATTCCCGTAGGGAGGAGGAAGAGGAGCGCGACTCGGAGGCGACCCCTGAAGGGATGGGGGAGACCTCTCCCTTGCGCAAGGCCGACATCCTCCGCACCTTGCCTGATGATGATGACGAGGCTGATGGCCCCCCGGAGAAAGGGGAGCCACCCGTGGCTGGGGGCTCTTTGAGGTCCAAGGCCAGCCCCCAGAGGAAGCCACCGGCCGAGGTTTCGACGAGGGGCAGGTCGTCGCTGATCTCCCGAGACGACGCTTCTGCTCCTACATCGCCCGGAGCTGCTTCCGGCCCATCTGCTGCCCCCTCTTCCGCTCCTGGAACCCGCACGCCTGCGCCTCAGGCTGCGAGGCTCTCAGGCTTCAGGCTTAAGAAGCGGAGGGACTACGCCGCAGTGGACCAGTAAGTGTTCTTGTCCTGCCTTGTTCTCGCTTCTGCTGCTCATCCTTGATGCTTCTCTATTGTGCAATTAGGTCGATGCCTGCAGCGAAGAAGAGGAAGGAGGACAAGGTGGTACTGCTCTAGACCAGATCGCCTCCTGTGGCCGCACCCCTCTCCACGGGTAAGGGCAGCGACGGTGCTCGTGCTTCTCTAGCCCGATCATCCCCGTGAGGCTTGGGGAAGCATCCCCGGGAGGAGTCAGCCCCCGTGGCCCTGATGGCTCCGGAGGTGTCAACGCCCGGCTTGGTCACCGAGGCCCCTAGAGCTCAGGAGATTCCGGCCTCGAGCCATGGTGGCAGTCGCCTCCTCCCGCCGACACACTGCTATCTCGTCCTTACACTTCCCACAGCGTCTGGGCGCGCTCTTTCCGTGATGACCCTGCTGCGAGAAGATCTTCAGGGCGCCGACCCCCACCTGGTGGTCGGGCGCTTGGAGCTGGTTTCTGGCTGGCTTCACTCAGACGTGTCCGTTCGGGCGGTGTTGAGCCAGGCGGTAGCAACCTCTGAGAAGGACAAGAAGGTCGTTGCTCAGGCTTCAGCCGCTCGCGAGGTGGCGCTGAAAGATGTCGAGGCCGCCCAGGATCGCTGCCGGGTGCTGGAGGCCAAACTGAAGACTCTGTGCAGTGAGCATGCAGAAGAAGCTCGAGGCCTCAAGGTAGAGGAGGAGAAGATGAAGGCCCGGGAGGACGCCATCAAGGGTCGCAACGCCGAGGTGGAGTAGTTTGCGAAGGCGCAGGCCGCGGAGCGCAGCCGGTTGGAGAAGCTGGAGCAGAAGGTGGAAGCTGAGAAGGCCGAACTTGACGCCAAGGCGAAGGTCCTAGCCGAGGACCGCGTGACCTTCAGGCTCCTCGAGGAGAGGTCTCGCAAGGCGCTGCGGTCGCTCTATGAGAAGGGCTTGGAGGAGTCGCTGGCTACCGCCAACGAGGGCCCCGTCCAGCTTCTTCCTTATCTGGTCGAGGCGCTTGAGGAAGTCGTGAGCGGTATCAGCCCCTTGGCAGAGGTGGAAGCCCGCGTTCTTTCCTCGGCCACGCTGACGCGTGTCTTCAGCCACCTTCATCTTCGCGATCCCGCCGCCCACCTTGACGAGCTGCTGGAGCCCGTGGATGCCGAGCGTTGCGCAACTGCTGCTAAAGACATGAAGGGTTAGGTGGAAGCCTTGCTGAAGAAGTTCCACGCCTTCGACCCCGCGCCCTCGACTGGCGGTGCTGCTGACTCTGCAACTCCGGCGGGTGGTGCAGGTGACGGCAACACTGTTTAAGAAGAAGCATCTCTTGCTGGCGATGGCGGCGGTGCCCTCGACTAGCGGTGCTGCTGACCCTGCAACTCCGGCGGGTGGTGCAGGTGAGGGCAACGCCGTTGAAGAATAAGCATCTCTTGCTGGCGACGGCGGCGGCGTCCGAGGATGACGAGATGACTTGCTGGCGGCTCCTTTCCTGTTTAGTTTCTGCAAAATGGACCATGCCTCGTGGAGGCGTTTAAACTTGCGTTTGGTATTGGGAGAACAATATGTCTTTGTAATATTTGCTTGAGATTTTGCGATTTCCTTCCCATTTGCTTTACGTTCTCGTCGGCGGAGGCCGACCCAGCATACCTCAGCCATTTGTTGGGTCATCCGGATCACGGGGCGAGACCAAGGGTGAGGGGCTATGTGGCGATTAGGCTCTGAGTCGCGATGCTCGAGAGTCCCCTTAACAGCATAAACAGCTTACGGAAAGGAAACACATGAATAGGTCTAGTGTTCTACGTCGGCAGGGCCCGATCCTGCGCATACCTCAACCGCCGTTGGGTCGTCCGGATCACCGGGGCCGAGACCAAGGAGTGAGGGCTACATAGCCAATTAGGCTCCTGAGTCGCGATGCTCGAGAGTCCCCCTTAACAGCTCAAAGCGACCTTCATACCTTTTCCTCGCCGAGGCTCGGATCGGGAGGGGCGCGTGATGACCCGGTCAGGGGACTGGCGGGGTGGCGTCGCAGGCTTGACCCGATCGCAGCCCGTGCCCAGCCCTCTGCGACTCTCCCGAGGAGGTGTTGCGATGAGCCCGGACACTAAGCTCAAGGGCTCCACGAGGTTGATCTGACCATGAGGCCGCCCTCGATTATTTATCACCAGCCTTGAGCATGGCGCTTCCGCACTTTCACGGGCATAACCGCTCCTCGGTAGTGTCATTTGCCGGCCACAGACATGGTGCTTCCAGCAGTGCGTGGGTGAGGGCTCCCTCCGAGTGGAGCCCAGGCGTGTCAGGCCCACCACGACCACGTGGCTTGCGGAAGGGCTAGAGGAGGTGTGTCTGGGCACTCGTGAGCCAGAGCGGGACTCACGAGGCCCTACCTGAAGGCGGGTTGTGCCTGGTCTTGGTTCTTGTTAGCTGCGGCGGTCCTGTGATATGGTTAGGCAATCCTACACCGAATGAATCTCCTGAGGCTATCGCATGAGAAGCCAAGTACCAGCGACCCCGAAGGTGATGTGAGCAGGGGCCAGCCGCCCGAGACGAGCTCGGCCGTTGGATTTATCGATCTGCGAGGGCGGGCCCGAAACGCAGCGCCGTGCACAGCCTTTTATACGAAGGATCACGAAGAAAGACAATCGGTAGCGGCTCCGTGGTGGGTGACAATCAAGTAGGTGATAACCATAGATAGATCATGCATGGAAAGTGAACTAGCTTAGGTAAATGCAAGAATGATACACGCCACTGGGTCGGACCCTAGCGGCCAGGGGATGATGCACTAGTTCAACGAAGAGATGGTGATACACGTGTAGTATGGATAGTAGATATAGGTTTTTGCAATCTGAAAATACAAAACAACAAGGTAGCAAGTAATAAGACGGAGCACAAACGGTATTGCAATGCTTAGAAACAAGGCCTAGGGCTCATACTTTCAATAGTGCAATCTCTCAACAATGCTAACATAATTGAAACATATAACAATCCCTCAACATGCGACAAAGAATCACTCCAAAGTTTCTATTGGAGAAAGTAGGATGAAAACATGTATGAACCTATGTGCCTAGACTACCCCAATGTCACCACGGGAATCCACAAGTTGATTACCAAAACATATATCAAGTCACTCAATAGAATACCCCATTGTCACCTGGGTATCCACATGCAAGACATACATCAAAGAGGAAATGAGGACACTGCACGTGCCGGCGCCCGCCTGGCACCAGTCGTCATGGCTTGCGTCACAGGAACCTCGCGAGGTGTCCCTTGCCTTGATCTCTCCGCCCCTCGCGAGCCAGCCTAGTGAGGCCGTCCCCGATGAGGTCTTGTGTCATCCGCCTCGCGAGGGTCTTGAATGTTTGCTGGTGAAGATGGGCCGTACAGGGACGCTGGTGGAGCCACGCCATGGGCCGCAGGCAGGCAATTCTGGGGACCCCCGTTCCCAGGACGCTGACACATGGCATTTTAAATCCAAAAAATTAAAAAATGATCAGAAAAACATGAAACCTTGCTTGATTTATTGTCATGCCACCAAGATGATGTGGTAAAAAAATTGGCCTGTTTGACGAAAGTTTGGACACACACCCCTCACAAACCAGAGCAACTCACTAGAAGGTTCGTGGTTCCGAGAGGGAACAATGCATGTTTGCTGACGGACGCGAGATAGCTTCCTCTTACGGCCTTCAAATTTTTTTCCTATGTTTAACATGCACTAATTCAACTGTCATGTGAAAATTTGGAAATTTTCAGGGGTCATTTGACCTTTTAAAGACATTTAAGTGATTTTCTAACCATTTAATGACTGTAATTCAAATTTGAACTACATCTACATGCAACGCCTAACCAAAACGGTTTGAAAAATCATACTTGTGTGCGTGTTAAAAAATCATCAGACGATGTAAATATCTGGTGTTCAAAAAAGAAAATGTAAAGATCTGGCAAGAAAACCGGCCCCCACACGATTGTCACTCTATCTTGCGGCTCGAGGTTTGGTAGGTGATTGGCAGGGATCATTAATCAGACATGGTTCTGTATTGGAAACCATCAGCTATTATGTTCACACATGGGTTTGGTGCGGTAATTGTGTGTAATTCAAACTACAGTACTCGTAAATTTCGGCGACCGACGTGTGTACTGTCCCCGTCGATCTAGATTCCGGCCGCCAATAAATACTACCTTGCTCACGTCGTCCCTCATGCATTCTCATCTACATCCTCCCCTCGCTCTCTCTCTCTCTCTCTCTCTCTCTCTCTCTCAAATCTACGCCATGGCGCCGCTTGATCTGCCCATCTTGACGAGGAGTCGCCGCCCCGAGGGCGCTCACTCGATTAGCGGCGAGGACCCCTACGCGTCGCTGACGAGGTGCGCGGACCCCAAACTTTGGATTGGTTTTGGGGCTAGTACAATCTTTATGCATGGAAATCGCTGCGCGGTGAGAAAGCTAAACAGCGGCGTTCAAGAAGGAGATGGCGGAGGAGGAAGCCAGGTACCAGGCGGCTGTGAAGCCCGTGATGCCGCTGGAAAAAAGGCGGCGGAGCTTGAGGCGGACGCGTCATCGTGCCGAGGAGGTGTCTGAGCGGTGCCATAAGGAAGGTCATAGGCGCTGGGTGCCTCGTCGCTGCGTGGAGGTGGGCCAATAAGCTCCAGCGTGTCACTGACGAGGAGCTCCGGTGGGCGCCCAACTAAATGGCAAGATCGTCCGCGCACGTCCGCCAGCAAGAGGCAGATCGGTACGTCAAATGTTGCGAGGCGGAGGAGTCAGAGTACTGCCTCCGCACTGGGAAGACGCCGCACACCAGGGAGCTGCTGGTGAGGGGATGCCGGAATATTGGCCCCAGGAGGGATTATTAGTTTTAGTATTGTTCGTTTTCAATTTTATGCATTATACAGTAGTTAAGTATTATCACACATATGTATTATGAATTTCATTTTCTATCTGTTTTTCTATACTAATTTGAATCTAGCTGCTATCATTCACATATACAGAATGGAAAGCGTATATGCACACATTGAAACATAACATATAAGAATGGAAAACCGAGTACACACATTGAAACAGAGCAATAAACAGATCAATACTATGATTGCCGTGAATACATAGCTATCCACGTCGAAACGACTTTTCAAAATAAAACGAGTCCACGAGACCATGACCAGTAGCCCTTGCCTAGGGTAGCTCTTGGCTCTGCCTGAACTCGTGTAGGCGTTCGTCCAAGCGGTCGACACGCTTCGCGATACATCTGGAGCGCGATCTCGAGCTCCAAGTTGGCTATTTCATCGGAGATCACCAGCTCGAGATCGACGGCCATGTTCCTCTCGCGCCCGGTGGACACAGGCCAAGGAGGCGGTCGAGCCTATGGACCAGCGTTGGCATCCAACGGGCGCGGACAAAGCGACGGCGGCACCCATGCGAGCGACGCGCGGGCGTCCGGTGCAAATGCTGACGAGGCCTCCGCCCACTCTGGCGAGAATGGGTGTCTTGGCGGGATGTGTACCCAGCTGCGGACGCCGTGTTGTCGGCGAGCAAGCGCCGCTGATCCGCTCTTGTTGTGCGGCGCGCCGCGTCTCTCGCTCTGCGGTGCTCCAACGGTCTCGCCGTGCGGCGAGCCGTAGCCTATCGGCGCGGACGCGCCTAGCTTGCTTTGCGGCGCGCCATCGATCATGTTGTGCGGTGGGCTGCAGCCTATCGGCACTGACATGCCTATCGTGATCCGTGACGCTCAAGCGCCATGCGCCAAAGGTCTGCTCAACCCTGGCGATGACGCGCATCATGGCGTCGTCCATCGCGTTGCCGGGGAGTGCCTCGGCCTCGACAGGCCGTGGCACCTGCTCGTTTTCCTCGTCGACGAGGTTGATGGCAGAGACGGCGCTTTGGTGGGTTGGCATGCTTGGAAAAGGTGGATGTGCTACCGGTTGCACTTGTCGCCTCTGTGCGTCGCGCGCCCCCTATGCGCAGTATAGCAGGGTGGCGGGAAACAGGTGAGGAAATGGTGGGAAACGATGGCGTGTTCATAAAACGCCATCAATTAATGGAAACTTAGCATCGAGCTAGCACAAGAAGTAGATGATGATCAGATGAACACAGACCACGCTAGGGAACCCGCCGGTGATGAATTCATCAATCCAAAATGGTTGAATACTAGCAAGCATTTGCCCACAACACACATAGCCTATTCCATCACAAATAGGTCGGATGGATCAAATGTATGTCACGTATCGCACATTGTCAAAAAATAATGCGGTAGACCTTCGTTAACATGTGTTAGAAAAACAAGGACCTCGAGGTTAAATTAGCTAAGGGAATGGGGCATTTCGGTCATTTGACCAAAATGACCCATCCCATCACCTAATTTAACATCGACACAACTTCCCATCCAATCACCCATCCGATGGCTGCTCTAGCCTGAGCACACTTAACTTGATAGTTTCCTTACATGAGCTACTGGTCGAACAGCTAGTCCTTGCTGATAGGAATGCCTCTTCACATCCTTATGGCATATCCAGATGACCGCCCGTCCAACAATGGCCAATAGATGTTGTGTAGACAAAGCATATCACATACGTCTTATTAGAAGCAATCGTCTATGTTATTATCGGTCTTCGCACACATTTCTGATTACAGACCTGTTTGACGTGTATCACACACATCTTGTTGTATTGAACCATTTCTGTTCTCTTGCCTAATCACAAACAATTCATCCGAGTGAACTGCATGATGTACATCGCACACACCTTGACCGGGCTGACTGTTTCTTTTGTGTTTCCTAATCACACACAGTTCATCCCAGTGAACCGTATGCTGTATATCGCACACGCCTTCATCTGGTTGCCCGTTTCTTTTGTTCCTCCTCATCATAAACAGTTAATTGAGCTGAACTGTATGCCTTGCATCGCACACACAACTAAAATCTGAACCGTGTTTGATACATCCTCCATGGCAAACGTTTTGCACCTTTTTTGACGGTTATTTTACACCACCGTTTGCGATTATGGCATCGCACACAATTTCGTCGAAGGGTCTTTGATCGTAGTGTCACGTTAGCAGCATCCTGCAGTAGTGAGAGCATATTAAAGCCCATTAAACATCCAAAACAGATAAAATAATAGCATGGAACAATAAAAAATTATAGATACATTGGAGACGTATCAATTAACAAAGCACACGGTACATCAAGATCATGCCAAATCAAGAATATGAGAGAGAGAGATCAAACACATAGCTACTGGTACATACCCTCAGCCCCGAGGGTGAACTACTCCCTCCTCATCATGGAAACCGCCGGGATGATGAAGATGGCCTCCGGTGATGATTTCCCCCCTCCGGTAGGGTGCCGGAACGGGCCCCCGATTGGTTTTCCGTAGCTATAGAGGCTTGCGGCGGTGAAACTTCTGATCTGGGGCTCTTTTCGGAGGTTTCTATATTTATAAGAATTTTTTGCATTGGAAACAAGTAAAGGGGGTCCCCGAGGGGCCCACAAGCTCAGGAGGTGCGCCCCCCAGGCTTGTGGCCTCCTCGGTCACTTCCTGGCCCAGCTCCGGTGCTTCGGGGGTCTCTTTTGGTCCATAAAAAATCACAGTAAATTTTCAGCCCATTCTGAGAAATTTTGTTTTTGCACAAAAAATGACACCACGGTAGTTCTACTGAAAACAACTTCAGTACGGGTTAGTTCTAATAAAATCATACCAAAACCATATAAAATTGTTGCAAACATGGCATGAATACTTCATAAATTATAGATACGTTGGAGACGTATCAATTACAAGACCAGGGATGTGACATACACACTATTGCCAACACTACTGCAGGACGGTCCAAACGCGACACTACGATCAAAGACCCTTTGACGAAACTATGTGCGATGCCATAATCGCAAACGGTGGTGTAAAAAACCTGTCAAAAAAGGTGCACAACATTTGCGATGACAGATGCATCAAACATGGTTCAGAATTTAGTTGCGTGTGCGATGCAGGGCATACGGTTCAGCTCAATTAACTGTTTGGGATGAGGAGGCACAAAAAAGCGGGCAGCGGATGAAGGCGTGTGCGATATACAACATCTGATTCCTTTGGGTTGAACTGTGTGTGATTAGGCAACACAATGGAAATGGTTCAACTGAACAAGATGTGTGTGTGATATGTGGCAAACAGGTCCGTAATGTGAAATGTGTACGAAGATCAATAATAACACAGACGATTGCTGCTAAAAAGGCGTGTGAATTGCTCTGTCTAAACAATTGCATGCATTCTAAAGTAGGAGAAATGACCGTCTAGTCATCTACTTCTTGTGACGCTCCCGCCACTGCTATGTGGCTTGATCCCTTGTCTGGGTCAAGAAGAAGACAGTTCCTCATGTCAATGATCCTCCTATACATCTCGTAGCTTGTGTACGCGTCCATGGCCGCGTACTTGACATGTTGTTCATCCAATCTCTTGTGCCACACACCGTGCCAGGCGTTCTTGTCCTTATTGCTCTCTTGCTTCATATTTGCGTAGTAGGGGTCAATGATGGACGAGGCGAGGTCAACCAGGGAGTTCATTTTGCTTTTGTCGGTGCCCCAGACCTTGTAGTGGTGCTGGATGTTGACAAGATTTGGGCATTTCAAGTCCGAAACCTTGAGCGCTTTTAGATCGTCGGTGGTGTCCACCGTAGCGAAACTGTAGTCGGAGCTCTTGATAAACCTGGAGAAAGCTTCGCAAGGCCTTGTGGCAAGGTGGAAGTGGTAAGCGAGGGCGTCATGTCACATGCACAACGGCGACGACAATCTTCTGATCGTGCCCGGCACGACCGATGGTGTACTCGAGGTCGAAGCCGACCACTCGGTACTTGTCCTCGGCAAGGAACTGCTCCATAGTTTGGATGGAGCTCTCCACTGAGACCAGATCGTTCTTGTACACCACTTAGAGGGCCTTCCCCCTCACGTGGGTGTCCACTACACGATGCGTGGTGAACTGCCCGCCGTTATCGTCGTCGGCCGCTCGGAGTGCCATTGGAGCCACGGGGAGCGCAATTGGAACCGTTGGATGTCCTCTCTGTATGTGTCCTCGTGGGTGTGCTTATTGTGTCGTGTGAGACAAGAGATGAAGGTAAATGGCCGCAGGAATAAAAGGGGGCTGGGTGGCATGGACTGTCGACGCGTCCGCATGGAAGTTTTTGCAGCGGGTAACTGCATCATCACGCCGCGCCTGGCGTGACCGCTTGCACACGAACATGCGTGATCATGCGCCAGCCCAAAACACTGGCAGAACGCATGGAGGGACGAGGGCAGAGCACCCGTAGGGACGTGAGAGCAGAGGGTGCCGCGGCTGCCTAAACCGCAAGCAACCACACGCATGGAGCAGTTGAACACGCAGGAAATGGTCGCCTACAAGCCGGCCGACAGTTGTGTCGCTGCGTAGAGAGCGGCCGTGTGGTACCACCTCTGTCTAGTCTATAGTCTCCTTTATATTCCGTGCCATACTTTTCCCTCAAATTTAACCAACAAAATGTTAATGCTTGTTTTAAAAATTATATAATTGGAAACTATGTTCAAATACAAATCCAACTATATAATCTTTGGCGACATGCATTCGTATTTTATTAGTTAAATCATACTTATAAACCAGGATGGTGGTATAGTAGGTAATGGAATCGCAAACATTTTTTTATTAACCGTATGTGTACGTGGCCTTTCGTCCTCCTGTTGCACATCTTGTCACCCATTGCATGAGGCGACTTACAGCGAAGCTTCGCGCGAGCACGCTGGGACGTTCTTTTTGCCAAGCAGTGGTGCCAATGAATCATCGGTGAGCATGTTCCGCACAACCTCGCGAGGTTCAGCGCAAGCTTCCGCCCGACTTCGGTGAAATCCCCAAAATCCCAATACTTACCGGCCTGCTATAAAAACCCTCACGGCCGGCGAGTCTGCGTCATGATTTCCCTCCATCCACGTAGCTTATCTTATGCGCTTCTCCCACATTATTTATGCGCCGGATGGTTATGCTACTGATAATCACCCGGTTATGTTAATTAACCTCTCGTTGATTCAAACCCGACCTAAAACAAAAATCAAAAATGAAACAAAGCGATAAAGGTTAGAAAACAAGTTCTAAAATGTTAGGGGTTTTCTAAAATACCTAACCTAATATTGGTGGGGTGCAATAATTTTTACAAATGTCAGAGCATGTTAATTAAAATAAAAACAGAAAAGAAACTAAGTAAAAGAAAAGGAAAATAAAAGCGAGAAGGAGAACCCCCTGCCCGACCAGTCGGCCCTCTCCCCATTGGCCCATTCCCTTCCCCCATGGCCGCCCACCGCCCAACCCACCACCGCTCCCCACTTACCCCCACCCTTGGTAACCCTAGGCGCCACCGACCGCATGATGCCCCCCCCCCTCGCCCCTCGCTCCCGCTCCCGCCCGATCTGGATCGGGCGGAGGAGGCCCCGACCGAACCTCCCCGCCGTCCCCCACCTGCGCCGGGCCCCCGCCGGCCCCGCCGCCAGGCCTCCCTCCTCCTCCTAGCCACGCAGCGGGCGCTCTCCTCCCCCGTCGCCCCCCCAGCCCGCGGCATCCGCCGCCGCTGCTCGGCCTCTCCATCGCCCGGCTGGCGCCCCCGACCCCTCCACGACGGACTTCCCGGCCCCGCCGAGCCCGCCGCCTAGACCCGGCTCCCCCCCTGTGAGGCCCCTCTCCTCCCCTCCCTCGTCGTGGCCGGCTCCGGCCGGCCTGCAGCCAACGACCCCCCTCCGGTTCCCCTCCGGCTCCCTCGTCGACGCCAGTAGCCTCGCTGGCCCGTCGCCCGGCTCAGGCGCCTTGACAGCACCTGCCCCGCTCCCCGTTCCCTCTCCCCCCCTGGGATCCGACTGCCCGCCACCGTGGGCCCCTCCCCTTCCTCTTCCCCTCGTGGCGACTCTCCGGCCCTTGGCGCTCGAACCTCGCCCGACCCCCCTCGCTCCCCCGTTCGGCGCCTCGTCGCCTCCCGACCAGGCCCCTCCTTCACCCCAGCCTTGGGCGCTCGAACCTCGGCGCCCGCTGGCCGCCCGGCCAGGCCTTGCAGGCCTCGGCATTGCGCCCGGCCCGTGGCCTCTCGTGCGCCCACAGGTGGCGCCCGACCGGGCGGGTTCAAATACTCCATTCAAGGCGTCGCGCTATCAAGACGCTTGGTTTGGCCACAGGCCATCGAGCGTGGGGCCCCACCCCCCAATTAAAACAAAAGAATGTTTTAATAAAAGCAGAACTAAAAACAAAATGAAATGAATATAAATTAATTAACTAACTAATTAATTAATTAATTAATTGAGTAATTAATTAAACTAATTAATTCTGGATTAGTTAAACCCTAATCATTAGTTAAATTAATTGGGTAATTAATTAAACTAATTAATTCTGAATTAATTAACACTAATCATTAATTAACTTAATTAACTAAGGTTAATTAAACTTTGATTAGGCTAATTAAATTAATTAGTCATTAGTGAATGACATGCGGGACCCACCTGTCAGGGTTGACTCATCAACCTGTTGGTGATCGATGCGTCGGCATGACATCATCTTGATGTCATAAATGCATTTTCGAAATTAATTAAATACTTAATTAAAATTCCAGAAATTAATAAAATCTTTTATAAATCATATCTTTTAATCCGTAATCCGGATTAACATAATTTCAACATGAAAGTTGCTCAGAACGACGTGACGAATTCGGATACGCAGTCCGTTCGTCCACCACACGTCTCTAACCTATCGAACCTGCAAACTTTCCTCTCGGTTCATCCATCGACAGACGTCGGAACAGGGTAACTTCCGGATGTTTTCCCCTAAACCGGTACCCTTCTTACCACGTTAGAACACGCCTAGCATCGCTTCTTGGCATGTCATGCATCGTTATGCATCTGTTACCGTGTATTCATTGTTTCTTCCCCCTCTTCTCTTCGGTAGACTACGAGACCGACGCTGCAGCTTGCCAGTTCGACTACGGTGTTGACGACCTCTCTCTCTTGCCCGAGCAACCAGCAAGCCCCCCTTGATCACCAGATATCGCCTACTCTTATCTACACTGCTTGCATTAGAGTAGCATAGCATATTCTTGTTTTCGAGATACTCCTATACCGCTGCATAGCTTTGTCCTTGTAACTTCATTGTTACCTTACGCAATCCTATATGCTTAGTATAGGATGCTAGTACTTTCATCTGTGGCCCTACTTTCTTGTGCATGCGCGTGCTATACTATCGGGCCGTGATCACTCGGGAGTTGATCATGGGTATATACTATATACTTATACATGATACATGTGAGACTAAAGTCGGTCGGTGATGGAGCACCATGAGTGGATCATTGTGGCGGAGGCGGGGCAGGTTGAGACCGCCTAGGAGAGAGGTGGGCTGGCCTGTTCGGCGTTTTGTTACTTAACACGCTTAACGAGGTCTTGGTATTTGATCTGGGTTGGCTCTGAGCTTATACGCACTAACCATCTACGCGGGAGTAGTTATGGGTATCCCGCGTCGTGGTATCACGAAAGTACTTGAGACGTCGTGACGGAGGGCGCGCCGGATTGGACTGGAGCGCTGTTAGGCTAGGTGCGCTTCCGGCCGCCCAAGAGCGTCAGGTGTGCTTTCGAGGCGATGGGCCCGGACCCTGCGCGCTTAGGTTTAGACCGGCGTTTGGCCTCTCTATTGTGCCTAGGTGGGGCTGCGGCGTGTTGATCTTACGCGGCGGGCATGACCCGGAAAGTGTGTCCGGCCAAATGGGATCAAGCGTCTTTGGGTAAGATGGTGCACCCTGCAGGAAGTTAATCTATTCGGATAGCCGTGATCTTGATAACAGGGCGACTTGGAGTTGTACCTTGAGCTTATGACAACTAGAACCGGATACTTGATAAAACACACCCTTCCAAGTGCGGATACAACGGTGGTCGCTCTCGCTCGGGGTTATGAGCGGGGATTGCGGGTAGGATTATTGCTATATGATGTTGCTTGGAGGACTTCCGTTATCCTCTTACATGCATTGCGGACCGGTGTCGAAGCGTAGTCTTCGTTAAGACTAGCTATCCCCTATTATTCGGCATTCTGCGATTCGGTCCAGCGATATGGCCTTTACACATATATCCATGCATATGTAGTGTAGCTCCTTGCTTGCAGTACTTTGGATGAGTACTCACGGTTGCATTGTTTTCCCCTTCCCCCTACCTATACTCGATTGCTGCATTGAGACGATGGAGCCCAGAGCGAGCGCCACCGCCTATGGCGACTACTACTCGGAGGTGCCTACTACTACGTGCAGCCGGCGGCGACGACCGGGAGTGACCTAGGAGGATCCCGAGGCGGAGGCCTGCTCCTCTTCGATCTGTATCCCGGTTTGTGCTAGCCATCTTATGGCAACTTGTTTAACTTATATCGTACTCAGATATTGTTGCTTCCGCTGACTTCGTCTATGATCGAGCACTTGTATTCGAGCCCTCGAGGCCCCTGGCTTGTATTATGATGCTTGTATGACTTATTTTATTTGTAGAGTTGTGTTGTGATATCTTCCGTGAGTCCTTGATCTTGATCGTACACATTTGCGTGCATGATTAGTGTACGATTGAATCGGCGTCACAAGTTAATATCGAGCCATTGCTGTAGGAATCCCCTTCCACACTCCTTGGCGAAGTCGAGTCTAGACATTGCAAAACTTTTACTAACTTGGCTGTGTGCCTTACGGGCCCACGCCGCCATCGGGTGGTATTAGGATCTTTTACTCCTCGACCTTTACTCGGGACTCTGGACTCTCTTCTACTCGGGTTAAGCGATTTTACTAACTATCACTAGGATCCCGTGACCGCATTCACCCGAAGATGGATATAGCCTTAGTTGTTTTGGGATTGTATTTGAGCAATTTCCACCTTGTCATTTGACTCCTTTGAAGCGTCTTTGTTTTCAGATGGAACCCACGAGGCAGGTCGTGCGCCACACGACGGCCATTGGTGCCTCGGGATCACCTGCGGTGCTAGCCGAGATGATGACCTATCGGGTTATCGCTGGCACCCCGAGTACACCGTCTATGAGGAGTACGGGACTATAACCGGGAGCGATACCGCGCCATCGTCCACCTCTACTCTCGGAGTATGAGTCCACTCTTGTCTGCACACCGCACATGGTGTTGGAGTGACTATCGATATGGCAGTCCACGATCTGCTTATGCTGCTCGACACGTCTTCGTGCGAGTATCGAGTTGGACACCTCCCCTTGGGCACATTGCTATCGCGTCGATGTTGGTGAGGAGGTTACTACTGCTGCCTACACCATTGTCACCAGAGAGCCCTTCCACCATCGAACTTTGTTACGCATCGATGGGCTGGATCGAGCTAACCGAGCTCTTCGCCACGAGTTGTACATCACCCGTCGGCACCTCTACCGTGCTCGACGCTGATGCACCCTTTGTCCGATCGGAGAGCTGCCGCGTTCTGCGATTTACCCAGCCAGACCGTGATGCCCCGGGGTGTCGGTTGGCGGGCGTGGGAGGCTACTCTCCGCGCTTGGCCCTTTCACGCCACACGGGCGTCGGATTCAGCACCGAGTATCCGCGGCCCCAGTCAGCGGCGTGGAGGACTATCCTTTGCCGCACTATCAGCTTTCGGGCTCTGACTACCTCCATGATCAGCGTGGGACTGATGTAGACTTGCTTGTTAGTATTTGATGTATTCGCCATGAGCACATGTGCCGCCTATGATGTAGTAGTCTATGTCTTTGGACTCTATGTATCGAACTCTATGCATGATTCCTTTTGTAAGACATGCCAACTACTATGTAGTTCCCATCATGCTACTTTCATTATGCATGTTTCATCATGAATGATTCTGTCTCTTGCTTAATTTCTCAAATGCTGAACTACCTGTTATATAATAGCGGGATGGTTAGGCCAGCAGGTCGTGGCCGTGGTGCCAACTTCCCACCACCGCTTTGAGTACATGGCTGGTATGATCCAACAGCTCGAGATGAATCGCCAGTTCATGGAAAACATGATGGCTCAGTTCCCTCGCCCCAATATGCACCCGGCACCCAAGCGGGACAACTCTGCAGGATTTCATACGCTGAACCCGGCGTGTACCGCAGCTCAACTCAGCCTTTGGATCTTGATGGATCGGCTCCGTGACATCACCTATGAGATGGAGTCTGCTGATGTAGCCCCGCCAGCTATGTCACTTTTGCTTCCTTCTTCTGAAGGGACCCAGCTCAATGGTGGGACAGCCACGGCGTACTCTGCCAGTTGGAACACTCATCACTGGCCAGACTTCCAGGCTGCCTTCCGTGCCGCTTCATCCCTCAAGGGTCATGGACGGAAGAAGCGTGAGTTCATAACCTCACCCAAGGCAACAAGACTGTTGAAGCCTATCGGCGAGAGTTCTGGACTTGTCTCGCTATCGAAGAGGATATTGCAAGCGATGCACGCAGACGGGAGAAGTTCCGTGGCGGTCTTCAAGGCGACATCAAGCTCGCACTTCTAGTGCACGACTTTGCTGATTTCGCCACCTTGGTGAACAAAGCTATCAATGTCGAAACTGGTGCGCAGGAATACGAGCTCTAACAAAGAACCGTGACACGGGCTCATCTTGGGCCCGTCCTCGCAGAAGCGCAAGATATGGATTCCCAACAGCATGTACCGGCCGAATGCACTGCTCCAAAGCGAACTATGCTACACCTCGTCGCCTACAACTAAGCAGCCGAAGCTTCCAGCTCCACCACCCCAAGCTCCTGTTCCCCTCCCAATAATGGTTTGTGCTTGGTGCGGACAGCGAGGCACCGTGCTAGAGAATGCAACCGAACCAGAATCAAGCGGCCCTTCCAAAGCTGGCCGTGGAAACACCGAACCGCAACAACACCGGCAAGTCTTATGGGCAAGCTCGGGCCAACCATGTTGATCTGAGCGAAGCTCAAGACCAACCTGCTCTTGTGATGGGTACACTTCTCGTAAATTCAGTACCGCATCGTCTTATTTGATCTGAGGGCATCGCATTCATTCATGTCGAAGATTTTGCATTCATGCATGGCATTAAAAGTGAAGACATGAATGCTTCACTATTAGTACACACCCCGCGGGCCAATGTCGGACTTCCATGATTTGCAACGCGTCCCGTTGAAATCGAAGGAATGGAATTCCTTGTCTCTCCTATCGTGCTGAAGTCTTGTAGCATTGACCTCATTCTGGGAATGAATTGGTTGAAAGCGCATACGGCGTCAATCGTTTGCGCCACTAAGACCGTCCATCTGCTGCACCCTTTCGATGAAATCGTAGCTACAATGCTAAATGCGGTTCAAGATGCGAGGCAAGGCTCTATGCATTGAATGCATTGAACGCCGCACCCTCGAGGGAATTGAAAACATTCACTGCGTTTGCGATTTCCAAGGCGTCTTTCTGAAGAACTTCGAGGATTCCCCCTGCTAGGGCTGTCGAATTCGTCATCGACTTGAAACCAGGCACCACTCCTATAGCCAAGCGGCCCTACAAGATGCCGCCGCATGAACTCCTTGAACTAAAGGAGGAAATCGACAAATCTCTTCAAAGCGGCTTCATTCGCCCAAGTTGCTCACCTTGGGGAGCACCTTCTCTCTTTGTTAAGAAGAAGGATGGGACAAACCGATTGGTCCAAGACTACCGTCCTATAAATCAAGCTACCATTCAGAATAAGTATCCTCTTCCTCGGATCAATGATCTTTATGATCAACTGGCTGGTTCGTCAGTGTTCTCGAAACTCGACTTGAGGTTGGGTTACCACCAGATCCGTGTTCGCGAGGAGGATATCCCCAAGACCGCATTTGTGACTCGTTATGGTTCATACGAGTACACCGTCATGTCTTCGCTTAACCAATGCTCCAGCCACCTTCTCTACTTTGATGAACTATATATTCATGGATTACCTCGACAAGTTCGTCGTGGTTTATCTGGATGATATCTGATCTATTCCAAGAATGAAGAAGAACATCTTGAACATCTTCGTCTTGTCTTTGGAAAAGCTACGAGAGCATCAACTCTATGCCAAGTTCTCTAAATGTGAATTCTGGCTTCCCGAAGTAACCTATCTTGGGCATGTCATTTCTAAGGATGGTATTGCCGTCAACCCTGAACGAGTTCAGGCTATTCTCGATTGGACTCCTCTGAAGATCGTTAAGCAAGTCAGAAGTTTTCTCGGTCTCGCCAGCTATTGCCGTCGATTCGTCGAGAACTTCTCTAAGATTGCCAGGCCTCTGACTAACCTGTTGCATAAAGGCGTCAAGTTCCAATGGACAGATAAGTGTCAGGAAAGTTTCCAGGCACTCAAAGACAAGCTGACAACTGCCCCAGTGCTAGCTCCTCCTGATACTAAGAAGGACTTCGTCATTTACTGCGACGCTTCTCGTCAAGGATTAGGCGGTGTCCTAATGCAAGAGCGCAAAGTGGTTGCTTATGCCTCTCGACAGTTGCGCCCTCACGAGGAGAACTACCCAGTTCATGACCTCGAACTTGCTGCTGTCATTCATGCGCTAAAGCAGTGGCGACATTACCTTCTCGGTAATCGTTGCGAGATCTACACTGACCACCAAAGTCTGAAGTATCTGTTTACTCAGCCAGACCTGAACCTCCGTCAGCAGAGATGGATGGAGACTGTTGCAGACTTTGATTTGGGTATTTCCTATCGCCGAGCAAGGCTAATGTAATGGCTGATGCTTTGAGCCGCAAGTCTTCTGCAACCACCTTGAGTTCACAAAGTTCAGCCCTCACTTGTTGAAGAATTCAGCAGAGTGAACCTCCATATTGTTCCTCCGGTGCACTCGCTCCCCTCCTCGGAGTTCCGCAAGATGAATCTCCGTGTTGTTCCCCAGGTTCCCTTTATACCCGGCTGTTGAACCCGATCTCGTGGGCACCATAAAGACAATGCAGGATTTGACTCGAGGTCTACAAGCTTAAACAAGACATCGGAAAGGAAATCCTCATCCTTCACTATTTGCGATGATGGCGCCTTGTACTTCAAAGGCCGCCTAGTGGTGCCGTGTAAGAAGGAAAATCTGAATATGACTCGGAAGGTTATGCAAGAAGCTCATGATACGCCTCTATGTATCCACCACGGCGGTATAAAGATGTATCAAGACATTAAATCGAGATTACCGTGGTCTAATATGAAGCGGGACATTGCTCGCTATGTTTACGAGTGTGACGTTTGCCGTCGTATCAAAGCAGAACATCAAAGGCCTGCTGGAACTCGCAGCCTATCTCTATTCCGGAATGGAAATGGGACCATGTTGAAATGGACTTAAATCCTTTGGATTTCCCAAATCGCAGAAAGGTAATGATGCTATTCTTGTCGTCATTGACGGCTTTCTAAAGTTGCACATTTTCCGGCGGTCAAAAAAGCGATCACTGCTAGCCAGCTTGCAACTCTCTATATGTCGAGAATTGTTTCACTTCACGGTATTCCACTGGTTATCGATTCGGACCGTGGCAGCTTATTCACTTCAAGATTACGGGCAAGTTTTCAAGAAGCTATGGGGACTCATTTATCTTTCAAGATCTGCATTTCATCCATGATCTCAAGGGCAAGTTGAGCGTGTCAACCAAATTCTCAAAGACATGCTTGAGCTTGTGTCGTCTCATTCAGCAAGAAATGGGAGGAATCTCTCCCGTATGCTGAGTTCTCTTATAATAATAGCTATCAAGCTAGTCTGAAGATGGCCCCCTTCGAAGTGTTATATGGACGAAAGTGCCGAACCCCTCTGAACTGGTCAGAAACTGGGGAACGTCCACTCTTCGGTCCGGATATTATCCAACATGCCGAAGAACAAGTCCGCATTATTCGCAAGAATCTCAAGACTGCTCAGTCTCGTCAAAAGAGTAATTATGACCGTCATCACAAAGACATGGTCTATCAACCTGGCGAAAAGGCCTATCTTCGTGTTACACCAATGAAGGGTGCTCACCGCTTCGGGATCAAGGGCAAGTTAGCGCCTCGCTATATTGGCCCTTTCACTATTCTGGAAAGGCGTGGAAAAGTGGCATATCAACTGGAGCTTCCGCCGAACCTTTCTCAGGTTCACGATGTGTTCCACGTGTCCCAACTCCGACGCTGCTTCAAGGACCCAATCCGAGCAGTGGACCATGAAGTGCTCGAATTGCAACAGGACCTCTCCTATAAAGAGCATCCGGTCCGCATACTCGACCAAGCTGAACGCCGCACCCGTCAGAAGGCGATCAAGTTCCTCAAGGTCCAGTGGTCGAATCACTCTGAAGATGAAGCCACCTGGGAACGCGAGGATCGTCTACGGGATGAATATCCCGCACTCTTTCCTTCTACCTCCTAAATCTCGGGACGAGATTTCTTGTAGTGGAGGAGATTTGTTACGCCCGGATGGTTATGCTACAGTAATCACCCGGTTATGTTAATTAACCTCTCGTTGATTCAAACCCTACCTAAAACAAAAATAAAAAATGAAACAAACGATAAAAGGTTCCGAAAACAAGTTCTAAAATGTTCCGGGGTTTTCTAAAATACCTAACCTAATATTGGTGGGGTGCAATAATTTTTACAAATGTCAGAGCATGTTAAATAAAATAAAAACAGAAAAGGAACTAAGTAAAAGAAAAAGGAGAAATAAAACTGAGAAGGGGGAGAACCCCCCCCTGGCCCAGCCAGTCGGCCCTCTCCCCATTGGCCCATTCCCCTTCCCCCCCATGGGCCGGCCCACCGGCCCAACCCACCAGCCGCTCCCCCCACTTACCCCCACCCCGCGGTAACCCTAGACCGCCACCGACCATGATCGCCCCCACGCGCCCCTCGCCCCTCGCTCCCGCTCCCGATCTGGATCGAGGAGGAGGCCCCGACCGAACCTCCCCGCCGTCCCCACCTGCTTGGCCCCGGCTGCCCCGCCAGGCCTCCCCTCCTCCTCCTAGCCACGCAGCGGAGCGCTCTCCTCCCCCGTCGCCCCCGAGCCCGCAGCCTCCGCCCTGCTGGCTCGCTCCTCCTTGGCCGGGGCTCCCGACCCCCTCCACGACGGACTTCCCGGCCCCGCCGAGCCCGCCGCCTAAACCCGGCTCCCCCTGTGAGGCCCCTCTCCTCCCCCTCCCCGTCGGCCGGCTCCGGACCGCCACAGACCCCCCCCCCGGTTCCCCTCGGCTCCCTCGACGCCAGAGTCCCGCCCCGGCCCGTCGCCGGCTCGGGCGCCACATGACAGCTTGCCGCCCCGCTCCCCGTTCCTCTTCCCCCTGCCGGATCCGACTGCCCGGCCACTGGCCCTCCCCGACCGGGCCCTCCTTCACCCCCATGGCGCCTCGAACTCTCATGGCCGCCGCTGCTCCGCCCAAGGCAGGCAGTGGCCTCGGCCGCCTTGCCCGTAGCCCTCGGTCGCCCCCTAGGTCGCGCCCCGACCGGGCCGGGTTCGTACTCCATTCGGGCGTCGCCCGCGTCGCCGCCGCCATCAGACGCCGTTTGGCCCACGAGCCCAGCGCGTGGGGCCCCACCCCCAATTAAAACAAAAGAATGTTTTTATTAAAAACAGAACTAAAAACAAAATGAAATGAATATAAATTAATTAACTAACTAATTAATTAATTAATTAATTGAGTAATTAATTAAACTAATTAATTTCGGATTAGTTAAACCTAATCATTAGTTAAATTAATTGGGTAATTAATTAAACTAATTAATTCTGAATTAATTAACACTAATCATTAATTAACTTAATTAACTAAGGTTAATTAAACTTTGATTAGGCTAATTAAATTAATTAGTCATTAGTGAATGACATGCGGGACCCACTGTCGGGGTTGACTCATCAACCCTGTTGATCGATGACGTCGGCATGACATCATCTTGATGTCATAAATGCATTTTCAAATTAATTAAATACTTAATTAAAATTCCAGAAATTAATAAAATCTTTTATAAATCATATCTTTTAATCCGTAATCCGGATTAACATAATTTCAACATGAAAGTTGCTCAGAACGACGTGACGAATTCGGATACGCAGTCCGTTCGTCCACCACACGTCTCTAACCTATCGAACCTGCAAACTTTCCTCTCCGGTTCATCTGTCTGACAGACGTCCGGAACCGGGGTAACTTCCCGGATGTTTTCCCCCCTAAACCAGTACCCTTCTTACCACGTTAGGGCACGCCTAGCATCGCTTCTTGGCATGTCATGCATCGTTATGCATCTGTTACCGTGTATTCATTGTTTCTTCCCCCTCTTCTCTTGGTAGACTACGAGACCGACGCCAGCTGCGGTGGCGGTTCGACTACGGTGTTGACGACCTCTCTCTCTTGCCGAGCAACCAGGCAAGCCCCCTTGATCACGGATATCGCCTACTCTTATCTACACCGCTTGCATTAGAGTAGCATAGCATATTCTGTTTTTAGATACTCCTATCCGCTGCATAGCTTTGTCCTTGTAACTTCATTGTTACCTTACGCAATCCTATATGCTTAGTATAGGATGCTAGTACTTTCATCTGTGGCCCTACTTTCTTGTGCATGCGCGTGCTATACTATCGGGCCGTGATCACTCGGGAGTTGATCACGGGTATATACTATATACTTATACATGATACATGTGAGACTAAAGTCGGTCGGTGATGGAGCACCCATGAGTGGATCATTGTGGCGGAGCGGCAGGCAGGTTGAGACCGCCTAGAGAGAGGTGGGCCTGGCCTGTTCGGCGTTCGCGGTTACTTAACACGCTTAACGAGGTCTTGGTATTTGATCTGGGTTGGCTACGAGCTTATACGCACTAACCATCTACGCGGGAGTAGTTATGGGTATCCGGCGTCGTGGTATCACCGGCATACTTCAGACGTCGTGACGAGGCGGCCGCCGGATTGGATTGGAACGCTGTTAGGCTAGGTGCGCTTCGGCCGCCCTCGCAACGTCTTGGTGTGCTCGAGGCGATGGGCCCTGACCCTGCTGGCGCTTAGGTTTAAACGGCGTCTTGGCCTCTGTTGTGCCTAGGTGGGGCTGCGGCGTGTTGATCTTCTGCGGCGGGCATGACCCGGAAAGTGTGTCGGCCAAATGGGATCAAGCGTCTTTGGGTAAGATGGTGCACCCTGCAGGAAGTTAATCTATTCGGATAGCCGTGATCTTGATAACAGGGCGACTTGGAGTTGTACCTTGAGCTTATGACAACTAGAACCGGATACTTGATAAAACACACCCTTCAAGTGCCGATAACTGGTGGTCGCTCTCGCTCGGGGTTATGGCAGGGATTGCCGGGTAGGATTATTGCTATATGATGTTGCTTGGAGGACTTCCGTTATCCTCTTACATGCATTGCGGACCGGTGTCGAAGCGTAGTCTTCGTTAAGACTAGCTATCCCCTATTATTCTCGGCATTCTCGATTCGGTCCACCGATATGGCCTTTACACATATATCCATGCATATGTAGTGTAGCTCCTTGCTTGCGAGTACTTTGGATGAGTACTCACGGTTGCATTGTTTTCCCCTTCCCCCCTACCTATACTCGATTGCTGCATTCAGACGATGGAGCCCAGGAGCCAGACGCCACCGCCTATGACGACTACTACTCCGGAGGTGCCTACTACTACGTGCAGCCGCCGGCGACGACCGGGAGTGACCTAGGAGGATCCCAGAGCGGGAGGCCTGCTCCTCTTCGATCTGATATCGGTTTGTGCTAGCCATCTTATGGCAACTTGTTTAACTTATGTCTGTACTCAGATATTGTTGCTTCCGCTGACTCGTCTATGATCGAGCACTTGTATTCGAGCCCTCGAGGCCCCTGGCTTGTATTATGATGCTTGTATGACTTATTTTATTTGTAGAGTTGTGTTGTGATATCTTCCCGTGAGTCCTTGATCTTGATCGTACACATTTGCGTGCATGATTAGTGTACGATTGAATCGAGGGCGTCACATTCGCCAATGGCACTGGTCCGTCGTCGTCGCTTAGCCACTCCGCCGTCATCAGAGGACAGCTCCAGCTGGGAGGCTACACCACGGCGGCGGCGCAGTCCCCGGCGTAGTGTAGTGCGCGCGGGTCCCTGTTGGGTGTGCACGGAACACCCACCACACGCTCCGCCGCCGGTGCCTATCGGCAGCTGTTGCCGGCTGCTGTTGCCGGCTGCCGTTGCCGCCACACCACCGTCAAAAGCCAGGGCCATCGCCTGCTCCGCCACCGCGGCCTGAAGGCGGGAGATGGCCGTCGTGGCCGCCACCCCACTGCCGGCCACTGTGGCCATCACCCGCTCCGCCACCGCGGCCCGAAGGTGGGAGGTGGTGGTCATGGCCGCCACCTCGTCGTCGGCCGCCAGCCCACCGTCGACCGCCGGGGTCATCACCCGCTCTGCCACTGCCGCCCGAAGACGGGAGGCGGAGGTGGATGCCCACACGTGCGACAGCGACCTTGCGCGCTACACGGAGTTCTTGCGGGAGGAGGCGGAGCGCCTCGTCAAGCACGCAAAGAGCCTTACCGCCGCAGTGGCAGCGGCACACGCCACATCAGAGGTGAGGAATCAGGAGATCTACGAGGAGAACCACCGCTTCGAGAGGGGTCGTCTGGAGCGGTAGAGGGCGTTCGAGGTGAGCGTCGCTGAAGCTGCATTAGCGGTAGGCACCGCATTTCGGTTGCCCAGCTCATCGGTAGGCTCCTCCTCCTCCACCTCTTACTAAGCGCGCTCAGCAGAGGAGAGGCAGCCGGAAGTAGTACAAAGCCCCTCCGCAATAATAGTAGTAGTATTCAGGGGCTATTTTGTTCAGTTCATCTGACTATAGATGTGGTGGAACTGTACAACGTACTTAAAATTAGCTAGTATATATAGTTGACCTAGCTATTTCAATAGGTGGTTGGCAACAATTGGGGAAAAGTTTGGTCGGTTCAGCTATCGAGTTGAACTGTTTGTATAAATTAAGAATGACTGCTTAATCTATGAATGAAATCTATGCTTAATTACTGAATTTTAGTTGCAAAAATTAGATACTGCTAGTGATTTTTAGCTTCATATTTTGACAAATCGCAGTGTTACAAGGATTGACAAATCTTACCAAATTGTTTGTACGTGGTTCCACACGGGCCATCCAAAACAACCGTTTGTGTTGAAGAGATGCACAAATCCTGCGCTGCTCTCACTTTGCATACGGGTGTTCTATCTAAAACGTTTGCGATCAAGAGCTGCAAAAATCCTGCTCGGCACATTATCTCTGGGCTTCCCGGGGAAGCTGTCAGTTTGCATACGGGTGTTCTAACTAAAACGTTTGCGATAAGTGTTTTATATCTAAAGAGTGAATTAAACTATGGCTTGGGCGCCATTAATGGAGAGGATGCGAGCAAGACGGGCGGCCATGGAAATCAAAGGGATCGCTTCCCAGTGAGCCTGCGCATCGTACAACTCGCACGCTTCCCGGTGAGCCTGCGCACTCAATGACAGCTTGCACGCCTCTCGGTCAGCCTGCGCACCGGACGTCGCTCCCACGCCTCCCGTTCAGTCACGGTCAAGCAGCAAACCGCACGGCACCTCCTACAGCCATTAAAACCAAGACACGTGGCGTCACATGAATGGTTAACCGAATTTTTGATTTACTAGAATTAAAAACCAGGCACCTCAATGTTTTGCCGGCAATCAACGGTGCCCCGGTGTTTGAAATTCATTCCCATTTCTTGCATGGGACCTAAGCATGCACCCAAAGACACATATTTGATTTTTCAACCAATTTATATGCACCGGAGCATGTGCATGTAGTTCAGATTTGAATTATGCACATAAAATGCATTGAAAACTCAGTTAATGCATAAATATGTCTAAACGAACCCCGAAAAATCACAAAAAATCACACAACACTCCTGTTGTTCTATGTTGACATGGGAAAAAAATTTGAAAGCAATAAGAGGCAATGGATATCGTTTCGTCCCCAAAGGTGGGATGTTCCCTACCGAAAACCATCATGCTTGTTGTGAGAAGCTTCTGTTTGTGCGAAGCATATACCCAAACCTACCCCAAATGGCACAAAATTTGTACCACGGCATGTTTATGCTGCTCCATGATAGCATGCCAAGTTTCATGAATTTTAGACGAGTTTTGGATTTACTAGAATTTAAAAACTAGGCATCTCAATGTTTTGCCGGCAATCAAGGGTGCCCCGGTGTTTGAAATTCATTCCCATTTCTTGCATGAACCTAAGCATGCACCCAAGGACACATATTTGATTTTTCAACATTTTTACATGCATTGGAGCATGTGCATGCAGTTCAAATTTGAATTATGCACATAAAATGCATTGAAAACTCAGTTAATGCATAAAAATGTCAAAACGAACCAAGAAAATCACAAAAAATCACACAACACTCCTGTTGTTCTAAGTTTACACGAGAAAAAATTTGAAAGCAATAAGAGGCAATGGATATCGTTTCGTCCCCAAAGCTGGGACGTTCCCTACCGAAAACCATCATGCTTGTTGTGAGAAGCTCCGGTTTGTGAGAAGCATATACCCAAACCGCCCCAAACGTGACAAAATTTCTACCACGGCATGTTTATGCCGCTCCATGATAGCATGCCAAGTTTCATGAATTTCAGACGAGTTTTGGATTTACTAGAGTTTAAAACCAGGCATCTCAATGTTTTGCCGGCAATCAACGGTGCCCCGGTGTTTGAAATTCATTCCCTTTTCTTGCATGTGACCTAAGAATGCACCCAAGGATACAGATTTGATTTTTCAACCAATTTATATGCACTAGAGCATGTGCATGTAGTTCAAATTTGAATTATGCAAATAAATTGCATTGAAAACTCAGTTAATGCATAAAAATGTCCAAACAAACCTAGAAATCCACAAAAAATCACATAACACTCCTGTTGTTCTATGTTGACACGAGAAAAAAATTGAAAGCAATAAGAGGCAATGAATATCTTTTTGGTCCCCAAAGGTGGGACGTTCCCTACCGAAAACCATCATGCTTGTTGTGACAAGCTCCGGTTTGTGAGAAGCATGTACCCAAACCTGCCCCAAATGGGACAAAATTTGTACCACGGCATGTTGATGCCGCTCCATGATAGCATGCCAAGTTTCATTAATTTCAGACGAGTTTTGGATTTACTAGAATTTAAAAATTAGGCATCTCAATGTTTTGCCGGCAATCGACGGTGCCCCGGTGTTTGAAATTCATTCCCATTTCTTGCATGGGACCTAAGCATGCACCCAAGCACACATATTTGATTTTTCAACCTATTTATATGCACTGGAGCATGTGCATGTAGTTCAAATTTGAATTATGCACATAAAATGCATTGAAAACTTAGTTAATGCAAAAAAATGTCCAAACGAACCCCCAAAAATCACAAAAAATCACACGAGACTCCTGTTGTTCTATGTTGACACAAGAAAAAAAATGAAAGCAATAAGAGGCAATGGATATCGTTTCGTCCCCAAAGATGGGACGTTCCCTACCGAAAACCATCATGCTTGTTGTGAGAAGCTCCGATTCGTGAGAAGCATATACCCAGACTTACCCCAAACGGACAAAATTTGTACCACAGCTTGTTGATGCCGGTCCATTATAGCATGCCAAGTTTCATGAATTTCAGACGAGTTTTGGATTTACTAGAATTTAAAAACCAGGCATCTCAATGTTTTGCCGGCAATCAACGGTGCCCCGGTGTTTGAAATTCATTCCCATTTCTCGCATGGGTCCTAAGCATGCACCCAAGGACACATATTTGATTTTTCAACCAATTTATATGCACTGGAGCATGTGCATGTAGTTCAAATTAGAATTATGCACATAAAATGCATTGAAAACTCAGTTAATGCATAAAAATGTCCAAACGAACCCCGAAAAATCACAAAACACTCCTGTTGTTGGTTGTTGACATGAGAAAAAACAATTGAAAGCAATAAGAGGCAATGGATATCGTTTCGTCCCCAAAGGTGGGACGTTCCCTACCGAAAACCATCATGCTTGTTGTGAGAAGCTCCGGTTTGTGAGAAGCATATACCCAAACCTGCCCCAAATGGGACAAAATTTCTACCACGACATGTTGATCCTGCTCCATGATAGCATGCAAAGTTTCATGAATTTCAGACGATTTTTGGATTTACTAGAATTTAAAAACGAGGCATCTCAATGTTTTGCCGGCAATCAACGGTGCCCCGGTGTTTGAAATTCATTCCCATTTCTTGCATGGGACCTAAGCATGCACCCAAGGACACATATTTGATTTTTCAACCAATTTATATGTACTGGAGCATGTGCATGTAGTTCAAATTTGAATTATGCACATAAAATGCATTGAAAACTCAGTTAATGCATAAAAATGTCCAAACAAACCCCAAAAAATCACACAACACTCCTGTTGTTCTTTGTTGACACGAGAAAAAAATTTGAAAGCAATAAGAGGCAATGGATATCGTTTCATCCCCAAAGGTGGGACGTTCCCTACCGAAAACCATCATGCTTGTTGTGAGAACCTCCGGTTTGTTAGAAGCATATACCCAAACCTGCCCCAAATGGGACAAAATTTGTACCACGGCATGTTGATACCGCTCCATGATATCATGACAAGTTTCATGAACTTCAGACGAGTTTTGGATTTACTAGAATTTAAAAAACAGGCATCTCAATGTTTAGTCGGGAATCAACGGTGGCCCGGTGTTTGAAATTCATTCCCATTTCTTGAATGGGACCTAAGCATGCACCCAAGGACACAGATTTGATTTTTCAACCAATTTATATGCACTGGAGCATGTGCATGTAGTTCAAATTTGAATTATGCACATAAAATGCATTGAAAACTCAGTTAATGCAAACGAACCCCGAAAAATCACAAAAAATCACACAACACCCCTGTTGTTCTATGTTGACACAGGAAAAAAATTTGAAAGAAGTAAGAGGCAATGGATATCGTTTCGTTCGCAAAGGTGGGACGTTCCCTACCGAAAACCATAATGCTTGTTGTGAGAAGCTCCGGTTTGTGAGATGCATATACCCAAACCTACCCCAAATGGGACAAAATTTGTACCACGGCATCCTCCATGATAGCATGCCAAGTTTCATGAATTTCAGACGAGTTTTGGATTTACTAGAATTTAAAAACCAGGCATCTCAATGTTTTGCCGGCAATCAACGGTGCCCCGGTGTTTGAAATTCATTTCCATTTCTTGCATGGGAGCTAAGCATGCACCCAAGGACACAGATTTGATTTTTCCACCAATTTATATGCACTGGAGCATGTGCATGTTGTTCAAATTTGAATTATGCACACAAAATGCATTGTAAACTCAGTTAATGCATAAAAGTGTCCAAACGAACCCCGAAAAATCACAAAAAATCACACAACACTCCTGTTGTTCTATGTTGACACGAGAAATTTTTTTGAAAGCAATAAGAGGCAATGGATATCGTTTCGTCCCCAAAGGTGGGACGTTCCCTACCGAAAACCATCATGCTTGTTGTGAGAAGCTCCGGTTTTTGAGAAGCATATACCCAAACCTGCCCCAAATGGGACAAAATTTGCACCACGACATGTTGATACCGCTACATGATAGCATGCCAAGTTTCATGAATGTCAGATGATTTTTGGATTTAATAGAATTTAAAAACCAGGCATCTCAATGTTTTGCCGGCAATCAACGGTGCCCCGGTGTTTGAAATTCATTCCCATTTCTTGCATGGGACCTAAGCATGCACCCAAGGACACAGATTGGTTTTTTCAACCAATTTATATGCACTGGAGCATGTGCATGTAGTTCAAATTTGAATTATGCACATAAAATGCATTGAAAACTTAGTTAATGCATAAAAATGTCCTAACAAACCCCGAAAAATCACATAAATCACACGATACTCCTATTTTTCTATGTTGACACGAGAGAAAAATTTGAAAGCAATAAGAGGCAATGGATATCGTTTCGTCCCGGAAGATGGGACGTTAGCTACCGAAAACCATCATGCTAGTTGTGAGAAGCTCCGGTTCGTGAGAAGCATATACCCAAACCAGCCCCAAATGGGACAATATTTGTACCACGGGATGTTGATGCCGCTCCATGATAGCATGCCAAGTTTCATGAATTTCAGATGAGTTTTGGATTTACTAGAATTTAAAAACAAGGCGCAGGCAATCAACGGTGCCCCGGTGTTTGAAATTCATTCCCATTTCTCGCATGGGACCTAAGCATGCACCCAAGGACACATATTTGATTTTTCAACCAATTTATATGCACTGGAGCATGTGAATGTAGTTCAAATTTGAATTATGCACATAAAATGCATTCAAAACTCAGTTAAGGCATAAAAATGTCCAAACGAACCCCGAAAAATCACAAAAAATCACACAACACTCCTGTTGTTCCATGTTGACACGAGAAAAAAATTTGAAAGCAATAAGAGGCAATGGATATCTTTCGTCCCCAAAGGTGGGACGTTCCCTACAGAAAACCATCATGCTTGTTGTGAGAAGCTCCGGTTTGTGAGAAGCGTATACCCAAACCTGCCCCAAATGGGACAAAAATTTGTACCACGACATGTTGATGCCGCTCCATGATGGCATGCCAAGTTTCATGAATTTCAGACGATTTTTTGATTTACTAGAATTGAAAAACCAGGCATCTCATTGTTTTGCCGGCAATCAATGGTGCCCCGGTGTTTGAAATTCATTCCCATTTCTTGCATGGGACCTAAGCATGCACCCAAGGACACATATTTGATTTTCAACCAATTTATATGCACTGGAGCATCTGCATGCAGTTCAAATTTGAATTATGACATAAAATGCATTGAAAACTCAGTTAATGCATAAATATGTCGAAACGAATCCCGGAAAATCACAAAAAAACACGCAACACTCCTGTTGTTCTATGTTGACACGAGAAAAAAAATTGAATGCAATAAGAGGCAACGGATATCGTTTCGTCCCCAGAGGTGGGACGTTCCCTACGGAAAACCATCATCCTTGTTGAGAGAAGCTCCGGTTTGTGAGAAGCATATACCCAAACCTGCCCCAAATGGGACAAAATTTGTACCACGACATGTTGATGCGGCTCCATGATAGCATGCCAAGTTTCATGAATTTCAAACGAGTTTTGGATTTACTTGAATTTAAAAACCAACCATCTCAATGTTTTGCCGGCAATCAACGGTGCCCCGGTATTTGAAATTCATTCCTATTTGTTGCATGTGACCTAAATATGCACCCAAGGATATATATTTGATTTTTCAACCAATTTATATGCTCTAGAGATGTGCATGTAGTACAAATTTGAATTATGCACATAAAATGAATTGAAAACTCAGTTATTGCATAAAAATGTTCAAACAAACCCCGAAAAATCACAAAAAATCAAACAACACTCCTGTTGTTCTATGTTGACACGAGGAAAAAATTTGAAAGCAATAAGAGGCAATGGATATCATTTCGTCCCCAAAGGCGGGACGTTCCCAACCGAAAACCTTCATGCTTGTTGTGAGAAGCTCTAGTTTGTGAGAAGCATATACCCAAACCTGCCCCAAATGGGACAAAATTTGTACCACGACATGTTGATGCCGCTCCATGATAGCATGCCAAGTTTCATGAATTTCAGACGAGTTTTGGATTTACTAGAATTTAAAAACCAAGCATCTCAATGTTTTGCCGGCAATCAACGGTGCCCCGGTGTTTGAAATTCATTCTCATTTCTTGCATGGGACTTAAGCATAAACCCAATGACACAGATTTGATTTTTCAACCAATTCATATGCACTGGAGCATGTGCATGTAGTTCAAATTTGAATTATGCACATAAAATGCATTGAAAACTCAGTTAATACATAAAAATGTCCAAACAAACCCCGAAAAATCACAAAAAATCGCACAACACTCCTGTTGTTCTATGTTGACACGAGAATTTTTTTTTGAAAGCAATAAGAGGCAATGGATATCGTTTCGTCCCGAAAGGTGGGATGTTCCCTACCGAAAACCATCATGCTTGTTGTGAGAAGCTCCGGTTTGTGAGAAGCATATACCCAAACCTGCCCCAAATGCGACAAAATTTGTACCACGACATGTTGATGCCGCTCCATGATAGCATGCCAAGTTTCATGAATTTCAGACGAGTTTTGGATTTACTAGAGTTTAAAAACCAGGCATCTCAATGTTTTGCCAGCAACCAACGGTTCCCCGGTGTTTGAAATTCATTCCCATTTCTTGCATGGGACCTAAGCATGCACTCAAGGATACATATTTGATTTTTCAACCAATTTATATGCACTGGAGATGTGCATGTAGTTCAAATTTGAATTATGCACAAAAATGCATTGAAAACTTAGTTAATGCATAAAAATGTCCAAACGAACCCCCAAAAATCACAAAAAATCACACGACACTCCTTTTGTTCTATGTTGACACAAGAAAAAAATTTGAAAGCAATAAGAGGCAATGGATATCATTTCGTCCCCAAGGATCACTACAACAAAACCCCCCCTATACCAACGCATGTGTACCAACGATATTGTAGGATCTGTTGTTTATCCCACCTCCCACCTCCCGCACTTAGAGCTAACCTCCTCGTCAACCCTTCCACGCTTAGAGCTAACCTCCTAGTCCCTAAAAAATATCAAACCTTCCCCGTACCCACACCTCCATGTATAACTCGTCCGCCATCTCTCTCCCCCGATTCCCCTCTGTCTCACCCGACTTCCGTGACGAGCCGCCGCCGCCTTCAATTTTGCCTAGATCCAGCGTTGTCCCGCGCCGTCGCTCATAGGCAAGGCTCCCCCAGTGCTCTCCTCCTATATTCAGCCATGGAGAAGTCCTCTACGCCACTGCACGCATCCACGCAGTAACCCAGTGAACAAGGTGTTGGGGAACGTTGCAGAAAATTAAAATTTTTCCTACGGTTTCACCAAGATCCATCTATGAGTTCTACTAAGCAACGAGTTACTAGAGAGAGTTTGCATCTACATACCACTTGTAGATCGAGTGCAGAAGCGATCGAGGAGTGGTGATGATGAAGACGTTCCCAACGTGATTCCGATCACCGATGACCAAGTGCTGAGCGGACAGCACCTCCGTGTTCAACAAGCGTGACGGGGACGACGGCGTCTCCTTCGTCTTGATCCAGCAAGGAGGAAGGAGAGGTTGAGAAGATCACTCCAATGGCAGCACGACGGCGTGATGCAGATGGAGGGATCAGACTCGGCAGGCCGCCAAGCGTGTGCGGAGGAGGAGAGGTGTTGGGAGGGAGGGCTGCGCCTTTAATGGTGTGTGCAGCCTCCCTCTACCCCTCTATTTATAGGGGAAAGGAGGAGGGCGGCCCCTCTAGATGCATCTAGAGGGGCGGCGGCCAAGGGAGGGGCTTGCCCCCAAGCAAGGGGCGCCCCTTAGGGTTCCCCCTCAACCCTAGGCACATGGGCCAAGGGGAGGGGGTGCGCTCAGCCCATGAGGGGCTGGCTGCCCCAACGCAGCCCAAGTGGCCCCCAAAGGGTGGCCCCTCCGTGGTCCTCCGGAACCCTTCCGGTGGACCCTCCATAAAACCGATGTGACCGAAACTTTTCCGGTGTCCGTTTGGCGACTTCCATATATAAATCTTTACCTCCGGACCATTCCGGAACTCCTCGTGACGTCCGGGATCTCATCCGGGACTCCGAACAACATTTGGTAATCACATACAAGTCTTCCTATTAACCCTAGCGCCACCGAACCTTAAGTGTGTAGACCCTACGGGTTCGGGAGACATCTGAACATGACCGGACGCTCTCGGGTCAATAACCAACAGCGGGATCTGGATACCCATGTTGGCTCCCACATGCTCCTCGATGATGTCATCGGATGAACCACGATGTCTAGGGTTCAAGCAACCCCGTATGCTATTCCCTTTGTCAGACGGTATGTTACTTGCCCGAGACTCGATCGTCGGTATCCCAATACCTCGTTTAGCCTCGCTACCGGCAAGTCACTTTACTCGTACCGTAATGCATGATACCGTGACCAGACACTTGATCACTTTGAGCTCATTATGATGATGCATTATCGAGTGGGCCCGGTGATACCTCTCCGTCATACGGAGTGACAAATCCATCTCGATCCGTGTCAACCCAGACACTTTCGGAGATACCGTAATGCACCTTTGTAGTCACCCGATTCGTTGTGACGTTTGGTACACCCAAAGCATTCCTACGGTATCCGGGAGTTACACGATCTCACGGTCTAAGGAAGAGATACTTGACATTGGAAAAGCTCTAGCAAAACGAACTACACGATCTTTGTGCTATGCTTAGGATTGGGTCTTGTCCATCACGTCATTCTCCTAATGGCGTGATCCGTTATCAATGACATCGATGTCCATAGTCAGAAACCATGACTATCTGTTGACCAACGAGCTAGTCTACTAGAGGCTTACTAGGGACGTATTGTAGTCTATGTATTCACCGTGTATTATGATTTCCGGATAATACAGTTATAGCATGAATAAAGACAATTATCATGAACAAGGAAATATAATAATAATGCTTTTATTATTGCCTCTAGGGCATATTTCCAACAGTCTCCCACTTGCACTAGAGTCAATAATCTAGTTTACATTGTGATGAATCGAACACCCATAGAGTTCGGTGTTGATCATGTTTTGCCCATGGAAGAGGTTTAGTCAGCGGATCTGCGACATTCAGATCCGTATGCACTTTACAAATTTCTATGTCTCCATCCTGAAAATTTTCACGGATGGAGTTGAGCGACGCTTGATGTGCTGGTCTTCTTGTGAAACCTGGGCTCCTTGGCAAGTGCAATAGCTCGGTGTTGTCACAGAAGAGTTTGATCGGCCCCGACGCATTGGGTATGACTCCTAGGTCGGTGATGAACTCCTTCACCCAAATTGCTTCATGCGCTGCCTCCGAGGCTACCATGTACTCCGCTTCACATGTAGATCCCGCCACGACGCTCTGCTTGCAGCTGCACCAGCTTACTGCTCCACCATTCAACATATACACGTATCCGGTTTGTGACTTAGAGTCATCCAGATCTGTGTTGAAGCTAGCGTCCACGTAACCCTTCTGACGAGCTCTTCGTCACCTCCATAAAGCGAAACATGTCCTTTGTCCTTTTCGGTACTTCAGGATATTCTTGATCGCTGTCCGGTGTTCCTTGCGGGATTACTTTGGTAACTTCCTACCAAACTTACGGCAAGGTTTACATCAGGTCTGGTACACAGCATGGCATACATAATAGATCCTATGGCTGAGGCATAGGGATGACACTCATCTCTTCTTTATCTTTTGCCGTGGTCGGGCATTGAGCTGAGCTCAATCTCACACCTTGCAAAACAGGCAAGAACCCCTTCTTGGACTGATCCATTTTGAACTTCTTCAAAATCTTATCAAGGTATGTGCTTTGTGAAAGACCTATGAGGCGTCTCGATCTATCTCTATAGATCTTGATGCCTAATATATAAGCAGCTTCTCCAAGGTCCTTCATTGAAAAACACTTATTCAAGTAGGCCTTAATGCTGTCCAAGAATTCTATATCATTTCCCATCAAAAGTATGTCATCTACATATAATATGAGAAATGCTACCGAGCTCCCACTCACTTTCTTGTAAACGAGGCTTCTCCATAAGTCTGCATAAACCCTAACGCTTTGATCATCTCATCAAAGCGAATGTTCTAACTCGAGATGCTTGCACCAGCCCATAAATGGATCGCTGGAGCTTGCATACTTTGTCGACATTCTTAGGATCGACAAAACCTTCCGGCTGCATCATATACAGCTCTTCCTTAAGATAGCCGTTAAGGAGCGCTGTTTTGGCGTCCATCTGCCATATCTCATAATCATAGTATGCGGCAATTGCTAACATGATTCGGACGGACTTAAGCTTCGCTACGGGAGAGAAAGTCTCATCGTAGTCAATCCCTTGAACTTGCCGATAACCCTTAGCGACAAGTCGAGCTTTATAAATGGTGACATTACCATCCGCGTCCGTCTTCCTCTTAAAGATCCATTTGTTTTCTATCGCTCGCCGATCATCGGGCAAGTCAGTCAAAGTCCACACTTTGTTTTCATACATGGATTCTATCTCGGACTTCATGGCTTCTAGCCATTTGTTGGAATCTGGGCCGCCATCGCTTCTTCATAGTTCGAAGGTTCATTGTTGTCTAACAACATGATTTCCGAGACAGGGTTGCCGTACCACTGCAGTGCGGGCGTGTCCTAGTGGACCTCTGAAGTTCAGCGATAACTTGATCCAAGTACCTTGATCATCATCATGAATTTCCTCTTGATCGGTGTAGGCATCACGGGAACATTTTCTGGGCTGCACTACTCTCTGTTCAAGAGGTAGTACCTCATCGAGTTCTACTTTCCTCCCACTTACTTCTTTCGAGAGAAACTCTTTTTCGAAAGGTTTCGTTCTTGGCAACAAAGATCTTGCCCTCGGATCTTAAGTAGAAGGTATACCCAATGGTTTCTTTAGGGTATCCTATGAAGACGCATTTTCCGACTTGGGTTCGAGCTTTTCAGGTTGAAGTTTCTTGACATAAGCATCGCATCCCCAAACTTTTAGAAACGACAGCTTAGGTTTCTTCCCAAACCATAATTCATACGGTGTCGTCTCAACGGACTTAGACGGTGCCCTATTTAAAGTGAATGTAGCTGTCTCTAGAGCGTATCCCCAAAATGATAGCGGTAAATCGATAAGAGACATCATGGACCGCACCATATCCAATAGAGTGCGATTACAACGTTCGGACACACCATTACGCTGAGGTGTTCCAGGCGGCGTTAGTTGTGAAACGATTCCACATTTTCTTAAGTGTGTACCAAATTCGTGACTTAAATATTCTCCTCCACGATCTGATCGTAAGAATTTTATTTTTCGGTCACGTTGATTCTCTACTTCATTCTGAAATTCCTTGAACTTTTCAAAGGTCTCAGACTTGTGTTTCATCAAGTAGACATACCCATATCTACTCAAGTCATCTGTGAGAGTGAGAACATAACGATACCCTCCGCGAGCCTCAACGCTCATTGGACCGCACACATCGGTATGTATGATTTCCAACAAGTTGGTTGCTCGCTCCATTGTTCCGGAGAACGGAGTCTTGGTCATCTTGCCCATGAGGCATGGTTCGCATGTGTCAAATGATTCATAATCTAAAGACTCCAAAAGTCCATCAGCATGGAGCTTTTTCATGCGCTTGACACCAATGTGACCAAGGCGGCAGTGCCACAAGTATATGGGACTATCGTTATCAACTTTACATCTTTTGGTATTCACACTATAAACATGTGTAATACTACGCTCGAGATTCATTAAGAATAAACCATTGACCATCGGAGCATGACCATAATACATATCTCTCATATAAATAGAACAACCATTATTCTCGGATTTAAATGAGTAGCCATCTTGCATTAAACAAGATCCAGATACAATATTCATGCTCAAACTTGGCACCAAATAACAATTATTAAGGTTCATAACTAATCCCGTAGGTAAATGAAGAGGTAGCGTGCGACGGCGATCACATCGACTCGGAACCATTCCCGACGCGCATCGTCACCTCGTCCTTTGCCGCTTCGCTTATTCCGCAGCTCTGCTGTGAGTTACAAATATGAGCAGCGGCACGGTATCAAATACCGGGAGTTACTACAGATCGGCAAAGTACACATCAATTACATGTATATCAAATATACCTTTGGCGTTGCGGCCTTCTTGTCCGCTAAGTATTTGGGGCAGTTCCGCTTCGATGACCCCTCCCTTGCAATAAAAGCACTCGGTCTCGGGTTTGGGTCCATTCTTTGACTTCTTCCGGCAACTTGCTTACGGTAGCGGCAACCTCCTTGCCGTCCTTCTTGAAGTTCTTCTTACCCTTGCCCTTCTTGAACTTAGTGGTCTTATTGACCATCAACACTTGATGTTCTTTCTTGATCTCAACCTCGGCTGACTTCAGCATAGAGAACACTTCAGAATGGTCTTTACCATCCCTGCATGTTGTAGTTCATCACAAAGCTCTTGTAGCTTGGTGGGAGCGATTGGAGGATTCTGTCAATGACCGCCTCATCGGGGAGGTTAATATTCAGTTGGGTCATACGGTTGTGCAACCTGGACATCTTGAGAATATGCTCACCGATGAACTATTTTCCTCCATCTTACAACTATAGAACTTGTCGGAGATGTCATATCTCTCGACCGGGCGTGAGCTTGGAAAACAAGTTTCAGCTCCTCGAACATCTCATATGCTCCGTGATGCTCAAAACGCTTTTGGAGCCCGGTTCTAAGCTGTAAAGCATGCCGCACTGAACGAGGGAGTAATCATCAAGACGAGACTGCCAAGCATTCATAATGTCTTGGTTCTGCGACGGGGCGTCACCTAGCGGTCCTTCTAGGACATATTGTTTCTGGCAGCTATGAGGATGATCCTCAAGTTCGGACCCAGTCCGTATAGTTGCTGCCGTCATCTTTCAGCTTGGTTTTCTCTAGGAGCGTTGAAGTTCAAGTTGACATGGCGTTGGCCATTTGATCTACAAGACATATCATTCAAAAGTTTTAGACTAAGTTCATGATAATTAAGTTCATCTAATCAAATTATTACAATGAACTCCCACTTAGATTGGACATCCCTCTAGTCATCTAAGTGTTACACGATTTGAGTTGACTAAGCCGTGTCCGATCATCATGTGAGACGGACTAGTCTCGTCGGTGAACATTCTCATGTTGATCGTATCTTCCATACGACTCGTGTTCGACCTTTCGGTCTCCGTGTTCGAGGCCATGTCTGTACATGCTAGGCTCGTCAAGTAAACCCTAAGTGTTTTCGCGTGTGTAAATCTGTCTTACACCGTTGTATGTGAGCGTAAGAATCCATCACACCCGATCATCACGTGGTGCTTAGAAGCGACGAACTTTGGCAGCGGTGCACGATTAGGGGAAACACTTCTTGAAATTGTTGTAAGGATCATCTTATTTACTACCGTCGTTCTAAGTAAACAAGATGTATAAACATAATAAACATCACATGCAATTATATAGTAGTGACATGATATGGCCAATATCATAAAGCTCCATTGATCTCCATCTTCGGGGCTCCATGATCATCTTTTCACCGGCATGACACCATGATCTCCATCATTGTGCCTCCATGAAGTTGTCACGCCAACGACTACTTCTACTTCTATGGCTAACGTGTTTAGCAATAAAGTAAAGTAAGTTATATGGCGTTCTTCAATGACACGCAGGTCATACAAAAATAAAGACAACTCCTATGGCTCCTGCCGGTTGTCATACTCATCGACATGCAAGTCGTGATTCCTATTACAAGAACATGATCTCATACATCACAATATGTCATTCATCATTCATCACAACTTGGCCATATCACATCACATGTCAATTGCTGCAAAAACAAGTTAGGCGTCCTCTAATTGTTGTTGCATCTTTTACGTGGCTGCAATTGGGTTCTAGCAAGAACGTTTTCTTACCTACGAATAACCACAGCGTGATCTTGTCAACTTCTATTTACCCTTCATAAGGACCCTTTTCATCGAATCCGCTCCAACTAAAGTAGGAGAGCGGACACCCGCCAGCCACCTTATGCAAATAGTGCATGTTAGTCGGTGGAACCGGTCTCACGTAAGTGTACGTGTAAGGTTGGTCGGGCCGCTTCATCCCACAATACCGCGGAAGCAAGATAAGACTAGTAGCGGCAAGTAAATTGACAAGATCCACGCCCACAACTAAATTGTGTTCTACTCGTGCAAAGAGAACTACGCATAGACCTAGCTCATGATGCCTTTGTTGGGGAGCGTTGCAGAAAATTAAAATTTTCCTACGGTTTCACCAAGATCCATCTATGAGTTCTACTAACAACGAGTTACTAGAGAGAGTTTGCATCTACATACCACTTGTAGATCGAGTACGGAAGCGATCGAGGGAGTGGTGATGATGAAGACGTTCCCAACGTGATTCCGATCACCGATGACCAAGTGCTGAATGGACAGCACCTCCGCGTTCAACACACGTATGGGACGACGGCGTCTCCTTCGTCTTGATCCAGCAAGGAGGAAGGAGAGGTTGAGGAAGATCACTCCAATGGCAGCACGACGGCGTGATGCAGATGGAGGGACTGTACTCCGGCAGGGCTTCGCCAAGCGTGTCACGGAGGAGGAGAGGTGTTGGGAGGGAGGGCTGCGCCTTTAATGGTGTGTGCAGCCCTCCCCTCTACCCCTCTATTTATAGGGGAAAGGAGGAGGGCGGCCCCCTCTAGATGCATCTAGAGGGGGGGCGGCCAAGGGAGGGCTTGCCCCCAAGCAGGGGCGCCCCTTAGGGTTCCCCTCAACCCTAGGCGCATGGGCCAAGGGAGGGTGCGCTCAGCCCATGAGGGGCTGGCTGCCCCACGCAGCCCAAGTGGCCCCCAAAGGGGTGGCCCCTCCGGTGGTCCTCCGGAACCCTTCCGTGGACCCTCCATAAACCGATGTGACCGAAACTTTTCCGGTGTCGGTTTGGCGACTTCCATATATAAATCTTTACCTCCGGACCATTCCGGAACTCCTCGTGACGTCCGGGATCTCATCCGGACTCGAACAACATTCGGTAATCACATACAAGTCTTCCTATTAACCCTAGCGCCACCGAATCTTAAGTGTGTAGACCCTACGGGTTCGGGAGACATGCAAGACATGACCGGGCCGCTCTCGGTCAATAACCAACAGCGGGATCTGGATACCCATGTTGGCTCCCACATGCTCCTCGATGATGTCATCGGATGAACCACGATGTCTAGGGTTCAAGCAACCCCGTATGCTATTCCCTTTGTCAGACGGTATGTTACTTGCCCGAGACTCGATCGTCGGTATCCCAATACCTCATTTAGCCTCGTTACCGGCAAGTCACTTTACTCGTACCGTAATGCATGATCCCGTGACCAGACACTTGATCACTTTGAGCTCATTATGATGATGCATTACCGAGTGGGCCCAGTGATACCTCTCCGTCATACGGAGTGACAAATCCCTGTCTCGATCCGTGTCAACCCGCAGACACTTTCGGAGATACCTGTAATGCACCTTTATAGTCACCCGATTCGTTGTGACGTTTGGTACACCAAAGCATTCCTACGGTATCCGGAGTTACACGATCTCACGGTCTAAGGAAGAGATACTTGACATTGGAAAAGCTCTAGCAAAGCGAACTACGATCTTTGTGCTATGCTTAGGATTGGGTCTTGTGCATCACGTCATTCTCCTAATGGCGTGATCCGTTATCAATGACATCGATGTCCATAGTCAGAAACCATGACTATCTGTTGACCAACGAGCTAGTCTACTAGAGGCTTACTAGGGACGTATTGTAGTCTATGTATTCACACGTGTATTATGATTTCCTGATAATACAGTTATAGCATGAATAAAGACAATTATCATGAACAAGGAAATATAATAATAATGCTTTTATTATTGCCTCTAGGGCATATTTCCAACACAAGGATCGCCAGCGCAATTGGCTCGCCTCTGTTCTGGAGGGCACTATTCCGCGTGGTCGCTGCCGGTCGGGCATGGATCTCTCAAACAAGTTGTGGTGTAGGGTTCTGCTCCCATCTCTCTGTGGTGGACTGGTGATCTCTCGGTGCTGGCCGGCAGTTGAGACGAGCCCGAGGTCAGAGGTCAGACGAGCCCGAGCCTGAGCCCGAGGTCAGAGGAGCATGGGGTGGAGCTCTGGCCGTGTTCCTCAACTGCCTATTGGATCCCGCGTATGCGTGTGGTTCTTGGCTTCTTGCGGCTCACAAAGCCTTCAGCGGCGATGATGCTTCTTTTGGCTTTATTTTGGCGCCCGGCGACTGGTGTGGTCTTACTCTGGTGGTCGTGCGTGTGTTTGCCTGCAGCTGTGTGCGTGCTTGGCTCGTTTTCATGTGTCCATACTGCCCTTGGTGACACTAATTGTTCGTTACTGCTGCTGATTTTGCTGGTCCTTAGTACCTATACAGTAGATAGAAGACGATTGCCGCTGATTGTTTGCTATCGCCGCTGGTTGCCATTGCTGCTGGCTGCTGCCGCTGATTCCTATTGTCGTCGCTGCTGATTTTGCTGCTCTTTAGTACAGATACAGTAGATAGAAGACGATTGCTGCAGCCGCTGATTGTTTGCTATCGCCGCTGATTGCCATTGCTGTTGGCTGCTGCCGTTGATTGCTATTGTCGTCCCTGCTGATTTTGCTGCTCTTTAGTACCTATATAGTAGATAGAAGACGATTGCCGCTGATGCTGATTGTTTTCGTCGCAGCTGGTTGCCATTGCTGCTGCCGCTGATTGCTACTGTCGCAAGCTGCTGATTTTGCTGCTCCTTAGTACATATACAGTAGATAGAAATAATAATATGCATTCCCAAATAAAAAATATAGAAGATCTGTATGTTCTAAAAGTCTTGCAAATTGAACCTACTACTTGTTATCTCTTCTCTAATCTTTCTCTTGATTAGCTTCTCTTTTATACTCTTCATTGCAAAAATTATTCAATATGTACAATGCGTACAACAATAATCATGGAACCCTCTAGCTCCTTATTGATTCCACAGTCCCTTTTCCTTACAATTGTTAGTATTATTTGTTCCACCAGTATCTCATCATGTGATTTTTTTCCCTTGCATTTTTTGTGCCTGCAAGATGTCAGCTAACAGTCCGTCAGTCTTTTTAAGTCTAGACACTTGTAGCAACCGTGATGTTGTTATGAAACTTTCCTACAGGTCAGGTTTCGAACTGCTGACAATAGATGCGCAAATAGGTAAGATTGTGTTAAAATATTTACCCTGCCTTAGTTGATTGTGTGAGGGATTAACTTTCTTTAATAGTGTGGAGCTTCAGGGGCAGATGGAAATGTGCAGCTTACGACGTAATCACAGAAAGTGGGGCAACCCATTCCCTTACTTGATAAACCTCCCCTGGTTCAGGCCACTAAGGTTTTCATTTCCTTATCTTCTCCTCATGATGTAGCATTCTTATTTATTCATATCCGCCATTTTTACACTAACTGTTCCAATGAGTCTGTTAGTTAAGTGTGCCAATATATGTCAGTCTTAACTTACATTCGGGCCCATATTTTGTAGATTCATATATGTATTGATATTCAGTTATTCGGTGACATGACAAATGGTACTCCCTCCATCTCAAAATGTAAGATCATTTTTTTCACTATCATAGTGTAAAGAATGATCTTACATTTTGGGACCGAGGGAGTACATGATCAGGGAGCTGAGTTGCGACAAAAGATCAAATTGTATTCGTTATATGATATGCCACGTTGGCAGCAAAGGCACATGGGTAGTGTTTCTTAAAATTGGGTAAGTACTGATATAAAATTGTTCATTCATTACATAGGTTTGCTTTTATTTAGATTGTTCAGCCATCACATAGGTCACCCTTGGAGCATTCTTAAATGTGTATTCAGCTTTAGAGTTAGGTTGGTCTTGAAGAATTAAATAGTGCCACATTAAATTATTTTTATTTCCCTGTAAACACCTTGGATCCTACATTGTCTAGAAACAAAACTCCACTATCTTTTCCTACAGAAGCCCAAGTCTAATGATTTGTTTCTTTTTCATGTTGTTTCTTCTAGTGGTTCCAAGAATCTTATTCTTGAATTGAGAAATTATAATGTGACATTGTAGTTCTCAACTACAAAGTTCTGTGTGATGTTGACTAGTTAATGATTTTTTAGCTGTTGGCATTGAGTTATTTTCCCCTAATACATCATACCAAGCATGAAAAGCACGTGAGTAATGGTGACACAAAACTATTTTAATGTTGAGACTTTTGGAAAACGAAAATATCCAATTTTGTACAGTCGATTTTATTGCTTACCTATTCATCATTTAGTTGGTTGATCCACTCATCTCATTGCTGATATAATACAATCTTGGATAATTGTTAGTAGTGAATACATGATGCTGGTTGTTCATAGTGAACAGGCACATCTGATTGGTCAAACATAATTAGTGTTTTAACATGTACTACTAAGTTATTTTTCGGACATACATAAGCTTAGGTCTTTCCCCCGCAACAATATTTTCTTGCACACTTGGTAATTTTTCTGTGGTTCCTTTTAGGAACAGTGTATAGTATATATATTTTTAAACCTCATTTTGAATTTATTCCTAAATGGTATTATGACTTTTCTTTGTAGTTTGAGAATTTCAATACAAGATGATGACTTGGACCTTGGAGAACGTATGATGATTCTTGTACTTGGAGTGGAAATAAGACAAATCTCTGAATGTTTAGAATTTTTTTTATTTTTCATTTTATATATTTTCTAAGAAAGTGATGTACTCCAAATTGATGATGCTTGCATTGTTATGTAACAGATTGTTCCATTGAATCAATATATCACTATCATTTCTACTCTTTTTGAGTTTTACTAAAGTTCTAGCTTGTACTGCCATTTGAACTACCTACTATTATAAATGATTATATATGGAGGTTACTCTATTTTGCAAGCACTGGTGCAAAGAACAACAGTGTTATAAATGATTACATATACCCACAAAAAATGATTATATATGGAGGTTATTCTATTTTGCAGGCACCAACGCATAGAAGCGTTGCACGAATCCGTTGTCGCCTTGCAACACATTATTTCCCAGATTACCAACGGAAATATATACGTTGTTGTAGACCCCTGCAATGCCACCAACGGCAACGCATATTAATCCGTTGGTGTAGACCTTAGCAACGCTTATATGGACAAACGACAACGTATCTATGCGCTGCTGAAGGGGGGTTGTTGTTGTAGTGGATGGGACGTTCCCTATCGAAAACCATCATGCTTGTTGTGAGAAGCTCCGGTTCGTGAGAAGCATATACCCAAACCTACCCCAAATGGGACAAAATTTGTACCACAACATGTGATGCCGCTCCATGATAGCATGCCAAGTTTCATGAATTTCAGATGAGTTTTGAATTTACTAGAATTTAAAAACCAGGCATCTCAATGTTTTGCCGGCAATCAACGCTGCCCCGGTGTTTGAAATTCATTCCATTTCTTGCATGGGACCTAAGCATGCACCCAAGGACACATATTTTATTTTCAACCAATTTATATGCACTGGAGCATGTGCATGCAGTTCAAATTTGAATTGTGCACATAAAATGCATTGAAAACTCAGTTAATGCATAAATATGTCCAAACGAATCCCGAAAAATCACAAAAAGTGACGCAACACTCCTGTTGTTCTATGTTGACACAAGAAAAAAAATTGAATGCAATAAGAGGCAATGGATATCGTTTCGTCCCCAGAGGTGGGACGTTCCCTACCGAAAACCATCATGCATGTTGAGAGAAGCTCCTATTTGTGAGAACCATATACCCAAACCTGCCCCAAATGGGACAAAATTTGTACCACGACATGTTGATGCGGCTCCATGATAGCATGCCAAGTTTCATGAATTTCAGACGAGTTTTGGATTTACTAGAATTTAAAAAGCAAGCATCTCAATGTTTTGCCGGCAATCAACGGTGCCCTGGTATTTGAAATTCATTCCCATTTCTTGCATGTGACCTAAATATGCACCCAAGGATACAGATTTGATTTTTCAACCAATTTATATGCACTATAGATGTGCATGTAGTTCAAATTTGAATTATGCACATAAAATGCATTGAAAACTCAGTTAATGCTTAAAAATGTCCAAACAAACCCCGAAAAATCACAAAAAATCAAACAACACTCCTGTTATTCTATGTTGACATGAGAAAAAAATTTGAAAGCAATAAGAGGCAATGGATATCATTTCGTCCCCGAAGGCGGGACGTTCCCAACCGAAAACCTTCATGCTTGTTGTGAGAAGCTCTGGTTTGTGAGAAGCATATACCCAAACCTGCCTCAAATGGGACAAAATTTGTACCACCACATGTTGATGCCGCTCCATGATAGCATGCCAAGTTTCATGAATTTCAGACGAGTTTTGGATTTACTAGAATTTAAAAACCAAGCATCTCAATGTTTTGCCGGCAATCAACGGTGCCCCGGTGTTTGAAATTCATTCTTATTTCTTGCATGGGACCTAAGCATGCACCCAATGAGACAGAATTGATTTTTCAACCAATTCATATACACTGGAGCATGTGCATGTAGTTCAAATTTGAATTATGCACATAAAATGCATTGAAAACTCAGTTAATACATAAAAATGTCCAAACAAACCCCGAAAATCACAAAAAATTCCTGTTGTTCTATGTTGACACGAGAAAAAAAATTGAAAGCAATAAGAGGCAATGGATATCATTTCGTCCCCAAAGGCGGGACGTTCCCAACCGAAAACCTTCAAGCTTGAGAAGCTATAGTTTGTGAGAAGCATATACCCGAACCTGCCCCAAATGGGACAAAGTTTGTACCATGACATGTTGATGCCACTCCATGATAGCATGCCAAGTTTCATGAATTTCAGACGAGTTTTGGATTTACTAGAATTTAAAAACCAAGCATCTCAATGTTTTGCCGGCAATCAACGGTGCCCCGGTGTTTGAAATTCATTCACATTTCTTGCATGGGACCTAAGTATGCACCCAATGACACAGATTTGATTTTTCAACCAATTCATATGCACTGGAGCATGTGCATGTATTTCAAATTTGAATTATGCACATAAAATGCATTGAAAACTCAGTTAATACATAAAAATTTCCAAACTAACCCCGAAAAATCACAAAAAATCGCACAACATTCCTGTTGTTCTATTGACACGAGAAAAACAAATTGAAAGCAATAAGAGGCAATGGATATCGTTTCGTCCCGAAAGGTGGGATATTCCCTACCGAAAACCATCATGCTTGTTGTGAGAAGCTCTAGTTTGTGAGAAGCATATACCCAAACCTGGCCCAAATGCGACAAAATTTGTACCACGGCATGTTGATGCCGCTCCATGATAGCATGCCAAGTTTCATGAATTTCAGACGAGTTTTGGATTTACTAGAGTTTAAAAACCAGGCATCTCAATGTTTTGCCAGCAACCAACGGTGCCCCGGTGTTTGAAATTCATTCCCATTTATTGCATGGGACCTAAGCATGCACCCAAGGATACAGATTTGATTTTTCAACCAATTTATATGCACTAGAGATGTACATGTAGTTCAAATTTGAATTATGCACATAAAATGCATTGAAAACTCTGTTAATGCATAAAAATGTCCATACAAACCCCGAAAAATCACAAAAAATCGCACAACACTCCTGTTGTTCTGTGTTGACACGAGAAAAAAATTGAAAGCAATAAGAGGCAATGGATATCGTTTCGCCCCCAAAGGTGGGACGTTCCCTATCGAAAACCATCATGCTTGTTGTGAGAAGCTCCGATTTGTGAGAAACATATACCCAAACCTGCCCAAAATGGGACAAAATTTGTACAACGGCATGTTGATGCCTCTCCATGATAGCATGCCAAGTTTCATGAATTTTAGAGGATTTTTGGATTTAGTAGAATTTAAAAACCAGGCATCTCAATGTTTTGCCGGCAGTCAATGGTGCTCCGATGTTTGAAATTCATTTCCATTTCTTGCATGGGACCTAAGCATGCACCCAAGGACACAGATTTGATTTTTCAACCAATTTATATGCATTGGAGCATGTGCATGTAGGTCAAATTTTAATTTTGCACATAAAATGCTTTGCAAACTCAGTTAATGCATAAAAATGTCCAAACGAACCCCGAAAAATCACAAAAAATCACACAACACTCCTGTTGTTCCATGTTGACACGAGAAAAAAATTTGAAAGCAATAAGAGGCAATGGATATCATTTCGTCCCCAAAGGCGGGACGTTCCCTACCGAAAACCTTCATGCTTGTTGTGAGAAGCTCTAGTTTGTTAGAAGCATATACCCAAACCTGCCCCAAATGGGACAAAATTTGTACCACGACATGCTGATGCCGCTCCATGATGGCATGCCAAGTTTCATGAATTTCAGACGAGTTTTGGATTTACTACAATTGAAAAACCAGGCATCTCATTGTTTTGCCGGCAATCAATGGTGCCCCGGTGTTTGAAATTCATTTCCATTTCTTGCATGGGACCTAAGCATGCACCCGATGACACATATTTGATTTTTCAACCAATTCATATGCACTGGAGCATGTGCATGTAGTTCGAATTTGAATTATGCACATAAAATGCATTGAAAACTCGGTTAATGCATAAAAATGTCCAAACGAACCCCAAAAAATCACAAAAAATCACACAACACTCATGTTGTTCTATGTTGACACAAGAAAAAAAATTGAAAGCAATAAGAGGCAATTGATATCGTTTCGTCCCCAAAGGTGGGACGTTCCCTACCGAAAACCATCATGCTTGTTGTGAGAAGCTTCGGTTTGTGAGAAACATATTCCCAAACCTGCCCCAAATGGGACAAAATTTATACCACGACATGTCGATGCCTCTCCAAGATAGCATGCCAAGTTTAATGAATTTTAGACGATTTTTGGATTGTAACATCCCAAATTTTTAATTTGGAATGTTATACATAGGTCATTCATGCATATCATATTTTATTGCATTTCCTTTTGCGATCCTTGAAATTCTAAGCAACTCAAGGACCCATGGAGAGAGTTTGGGATTTCACCGTTTTCATATTTGAATTATTTTTTTCAAATATCAAAAGAAGGATCACTTTGGTTTTAATTAATTTTTCTCTCCGAAAATATTTCATATTAAAAATATATGAGAGGTGATAATATGACTTCTCCAAAATAAATGAAATCTTGAAGGAAAAAATATTAAAATCAATTAAATATTTTATTTTGGATTTTATCGTTATTTTATTTGAATTAGAAAAATATGCATTTCTCAAAATTGCATTTTAGGGCCAAGAAAATGTTCATCTCGTTCTAAATATTTTATTTAGATGGTGAAAATTTGTTTTGGTATTTTTCTATTTTTATTTTATTTTTAGGATTTTTTTCCGTTGAAATCTGTTTTTTTTTTATTTTCAGCCCGACTAGGCCGGAGCCCAGCCGAGTAGGCCGGCCCGCCTAGCGCCGCCACCTCCCCTCCCGTGCGCGAGATGGACTCGTCGGAGTCCGCCTGCGCCACGCCGCCCCTTCCCCAAGTCGGCCTTGCCCGCCCCCCCCCAGCCGCCGCCTCTCGCCACCCACCACCCCGCCACAGACGCTGTCGCAGGCGCGCGCTTCCCGCCGCCCAGAAGTCGCCGCCGCCGTCTTGCCGTCGTCCCCTAAGCCGCCGAGCCCCGATGCCGCGCCATCCGCCCGCCGAACCTCGCCGGAGGTAGCCGTGCACGCCGTCGCCGTTCGTCATTTTTTTTTTGGATAACCATTCGATTTTTTTAGAAACCCTAGATTCCTTTTTTAGATCGGTTCGTCCGGTTTTTCGCGGTTTAGTTATATAGCGCATGTTCGTCCATACGTTCGTTTTAACGAACACTGTTCGTCAGTTAAACCGCAGGCAGCGAACGTTCGTTTGTTAGCCTGTTCGTCTCGTTTCTTTTTCCAGGGTTTTTCCGCGATTATTTTCAATCGCGATTTCTGCCCTGAATTTTGTTCTAGTATAACTTTTCGCTCGTTTATCCAAATCAGGTGAAACAAGCGCCTAGATCTTCGTCTCGAAGTTCTCTTTCTGTTTAACCAACTTGAACAAGATTTTGGTACTGTAAAATTTGACTTTAGTCCAGATTAGTAAACGGATCTTGTTTCTTTCGTAGTTTGAGTTTCGTTGCTCCGTTTGATTTGATTCTTTTGCAAACCAGAGTTATTCAGTTAAACTTTCTGATTAGATCTTCTTGTTTGAGTTTTATCCGTGCAACTTTGCTTGAGTTCTTATGTATGCTATTGTTTGTTTGCGATAGAATTCCCGGAGTGTGAAGCGTGCTACTACGAGTCACTAGGTTTTGCGGATCGTCAGCAAGGCAAGTAACACATTGATCATATCCCTTTGTTACCCAGTTTTTATGCATTAGTTTCAACCCTCGCACATTGCATGAGTAGGATCTCTTAACATGTGGGTCTGGGAAGTAGATGATGAGGTAGAACCTATTACCTGTTTATTTTCAAACCCTGGGAGTTACTTCTACGTTATGCTTATGTTGCTATGCTATGCTCGTAGACGTGTTTTGGATTTGAGTGCTTTCATGACATATGTGAGTTGTTAATTAATGGTTCAGCTTAAGGTGGTAACTTTAATACACATCTGGGTGGATTGCTCGTGGGCACCCGGAGAATCCAGTGTTGTCCTAGGATATCCCGGAGTACCCGTGTGATCATCCTACGGTCCGCCACCCATGCTCAAAGGGATCATTAGATTATTCATGCTAGAAACTTCCGTGTGCAGCCACAAGCTATTATGGGCTTTAACATAGTTCAGTATGTTGCATGACCTCTTTAAGTGGTGGGCTAGCAGATGTAGAGGGAAAGTAGGTGTAACTGTCCACCCATAGTAAAGAGTTAAGCCATATTTATTGTACTAAGTTCTCTTTTGAGACTATCGATGTAATAAGTGTGTGATTGCTACTCTGTTATAAATCCATTTGAGTACTGTGTGTGTCAGCATTACCGATCCAGGGATGACACTGAAGCACAAAGACTTGACCGTTTGAGGTCGGGTCGCTACAAGATGGTATCAGAGCACACGCTGAATGTAGGACACGATGTAGCGACTCGACCTCGACGGTCAAGCCTCGTGTTTCGTGCCATCCTGGATCAATATGTGGCACCCACATACATCAATGTATATATCAAAGTGCAATCACATGTATAATTAACATAAAACTGATATATACCTCATAAGTCACAGTGAAACAAATAGTCGGTGTGGAGTCCCATCAACGCCATCGGCGAGTTGAGTGTGACCGTAACCTGATCGTAACTCTTACTCGTCGAAGAAAATCCTGCAACATGATACGTTGCAGCCGTGTAGGTCAGTACATTGAATGTACGGCAAGATCACAACATGAGAAAACAGATGATAAAACTATACTATATGCAATATGGCTTTGTGGCTCGTATGCGAGTTTTGTTTGCGTAAAAGCTGGTTTTATTTTACCTACATCAAGTAATAACTGAAGTCTGTACTATGGAGTTTTCTATCATGACATGGTTCCGCCAACCGATGTCTCATAGCCCAAAATCATCATAAGTTGCCCACAATTAAGTTATCAATCCGGTGTTGAGAGTTCCGAGATAGATCCAAGTCCAAATGCTCAAATTGTCCGTAACCGGGGACACGGCTAATCGATTAGGTTTTAACCCTCTGCAGAGGTTTGTACACTTTACCCGCAAGATTCGATCCCTCTTTTTACGTTCTCACACTTCAGGGTGTTTGAGAACAAGATGACCGAAACATGGTCTTCGAAGAGTTCCTCGACCACCGTCCGGTGCTCATCCAATCCTACCGTAGTTCTACATCTGCTAGCACCGTCCTAGCGAGTCACAACTAAGGTCAACCAAGCGAGCCCATAGTGACTTGCGGTTGCAGGTAAGCTTCGGGCATGAAGTATTCTTCCGTCTCTTTGAGTCTGGGTGAAGCTTTCGCAAGATGTCATGGCGCTTCTCCATGCATCCCGCCAACCACTGGTTTCTCCAGGTGCCGTCAACCGTCCTTCACCCGATGAGTGTGTATTGAATTATTGTCTCGAGTCTTGAAGTCTTGAGGCCTTGAAGATGCAGTCCTTGCAGATTCCATCATGGAGTTATCGTCATTGGCGTAGATCCTCCATTCTCACACCACTCCCGAGCACTCATACCAACCCCGTCTACTATAGCGTAGCATTAAAATAAATAACGTCCGGGCTTGGTAACAGGTGATGGGTTCCTACCTCATGCATACTACTCAACTACAAGGATTCAATGTCACTCTTTGGAGGGATTGTTGCGAACATGACACTAGATGCAATAAAACACATAGGTATGAAAAACATGGATAAAGTGAACTTGCACGGTATTACTTGATGAAGATAATAACGCTCTCGAATAAAGACTTGGTAGAACTATTAGTCACTCCGTTGAAAATCTATATTAAGCAGACAATCATATAAGCAATCATCCTAGCAATCAATTCTATCAATCATAACAATACTCAATCAAAATAAAAGCGACAAAGAAAACCAAGTCGAAAACCAAAGGAAAAACTTGAAAGAAAAATTCAAGGAAAAACTAGTGGTGACCAACTCACACAAATCTTAACATAACATCACTAAATTACTCTAATATTTTTCTACAGCAAAAAATATAAATCTAATAAAATAACAGAAAATAAATTACTAATTTAATAACTAACAAAAAGAACTAATATAAAACTACTATAACCATCTAGTTAATACTAGAACAAATATAGCAACTAGCAAAACACTAAGACAACTATAACAGCAAATCATTTATTAAAACATTAATAAACTATACTAAATAAATATAACAACTAATGTGTTCACAAATAACAGAAACAAAAACAATATAACTTGAAGTGGAAAAGAATTACTTTTAAAACTAATAAAACTAGTTTTATCCACTATCACTATGAACTAAACAAGCAATTACAAAAACAGTAGCTAAACACTAATAAATAACTACAAAAATTTATCTACTGTAGCTAAACATAAACATATAACAACAAGTGAAAATCTACAAAAGGAATGAACTAAAAATAATTAAAAACAATAATTACATAACTAAAACAACTATATAAGCAAAACAGTACTGTTTTTACTAAAAATCTAAATTAAAATACTCCAAAATTACCAAACTAAATCCTACAGCTAAACAATATCACAAGTGACCAGGAGCAAAAAGAATTAATTAAAAACCTATTTTTAAACTCAAGTTATGGCCAAAATACTAATTTGAACAAAATTTATCAAATTCAAATTTAAACTACTCAAATTTGAAATCCAGAGACACTAACAGAAACTTCAGCAAATTTGTGACACATAGCAATTGGAATCACTCAAAAATACTAAAAACTCTAAAAGATATGAATTTTCTAAGATTGCTATTTTCTGAAAAAAAAATGAATTACGGGATTTCGTGGATCTCACCGGAGTAGTTGTCGGAGTTGGGGAAGAAGATCGGATCCGATGTTGCGGTTGCTCCTAGAGGAAAGGAGATCACGGGACGGTGGAGAGGAGATCATATAAACCTCAGGAGAGGTCGAGGAAGTACCAATCGAACCTCGAACAGCGGTGGAGAAGCAGCGGAGTTTATGAACTCCGATGAGTAATTGTCTTTGGATAGGGAGGGGGATAAGCTCCCATGGGAGAGGGCTTTGGGCGAGGGAAGGAGGGCAACACGAGGGAGGTATTTATAGGGCGAGGGGGTGTCTAGATGCATGCAGCCATGGCGAGCAAAAAAAGCAGTAAGTTCGGATCTCCGGCGAGGAAATCCGGGGCATTAATGGCCTTTTACTTAGAGAAGGAGGTGTAGGGGAAGGAGGTGGATCCATTCAGAGGATTCTTGGGGAAGGGGAAGGAGGGAAGGGTGTGGAGCGCGGGGTGGGGTGCGTGCGTGCGTTCTGCTCCTGTAGGTGCGAACGATCAGAGGAAGGAACGACTGTTGGGTCGTGGAGGGGCTGGGCCTAGTCTTGGTGGGCTTTGGCCAGTTTTTTTTTTTTATAAAATAGAGAAGGAAAACTGAAATAGAGGGCAATAAATAAAATAAATACATATGCATATTATATATCAAAATTTTCAGAAAAACATTTGTTACTGATATGAACAATTTTTCAAGTTCAAATAAAATTCACAGCAAATCCCAAAATTCAAAAGGTGCCACTGTTGCATTTAAAATGCAAAAAAAATTATTTTAAAATACCAAAATGATTTAAAAATCATTTTTCTCCACTTTTCTACTGTAGGGAAAATTTTTACCCTATTTTCGTATATTTTAGTTTTGGAGAAAAATAATTTCAATAAAACCAAATAACTCCAATTTGAAAGTGGGTTTCAAAATAATTTCAACCGGCCTTTCAATTTGATTGTTTTAAACTTCCAACTCATATTTCATATAATTTGAAGAAGTCATTTTATCTTCTCTCATGAAAATCATTGAGTTGCATAAAGTTTCTGAATTTGAAATATTTCCAAATGGAATTCAAATCTTTTCAAAACCCTTTTCATTTATTTAAATGGAAGAAGTCATATCATCTTCTCTCTAGGGTTTTGTGTTTGAATTGAATTTGAATTCTCGAGATCATAAGTCAAAAAAGGCCTGGAAAGTCATTTCATTCCTCTCATTAAACTTTCAAAAGTTTCAAATTCCACTCAATTTCACACAATCAATCACTCAACAATCAAACAAACAATCAGAATTATTTATTTAATATAACATTCCAAAATTTAGAATTTTGGGATGTTACACACGACCACTAAGATGAGCCATAGGTCACTCTTCTCTACTCATTTATAACTCCTCTCCATTTTCTACTCTATAGGATGGCGGACTCAAGGAACAAATTTGCACAACCGGACAAAGACACACCCTTTGGACGACATTAAGGAAGTCACTAGGTACCTGAACATCGGAATACCAAGCTTCACCGGGACCTACACCGCCACTTTACCAGAAGAGGAGCACTGGATGATTCGAGTTCAAGTTCCAGGAAGGACATTCACGCTAGTCACTGAGCCCATAGAGTTTTCCTTTGGTGCACCAACCTGGAGTCTAGGCAAGAGCATGGCGGCCCACATTGCTATGGGACGTATTGGAGAAGTCTACAAACAGGAGCTGAAGGACACTATCTACCAGATATGTGGGCGCTAAGACGAGCAATGGTAGATGATCAGCACCAGGAAGGACAGGTCCATTGCAGCTTTCATCCAGGAGTTAAACCAGCACATTCGATGCCAAGAGAACCAGATGCGCAATAGCATGATAGATTTGAAGAAGGTGATGACCAGGAACATGGAGCTAGAGGAGGAACTCAAGTCTACACGTGACGAATGCGAGGAGGAAATCGCAATACTATTGGAGAAGAATGATGACCTGATAAAGAAGCTTGGAGTATTCATGGGAGTCCCCGCGCCAGGAGGAGATGACGATCATCCTGATGACATTCGTTCTGAAGACTACATCATCATCGACGACACCGACTCCGACCCCGACAGTAGTGATGATGACTATGAAGACGAAGCTGGAGCAGATATCATGTAGTCTTCCACCGATCAAAATTTCTAGTAGACCACCATTTGATCAAGTAGTATTCCCCCATGTATATAGTATAGTCCGAGCACTGCGACGGTAGTTAGATCGATTGTATGCCCTTGTTTGATCGATTTAGTGATATGATATGAATGTGTTTGTCTCATGTGCATATGGGTAGTGCTTTCTCACTAGACCTCATTCTATTCTAATCTCTTCCCTCTAAACCCATCAGATGCCTCCGAGACGTGATACCGGATTTGTCTTCCCACCGGAGTTCACTCAGTTGATCCAGCAGCAGAATGCCTTGATGCAGTTGTTAGTTCAGAACCAAGGCAACAACAACAACCCACCGCCACCACCTCCAGTTGACAATCTAGCCCGTTTTCTAAGGTTGCAACCGCCGGTGTTTTCCAGTAGCATCGAGCCGATAGTTGCTGATGACTGGCTACGCAGGATTGGAAGGGAGTTGACCACCGTAGGTTGCACAGATGCTGAGAAGGTGCATTTTGCCGCACATCAATTGGATGGACCAGCAGCCTCATGGTGGGAGAATTACACAACCACTTTTCCTATAGCCAATGTCAATTGGGAGCAGTTTCAGCAAGCATTCCGCACAACCCATGTCTCAACTGGAGCTATGAGCATGAAGAAGCATGAGTTTCGCAACTTACGCTAGGGGAACCGTACAGTGGGGCAGTATGTGGATGAGTTTAGCAAGTTATCTCGCTATGCCCCTGATGATGTGGCCACAGATGCCGCGAAGCAGGAGAAGTTTATGGAAGGGCTGAATGATGAGATGAGCATGCAGTTAATGGTGGCAACATTAAACAACTACCTGGAGTTGGTAGATAAAGCTCTCATGATTGAAGGGAAGCAGCAACAGATTGAGAGCCGCAAGAGGAAGTATGGACAAGGAAAGTACAATTCAGGAGCTCAGCAGAAGCCTCGCTTTACCCCGAACTCGGGAGGATTTACCCATAACCATGGAGGCCACACTCACAATACAGGAGGTTCTCATAATCAAAATAGCCCCAAGAATGGGAATGGTAATGGAGCAAGCAACAATCAGAACCGCTCCAATCCAGCCACACCCGCCAAGAAGGACCTAAGTCACATTACTTGTTTCAATTGCGGGAAGACTGGACACTACGGCATTGAGTGCCCTGAAGTGAAGAATGGTAATGGCAATGGAAGCTCTGGGAAGAAGCCCAACCCTTTTAACAGGGGACAAGTGAACCATGTGAACGTGGAGGAGGTTGAAGAGCAGCCAGATGTAGTTATTGGTAATTTTTTGGTTAAGTCATTTACCGCAATCGTTCTTTTTGATACTGGTGCATAGCATTCATACATATCAAGGGGATTCGTGGATAAGGATAAGTTGCCCACTAAAGTTCTTAGGACACCTATGGTAGTAACCTCACCTGGAGCTGAGTATATGGCAAGCAGTGGATGTTTTCAGATGCCATTAACCATAGGTACTCATGTTTTCCCCTCCGACTTGATAATTCTGGAGTCGCAAGGTTTGGATGTGATACTAGGAATGGATTGGTTGTCGATTTATGGAGGAAACATCGATTGCACCACTAAGTCAATTCTGCTTACCACCCCGGAGGGAAAAAGGATCAAGTATGTATCCAAGCATGCGCCAAGGAGAACCCAAGTAAATTAACTCTCATGAGTTGCTCAGGAGGAAGTGCATGTTTTGAAGGATTACCCGGATGTGTTTCCAGAGGAACTACCAGGCATGCCGCCAGATCGAGACATTGAGTTTTTGATAGAGCTGTTGCCAGGCACCGGGCCTATATCGAAGAGACCATACCGGATGCCCGCGAATGATCTGGAAGAGATAAAGAAGCAGATTAAGGAGTTATTGGAGAAAGTTTACATCCGACGAAGTTCATCTCCATGGGGAGCCCCAGTGCTCCTGGTTGAGAAGAAGGATGGATCATTGAGGATGGTTGTTGATTATCGTGCGTTGAATGAAGTAACAATCAAGAACAAATACCCTCTGCCGATGATCAATGATTTGTTTGACTAGCTGCAAGGAGCTAAAGTGTTTTCGAAGATCGACCTGCGATCAGGATACCACCAGTTGAAGATTCGAGAAAAAGATATACCTAAGACAACTTTCACCACACGGTACGGGCTTTACAAGTATACGGTTATGTCATTTGGATTGACTAGTGCCCCTGCCTACTTCATGAGTATGATCAATAAGGTGTTTATGGAATTCTTGGATAAGTTTGTTGTGGTGTTCATTGATGATATCTTGGTATACTCAAGGAATGAAGAGGAGCACAAGGAGCATTTGCGTTTAGTTCTCGAGAAACTAAGGGAACGTCAGCTGTATGCCAAGTTCAGCAAATGTGAGTTTTGGTTGAAAGAAGTTGGATTTCTTGGACATGTTATATCAGGAGAAGGTATAGCAGTAGACCCCCACCAAGGTTAAGTCAGTCACCGAGTGGTTATCACCCACCTTAGTTGGAGAGACCCGCAGTTTTCTTGGACTCACGGGATACTATCGGAGATTCATCGAGAATTTCTCTAAAATTGCGAAGCCCATGACGAAGTTGTTGAAGAAGGACACTAAGTTCAAATGGACAGAAGAATGTGAGGCCAGTTTTCAGGAGTTAAAGAAACGTCTGACTACCGCCCCAGTGCTGATTCTGCCGGATATACGCAAGGATTTCCAAGTGTATTGCGACGCTTCTCGCTTAGGACTTGGAGGAGTACTTATGCAGGACGGAAGAGTTGTTTCATATGCCTCACATCAACTTCGACCGTATGAGTTAAATTATGCCACTCATGATTTGGAGTTAGCAGCTATAGTGCATGCACTCAAGACCTGGAGACACTTTCTTATTGGAAACCGTTGTGATGTGTACACGGATCATAAGAGTTTGAAGTACATTCTCACATAGAAGGAGCTGAACCTCAGGCAGAGGAGATGGTTGGAGCTTATAAAGGATTATGACATGAAGCTCCATTATCATCCAGGAAAGGCCAATGTCGTAGCAGACGCTTTGAGCCGGAAGAGTTATGTTAATACTCTCCTAATAGGAGGATTGCCAAAGGAGTTAGACGAGGATCTCAAGGAGCTTAGTTTGGAGATTATTCCTAGAGGTTTTGTTGAAGCGATGGAAGTTCAGTCTACATTGTTGGGAAAGATTCGTGAAGCTCAGAAGGATGACAAGGAAGTTGCCGAGATAAAGGAGAGAATGAGCAAAGGAAAAGCCAAAGGTTTTCGTGAAGATGAGCACAACACCTTGTGGTTTGAGGACCGAGTTTATGTGCCCAATAATGCAGAGATCAGGAAGTTGATAGTTTAGGAAGCTCATGACTCGCCATACTCGATACACCCCGGAAACACTAAGATGTATTTGGATTTGAAGGAGCGTTTCTGGTGGACTGGTATGAAGAAGGATATTGCCGAGTATGTAGCCGTATGTGATGTATGTCAGAGAGTGAAGGCAGAACATGAGAAGCCAGCAGGATTACTGCAGCCTATGCCGATACCCGAATGGAAGTGGGATAAGCTTGGCATGGATTTTATCATCGGATTACCCAGGACTCGATCGGGATATGACTCTATCTGGGTAGTAGTGGATCGCTTGACCAAAGTGGCTCACTTTATCCTAGTGAAAACCACCTATACAAGTGCAAAGTTGGCCAAGATATACATGACCAGGATCTTATGTCTGCATGGAGTTCCGAGGACCATCTATAAGATAGAGGAACACAGTTTACTTCAAAGTTTTGGCACCAGCTGCACCAGACTCTGGGTACCAGGCTAGAGTTTAGTACAGCCTTTCATCCGCAGATAGATGGACAGACTGAAAGAGTCAATCAGATTTTGGAGGACATGTTGAGAGCTTGTGCACTGGACTATGGATCTAGTTGGGATGACAATTTTCCATACACAGAGTTCTCATACAACAATAGTTACGAGGCTAGTTTGAAGATGGCACCGTTCTAAGCCCTGTATGGAAGAATATGCTGAACACCGTTAATGTGGGATGAAGTTGGAGACCATCAGTTATTAGGACCGGATTTGATTAAGGAGTCCGAAGAGAAGGTTAAGCTGATTCGAGATAGACTGAAGGTAGCTCAGTCCAGACAGAAGAGTTATGAAGACTCGAAGCGCACGGAGGTAGTCTATGAAGTCGGAGACAGAGCGTATCTTTGTGTGTCAACTTGGCGAGGAGTTAAACGTTTTGGAGTTAAGGGAAAGTTAGCCCCGAGATTTGTAGGACCATACCGAGTTTTGGAACGTATGGGAGAAGTGGCCTACAAGTTGGAGTTACCCGAAGGACTGTCAGGAGTTCACAATGTGTTTCACGTTTCTCAATTGAGGAAGTCTCATGTTGAGATGGCCGATATTCCTCTGAGAGATACAGTGCCCCTGGAAGCAATTCAGTTGGATAGTGATTTGACCTATGAGGAGAAACCTGTCAAAATTCTCAAGTTTGCCAGTCGAGTCACACGCAACAAGGTTATAAAGTTTTGCAAAGTTTAGTGGAGCCACCATACCGAGAATGAAGCCACCTGGGAACGAGAAGATGATCTACGCAAGGACCACCCACACCTATTTTCTAGCCAACCCGAATCTCGAGGGCGCGATTCATCTTCAGTGGGGTAGGTTTGTAACATCCCAAATTTTCAATTTGGAATGTTATACATAGGTCATTCATGCATATCATATTTCATTGCATTTCGTTTTGCGATCCTTGAAATTCTAAGCAACTCAAAGACCCATGGAGAGAGTTGGGGATTTCACCGTTTTCACATTTGATTTTTTTTCAAATATCGAAACAAAGATCAATATGGTTTTAATTAATTTTTCTCTCCCAAAATATTTCATATTAAAAATATATGAGAGGAGATAATATGACTTCTCCAAAATATATGAAATATTGGAGGAACAATATTAAGATCAAATAAATATTTTATTTTGGATTTTATCGTTATTTTATTTGAATTAAAAAATATGCATTTTTCAAAGTTGCATTTTAGGGCCAAGAAAATGTTCATCTCGTTCTAAATATTTTGTTTAGACGGTTAAATTTTTTTTTGGTATTTTTAGATTTTTATTTTATTTTTAGGATTTTTTCCGGCGAAATCTGTTTTGTTAGTTTTCCGCCCGACAGGGCCGGAGCCCAGCCGAGCAGGCCGGCCCGCCTAGCGCCGCCGCCTCCCCTCCCGTACGCGAGACGGACTCGCCGGAGTCCTCCTGCGCCACGCCGCCCCTTCCCCAAGTCGGTCTCGCCCCGACCCCCCTCCTATAAGTACCCCCGCCGCTGCCCTCTCCGCCACCCACCACCCCACCACCAGACGCCACCGCCACCCCCGCCGCAAGCCGCCGCCGCCGCAAGTCGCCGCCTCTCCGCCACCCACCACCGACGCAAGCCGCCGCCGCCCGCAAATCGCCGCCTCTCCGCCACCCACCACCCCACCACAGACGCCGCCACTGCCCCCGCCGCAAAGCCGCCGCCCAAGAAGACGCCCGCCGCCGTCGCCGACGCCGCCACCGAGCCCCGATGTCGCGCCGCCCACGGAGCCTCGCGGAGGTAGCCGCCGCCGCCGCCGCCGCCGTTTTTTTTTCCGGATAACCGTTCGGTTTTTTAGAAACCCTAGATTCATTTTTTAGATCGGTTCGTCCGGTTTTTCGCGGTTTAGTTATATAGCGGACGGTCGTCCGTATTTTCATTTTAACGAACGTTGTTCGTCAGTTAAACCGCAGGTAGCGAACGTTCATTTGTTAGCCTGTTCCTCTCATTTCTTTTTCCACGGTTTTTCCACGATTATTTTCAATCGCGATTTCTGCCCTGATTTTCATTCTAGTATAACTTTTCGCTCGTTTATCCAAATCAGGTTAAACAAGCGCCTAGATCTTCGTCTCAAAGTTCTTTTTTTGTTTAACCAACTTGAACAAGATTTTGGTACTGTAAAATTTGGCTTTAGTCTAGATTAGTAAACGAATCTTGTTTCTTTCGTGGTTTGAGTTTCGTTGCTCCGTTTGATTTGATTCTTTTGCAAACCGGAGTTCTTTAGTTGAACTTTCTGGTTAGATCTTCTTATTTGAGTTTTATCCGTGCATCTTTGCTTGAGTGCTTATGTATGCTATTATTTGTTTGCGATAGAATTCTCGAAGTGTGAAGCGTGCTACTACGAGTCACTAGGTTTTGCGGATCGTCAGCAAGGCAAGTAAAATATTGATCATATCCCTTTATTACCTAGTTTTTATGCATTAGTTTCAACCCTCACATATTGCATGAGTAGGATCTCTTAACATGTGGGTCTGGGAAGTAGATGATGAGGTAGAACCTATTACCAGTTTATTTTCAAACCCTGGGAGTTACTTCTACGTTATGATTATGTTGCTATGCTATGCTCCTAGACGTGGTTTGGGTTTGAGTGCTTTCATGACAGATGTGAGTTGCTAATTATTGGTTCAACTTAAGGTGGAAACTTTAATACACATCTGGGTGGATTATTCGTGGGCACCTGGAGAATCCAGTATTGTCCTAGGATATCCCAGAGTACCCGTGTGGTCATCCTTATTCATGCTAGAAACTTCTGTGTGCAGCCACAAACTATTATGGGCTCTAGCATAGTTGAGTATGTTGCATGACCTCTTTCAGTGGTGGGCTAGCAGATGTAGAGGGAAAATAGGTGTAACTGTCCACCCAGAGTAAAGAGTTAATGCTTCTGAAAGACTGTGTCTCGGTCATCCGTTTCTCAAACACCATGTAGTGCGAAAAATCCAACGGAGGAGATCGAGTCTTGTGGGGAAAAGTGCGCAAACCTCTGCAGAGTGTACAATCTTATCATGGTTAGCCGTGTCCCCGGTTATGGACATCTTGAGTATCTGGTTCTTGAATTATCCTGTTGATCTCAACACTTTATTTAAATTAATTTGATTGGGTTAATGATTACTTTAATTTGGGATTGAGTTGGAGGAACCTTCTCAATGTTGTTCAACTACCATGATAGTTAAATAAAATATATTCCTTTGTTGTAGGAAAAAAGTTGGCTTTTCGCAAAACATTATAACCTTAGAGCCTCCACCAGCCATATATGCATGTAGTGATAGCATTATTCTGTTCATTGCTCTACTGTGTTATTATGCCAGCATATTCCATGTGCTGGCCTGTTTTCGGGCTGCAAGGTATCATGTTACAGACTTTTCAGACGAGGAGTAAGGTTCGCTAGGCTTTTATCGTGCACTCAGCTATGCCGTTGAAGTTGATGGACTCACTTTATCTTCCAAGCCTTCCGCTGTTATCTTATTTAGATGGCCTTAAGCCATATTTGTTGTAATAAGTTCTCTATTGAGACTATGTGTGTGTGATTGCTACTCTATTATAAATCCATTCGAGTACTATGTGTGTCAGCATTATCGATCCAGGGATGACACTGAAGCACAAAGACTTGACCATCTGAGGTCGGGTCGCTACATGGATTTACTAGAATTTAAAAACCAGGCATCTTAATGTTTTTCCGGCAATCAACGGTGCCCCGGTGTTTGAAATTCATACCCATTTCTTGCATGGGACCTAAGAATGCACCCAATGACACATATTTGATTTTTCAACCAATTTATATGCACTTGAGCATGTGCATGTAGTTCAAATTTGAATTATGCACATAAAATGCATTGAAAACTCACTGAATGCATAAAAATGTCCAAATAAACCCCAAAAAATCACAAAAAAATCACACAACACTCCTGTAGTTCTATGTTGACACGAGAAAAAAAATTCAAAGCAATAAGAGGCAATGGATATCGTTTCGTCCCCAAAGGTGGGACGTTCCCTACCGAAAACCATCATGCTTGTTGTGAGAAGCTCCGGTTTGTTAGAAGCATATACCCAAACCTGCCCCAAATTGGACAAAATTGGTACCACGACATGTTGATGCCGCTCCATGATAGCATGCCAAGTTTCATGAATTTCAGACGAGTTTTGGATTTACTAGAATTGAAAAATCAAGCATCTCAATGTTTTGCCGGCAATCAACGGTGCCCCAGTGTTTGAAATTCATTCACATTTCTTGCATGGGACCTAAGCATGCACCCAAGGACACAGATTTGATTTTTTCAACCAATTTATATGCACTGGAGCATGTGCATGTAGTTCAAATTTGAATTATGCACATAAAATGCATTGAAAACTCAGTTAATGCATAAAAATTTCCAAACGAACCCCGAAAAATCACGAAAAATTACACAACACTCCTGTTGTTCTATGTTGACACGAGAAAAAAAAATTGAAAGCAATAAGAGGCAATGGATATCGTTTCGTCCCCAAAGGTGGGACGTTCCCTACCGAAAACCATCATGCTTGTTGTGAGAAGCTCCGGTTTGTGAGAAGCATATACCCAAACCTGCCCTAAATGGGACAAAATTTGTACCACGGCATGTTGATGCCGCTCCATGATAGCATGCCAAGTTTCATGAGTTTCAGACGAGTCTTGGAATTACTAGAATTTAAAAACCAGGCATCTTAATGTTTTGCCGGCAATCAACGGTGCCCCGGTGTTTGAAATTCATTCCCATTTCTTGCATGGGACATAAGCATGCACCCAAGGAAACAGATTTGATTTTTCAACCAATTTATATGCACTGGAGGATGTGCATGTAGTTCAAATTTGAATTGTTCACCTGAAATGGCTAGAAAACCAATTTAATGTATAAAATGTTCAAACGAACCCCGAATAATTCCAATTCTTTTACGACATCACATATAGTTGCATGTTCACTCCAGATAAAAGGTATAGCAATTCAAACACCATCCATTGCCGCTGTGACCCCATTATGTAATTCAAATCAAGATGAAAAATCAAGTAGATCGCACATAGTTTATTATCAGCAACCGTGTGAGATGTAGTACAAAATATCTTGGAGAACCGTCGGTGTATAGTACGCCTATGGCTTACGTGAGAAGGTGCATCGGCTACAGTCGACACCCGGCATCTCAAGCACACTAGCTTGCTCCCCAAATATCATTTCACTATTCAATCGTCGCCGGTGAAAGATGGGCACGTGGACCCGCATCGTGAGGGCAACTTTGGTGGCCCACTTCGGCGAGAGCGCGGCAGCAGCCACCATGCACATGCTAACTTGGTGCATGAGCGCGGCCACAATTTGCGACCGGGCGGCAAAGGCAACCCAAATGGCCATTGTTGCTTCTCAGGTGGCAGCAGCAACATATGCCTCGGGGATAGCAATTGGCAAGAGCGGCACAGCAGCTGTCCGTTCCGCAGTGGCAGCCTTAGCCCTGATGGAGGCCGCCCACGACCATGTCGAGGCCACCCACGCCCAGCTCCTGGCGGTCTCCGCACAAATCGAACGAAGCTTCTCTGGCAACGGTCGGCAACCCACGGCCAAAGAGCTGGCAATCACCGAGAGCGTTCGAGAAGCCGTCCGTTCCTCCGCCGCATACCTTGCGACGACGGAGCCCGTCCAAGCCCAGATCGCGTCCGCCCACGCCCAGCTCGTGGCAGCCTTTTCCAAAGAGATGGCGGACGTGGATAGAGAGATGCTTGCCGAGTATGGTGCGATGGATGCCATGGAGCCCCTTCCCCAGGAGACCGTCGGGCGCGAGCTGGACATGGAGGCGGCGGCGGTGATCGACGAGCACCAGCCGTAGTAGCACTCTTTGTTTTGTTTAATTAAGAGTTCCAGTCTTTAGTTTGTTAGAGTAATGTTGAGGTCAGCTAGCTCTGTTTAATTGTTGAACTTGCTCGAAGAAGTGTGGGTGTGTTGTAGTCTCCTTTGTGTACCCAAATTATGCAATGACATGGATGACCACTTTAACATGGAAATTCGAACCAAAACTTTTGACGTTCAAACTCATCGCACACGAGTTAAGCTATCTGAATCGTTTGTGATGTCCACATATCGTACACAATTTTGAATAAGGGACCATGTCTGATGACACTTTGCGCGCCTGTTTTTTGGTTGAAACAATTCCAAATTTTCGGCTTCCGAGGAAATATCTACCTCCCGGCTCCTCCCCCTTACCAAAATTCACATTTGCCCTCTTTCCGCCTTCCTTTCCAAGTTGAAACTTCACTCCTTGCTTGCAGCACCGCCGCCTCCTCGCCGGCGACCCTCCTTCACACTGCTCGGCCTCCTCTATCCAGGCAGGTAATCCACACCCGACCCCCATCCTCCTCCTTCCACATCCCACATGCCCCGACCGCTGGCGCGAGTGCGACACCTTCCACCCAAATCACCGACCCCTCCACCAAATAAGCGCCAGCCTAATCCATGGTGCACGCAGTATAGCCAGGACCTCAAGGAGCATTTGGCAGTGGAGAAGCAAATCGCAGCCGCACGCGCGGATGAGGTCGCGATAGCTGCCATTCGTGCCGACCCCCAGATCTTGGAGGAGCACCTTGCCAATTGCTAGCTACGTCGGTTAAGCATGCTCGGTTTACCCATTGCGTGTGCTGCTCCTGCCTTTCCTTCACAAAATCTAGTGAATTGTGCTATCTAATTTCACCATGCAATCAGTTGCTCTAGTGTATATGTTCTATACGTCGTGCAGTGTGGTGCTCACTTATTAACTGTTTTGTTATTTAGTTGTCGTCTTCAGTTAACCGTTTGGTTCAATTATGCAAATGTGATGTTCAATTCTTTAGGCTGCAATTTTGTATTGTCTTCCATGTGAGAAATAAATAGAATTTATCTTTACAAAATTGTGGGTGCATTCTGTTATTGTATACCATGTGAGGAATAAATTGAATTTGCCAGTAGTAAATACATGAGAAACAAATACAATTTCTACAATTGGCTGTAGTTAACTGTTTGGTTAACTCTCTGATCTTCTATTAGGAGTATGTTATATTGTGCAATGTGGTGCTCAGTTAATGTTTGGTTTATTTGTTGTGGTGTTTAGTTAACTGCTTGGTTCAATGTTATATTGTGCAATGTGGTGCTCAGTTAATGTTTGGCTCATTTGTTGTGGTGTTAAGTTAACTGCTTGGTTCATTTCTGCAATGCGATGTCCAATTGTCGTGGGTAGAATTTTGTATTGTTGTGCATGTGAGGAATAAATCAAGTTTAGCTGCACTTAATACATGAGAAACATATACACGTGCTATATTTCCTAGTTCTTAATCATGCTTGGTTCGGGTAAATGGGTTTTCCGCGTCGCTTCAATTAATCTGATGAATCTGCAATGTTCTTATTTTTCATCAACATATTTTACTGATAGCATGCGAACCCTTACTTAACCTGATGACTAACTACCTTATATGTGTTGCAGGGAAACAATGGGAAGCACTGAAGTTTACAATCAAGGTTAGCACGTGCATGGTTTGTTGTCTAATAGCACATTATTGTGCAATTGCAGGAACCATTCTAATATTTTGGTTTTTAACAATTTGGTCTTGCACATGTAGGTCCTGCTGTTAGAGGTTTTGACCCACTGTTCAACCCTTTTTGCATATGGGGAAATGAGTTGTCCATGAATATCAATCAAATCAAGAAACTCAGAAAGATTGTTAGGATAAAGAAATTTAACAACAAAAAACAACAAGATCTTTGTCTGCACAATGAAGAAGACATCAGTTCACTACAAGATGGTACTAACTATTATACCTTGCCTTTTTTTATTCCTTTGCCCCATTTCCAATATAGAGAAGATATTTATGCACATCCTTGTTTTCAGGCCTTTCCAAAGCAGTTCACTGATGATTACCTCTCAAACCACCTCTATGGTTAGGTGGCGAGGAAGGATTTCATACAACACCCATGTTTTAATATTGAAGTGTTCCTGAAGAGGACGAAGGATGGATGGTCAATCATCCACAAGCACTGGCCTAAAGTTTCAAAGACCTTCAACACAAATGAAGGCTCAATATTAGCCTTCCGCTTCAGCAGTTTTCCAGATGAGATGCACCTGTCTATATACCGTCTATGATACTAATTTCGAAAGGTTTGACATGTTGCATGTGGAACTTACTGCTGGTGCAGTTGTGTAATGGGGTAGCTGAGTGCTGAAGCTATACCGTGTTGTACTCTGATGTATTTCAATTATGAAATTCTGCTTCCTTAATATGGAAATGAAATATATTGTGTGCTTAATATGAATGTCAATTAGATTAATAAATGGATTAATTGGGTTTTGATATTGCAAATGGTTGTTGAAAAAATACCGTGGGCGATGACCTCAGGCAACGCACACAGTTTCTAGAAATAAACTGTGTTGGATCAATGAACAATCAGACACGACTTTCTCTTGAAAACTGTTTGCGTTGGGCCACCTTGCGCAAACATTTACCACATAAAACTGTGTGTCATGGACAGCCTTTGCCACATAGTTTCTTCTACAGACCGTGTGTGATACATTATAATGCAAACGATTTAACGGGAAAATTGTGTGTGATGTACCTATGAATGGAAACGTTTTCCTTGGAGCGACTGTGTGGGATGTGCATAAGAACGGAAACGTTTAGCGGGGACTGATTGTGTGGGATGTACTTGCGACCAGAAACAATTTTGCCGTATAATTGTATTTTTTAGTTCTACTATACGTATTTCTGTATTTGAGTGCTCGGCGGTCGCACACGACCTCATTTTGCCGAATGTGTGTGCCAGGAGGGCAGATCCCCGACGGTTTCTGGGTCGTGTGGGAAAAACCCCCCTATCGCCCACACTCACTTGGCGACGGTTCCAAATGCCGTCGCGTAAAGGGGTAAAAAACCGTTTGTTTAGGACCGACGCGCACCAGTGCAAGATATGAAGAGAGCCAACATATCTTGGAACGCAAACTCTCACATGACCTTTGTCAGCGCCGGATCGGGCGTCGTTGAGGTAGGGAGAGACCAAAAAGACATTATTTCAACATGCCATCGCCATTACCATCTTATCGATGTTGCCGGAATAAAAAAAATGGACGAACGGGTCCCACTCCTCTTGCCACCTAAAAGACTTCCTAATGGAGAAGATGAGGAGGACCTAAGTGGCGGTGTGGCAGAGGAACTTGGCGGCAGCTATGGTTGAGACTTGGTTCTCCCTAAAGTTACTTAGATGTTTGAGGGGATTTGTGGCACACATGTGCTGGGGCATTGAGCCCATTTTTCTTTGGGCTTTCGGTTTTGAATCTTTTGCATCTTTTGAATCGAAAGTATAAATTAAGTTTTGTTTGCATACTCGTATTCCTTGTGATGAGGGTTTTCAGATAAGACCACTTTTAAATAGGTTTTGACAAGTTTTTATAACTTCTTCAAATTTCAAGTACTGAAACATGGTATAAAGTAATGACATAATAAGCAAGTTTCAGAAACTAAAACTTAAAACTTGGGGCATCCTCGTGCGGAATCCAAAGACTTTGCGGACCGCAAAACAGTCATACAACGAGGCAGGGCTAGGCATATGTGTGCCTCACATCTCATGCCCCTGTAAGATTCCATTATGTTTGTAGAAGATACTTTTTTTTACACAATAGTATGTCTCATTTATATCATAAAAGATCATAGTATAAGCCACATCACACCGACTTGACAAAACTGAAAAGATAAGATGCTAGCCTTGGCACAAAGGAACACTAGCCAAGAATGAAAATTACAATCAAGACCGAAGAATACCCCGAGATTAATTGACATTAATGTCTGTCACCTGCCTCTGGTTCCACCACAACAGCCACCAATGAAAAACAAATGATGGATCACCTCCTCAGCCGAGCTCGACGCGACTCCATCGCTGATATGCAGCTTTGCGGACCTCCAAGGTGGCTCACCAAAGGTGAACCCATTGCCGTTGAACGAATCATATGGGGCAACACCCCAGACATGCCATCGAACTCGAGATATAGCACCCCACACGACTAAGATGTTGGAGGGGGGAACTGATACGTCCATTTTGCATCATGTTTTCCTACTGTTATTTATAGTGTTTTATGCATAATAAAGATTTTTGGATTATTTATAATGCCTTTTCTCTCATAATAAGCAAGATTTACACAAAGAGGGAGAATGCCGACAACTGGAATTCTGGACCTAAAAAAGCTATGTCAGAGTTACCTATTCTGCACATATCCAAATTAGGTAAAAGTTTACAAAGAATTGTTTTGCAATATATGAAGAATATTGGAGAAAATAACTACAAGAGGGGGCCCACCAGGTGGGCACAACCCACCCGGGTGCGCCCTGGTGGGTTGTTCCCTCCTCGCCCCACCTCCGGTGCCCCTCTTCTGGTATATAAGTCATTTTGACCTAGAAAAAATAAGGAGAGGACTTTCGGGACGAAGCGCCACCGTCTCGAGGCGGAACTTGGACAGGAGCACTTTTGCCCTACGGTGGAGCCATTCCTCCGGGGGAACTTCCCTCCTAGATGGGGAAATCATCGTCATCGTCATCATCAACAACTCTCCCATCTTTGGGAGGGCAATCTCCATCAACATCTTCAACAACACTGTCTCCTCTCAAGCCCTAGTTCATCTCTTGTGTTCAATCTTTGTACCGGAACCTTAGATTGGTGCTTGTGGGTGACTAGTACTGTTGATTACATCTTGTAGTTGATTACTATATGGTTTATTTGGTGGAAGATTATATGTTCAGATCCATTATTCTATCTAATACCCCTCTGATCTTGAGCATGATTATTATTTGTGAGTAGTTACTTTTGTTCTTGAGGTCACGGGAGAAGTCATGTTGCAAGTAATCATGTGAACTTGATATGTGCTCGATATTTTGATTATATGTATGTTGCGATTCCCTTAGTGGTGTCATGTGAACGTCGACTACATGGCACTTCACCATATTTGGGCCTAAGGGATGCATTGTGGAGTAGTTATTAGATGATGGGTTGCTAGAGTGACGGAAGCTTAAACCCTAGTTTATGCGCTACTTCGCAAGGGACTGATTTGGATCCAAAGTTTAATGCTATGGTTAGATTTTATCTGAATACTTTTCTCATAGTTGCGGATGCTTGCGAGGGGGTTAATCATAAGTAGGAGTTTTGTTCAAGTAAGAACAACACCTAAGCACCGGCCCACCCACATATCAAATTATCAAAGTAGCGAACACGAATCAAACCAATGATGAAATTCTTGTGTAGCTTCAAGAACGCTTTTCTTATCATAATAGACCTTTTTGGCATGTCCTTTGCCACAAAAGGATTGGGCTACCTTGCTGTATTTTATTTATCATTACCGTTACTTGCTCGTTACAAATTAGCTTGCTATCAAACTACCTGTTACCGACTATTTCAGTGCTTGCAGAAAATACCTTGCTGAAAACCACTTGTCCTTTCCTTCTGCTCCTCGTTGGGTTTGACACTTTTACTTATCGAAGGACTAAGATTGATCCCCTATACTTGTGGGTCATCAAGGCTCTTTTCTGGCACCATTGTCGGGGAGTGAAGCGCTATTGGTAAGTGGAAATTGGTAAGGAAAAATTATTACTACGTGCTGAAATTTATTGTTACTTGTTACTAAGGAGAATCATCCATTGAGGGGTTTGTTCGGGGTATCTTCACCTTGAACAGAAGCACAATTAGTTTCCCCTCAACCTACTGCACCTACTGAAAAAATTGGTTATGAAATTCCTTTGGGTATGATAGAACAATTGCTAGCTAATCCTTATGCAGGAGATGGAACTGAACATCCTGATATGCACTTGATATATGCGGATGAAATTGTGGATTATTTAAGCTTGAAGGTTTGCCCGGAGATGAAGCTAAGAATAAGGTTTTTCCTTTATCTTTGAAGGTAAAAGCATTGGCATGGTATAAGCTATGCGATGATATTGGATCTTGGAACTAGAATTGATTGAAATTAGAATTTCACCAAAAAAATTATCCTATGCATCTAGTTCATCGTGATCGGAATTATATATATAATTTTTGGGGTCGTGAAGTAGAAAGTATTTCTCTAGCTTGGGGGAGGCTTAAGTCAATGTTATATTCATGCCCCAATCATGAGCTATCAAGAGAAATTATCATTCAGAATTTTTATGCTCGGCTTTCTCGTGATGATCAATCCATGCTCGATACTTCTTGTACTGGTTCTTTTATGAAGAAGACTATTGAATTCAGTTGGGGTCTTTTATAAAGAATTAAACGCAACTCTGAATATTGGTGACGAAGGTAAAGAGTCAGGTATTATGCTTGAATTTGATTGTGTTAAATCTTTTATGAATATCGATGCTTTTCACAAGTTTAGCACTAAATATGGACTTGACTCTGAGATAGTAGCCTCTTTCTGTGAATCATTTGCTACTCATGTTGATCTCCCTAAGGAGAAGTGGTTCAGATATCACTCACCTATTAAAGAAGAAACTAAAGAACCGGTCATGGCTAAAGTTGAAACTATTATTTACAATGTTGACCTAGTTGTTCCTACTGCTTTTATTGAAAACCCACCTTTCCCTCACTGGTATAGCTAGGTGCTATACAAATGGTTTTTAACCCCTTTTCGCGACGGTGTTCTGAACCGTCACCTAGTGAGTGACTGTGATAGGGGTATCCTTCCCACACGACCCAGAAACCATCGGGGATATGCCCTCCTGGCACACACGCTCGGCAAAATGAGGTCGTATGCGACCGGTGAGCGATAAAATACGGTTAAACATACAGTAGTGCTCAAAAAATACAATTATACATGCGAAATCATTTCTAGCCATAAGTACATCCCACACAGTCAGTCCCCGCTAAACTTTCCCGTTTGTATATACATCCCACACAGTCGCTCCAAGAAAAACGTTTCCGTTCGCAGGTACATCACACACAATTTTCCCCTTAAATCATTTGTGATAGTATTGCCATTGCACACGATATTAATTTTTTTTCGTTTGCGTTATTGAATGCATCACACACGGTGCATAGAAGAAACTGTGTGGTAAAGGTTGTCCATCACACATAGTTTTTATGTGGTAAATGTTTGCGCAAGGTGGCCTAATGCAAACAGTTTTCAAGAGGATGTCGTGTGTGATTGTTCATTGATCCAACACGATATATTCCTAAAAACTGTGTGTGTTGCCTAAGGTCATCACCCACGGTGTTTTCTCAATAACTGTTTGCAATAGAGAAACCCAATTAGCAGGCTAATTGCCCTATTATTAATAATCCATTTATTAATCTAATTGACATTCATATTAAGCACATAATATATTTCATTTCTATATTAAGGAAGCATGATTTCATAATTGAAATACATCAGAGTACAACATGATATAGCTTCAGCACTCAGCTACCCCATTACACAACTGCACCAGCACCATGTTTCACATGCAACATCTAGAACCTTTCAAAATTAGCATCATAGATGGTACATAGACAGATGCATCTCATCTGGAAAACTGCTGAAGCGGATGGCAAATATTGAGCCTTCATCCATGTTGAAGGTCTTTGAAACTCTACGCTAGTGCCTGTGGATGATTGATCGTCCATCATTCGTCCTCTTCAGGAACACTTCAATATTGAACCGTGGGTGTTGTATGAAAACCTTCCTCACCTCCTGACCATAGAGGTGGTTTGAGAGGTAATCATTAGTGAACTGCTTTGGAAAGGCCTGAAAACAAAGATGTGCATAAATATCTTCTCTATATTGGAAGTGGGGCAAAGGAATAAAAAAGGCAAGGTATAATAGTTAGTACCATCTTGTAGTGAATTGATGTCTTCTTCATTGTGCAGACAAAGATCTTGTTGCTTTTTGTTGCTAATTTCTTTATCCTAACAATCTTTCTGAGTTTCTTGACTTGATTGATATTCATGGACAACTCATTTCCCCATATGCAAAAAGGGTCAAACAGTGGGTCAAAACCTCTGACAGCAGGACCTACATGTGCAAGACCAAATTGTTAAAAACCTAAATATTAGAATGGTTCTTGCAATTGTACAATAATGTGCTATTAGACAACAGACCATGCATGTGCTAACCTCAATTGTAAACCTCAGTGCTTCCCATTGTTTCCCTGCAACACATATAAGGTAGTTAATCATCAGGTTAAGTGAGGGTTCACATGCTATCAGTAAACTATGTTGATGAAAAATAAGCACATTGCAGATTCATCAGTTTAATTCAAGCCACATGGAAAACCCATTTATCCAAACCAAGCATGATTAAGAACTAGGAAATATAGCACTTGTATATGTTTCTCATGTATTAAGTGCAGCCAAATTCGATTTATTCCTCACATGCACAACAATACAAAATTCTACCACGACAATTGGACATCGCATTGCAGAATTGATCCAAGCAGTTAAGTAAACACCACAACAAACCAAACATTAACCGAGCACCACATTGCACAATATAACATACTCCTAATAGAAGATCAGGCAGTTAACCAAACCAAGCATGTTTAACTTGGAAATATAGCAATTGTATTTGTTTCTCATGTATTTAGTACATCTAAATTCAATTTATTCCTCACATGGTATACAATAACAAAATGCACCCACACCAATTGAACATCGCATTTCAGAATTGAACCAAATAGTTAACTAAACAACACAACAAATGAACCGAACATTAACTGAGCACCACATTGCACAATATAACATACTCCTAGTAGAAGATTAGACAGTTAACCAAACCAAACATGCTTAACAACTTGGAAATATAGCAATTGTATTTGTTTCTCATGTATTTAGTACAACCAAATTCGATTTACTTCTCACATGGTATACAATAACAGAATGCACCCACAACTATTGAACATCGCATTGCAGAATTGAACCAAACAGTTAACTAAACACCACAACAAATGAACCAAACGTTAACTGAGCACCACATTGCACAATGTATAAAAAACTAGAAGGTCAGACAGTTAATAAAACCAAGCATGCTTGACAACTTGGAAATATAGCAATTGTATTCGTTTCTCATGTATTTTGTAAAGATAAATTCGGTTTATTTCTCACATGGAAGACAATACAAAATTGCGGCCTAAAAATTTGAACATCACATTTGCAGAATTGAACCAAAGAGTTAACTAAAGATGACTAATATTTAACCAAAGAGTTAATAAGTGAGCATCACATTGCACGACATATAGAACATATACACTAGAGCAACAGATTGCATGGTAACATTAGATAGCACAATTCACTAGAATTTGTTAAGGAACGGCAGGAGCAGCACACGCAACGGGTAAACCAAGCATGCTTAACGGCGTAGCTAGCAAATGGCAAGGTGCTCCTCCAAGATCTGGGGGTCGGCACAAATGGCAGCCATCGCGACCTCATCCGCGCGTGCGGCAGCGATTTGCTTCTCCGCTGCCAAATGCTCCTTGAGCTCCTGGCTATACTGCGTGCACCATGTCTTAGGGCGGCGCTTATTTGGTGGAGGGGTCGGTTATTTGGGTGGAAGGTGTCACGCCGGCGGTCGGGTCATGTGGTATGTGGAAGGAGGAGGAGGATGGGGGTCGGGTGTGGATTACCTGCCTGGATAGACGAGTCCGAGCAGCATGAAGGAGGGTCGCCGACGAGGAGGCGGCACTGCAAGCAAGGAGTGAAGGTTTCAACTTGGAAAGGAAGGCAGAAAAAGGGGAAATGTGGCTTTTGGTAAGGGGGAGGGGGCAGGGAGGTAGATATTTCCGCGGAAGCCAAATTTTTTGAATCGGTTCAGCGAAAAAACTGGCGTGCAAAGTGTCATCAGACACGGTCCCTTATTCAGAACTGTGTACGATATGTGAACATCACAAACGATTCAGATAGCTTAAACCGTGTGTGATGAGTTTGAGCGTCAAAATTTTGGTTCAAATTTCCTGTTTCTGATGGTCATCCACGTCATTGCATAATTTGGGTACACAAAGGAGACTACAGCACACCCACACTTCTTAATCGAGCAAGTTCGGCAATTAAATAGAGCTAGTTGACCTAAACATTACTCTAACAAATTAAAGACCGGCGCTCTTAATTAAACAAAACGAAGAGTACTACTATGGCTGGTGCTCGTCGATCTCCGCCGCCTCCTCCATGTCCAGCTCACGCCCGACGGTCTCCTGGGAAGGGGGCTCCATGGCATCCATCGCACCATATTCGGCAAGCATCTCGCCATCCGCGCCCGCCTTCTCTTTGGAAAATGCCGCCACGAGCTGGGCGTGGGCGGCCACGATTTGGGCTTAGACGGGCTCCGTCGTGGCAAGGTATGTGGCGGAGGAACCGACGGCCGCTCGAACGCTCTTGGCGATTGCCAACTCTTCGGCCATGGGTTGTCGACCGTTCTTGGAAAAGTTTCGTTTGATTTGTGTGGTGGCCGCCACGAGCTGGGCGTGGGCGGCCTCGACATGGTTGTGGGCGGCCTCCATCAGGGCTAAGGTCACCGCTGCAGAACGGCCAGCTGTTGTGCCGCTCTCGCCAGTTGCTCTCCCCAAGGCAGATGTTGCTGCCGCCACCTGAGAAAGCAACTGCGGCCGTTTGGGCTGCCTTGGCCGACAGGTCGTAGATTGCGGCCGCACTCATGCACCTTGTTAGTACGCACATGGCAGCTACGGCCATGCTCTCGCCGGAGTGGGCCGCCAAAGTTGCCCCCACGACGCGGGTCCACGTCCCCATCTTTCACCGGCGACGATTGAACAGTGAAATGATATTTGGGGAGCGAGCTAGTGTGCTTGACACGCCAGCCGTGGACTATAGCCAACGCACCTTCTCGCGTAAGCCATAGGCATACTTTACACTGACGATAATCTAATATATTTTATACTGCATCTCACATGGTTGGTGATAATAATCTGTGTGGGGTCTACTTGATTTTTCATCTTGATTTGAATTACATAATGGGGTCACAGCGGCAATGGATGGTGTTTGAATTGCTAGAACTTTTATCTTCAGTGAACATGCAACTATATGTGTGTCGTAAAAAAATTGGAATTATTTAGGGTTCGTTTGGATATTTTATACATTAAATTAGTTTTCTAGCCATTTTAGGTGCACGGTCTAAAAAGATTCCCTTATATACACGTCCAGTTTTGCATCAGAACGTCTATATACAGGGACCATGACAGGTGGGCCATCGCTGGGGAGAGGAAGAAATCATGACTCCAGCTGAGTTTAGACGACACCTTCACAATGTCCAGGCGTGGACATTGTCGAGGTCGATTTAGAGGATGTGTATATTTGGACGACCATATAGACAAGTTGTTGGACACCTGTTTTGGGCTCACGTCGTGGAAAACGAGTATAGGCATCCATATAGACAAGCTATTGGAGATGCTCTAATTTGAGTGAACTCTACACCCTCTGTTCCTTAATATAAGACGTTTTCGTAGTTCAATTTAAAGTACCCAAACGTCTAGTATTTAGAAAAACAGGTAGTAGTTTTCTTGAGCATATATCCGGGAAAGCTTGCCACACTTTATATATGTCCATACGCTAATGCAACACCACGAATAGTACAAATATACACTAATCCAGTGGCTAGTGCAACAGTAGAGTAGTTATTTTATTACAGGGTATAGTATAATGGTTTTACTGAACAGATTTCCATAAGCTCTAGCACTGGAAGATTTCTATAATAATTAACAATAAAAAATGTAAAGGTAACCACTACAAAAAAAGACACATCTGTGACATTTTGGGCCGAACAAAAAAAAATTCTGTCATACTTATGACACTTATATGACTATAATTGTGACAAAACCCGGTATCATCATAGATGTGGTGGGCTCCTACTTCTATGACAAAAACTCATGATGAAAATGGGCTTTTCGTCACAGGCGGGCGGAGACGCAGCTGCATGACATTCTTTGGGCCGTCCATGACGGAAAAACCGTGGTAGAAGCGAGGGCGAGGAAAATATCGGGTGTTCCGGTTACGATGGGTGGTCGGGGCGGCGATGCCGAGGTTTGCTGCGTTTCTCTGACACGCACGCTGCGTGGGTGCGAGGCGTTGGGCTCTAACTGAACCCGAGCGAGGCGTTCGCCTACTGAACCCGAGCCATTGCACTGCAGGCTACGCGTTACTGAACCCGAGTGATCGATCAATGGCTGTTAATTGAACCCGATTGAGCGATTCCTTCGCTACTGCTGCTAACTGAAGTCGATCGATGCTGCCTCTGGATGAACAGTGAGCGTTGCTGGGGGGTTTGGATGAACAGTTCCCGGTGGGGGTGGATGAACAGGACCCCATGGTGTTGCCTCTGGATGAACAGGACCCCAATCGATCGAGCCGGTTGGGGCTGGATGAATAGGACCCCGTGGAGGGCTGGATGAACAGGACCACCCCGTGGAGGGCTGGATGAACAGTAGACGGTGGAGGGCTGGATGAACAGTAGCCCGTGGATGGGTGGTTGAACGGGAGCCCGTGGAGAGAGCTGGTTGAACAGTAGCCGGTGGAGTAGCGCGTGGTGGAGGCTAGATGATCAGGAGCCCGTGGATGAACAGTCGCAGGTTGAGGTCGACGGTGGATGAACAATAGTCCATGGAGGCTGGAGAGTATCGACGGTGGAGATGAACAGTATCCCGTGGAGTCCCGTTTTGCGGTACGCCACACCCCTCCCGATGAACAGGACCCCCGTTTCGACCGTAGCGCTCCAACACAAGTCCGTTTCCTTTGTTTTGCGGTACACCACACCCTTCCCGATGAACAGGATCCCGTTTCGAACGTGGCCGGTCGAACACAAGGCCGTTTCCTCCATTCTGCGGTACGCCAGGCCTCGTTTCCATCGGCTATTCCATCCAAGCCCTCCCTATGAACACGACGACGCATTCCGTTCCGACCCAGCCGGTTGGCTCCCCATGAACACGACAATGATGCAGTTTCTCCGTTCCGACCCATTCATGTACATGAGCCCTGGCCGTATGCGCGAGTAGGCGTTCGAGACCCCGCCCGTATGTACGTACGTGGCCGTATTTTGTTTCTTGCACACTGGCCGTTGTACGTACGTGTACATGCTACATGCGCGCCTCTACTACGACACGCGCGCGCTCTACATTGATCAGTATGTACGTACACGTTCGTGACCAGAATGACAACGCTACGTACACTTCGACCAGGTGGGTCCCGACTGTCAGGCACTTCCTTGCGTGCGAAGATATAGCTGGTGGGTCCCAGCAGTCAAGGGGGCGAATCGTTTTTTTTTTGCCCGGACGCACTTCCTTGCATGCGAAGATGTAGCTGGTGGGTCCCAGCAGTCAGGGGGAAACATTTTCTTTGTGAAATACGGTGGCCGTCCAGTGGGTCCCCGCTGTCAGGTGCAGGAACAATTATTTTGCGCGTAATAAGGAGGCACTTCCTTGCGGCTGCTGTGGACCCAGCTGTCAGCCTCTCCACGTACAGTACTCTTCCGATGGAAGTCGGTCGTTGACCACGTTCACCACGCCACGCCGAGAGTACCAAGGCGGTGGACGACGACGAGGCCTAGGAAGCGGATGACGCGGAGCCGGGGAAGACGCTGCAGTGGATGCCCACGCGGAGAGGAGTACGTGGAGCCGGGGAACAAGCAAATCACTGGCATTAGATCGACATGCAAAACAATACGAAGCATTATTCTCAGGAGGCACAATGAACAGCTCGTGATGCCGCATGCCACAACATTCCAAGCTCAACTTTGCAATCAAACACAAGGCCTGGCATTACATAGACAATATTCAGAACAAACTCTTAAAATATCTTACATAAGTCAACATTCGTGTGACTATGCATCTCAGCAGAGTAAATATTTACTTCTGAAATGAAGACATGAATAGGAAAAAACGATCGACGTTGCTCACAGCAAAGGGCGTCCCACTCAAAAATATCAAATGCATGTCTTCTGGCTAACATCAATGAGCAAAAGTTGACAAGGTTTTCCAATTCCAATATATTAAACTAATGTCAACTTTGACAAGCTTTTCCCATTCAAAATATGTAATTCCTATGATTGTGGAACGGGCAGGGTTTGTCATCAGTTTGTCATCTGATAGTCCGGTGGCTCAAGGTGACGACGAATGATTAGAGAACCATTCGATGTATTGTTCCTGATGAAGTATTATGGAGGACACGAACCATTTGAACATTTTGTGCAGTTCCACTAAAATCAAGATGAGCATCCCTGTGGATTTCGTATTTATATGCTGCCAGAAAACAAAGACACATCAGCACACACATGAATATTGGCCCTAGTGTCAACCCACCAATCGGTGAACTAACAAACTGAAAGTACGTAAACAGATTACCATACCCAGATGTCCCATCATTGTTGCTTAGAGTGACATTGACAGACTTGGAGTCCTGTCCTGGCTTCTTGGTACTTGTTTGGGCACTTGTTAGCCCAGTGTTCCTCTGAACCACAAGTAAAGTAGCCATCTCTCTTTTTGTCTTTCTTCTTACCCTTCTTAATGGCCGACGCTGGCAGCACCATTCAAACATATAGTCTGGTGGCTCAAGGTGACGACGAATGATTAGAGAACCATTCGATGTATTGTGCATGATGAAGTATTATGGAGGACACAAACCATCTGGACATTTTGTGCAGTTCCACTAAAATCAAGCTGAGCATCCCTGTGGATATCGTATTTATATGCTGCAAGAAAACAAAGACACAACAGCACACACATGAATATTGGCCCCAGTGTCAACCAAACAATCGGTGGACTAACAAACTGAAAGTACGGTAAACAGATTACCATACCCAGATGCCCCATCATTGTTGCTTAGAATGACAATGACAAATTTGGAGTCCTGTCCTGGCTTCCTGTACTTGTTTGGGCACTTTTTGCCCAGTGCACTCCACGTGTTGTAGAGTTTCCTATGCTCTCTGCAGAGTAGTCATGTCACCAGCATCTACTAATACTGTGTAAAGCTTCTCGATCATTCCTTGTGTAATGTAGCGCAAACAGTGACTACTTCTTTCTACAAAGTGGTAAGACCAACTGGACCCACTAATGCAGCAGTTTGCCTTAGACACATTGGCTCCTTTTGTGCAATTCAACTAAAATCAAAGTCGGAGTAAAACCGAGCTTTAATTTTGATATCCCTGTAAGCAACAATAGGTATAAGGGAAACAATTACTAAGAAATAACGGTTGATGACTTGTACTCCTAGAAGAAAAACATCTACTGATCTACCTTATCTTAATGGGAAACAAAGAAGGAGAGTAGCAATTCTCAATCAGTGTGATTCATTCATATTAACTAAGACATTATCTTAACAATGCCTTGTTTCAACATGTATAAAGAACGACAAAGCAGATCATTCCTAAAACAATGTGACTGATTCAATTTAAGAGAGACATTATCTTAACAATACCTTGGTTAAACATGTAGAAAGAACTACAAAGCAGGATAGTACCATTTGTAAAACACTGTAACTGATATATAATAGCAGAGACATTATCTGAACAATACATTTCTTAAACATGTACTCCGGCCGATCCCTAACAGAAATGGTACTCCCGCCGATCCCTAACAAGTGTTGCAGTTTTGAACTAAGATTCAGTAGTTAATTCTGAGGAAAGTAGGTACTGACCTTTCAAGACCAAGCTTTGAAACAACTCCTGAGGAAGATCTAAAAGAGATCTCAACACATATATGGAAATCCAGTCTCATTTTGTGCAGTTCCACCAAAATTATGCGAAGCAAAATGTCGCAATAGCAACAAGTTGAATAGATATCCCTATTTTAACAGAGGCAAAAAAGGAATCAATTATTGGCCAATAAAGGAGGATGAAACATGCGGCCACAAAAATGGTAATCCCGCCAATCCCTAACAAGTGTTGCAGTTTTGAAATAAGATTCAGTAGTTAATTCTGAGAGTGGCATTGCTTAATTTTACCAGCGGCATTAGATTAACAAAAAGCATAAACTGTTCCTGGGGAGAGTGGGCGCAACAACAACATGTGCTTCCATCTACTTATAAAGGGGGTGATGCAGAGTTTCATGTAACAAAGCAACAAGCATAATGTCTGGGTTGGTCCCATTTTTGTTCACTACTTAATGGGAAAAGACGGCAATACAATAGCTTCAATTCAACATTTATTTAAAACAGTACCAATACAAGTAGCACAACATCTCAAAACACACTGCACGATCATGTGGATGAAGGCAAGTACCAACCTGTCATGACGCACGCAAGATCACGTATGAATCTGCCAACACGAATAGGAAATCCAATCTCGTTTTGTGCAGTTGCACTGAAATCAAGTAAAGTCGCCGGTGTGACATTTAAGTTTGCTATAGCAATAAGTTGAATAGATATCCCTGATTTATCAGAGGCAGAAAAGGAAACAATTACTGCCAATAAAGGAGGATGAAACATGCGGCCACAAAAAGGAGCATCTACCTTATCTTGATGGAAAACAAAGTATAGGACAGTAGCATTTCTAAAACGGTTGTATTGATTCAAATTAACAGAGAAGTTCTCTTAAAATAGTTCAGTAGTTAATTCTGAGAGTGGCATTGCTTAATTTTACCATCAGCATTAGATTAAGAAAAAGCATAAACAGTTCCAGGGGCGAGTGGGCGCAACAACACCATGTGCTTCCATCTACTTATAAAGGGCGTGATGCAGAGTTTGTTGTAACAAAGCAACAAGCATCATGTCTGGGTTGGTACCATTTTTGTTCCCTACTTAATGGGAAAAGAGAGCAATACAATAGCTTCAATTCAACATTTATTTAAAATAGTACCAATACAAGTAGCACAACATCTCAAAACACACTGCAGGATCATGTGGATGGGACATGGGACATGCCAGCACCATGTGCGTCCACACGTATAAATGGGTGATGCAGAGTATGCAGCCAAGCAGCATATCTGGGTTGGTCCCATATTTGTTCTCTTTGAAACTTTTTGCTATGTGAGGGCAGCAAATCTAGTCCTACACAAACTACCCGACCCCCTAGTGTCTTTCCCTTTTCAACCAAGACTTTGGTTCCTTACAGATGTGTGTACTGGGTTACCCCCTTTTTCCCTTTTCGACCAACAAAGCGGCTGAATAGCTAGTCTATACTACTTTCCCTCCCTCCTTTCGTCATTGAACCATGTCCTAGATTCATGCTCCACCCCACCGCACCTTTCTTTCCTCTTTGAACCAATATCTAGATTCGACTACAGAATCGAAAAAGATCCGCATGCAGCTAGACCAATGACGGTTTCAAAGAAACTTATACCTTAGGGTGGTCGGGATGTGTCAAGGCGTGCGGCGGGAGGTCGAATCTGCCCACACTACGTATGGCAGCGAGGAAGAAGGGGTTGGTGGCCCTCCCGCACGAGTGTTGGGTGAAAGAGAAAAGCGCTGGGTGATAGAGTGAACGCTGCACCTCCTCCCCTTTCGGGTGTGACGGGATCCGGACGCCTCCTTCGCCAGCTGTGAGGGGGGTGAGAGAGACAGAGGCCACAACGCAGTCTTGTTTAGATCTGGTGAAGAGGGTGAGATACTATGAATATAGCAAACCCTAACAAAGGAACGTTGAGCCTCCAGCGTGTATATATATATGTAGTGCGGCGAGAGTGTGGAAAGTGCAAACCCTAGCAAACATGCCCTGAGGCTCCAGCTTATATATATACTGCAGTACGGACTGAGCTCCGGTGCCTTAACTGCACCTACTTTTGGCTGTATGACAGGTGGGCTAGCCACATTTTGGGCCCACCTGCCATAAACCCAAAGGCAGGTGCACTAAAGTCAATGAAGCTGCGTCCATATAGTACTCGTGTATACGACTAATATATAGTGGAGTGGTTTTCTTATTCTCTCCATAACAATCGTTTTAAATTGTGTAAGTATGAAATGAAACTCTTTATTTAACATACCAGTGAAGAAAACTACTACTCCCTCTGTTCCTAAATATTTGTCTTTCTAGAGATCTCAACAAATGACTACATATGGAGCAAAATGAGTGAATTTACACTGTAAAAAAATGTCTATGTACATCCGTATGTGGTAGTCCATTTTAAACCACTTGAAAGACAAATATTTAGGAACGGAGGGAGTATTTCCGATGGACTAACGATCCACGCGTCCTGGTCGCACTTCCTGTCCTTCACGTGCGGTACACTACCCTCCCTTAAGTGAACAACCACACATGCGCCAAATTTACCGGAAACGTGTGAGAGTGTGTACAAATAAAGAATTTTAATTTCAGTTATCGGAAAAGTTTGAGAATATGTACAGTTTTCCCTCTCTAATAATTGTGGTTTGTTGTGTTCGGCCTAAACTTGGTCAAACTTTACAAAGTTTGACTTCAGTCAAATCTAATATGCGAATTAAATAAAAATGGAGGGCTACTACGTCCATCCGGGTTTTTAGTCCACACAATTTTTTAATCAAAGTTAATAGCTGGACAAATAAAATTACAGGGGAGTTGTAGACAAAGTTGTGAGAAGGCTTAGAAATCAATACAAAACTTATGCTCTTAGTACCAACGTCGATCCTTCTTCGAGGAAACATTTGGTTCATAGCCAATTGTGTGATAAAATTGCACCAATGTGAAAGACGACTGCGTCTCCAACGCAAACAAGTGAACTGACGAAGGATATCATCTTTCTGGGTAACAAGCAAAGATCATTGATGGAAGACAGCTTGTTTTTCATTGAAAATCGATCAGCTTCACCAGCCGACGCAACCATGAGGCGCAACCATGAGCATCGATAGGTCATCATGGTGATGCATCATCCATTTGGCATCAAATTTGGGTGAGGCACCTATGAAGTTCGACAAATCCTCACTGTGGTCTGTTTCTTCTCAGTAATCAAGCTCAAGGAAGGAAGAACCACGTGGTAGAGGACAGTGAGGCGGAACAACAATGGCCATCCAATTTTGTGCAGTTCCACTAAAATTGAGGAAGACATGCCCGGGTATGGAGATACGCATTGCTGTTTCCAAAAATATAAGGGATATAGTGTTGTTACTTTGTTTTACAAGATTAACAACGACATCTCAATTGTAAATAAGAATTATGAAAAGTACACCAACAAACAGAAGCATCATGATTATCTTGATGGGAACTAAACCAGGATACCCCAGAAAAAAAGCATTTCTTCATTTAACCAGTGATAGTATTAGATTAGCAGCCGCAACAGGAGCATATGGACAATGACTGCACAATCACCATGTACTTTTTTGTCGAAACAACATGTATACTCCACCGAGGCATAAATCAGGACAACTTTTCGAGTGGCATTTCCTCTATAATAGTAGGTGACGTTGGACCAGCCGATGAACCCTAGCTACTATACATGGGGAGCTGGGGAGTAGTCGCATAAAAGAATACCCGCATGCAGCGACCTAGGGAGCTGGACCAGTACAAGAAGTTATACCTCAGGTGGGCGAGATGTCGCTTAGGCGGGCGGGCGGGATCTGCCCACACGAAGACAGCGGGCAAGGGCGCTAAGGACCTTTGTCCGCACCAGCGCCGGCTCCGAGAGGACGGTGCGCATTGGCTTCCTCCATCGCCGACGGCGACAACGTCAACGCTGCACCTCCTCACCTTCCGCAGCGGACGAGATTCGGCCAGATCTATGACCACCGATGAAGAGAGAGATAGTGTGGACACTATCATCTTGTTTTGATATGGAGAGGGTGAGAGAGCGAGACGCGAGAAACTCGATCAAACAAGAGGCTATAATGGAGTAAAAAAAATCTCTCCATAGCAGTGGTTTTAAATAGAATACGCGCGTTCCTAGAAAAAAGAAACGAAAACTGGCGGACAATTTTTTAACGTACCAAGAAAGAAAACTCGATCAAAAACACCCCGCTTCCAGGTCGCGAGAGTCGTCGCGCACACACACATAGACATAGACATGCATATCCGTGTTTACGTAAAATTCCATTTCCATCTCCAATCATATTTGTCCAACTAGCACACTATTTACGTTGTTAATTATATACGCGGCAATATTAACTTACAAAATCTCTTGTTTGCGGGCGTCCGGACCGCTGCCATGACCGCTCCTGACCAACCCAAACCCTCTTCATCACCTGCACGTGCTTCCCGCCCGAAATGGTCAGTGCCGCATTCATGCCCGACCAGAGCGGATGCCACCTCTCACTGGCGCCGGCATTAAAGTGGCGCGCCGGCCGAGAGAGCGTCGCCCATGCCGCTTCCTGGTGCATGCGACTGCTCCGCGTTCAAAGGTTGCAATAGCCGGCCACAACATGCATGTAAAAAGTTCTTGGGAGTTCGTGCTACAGCTAGCTGTCCTCCCCCAACTCGTCAATCTCTTCGAGTAGTACTAGTACTACTCCATGGCGCGATCCCTCGACAAGCATGCGGGAAAGCTATCATATACTCGGTTTGCGGTGAGTGGCATGCCGAGCGACCGTGTGGGGTTGAGCCGTGGAGGAGGGTGAGACACGAACGCGGCAGACGTGATTTAAACATTGGTTTTGCTCGATGGCGTGATCAAACGGAACGAAACGTTGGTATCTCTCCGTTTCCATTTTTTCTTCAGAAAAACGGAAACTTTCCACTCCATTTTCATTCCTACTCCAAGGTTGCCCCGTTAAAACATTCCATCAAATACAAAGGAAAACTAACATGCATGCTGATGCATCTCAATGATTCATAGATCATAGCCAATATTTACTTCACAACTAAAGACAAAAGTTGTGAGAGCGTGTACGAAAGAAAAACTACTGATGGGGTCACTATGACTTAAACCCTAAACTAGATTTAATTTCCTGGCCAGGTAGAACCTGTCGAAGGAGAGACGACTGGCACCCTCAGATCATGCGATGCTTTTGTGCAGTTCCACTAAAGTCGAGCTGAGCATCCCTGATGGCAAAGATATTGAAGAAGTGTGATTAGAATAATAGTACTGGCACTAGTTCATCAGACATAAACTCATCACAAGTAGAAGCCGGTAGAAGTAGAGAAAGATCGACATGGAGATGGAGCTACGTGGGGAGCTGCGGCAGTGGAGCAAGCCGGCTCCAAAAGGAAGATGGACTACCTGGGACGTCGGACTGTAGCTAGAAGGGCGGTTGGGACGCGGCATCGGCCCATACCATGATGACCCCCGATTGGGACGCACCGACTTTGGATTTTCTCCCTCACCGATGTCGACCGCGTCTACGTAGAACATTGTTCCCTTCCCCCAGCTGTGGGATCAGGCCGGATATGTGACCAACGGTGTGGCCACCGTCGTTCTATGCTTGTGAAGAGAGCAACCCAAGCAAGTAGGCTTGTAGCTTAGGCTCCTGCTAGTGTATATATAGTGGGTTTTTTTCTCTCGATATCAACCATTTTATATTGCGTACGTATAATTGAAGAGTGAAATGATGGTTGCTTCTTCCGACTAACTTACTGTGTGATTTGACTGCTCCTTTAGTGGCCCCTACACGTACTCCCCCTACGTGTATGCCATAGTCACACGTACACGTGGACACAAAAACGCGTGTGGCGCCCAAATGCATGCATGTCCGAGCACACGACGGAACACACACGGTCACGCTCAAGTGCTCAACCTACACGTGCATGCACTCACATACTCAGCCAGGGTGAGCTAGTGACCGTATAAACACCGGAAAATGTATATATTGAGCGCAATGAGCGTATTATGAAGTCCACTGACCATATTTTTACAAATATATAGTGACAGACAGTGTATTTATCTCGTTTGAGATTAAGCCATATTAACCGGAGAGGAGGCAGTATGGACTAGCATTACTTTGTTGTGTCCCGTCAACTTGCCGAACGAGGATAAGCTTGCAGGACGGGAGAAGCTTGCGCACAGTGGCTCGCAGGACAAGGAGAAACTTTTGACTAATGTAAGCTCTCCCTTGCTCAAAGCGGTGGGCGTGCAGCTTAATTAATTGATGTCAGTTGCGAAGCATACACTATACTAGTACTATTATTGTTCGACTTCCCGAAGAGGCGAACAGCCAAGCGCAAAGTTTACTAGTACTAGTACTACTACTATAGTCTATAGAGGTATGTAACGGCTGAGATCCAGTGACTTGCTAGTCACGAGTCACCAGTGAACAGTACAGTAATTTGCCCCCCTCTTCACACCGTCTGATATAAAATCGACGGACAGATGTGCATGAACAGTACAAGATCTAGAGTGTTCGGTCTACAGTACTGCGTATACAGTAACCGATCTACAGTACATCATCTACAGTTTTTTCTGCTGTAGGGTTTGATCTTACCCCCCCCCCTCCGGATGGAGGAGCGTTTGCACTCTTATTATATCTTTAAAATGTGAGAAAGCAATCTTCAACACATTTGGTTCTCTTCGAGGGTTCTCGCATGTGATAATGGAAGTTGATTGCATGGAACACTCGCTGCAATTCTCGCTTAATTCTGGCTCATATCCGATTACAAATAGGAGCGCTCGGTAATATTTCCTCTTTTTTTGTTATTCAGCATGTAAACAGGTCAGCAAACCTTGCGGCGCATCTTTGTGTGAACCGTGCTTGCTGCACTTTGAATGTGGCCGAGAGCTGGCTTGATGAAACACCTCGCTTCCTACTTCTTTTTTTGTGGGGTACCTCGCTTCCTAGTGACCAGTGTCTTGGCTGATTGTCCTAAGAATGCTTATATATGAATAAAGCTCTCTCATTTACCCACAAAAAAGATTAAGCCATATTAACCGGAAAGGAGGGAGTATGGACTAGCACTACTTTTTGGTGTGTCCTATCAACTCGCATAACGAGGAGAAGCTTGCAGGACAAGGTGAAGCTCGCTTACGCCTTTTGACTAATGCAACCTACCCTCGCCCAGGCGGTGGACATGCATCAATTCATTCGGTGTCAGATTGCCAAAGGCATACACTGTAGTACCGAACATGCAGAGTACCATCGTTGTTCGACTTCACGAAGAGGTGAAGAGCCAAGCGCAAGGTTTAGTAGTACAAGTAGTACTACTACTAGAACCGCATGGTGGAGCGTCTATACTCTTATTTTTTTTAATCTCTGATAAAGTACACATTTATTTCGGAGAAGGGCAGAAAACGGCAGCCCAACATGTAATGATGATATCGATCAACCATGCTCGAATATATCTTGGCCTCCGTGCGAGCCCATCTGTGTGTTCTTGCTCCTCGTCTCTCTCAAGGAACGGCGGGTTGGCCATTTTGCCGTCAATTGAGATCGGTTTGCTCACACTCCGGTCCCACATGTCAGTGATATGCCAAGAGGAGGTGCGTTGACCGACTGGCCATACGCGTACTTGGTTTTGCACCTTCATACTACTCCTCCCTACGCCACGGTTTCTGGTATGCGCTTCATTATGATGCATTTCTCTCAATGCATTTCCACCACCAGAGAGAGTTTAGACGCGTTTGGTTTAATGCTCAATTAATTAGGGCATGGTAACCGCAATCAGGTCCACAATTTTCTCTCGATGTACTACGGAGTGGAGTAAGTGCATGCATGTGTGTACCCGGGGTGGAAGCACTGCATGCATGTGTATATGCATTATTTCCTCTAGTAATAGACGCCGTGCTATAACTACCAATGCTATTTTTGAGGCCAATCGCTAGTCGCCTTGGTCCCAGAGATTTTTCTTTTTTCAAGCGCGCTATAAAAGCAGTGTGGATGGAGTAGTATGAGCGGATTCAAAGAAGAGCGTATTGATGGTTGCTTCTTCCGAGCAACTTACGATTGGGAAAGGTGGGGCTTATGATTTGACTGCTCATTACTCACTATTAATACGGCGCAACGACCGGGCTGAGTCTCGCATGCGGCTGTGCACTACCCCCTCGGTTCTTAAATATACTCCGGAGTATTTGTCTTTCTAGAGATTTCAACGAGTGACTACTCAAATATTTGTCTTTTTAGAGATTCAAATGGACTACTACATACAGATGTATATAGACATATTTTAGAGTGTAGATTCACTCATTTTGCTCCGCATGTAGTCACTTGTTGAAATATCTACAAATACAAATATTTAGGAATAGAGGGAGTACACATACGAAGCAAAATGAGTGAATCTACACTCTAAAATATGCCCATTTGAAATTTGTAAAAAGACAAATATTTAGGAACGAAGGAGTATAATTTTGTGCATGGCACATGGACCCGAATGCCAAAGAGGCTTCTGGCAATGCTATCAAGCTTCCAGCATTTGTTTACATAATTGACGTACTATACAAATAATTTTCCAGCGACATGAAATTGTACAATGGTGTGAGCTTTCAGCTTTTGTTTCGTGTGTCTTGCCATCGATGCTCTTTCGGAAACAATAAAAAACTAACTTCCTTGCTAATGCATCTCAATTATTAGCAGATCAGAGCTAATACTTACATAACAACTGAAGACAAAGTTGTGAGAAGGTGTTAAATTAAAATTGATCCATGCTTTCATTGGCAGCAAGGTCCCCCCAGCTATGTCTAAATCAACAAGGCATGTTGGGAAAAAAGTAGCTGTCTGGAGCATGCAACATTCCGATCATTTTGTGCAGTTCCACTAAAATAGAGTTGAGCATCCCTGTTCCAAAGATATTAAGTGTGATTACGATAATAGAGGACTGCTGATGAAACAATAAACACACAAATAGAAGCCGGTCACCTTTGCAGTCTCTCTTAAGACTAACTAGTTGGAGAATATTAGGCTCGGAGTTGGATGAGGAGGATGGAGCAAAACCAATCTCGCTTTGTGCAGTCGCACTGAAATGTAGAGACGTTGCCCGTGTGACATTTTAGTACAATGCACAAAACACCCTTCAGAAAAAAGTGATTTGTGCAGTTCACCAAAAGGTCGCAATAGCAACGAGGTGAAATGGATAGCCCTATTTGCAAAAAAGAGGTAGAAAGGAAACAATTATTGGCCAATAATAGTTGATGACACATGCGATGACAAAAAAGAAGCATATTCCTTGTCCTAAGGGAAGATAACAGCACGGTTGTGTTTGTCTAAAACGGTGTGAGGACGAGACTGCAATATGGAAAGTACGCCGGACGAGCTACGTTTTGGGCAAAGAACTATGGAAGATCCACATGCAGCGACGTGGGAAGACGGGCAGTGGAGCAAGGCCGGAGGGGATACCTAGAGGTCGTCGGGATGTAACTAGGTGAGCGGCGGCAGGCGGGATCTGCCCATACTGTGGCAGCGAGCAGGTGGCGTAGGCCCTACCGTGCCGGAGCTTGGTCAGAGAGAATGGCATGTACCACAGATCGGAACATGCTGCCTTGGCACCGTCGAACGGAGAAACGATACACGTCCTCCCTTTCTGCCGGCGGACGGGATGCGTCCGGATCAGTGACCAACGGTGAGAGAGAGAGAGAGAGAGAGAGAGAGAGAGAGGCCACCGCAGCCTTGTGTGAGATACTCTAAAGAGAGACAAACTAGGCAGGCAGGCACGCTCCATTGTATATAGTGGAGCGGACTACCTTTTTCTCCATAAAAATCGTTTTATATTCTGTGTACGTGCCATTAAGCGACATAACTTTATTTAAAAATAACACACCAACGCATCAAGTCGAACTTTGTTTCGTGCACGCGTGGTACACGACCTCCGTAGGTAAACAACCGCTACACGCGTTCAAATTAGCACGTGGGCTGCCATTTCGTATAGAAATGAGCTCCATCGTGTACCCGCACGGGTGTGGCTGGGCACGAAGCATGAGTACGTGCATGGTGCACCTATTCTCTTCTTGTATATGTACACCACCTACGTGGGGTTGTGTGAGAGAGATACAAACGTAGAGAGATATAGTGTGTGGGTTCGTGAGAGTTTTTTTTTGGGGGGGGGGTGTCAATCAAAAAATGTAACATATGCTGTGTGAAATAGAGTCCTGGATATATCATATATATAGAGGGGCGATCCACGAGAAGAGAGTGGAGGTATCATCGTCTTGAGGTGTCCATAGAATCGAAGAGAGGGATGATGTGTGTGTGTGCGTGCGCGCGATCGATAAAGAGTGCCATCGAATTTGTGTGTGCCCATGTCAAAGATATAGAGTGGCTGTCCTACTGGAACGTGAGAGGGGACATGCACAGTTTGTCTCTATGTCATGGATACCTACCTACAGTGCTCGACTATCGGTGTGTGGTGGGGGGGGGGAGGGAGGCCTAATTAACTATAGAGGTACAATGGCTGGTATATGTGTGGAGGAGGAGAGAGGCCTACCTCATGTATTAAGGGAGATCGATCTACCTCATGTATTAAGGGAGATCGATTGGCATCCATGCATATGTGTAGGAGAGGAATAAGGTTGGGAGAGAGACAGAGCTAGAGTGTTGGAGGGGGTGGTAGTGGAGTTGCTTCTAACAAATGGTGGGATAGGCTTGCTAGACAACCGGAGGGCACGCCTGCAATATCAATAAGAGAGGGGATGGCTGCATGTCTATGCACGTGCTTGTGAGAGATGGGTCAGGAGGCATGCACGAATGATGAGGGGGGGGGGGTGATATGGCTGTGGTAAGCAGACATAACTACATAGGAAGATCAATCGTCCTTTTCAGAGAAAGGAGAGACATAACTTGTGAGGTACGTCGATCGATGGGGGGGAATAGTTAAAGTCGACCTAGGTATATGTTGGAAGATCGATCGGTATACATGCATGTGTGTGTTAGAAGCAAATGAGACACGGGGAGAAGGATTGAGAGAGAGGGATGCATCTAGGAGGTGGTGCGAGAGTCATACTATATCGAGGGGGAAGGAGTGTGCGAGTACGAGATCGATGAAAAGAGTGGTGGGAGTGAGGCATGGACAGTGATAAGAGAAGAGGGGAAGCTTGTGTTTGTGCTAGGCACACCTGGCTAGAGAGGCATATCGATCGATGTGTGCCGTAAAGAAGGAGCTGGGGGGCCTACACACACCATGGTTGAACGACCTAAAGTGAAAAGACGAATTTGCGCGATGGAGCTAGAGAATGCTGAGGGAGGGTGAGCGGGATGCGGGCGTCTGCATCCACGAGAGAAAGTTAGCGCTAGCTAGCTACAAAGATAAGAGGATTGTGTGGGTGTAAAATATGAATAGAGATCATACTTCATTATAAAAACCGAATTCAGATATTTGAAGAATTTATCATAGTGTTTTGAACCGACGCATGTGTGAACATATATAACGGTGATACACATGGTGTGGTTATGAACATGTTGTACTACATATAATATATTTTATCTCTACTCTTATAAAAAACGGAGTTGTTGATGATGGTGCCATCCTGCAATATAGGCCGTCCGATTTATATCTGATGGATAGGAAGGAAAATATGGCAATTCTGGAAAAAGATACCCACACCCCTCTCCATATTTGCAAATTAGGCCTCCCCTTGATCATGTTGATGTTCTGTGGGACGCATGGGCATCTTGCTAGTACTACGTATAACATATAGAACATTGATCATAATTTGGGCTAATGTGTGGCTTTTGCAGCTCAAGTCTAAATACTTGTCATAATGTAGGGGGCGGGGCACTATACTATGTGTGATAAACACGTGTACACGTATGGAACATGGTTTAGATTATGAATATATAGTTAGTACATCAAATGTACTATTATTTGGAATCAACATCAAGTGTATTCAAAAATAAAATTCAAGTTCATGTAGTACACATAGTTCATATCTATCTCTATAGTAATCATGTGGTGTGTTATTAAGGTAATACACGAATGATGGTTGAAGTTAGCAACAATCATGATTATAGATTCTTATTGAAATAGAAAGCGAATTCAAATTCAGTTCGAATTGCAGCGTAGTATAGACATTTGGAATGCACAAAATGTTGGTATGAGTAGGTTACATGCATTATACAGCAAGCGAAAAAATTCAATTGGACATAACATGGATTCATACTCCCTCCTTCCATCTATATAGGGCGTAATGCATTTTTTAAGACCGCCTTTGACTATTGACAAGATTAATAGTACATGACATGCACAATGTGAAAATTATATCATTGAAAGAACCTTTCACAGACGAATTTAACGGTGTGCTTTGTGTAAGTTGCATGTCATATATTATTGCTCTAATATTTGGTCAAATTTAGCATCGAAAAACGCATTAGGCCCTATATAGATGGAAGGAGGGAGTAGCTTTGAATAGCATTTTTATAGTAAAATGGGGCAAGACTCTCTCTTCGTGTGGTGTGAATAGTTTTATTTTTTCGTTTTGTTTTTGGTTGAGGGAAGTGTGAATCGATTTGGTATGTACAAGTACAATATTACACGTTAGGCTTGTCCCTAAAATTCAACCCGCGCCTTGTTATATCCCGAAAATTCAGATATTGTGCTCCCAAAACTGGCGCCTTCACAACCCACGCCTTGCTATCCCGAAAGTACAACGCGTGCGAAAACTCCCTCCAGCTGCCAAATCCCGACACGTGAAATCCCCCTTCTAATACTGAGCCGAAAGGGCCGCTAGTTCAAATTGGTGGGGGGTACTTTTGTAACACACCATACATTTTGGACAAGCGCGTCCCTAAGTCATGGTTCACCCCCTCCCATCGCCTCCTTTTAGCCATTCGAAATCCCAGGCGGCCACAACCTCTCCGCTCCAGCCGCGAGATCCCACCCTCCTCCTTCTGCCACCTCACCGCTGCCCAGCCGGAGCCTCTTCCCCGACGACATCGTCCACTGCAACAGCTCGACGTCCCTCGTCCACCTCCCCGGATGAGGATCTCTCTTCCATCTCATCGTCCCGCCGTTTCAGCCGCCCCGTCCTCCACCTCCAAGGAGCTGCTCCAACGATCGCCTCGTCTATCCCGGCTGCTCCATCCCCACAGCGCCGCCTTAACCTGCTCCACCGGAACCGCAGCATCCTCACCGACTCCTCGGACAAAGCCGAGGCCTACTCAGCGCCACCAAAGAGGTTGTACACTCATCGCATCGCACCTTCTCCTTAGCTCGACCTCCCGGCACCGACGGTGCTCCATCCCGCACCCCCATGGAGCGGCTACCTTGAAGCCGCTTTGCGGGTGACATCTCCAGTGGCTCTCCCCGGTCGAGGCCCCTTGGCGATGGCGTCCATACTAGCCGGATCTTCTACTGCTGCTCCGGCTCTTGCTCGCGCTGCCGCTGCTGCTCCGGCTCTCGCTCGATCGCTCGCCCGCCCAGCTGCTGCTGCTCCGGCTCTCGCTCACTCGCGTTGCTGCTGCTGCTCTACCCCTCGCTCGTGCTCTGCTCTGCTCGATTTAGCTACACTTGATCGACTGAATCGACTTTTGGGTCGATCGATTTTTTAGGGGGCTCGCAGAGTTAAGGAGAACCACCCTTGTGGGACGGGGCTCGCGGAGAGGTACCCACTATCTATCTTAGGGTTGAGGTGGGGCGGGGGCCTATAGGGCTGGCAGGCGGCGCGGACGGCGGTGGGGAGTTGTTTGAGGCGGTGGGCGGCACTGGTGCCGCGGTTCGGCCGGTGGTTGTTGGCGGCTCGGGGGTTGCAGTTGAAGATGAACTGCAGGCCCTCCCTAAACTACATGTCAAATGCCTCTCTGCTACCATTGCGTTCAGTTTTGACAGTAACATTCAGATTCCACAACAAATTTCAGTTTCAACAGTTAAGTTCAGAGTCAACAGTTTTTACCTCACCTGTTGAAGTCAGGTGGTTTTTGGTGATGTAAATTTTACATCTATTTTACAGCATCTATTGGAGATGCTATTAGAATCCCACTTGAGATTGACGATGTTTGTCTTGTGCTACTTCAGCCTTGTCGGATTTGGGTTTCGGCAAACCCTTGAGGTTCGAACACTGGGGTGCGCGCGGAGATCTCGCCCTCTACCTACCTGCACCCCGCCGCCTTGCTTGGATCTAAACTACAAAAGGAACAACACAAGAGACGCAGGGTTTATACTAGTTCGGGCCACCATTGTGGTGTAATACCCTACTCTAGTTTGTGGTGTGGTGGATTGCCTCTTGGGCTGATGGTAATGAACAATACAAGGAAGAACAGCCTCATGAGGTTCATTCTTGGCAGGCGATGAACTACTTGGAGGAGTTCAGCTCTCTCTCTCTCTCTCTCTCTCTCTCTAGATTGCTTGGCCTTTAGCTGCATGCGGATCCCGGATCAAGCTCTCTCTACCCTGTGGGAGGCTAGTCAATTTATAGGCAGAGGCCCTAGGCCTCTTCCCAAATATTGAGCGGGAAGGGCGCCAACAATTGGCCATTTGAAGGGAACATCTAGTACACTTATCGACTAAAGTTGGTCCTCGCTTTGTCAAAGGCTCTGGTGGTGATGCCGGCTTGGGCTCCTAATGACTTCCTTCCTGCCGTTGGGCTGGTCTTGGTCTTGTTGCACGAAATGGGCGCCTTTGTTTGATGACCTCGCTGCGCTTGATCCCTTTGCACCAAAGAGGAAAGGAGGACACTTTGCTGGCTGGCGCCCGCCTAAGCGCCCTTAGTGCGTCATGGCTTGCGTCATGGGCACCTTGTGAGGTATCCGCCTTGATCTCTCCGCCTCCTCGCGAGCCAGCTGATGAGGCCGTGCTCGAGAAGCTCCTGTCGTCCGCCCAGCAGTCTTGCCCCTCGCGAGGTCTTGAGCTTGTGTTGATGAAGATGGGCGTCTTGGGCCCCTTTTGAAACCCGCCGCGGGCATGGCGAGGAAAGTCTGAGGGACCCCGTTACGAAACGCCGACAGTAGCCCGGGCCCAAAGCGCGCCGGGCTTGGCAGCGAGAAGCGAAATGGCAAGTACGAAGCGCCGCGGGCCCTAACAGCGTGCGGCCTTGGGCGCCGCGTGGCGGTTGATTGGACGTGGGCGGCATTGTTCCCCCACGCCTCCTTATTTTGTGCCATGCTAGGCGGACTCGTAGTCGTACACAGCCGCTCCCCTTTTTGGTGCTCGACCGTCCCCCGCTCTTCCTCCTCTTGAACTCCAGCTTCTGCTCTCAATCCAATCTCGAACCTTCCCCCCCCCCCCCTTCCATTGCCATGGCTCCGACGGAGAAGGGAAGAGGGAAGAAGCCCATGCCTCCGCCTCGCTCGCCGTCGTCGGCGGCCCCCGCCGTCGATCGGTCGATCATACTCAATCGAGAGGGCCTGGGCAAGGTCAGCTCGGCTTTAGCCACCATCTTCAACGAATGCGGGCGGACGGACGGCCTGGCCCCGCGTCCACTTCTCCATCGGCGGGATAATCAATGAGGTCGGTATTTTGCCGACACCACGTAGGCGGGCTGGTTCCCCCTTTTCCGATTTCTTCAATGCTGTGCTCTCCCACTATCAGATCCATATGATGCACTTGGGTCCCGAATCCATCACTCTTCTTGCGGTCTTCGCCTTTGTTTGCGAGGCAATGATGGGCATCCTTCCTTCAGTTGCCTTGCTGCGCCACTTCTTCTCTCTGCTCCTTGTTGACCCCACCCAATGTTCGGGGTGTGTGAGCTTCATTGCTGCGCCTGAAACAATGGCTTCAGGATTGACTTCAGCCTTCCTCCGCCGCGCTGGGTTCCATGGCGGTGGCTGACGTGGGCGTGGGGGTGCCCAGCCCCTGCTGCCGAACCATCTTCGCTGCTGTCCCCAATTCAGTGGGGCTGAGGAGGCGCCACGAGTTCGGATCGTCTTAAATGGCGCCGCTGCGTTCTTGAGGGCTCGGCGTGGCGGCGCCAAGGTGGTGAAGGAGTTCCTGCTATGCCATGTTGCCCCTCTCCAACGTCACTCTCGCGGATGTGGGCCTTGGTGAGCGTGAAGACCGTATGAGGCTCGGGAAGAGGACTGATGCTGGTTACCGAGGAAGGTGCTCTTGGTCTTGTTGGGGACCCCACCCTGGCAGCATCTGGCAAGGGGGGGCCTTGCTGTAACTTTGCCCGAACAGGGGCGACTTTGTAAATCAGATGCTCGTCTTCGACGAATGGGGGCTGCGCCCCGCTGACCTCCGGGGGCCTCGCGAGAACCCAGTGGTGGTGGCCACCCTTTCAGTAGGCCACGACGGCTCTTCCTCAAGTGGCTGAGCAGGGAGGCATGGGCCGCCGGAGGCCGAGGGGGCCTCCGCTGGAGTGATGGCGCCAGACGGCGCTCTTGAGGGAGCAGCTCATGAGGCCCAGGCTGCCGTGGCTGGAGGTGGCGAGCAGCTGCCCGCAGTGCCTGCGGCTGAGGCCCCTGGGGCCCCAGTTACTCTTCTTGGTGAGGTGACCGGCGGCGTGCATCAGGTAGATGCCCCCGACGCGGGTCGCCTCGATGCTCCTTCCTCGTCGCAGGCTGACCCGTGCGCTCAACTCTTGGGTCGCTTCCGCGTGGACTTTGAGGCTCTCCGGGAGAGAAGGAGGCCTTGGGTGGCGATTACCCGTGTCGCTTTGCTGAGCGTGGGAAGTGCCGCCACCAATGAGTAAGCCTTCCCTTTTCTAGCTCCTGATCCTTACATTGCTTTCTTGGTCCTCGTTCCTTGGGGCCCTTACATGAGCTCACGGAGATGGCTGAGCAGCCATCCCCCTTGGCTCCACCCTCTCCACCGTCTTCGAGTACTCCGAGCAGCAGAGCCCTCGTGGTGAGGCCGGTCGGAGAGACGAACCATCCTGAGGCGCATCACGACCCCGCGCGCCTCGCGGCCCTCCTTTGCGAGCCTTCTCGTGGCATAGCCAGCCTGCCGTGGGCTTCTCGTCTGGTCATCGACCGTGATTGGCTGAGGTATTCCCTGCGCTCCTTTTTAGGGGATGGGCTGGCTCCTAGCCGGGCTTCTGGCGAGGTGTGCCCGGCCGTGGCGAGGGCACCAGCCCCCAGCCCCCTGCCCTGAGGGGGAGTGCTGATTCGTGACCCTCGGCGCTCGCTTGGAGCGGATGATGGTGTGGAAGGCGTGCTTGGCCTGGGGCGTCGCGCTCTTCCTGGGGTTTCTTCGAGGGAGGGTGACGCGGTGAGCCTGCTTGGTGAAGAGCTCGCTGATGAAGACGCCTTGAGGCCGAGGCCTGCATCTGGCTGCGAGAGGCGCGAGCTGAGGCGGCTGTCTCCTGCGCGCCATCAGCGTGATCTTGACAATGGGAGGCCAAAGGCGTCGGCTGGCGGCCTCTCGGGAGGTCCGTTCTCGGGCCGTTGAGGAGGCTCGGGAAGCTGACCGCGGCGAGAGGCGGCGGAGGAGCGGCGGGAACTCGGCACGATGCCACTTGTTGGAGGAGCAGGTGGAGCTGCGCGAGATGGCCCTTGCATCGATGAAGGTGGCCTCGGCGACCAATGAGCTCGAGCGTGAGGCGGCCGACGCTGGAAGCCGCCAAAGCGCGTAAGCAGTATGGCCTTTGAAACAAGGGAGCACTTGGTAACGCGGGCGGAGGATGATGTCGCTGCGCGGGAAGCCCGTGTCCTGGAGGAGGTCGGGCGTCGGGTGGCGACGGCGCGCTTGAACCTTGAGCGCGATTTCGAGGAGAGGCTGGGGTTGATCCGAGCTGAGGATGAAGGTAGGACCGCTGCCTTGAGGGCCAAGCAGGAAGTGACGCGGCGGTCCGATGCATCTCGGGCCGCCCTTGAGGTGGCGCAGGAGGAGTTAACTACCTCCGGTCTTGAGGTGCTTCTTCTTCGCCAGCGGGTGGGCGAAATTTGAGGCTGCCGTGACGAATCACGGACCGAGATATGCAGTGGCGGATCTGGAGTATGAAGCACGGCCCCATACTCCTGCACGCTCTGGGAGAGAGCCAACACAGCCTTAGGTAACATCTGCGAGGTGGCTGTTGGTGAGCCGCCGCGATTAACTTCGCCGGCAACCTTGATTCTGCACCGGCGTGGTGGCGCAGCTGGAGGCCTTGATCGGTCGAGCCGGCAGGTTGGTGGAGGAGAGGAGCCACGCCTGCTCGGGCGCGCCTTTCTCGCGTCTTCAGCCATCTCGAATATGGACCCCCGCCCGACTTGACGCCGCCATCGCCCCAGTACCCGGGCCGTCCGGGACGACACGGCGCCTTTGGGTGGAGGACAACGTGGGCGCTCTCGTCGGGGCCGCCGCTTCACATAGCGATGGCGTGATCGTGGCTGCTGATCAAAGCGGCGTGGTGAGCGGCCTGATGCCGCTGGTGACAACGCAGAAGGCGATGGCGAGGCCAGCAATGCCGACAACGATTCGGGAGGTGCCCCGAGGATGCATTGGGGATTTATCGGTGATTGCGCACGTTCTGTTTTCTTACCTCGCTGCGAATAGAGCTCGGGTTTTTCCACAGCGGTTGTGAGAGCATTTTGGGAGGAGCCCTCATGTAAAACTTGTGTTACGTGTATTAGTAGATGCTATATCACCCGTGCGCTGCGCCAAGTGGCTGGCTAGTTTACCTTTGTCCCGTCAAGGGCCCTGAGATAGCTTTGTGGAGGGCTGTGGCGTCTCAAGTGTCTCTGATCGAACCCGTGGGATCTGCGGTAAAACCTCCCGAGAGGATCTTGGCGGCGGTAGTGCGGGCTGCACATAAGCTAGGCCCAACCCGGCTCATGAGGGCTCACGAGGGAGGCAGTGAGGAAAAGCGGTAACGGAGCGAGATTGCTCGAGCGAGACTAAGCACCCCTTCCCAAACACACGCAAATCTCAAATTGAATCAACTTAAATCCAGCGGAAAGTGACAACCAAAGGGAAAAGCAATGAAAGCAGAAAAAGGCCACGTCCGGCACCTAGTCTAGTCTTGGACGTCTTCTCACCAGCGCGGAGCTAAGTGCTGCCACTAGGCGTGGGAGGGAGCCCCAGGGCCTGAGGCCGGCACCCCTGAGACTCCGGGGCATGTACAGCCCCACTCATTATTACGTGAGAGTGTCACGGGGCGGCGAGCTTCATAGGCACTGGGTCTTCTTCACAGGTACCGGCCTTGCTTCATATCGCCAGACGAGGGCCCCGCCTTGCGCCACACTCTAGTGCCAGCAACGATGACCGGAAACCAGGACGCCGCCGATGGGGTAGGCGGTGCATGGCCAGTTCCCCGACGACCACGGGTCCTCTACCAGGGGCAGGCCCTGAGGCACCTCCCTAGCAGAGGGCCTACCTCCTGAGAACGCCTTGCTCCGAACGCCGTGGTGGTGATGCTGGATCTCGGCCCCTCTCCTGCAGCCCCTGATGCCCTCCTCCTGAGGGGTAGGAGACTGCGGGAGCGGGGCAGCCGCTCGCTGTGGCGACCTGCACCTCCTACGATCCATGATTAGCGTATGCCTGCTCCTGTGGAATTAGCGGTACCCGATAATCGTCGCTCCCAGCGTGGCCGGTGGGGCCTTCACGGGGCTCCTGGAAGTGCTCAGCTTCAGTCGCCTCGTCCCCCCAGCTTGGGCTGAGGAGCGAGCCTTGTTCGCCCTCATGCTGGTGCCCTTGGTCCATCATGTGGGGCACGTATTCTTCTAGGGTCGTCATCCCGAGGGCCGCACCATAGTGCTCCGAGTGCCATGCAGCTCTGCTTGAGGCGCCCACACAGGGGTGGTGGCCTTGGCTGCCCTTGGGGCCGTGGGTGTGGCGAGTCCTTCTTCGCTGGCCGGGGGCGGAGGCAGCGTTGCCGCTGGCCCCCGGTGTTGATAGCTTCGCCGGTGTTGGAGTAGCCTTGGAGCCCGCGGCCGCGTGTGGAGCCCCCGCGCGGGCCGCCCTGGACCTGAGGTGGGAGCTGGGTGCAGAAGGGGTGAGCCCCCGAGGCGGCAAAGCCCAGGAGCTCTGCCACCCGCTCTAGCAGCACGTCGCGGCCGCCTTCCAGCAGCCTGCACTGCAGTAGCTCCCGGGCCACCGTGAGCGACCCTCGGTTCGCTTTGCTCCGGCGGGTGTCTGGCGTCGCGGCATGGCGTGGTTGGAACCCTCGCTGCCGACCCGCGCCTGCCAGCGGCGTGAAACTGTCGGCTTTGTTCGAGTCGCCCGTGGACGCGAGCTTCTGGGGCATGGGTGCGCCCGAGGCGGCGGCGGCTCTGCGTGGGCGGGCCAAGCTGCCGAGGACAGGGATTGCCCGCTGGTCGCGGACATGATGATGGCGACGCGACGGGACACGAAGTGGCGAAGGTGGATCGGCGCACACCCTACAGCGCGCCAAATGTCGGGTTCGGGTTCAGGCAGACCCTTGAGGTTCGAACACTTTGGGGTGTGCGCGGAGATCTCGCCCTCTACCTACACTGCACCCGCCGCCTCGCTTGGATCTAAACTACTGAAAGGAACAACACAAGAGCCTTGAGGTTTATACTAGTTCGGGCCACCATTGTGGTGTAATACCCTACTCTAGTTTGTGGTGTGGTGGATTGCCTATTGGGCTGATGGTAATGAACAATACAAGGAAGAACAGCCTCGCGAGGGTCTGTTCTTGGCCGGGGCGATGAACTACTTGGAGGAGTTCAGCCGCTCTCTCTCTCTCTCTCTCTCTCTCTCTAGATTGCTTGGCCTTTAGCTCTGTTCTGGATCCCGGATCAAGCTCTCTCTCTACCCTGTGGGAGGCTAGTCCAATTTATAGACAGAGGCCCTAGGCCTCTTCCCAAATATTGAGCGGGAAGGGCGCCAACAATTGGCCATTTTGAAGGGGAACATCTAGTACACTTATCCTGACTAAAGTTGGTCCTCGCCTGTCAAAGGCTCTGGTGGTGATGCCGGCTTGGGCTCCACAATGACTTCCTTCCTGCCGTTGGGCTGGTCTTGGTCTTGTTGCACCGAAATGGACGCCTTTGTTTGATGACCTCGCCTGCGCTTGATCCCTTTGCACCAAAGAGGAAAGGAGGACACTGCCTGGGCTGGCGCCCGCCTAGCGCCCTTGGTCGTCATGGCTTGCGTCATGGGCACCTTGTGAGGTATCCCGCCTTGATCTCTCCGCCTCCTCGCGAGCCAGCCTGATGAGGCCGTGCCTGAGGAAGCTCCCTGTCGTCCGCCCAGCAATCTGGCCCCTCGCGAGGGTCTTGAGCTTGTGTTGATGAAGATGGGCGTCTTGGGCCCCCTTTGAGCCACGCCGCGGGGCCTTGGCGAGCAAGTTTGGGGACCCCCGTTCCCAGAACGCCGACAAGCCTCGACATCTTACGGCTCACCGGGGCTGCTCCAACGACAGAACGATCCATCACAATAGAGGAGTGCCCTGTACGCCGTCTACAGATTCCTCAGATCTTCCTCCACACCTCCGACAGCCACCTTTGCCTCAACTGCTTCAGCGACCAACCCAATGATGCTGAGGTCGACACGGCTACGGCAAAGAGGTTGTACACACTTGTTGCATCACTTATTACTATAGATTCATGTTGATCCATTAGGGCTATTTTGGTTCAACGGAAAAACATAGCAATAGGGAATTTTCCAATGGCACTCTACTATTCAATTATTCATGCATTTTGTTGAAAGGAATGAAGCAAAACATCCACGTGGACCTACTTTTCAAAATCCTATGCATGAAAACAAGACCAAGTGCATTAGTGGCAGAATAACATTCTAACTGTACACGCTTTCATATGGTTTCACTTTATTTTGGCCATGTTTCTTTGCATTCCTCTGCTCTTCCAATTCACGTAAACCAAACACTCAAGTTGATGAAATCCTGTGTTTACAAATGCTACATTTACCATGTGCATTCCTATCCTATTCTGGTGTTTTTCCTATCCCTGCGTTTTTAGAATCATGCAAGCCAAATGAGCCCTTACAGAATTACTTCAGTTACAGGTAGGTGTCGAAGGGAACTTTGTGTGGTTTGTCCTACTCCTGCCGCAATGTCGTCCACCTCAACCGAGCTGCTCCATCAATAGAAACATCCACCAAACCAGACATCACGACTCCTGACCGTCTTTTGCCGCCTCAGATCTCCTTCCCTGCCGCCGGCACCCACCGCAACGGCATCACCATCATTGACTTAGAAGATGAACCTGAGGAGTATACGGGTCCACAAGAGAGGTCGCACTCTTTTGTTTCTGCTTATGTTATGCATTGCTTAAAATTACCTGCTACTTTATCCTCCTGTTCACCTCCTGGACTCCAAGTCAGGTCCAAATTAATGTTCAAACTTGAGTTCTAAATTAGTTGTGGGGCACATATCGAGGAAGTAATGAATAGTATCTCTGTCTAATATCTGGTTCACCTAGGGTATGCCTATGTTGTTCATCTTGGGTGGGAAACAAATAGTAAAGCAATCGTCATCTGTCTTTTTATTAAATTAAAGCAATCATCAGCCTGCTATCATTATTTTTGGATCCATCCACTCGTTGTTACCATCACTCTAAATTTCTGCATGCTCCCCTTACATAATCTCACCATATTTTTTTCGTATGCATGTCAGATATTGTACACAGTCATGTTGAACATGTAGAGAAAAAGAGACGAGTTTTGCGCGGCAATACAATGTCATGCAGACATCGCTCCATGGTGGGTTCAATGGCAAATACTCCCCACCCCTCTCCAGATTGTAATCCAGAGGAAGATATCTGTTACGAGGCGGATTCGCATTTACACCGACCACTCCTATTTACCCCCAAGGTGTTTGCTCTACCTTGGCATGATGATGTTAGTCATATCATGCATATGTTGCCTTGCAGTGCCTACTTTTGACATCATATATGTCATGTGCTTAGTTTAGACATGTTATGTAATGCCACCTGTTTAGTTTCTATATCATATATGGGAATTGTGCAGTCTCATCTCTTTTAGCCAGCCATAATATACGTGAAATGTGCAATGCCATCCTACTTAAACAGGCATCATATATTTGAATGATATCTTTCCCATCCTTTTCTTCATTACATTTCCATTTGTCGACAATGTTTGTACATTAAACTACTCTTCCTGTGAATTAGCCATTTGGGTGGGAGATTGAAAAAACTGGAGTGAAAACAAGGCCTTTAGAGCAGACAGTGCTACCTGTCGAAGCAGATCTCTTGTTGGGTCCCGATAGCTCCTCAAAGATGGATTCAGAGACAGATGACCAATCCTATTCCCCCACCGAGGTGTATGCTCTAACTTGGCACAGTTATACTACTCATATCATGCATATGGTGTCTTGCATTGCATAGATTAGACATCATATACACAATATTCAACACCATGTTCTTAGTTCAGACATCATATCTAATGCCCTATGTTTAGCATATAAATCACATATGTGAATTAAATGATGCGATCATGATTACTTAGATAACATGTAGGTGAATTATGTCATGCGATCCTGTTTAGTTATTCATCATATCTTTGAGTTATGTTATGCTATGCTATCCAGTTTAGATAGACATCATATATGTGAAATTATGTCATGCTATCCGTTTTAGTTAAACAATATACATGTCAACTATTTCATGCCCTCCTTTTCCAGACTATCTATTGCATCTATCTCTCATAGAATGTCTGTACATTCAACTATGTTTCCTGTTTATCAGCCATTTGAATTGGAGCGGGTGATGCCAGCATCTAGCGGACTAAAAACATGGTCTTCAAATAAAACAGTGCTACCTCTTGGTGGAGATAGCACCCCGGTTGTACATGCATGAGAACCAGCCCTACCACACATAACCCAAACTCTCTCAGATTGTACCCTCTTTGTGATGGACGAGAGAACCAGCTTCACCCAATCTAACCCCAACCCCAAAGAGATAGTAACCCAGTTCACTGTGACACGGCACCATCTCCACCACGAGCTCCCAAACAAGAGCAGTTAGTAAGGCAGCTCCGGTGCCCAAAGGGCCAGACTACCACGGCGAACCCCAACTCCACCAGTTAGTATGCCTATTCCTGTGGAGGAAGCACAACCAGCTAGTCGTAGTTTAGCATCTATCGCATTTGATGTTGTTAAATTGTATGTGCGTATCTTCCCATCTTGGAAATATTATACTGAAGATGAAGGAAAATGCCAGTTGTAGGTGTTTGTCTAGGAGTTATGTGTAAGTAATGTTATTCATGGCAATTACTTTGCTTTTTCCCATACATCCTACCTCCATGATGGTTATAATACAACAATTTTTCCCATTTTTCTCTATAGAGAAGGACCAATTTGGAAACTCAGGATAAGGTAACATGTGCTAATACCTCTGCTATCTTCAAGAATGCTTGGTGGCAATATCAGAATTACCTGAAGAAAACGTACTTCACCGGCAAAGAAACTCATCAAATTCCCTTACGTTCTCCCGAGACACATTCTTTGGAGGATGATTTGGGAACGCCTTGTTCATCTTGGTCCCGAACCAAGAATGCGGTAAGGTCTATGAGCTCATTTTCTATTTTAAGTACTATATTCTTGCGTCTTACTGTACTCTGTTCTTGTAGAACAAGTGCCTAAACCTGAAGAACAACTGTTCTAACTTAAGATTCCATTGCTATCATAGTTCAAAAAGCGCTAGGCGTTAATTGTGTGTTTTGCCATCGCCTTGCGCTTCTTGACCAAAGCGCATGCTTATGCGCGATTATGCATGATTAAGCATAGTTATGCACAATCGTTTATAGCGCCTAGAGCCTAAGCGCACCTTTTTAACTATGATTGCTATCGTGCATACTGCTTTGCTCTTGTATCACTGTATTTACTCATAAAAACTTATTTTTAAATTGAAGGATCCAATCAAAACTGCAATGGCACAGCAGGTATGTTCACGCATGTTTCTTTAACAGGCTTGCTCTTATCAATAGCACTGTTGATTTCAATTTCAATTGTGTATATAGTTGACTTCTCATATCATGCACATTACTAGCATCACAACAGATCCAATAGTGTTGTTTACCTGTAGACCCGTGGTACCCATCTGAAATCTTTTTGTGCCGTGTAGTTACCCACGCTTTGTATTCTTTCGCTGCTGCTTTGTCTTGAACTGGTATGATTTGGACCGTGTCTCTATTTTGATTTGGCAAGACAATGCAGTGACCATAGACATATATATATGTTTGTTTGATGCTTTTATTATGTACTAGTACTTGGCAGAATATTGGGGAAGAGTGCCTTATTAAGCAATGGTAAAGGAAGTAATGCAGATAAGGTTCAGGATAGTGACACATCCTTGTTGGTCTCCAACAAAGCTGATAAAGCAGCTAAGGAAGAATATCTCGAAGACAGTGAGACAACCCCAAAGTCCTGTCTTGGTTTAGTGTTGGAGTTACTGGCTACAACCGCTTGCACAAGCTATTCAAACTCACTGTCTGAATTAGTTCGGTTTCTTGAGTCTCAATTACAAGCTGAAAGACATCGATCAGATGTGCTGCAACAAGAAGCGGAAGGACTGCGGAAGTCCCTGGAGCATTCAGATGCATAATTTCTGGTGCAACAACAAGCGTTGGAGGATTTTAGCGCCAAACAGGACAAAGCTAATAGGCTTGCTAAGCTTATTGCCAGCATGGTGGATACCACGTTTCTTGAGCTCTTCTGAAGTTGTTTCAGTTATGCTCTTGTTTTGCTACCGCGTTTATTTGCACTGGTGGCCAATTTTGACGGCCAGTGTATGTAATACGCTGCTTTGTTCCCTATATTTGCACTGGTGACGAACTTTCATGCCCAGTGGATGTAATATGTGTAATAGCGGTAATAGGCTAGCGTTAATTGCTTGCTTATTTATTTCTTTGTTGTCTTGTTTAGTTGTTTGCTTGTAGTCACTCCAGTTCTTTTTCTGTGTTTTTCTAGTGGCCACAATAACCTATTTTTGGAAACCAGGCCAAAATAATCATGGCAACACACGGACTGTTGTAACCATGGGCCTCATGCGGGTCGTATGATCCATGGGCCTTCTACAGGTCGTAGGATCCATTGGCCTTCTATAGGGGCCGTAGGATCCATGGGCCATCTATGGGCCGTACGATCCATGGGCCTTTTACGGGCCGTAGGATCCATGGGCCTTCTACGGGGCGTATCATCATTTCGCCAATCATGGGTCATACTATTCATGGACAATAACGGGCCGTTTATAGGCCGTATTTGATAACTCTATGAAAACAACCCAACGGGTTTTTTTCGACATGAAAACAGCCCAACGTATTAACGGGCCACAAACGGGCCAACTGTAACCACGGGCTGAATTTGGCCCACAAGCAGAAAATGACAGTAACGGGCCGTAAGTAACCGAATGCTGGAAATAAGCCCAAGAATAAATGGGCCCTAAGAAGGCCGAAAGATATCATGGGCTGGAAACGGCCCAACGGAATAATGGGCCGTTAATGGGTATAAGGTGATACACTGTTCATTACGGGCCAGTTTTACCATGGGACGTTAAGGGGCTGAGGGTTACTAAGGGCCTCATATGGGCCGAAAGACGTCATGGGCCATACATGGGCCGGAAGTTAAAACGGGCTGGAATTATATTGGATGGCCCAGATGACGCTACTGGGCCTAATTCAGATAGGCCGTAAACGGGCCCTGGGATAGCTGGCTGTAAATGGGCTATATGCGAACAGGTCGTTAACTGGCTTGCCGTGGGCCGACCAGCCACCTTTTGACCAAGTCAAACGGGCCGGCCTTTTCACAGGAATGGGCCTCTGTTGGGCCGTGCCACGTTTCGACATATCATAGGCGCTTTGGGTCCAATGAGTGGATGACATCTTCCCCAACGGTGATCCGACACGTGTTTCCTCCAGCCAATGATGATTTTACACGTGGAAAATCCCCATTGGTCGGGGCTGTTAACGGGTTATCAGATCCAAAACCGGACCCGATAGCTTAACGGTGTTCCGTTACGGTGGATGCCATGTGTCGGTCACCCTTGATGAAAGCACTTCTGTGACGCGTGATTTATCAACATGGAAGTGGACAATTGCGTGATGATAATTGTGGTAATGTCATGGAACACTTCTACGACAGCACAGGTATGACTATCTTGATTCTGTCATAAATTTGTCATGGATTTACATGCATGACAGAAAACGTGACCTACTGTGACAAACACGTATCATCACGGAAGTGTATTTTTTTTGTAGTGATTAAGCCCGAGGAGCCGGAAAAGCCTGGCGGGGCATTGGTAACTGTGCAATATGGCTCTATACGTAAAGTGTTCTACTACTACTCTGTAGCTTGTGGCGTTGCACGCATGGACTTCACTCCATTATCGGCTCTACTATAAAAGAAATTCCTCTTGATGTGTTTTTTTTAAACGGAAGCAAAAGCTTTGCTTCATCTCATTCATAAAGAAGGAACTACTAACAAAGTTCGACGAGATCCATTACACCTCCACAAATGGAAGCGAAAAGCCTTGTTTCGTTGTATCAAATAACTCAAATGTTCTTCCCCCGCAGTAACCGTTGCTGATAAACAGGCTGCTAGTGTGTGCGTGAGAGGAGCGGCTGAGTAGGCCAGCTATGTGAGAGGAGCGACTGAATAGAGCACCGAGAGTACCCACTAGGCCACTACGCACGTGTACTTTCCCTGCATTGATAGTACAGCGATGGTTCTAGAGAACAGTAGTACCCTCCACTTCCAACTGTAGCTCCTTATACGAGATTCAAGAGTTCAAAATCGGGGCACTATACTAGAAGTACAAGACATCGCACTACTAGTTGAGAAAGTAGTACTAGTATCTGATGCAATCGAGTACTCCTCTGTCACATAATGTAAGACGTTTTTTGACATTAGTTGGTGTGTACAAAAAATAGCAAAAACATACCCAAAATTTCTTAATCCACACCAAAAACTACTAGCTAGTGCCAAAAATTTCTTACTAGTGCTATTATTTATAGTATAATGCAATCCCATAATGTCCCATAAAGCTAGTACTAGTAGTAAATAATAGACTCACCCCTTCACTAAGGAACGATCTACAGTTGGAAGGGACGAGGCCCTGTGGTTACTACGCTCTTATCTCCTCCTCACCAGTTCCCCTCCCCCCGAAGAGAAGGCAGTTCCTCGCTGCTCCCATGGCTTCGCCAAGCGGTTCTCCTCCTCGCGGGGCTGGGAGATCTTGGATGACGATCCTCGGGGAGAAATCGCACGCCGTTCTGACGTCCTCACTGCCGCAAGACTCGGTGCTTCCTGCACCAACTTTTTCAAGACAGTGCTTAAACAGGCTTGGGAAAAGGCCATGCTTGTTGGTCTTCCATGTGTCCTCGAGGAGAAGGTTCTTCTATGGGACAATCCTTCGAACAGTCCACCACTCCCTGGGCATGGTTGCATGTTGACTCCGCTAGAGTTGCCGACATTGAGAGGTAGTTGGATTTTGTCCGATGAGCAAGTCAGCAATGGAGTTTGATCATGTAGTACTTAGTTATTCCATTCCCATCCCGTAATTTCTCCGTTGCCCACCATCTTATATATAGGTCTAGTCGGTGCCAACGAAGATTGGCTTGCATACCTCCGGCCGGATACCACCATCATTTTGCACAACATTCACAGCAGTGCGGCCTTTCCGGTAGACCCCTTCTCCACCATTGGGATCGGCCTTCCGGACTGGCTGGGCTTGAATACGTATGATGATGCCTACATGAGATTAAAGAAGATAGCAATTGCGGACCCACCGACAAAGCAACGCGGCTACGGCGATTACTATCTCATCACGGTGTTCGACATAAGGATTGCCATCAATGCAAGAGGCAGTAACGGCAGAGGCTAGCGCAAGTTGGCGGCGGCAGATTTGTACCCCTACACGTTCGAAGACGCCGTGCGCCATCTAGGACGCATCTTCGCGGTGACAAGCCAGGGGACTTGTTTCATCTGGTTGCCATCCTATAGAACGGGAGATTACAAACGGAATGCACAAACCATCATTTGCATCCCTTACGGTACTCCATTATTTTGCAGGGACCTGTCATCCCCCAATCAAAATAAGATCGCCGATCCTGGATGTGCATTTGCATCCGCGATTCAGTCTAACCTGGAACCTTGTAGCTGACTTTGGCATATTGGGATCAACTATCTTAGCAGTCGTTACCCATGGTACCACTGATGTGCAACATGGTCACACAATCCACCACGATCGGACCGTCACCATCTACCTAGGTATTCCATTTTTTTCTCGCCTTCTCTTTCATTGTTGTACTAGTACTTTACTTACGTACTAGTAGGAGTACTTTTTACCTTGGAGGACGCGTATAGCTAGCTAGGCCCTTGAACACTTGAACCCACTAGCTGCCACCATTTTTGTTTTTCCATGTCTTACTATCTCATCCATGTAGCCAAGAGTGGCTATATATAATAAGCAGGTTATTTTACTTCCTCTATCTTCGAGTAGTACTATTTGCTGCACGAAAGACATCGACCGCCATATTTGAGCACAACATTATTATGCATGGACCTTGACTATGTATGTCACCATGTGTCCAGATCTGAGATGCTGCATGTACCAGATGAACTGCGCCGAGTTCGACCCCCGTGATGCTACGTGGGTACCAAGGAACACTCTTGGAGAGTACTCGCTTTCCATTGGGGACAGCTACCCCATGGTGAAGCGGATGCCACCTTCCGTGCACGACACGGAAGGCCTGCCGTTCATGAAGCATGGTTGTGTCTTCAGTGCACACCGCCGGATGAACGACATGTTGGGACACGCTATCCTTGATTTATGCCACTTCAGCTTGGATGAGTCTCCATCGTGTGGAACCGGACTAGAAAGCTGCGACAATTATTCCTATTGCCCACCGCTATGGATCGTGCCATCTATGAAGAACACCTAGGACTGGAACCTGGAGGAGGACATGTAGCCCATCTATAACGTGTAAGTGGAGTACGGTAAATTGTGAACGATAGCATTGTGAATATATGTAGAGTAGTCGTGCACAAATTTATCACATGAATTGGAGATGAACTTGTGTGGCATACTGGCATTTTTCCTTTTGAATTTATTATTAGTAAATGTGTTATGTGTACGTGCAACTTGTGTGGTTGTTGCATGGGCTCCAACACGCTCTTTGAGAAAAAAAGGTGGCACAGCTTTGGATATACGTGACGTGGCGGCATCATACAATAGCATCATTCGCTATAGTTGTAGTACACTCCTACTAGAACGACAACTCCTATAAAACCTTGCGCTTGGCTCTTTGCCTCTTCGGGAGGTTCAACAGTTCATACTCGTGTGAACCTTGCACTTGGCTCTTCGCCTCTTCAGAAGGTCCAACAATGATGATACTACAATGCAATATGCTTCAGGCAATTTGACACCGATTGAACTGTTGCACATCCACCATGAGGGCGAGGGCGAGGGAGAGGAGAGGGAGAGGGCGCTGTAGTCAAAACCCTCTCCTTGTCCTGAGAACCACCGCACATGTGGGCGAGGGAGAGGCGTAGTAAGCAAGCTTCTCCTTGTTCGGCGATTTGACGGGACACATCAAAGCAGTACTAGTACTAGTCCATACTGCGTCCTTTCCAGTTAATATGGCTTAATTTGAAACGAGAAAAATACATTGGCGGTCAACGTATGTAACAATATGCTCTTTACAGTCACTATATATAGTTTTGCGGTGATTATACGATCACTAGATCATCGTAGAGCACCGTATTGCACCCTACTGACCGGCCACATAGTCGATGTGGCACTTTGTTGACTGTTTAAATTGTCACCTGGTTTCTGGGTCCCACCTGTCAGTTGGTAGAGCAAAGAAATCAGCTAAAAAACAAAGAATGTAGTACATCTACACTTCCAACGCATTTAGCCTTTAATCTAAATCGATATTGATTGACTAATGCACCAACTTGTGCTCTAGGTATAGGCTACATGTCTATCCTTAATTACAGCATGCAACGACCTTCATTTAATCTTGTTCTCTCAATGGTCACATGCACACATAATTCTGCTACTTTTGGGCGTTAATTATGCCTTGGTCAATGTGTAAATCTTTAAATGTACAGTCTTTCACGGACGTAGGGAGTAGGTTGAGCACTTGAGCGTGAGCGTGTGTGTTGCGTCGTGTGTTGTGTGTCGCATGGGTGCGTGAGTGTTGCGTGCGTCCATGTGTACGTGTGAGTGTTGCATGTTGCTCCCTCCCATTGACATGTTCATATTTCAAGCTTCCTCTGTTCCCTCCATATGGTGATACTCCCTCTGTTCCCAAATACGGAGTAAAATCCTCCCTCTATTCCCAAATACGGAGTATTTGACTTTCTAGAGATTTCAACAAGTGACTATGTACGAAGCAAAATGAGTGAAGTGAGCGTAGAGGCATAGGGATAATGTAGAAAGGAAGTCTTCGCAATCCATTATTCCCCATATCGGTCAGAGAGAACTATTCAACTAGTCTTCGCAGTGAAGTGACAATACACGTTGCAGTAGATGGGACACTTAATTAATAAGCTGAACCAGCGTGTTGGTGTTACTAAATCAGCCTTACCCAGTACTGCCATCATGTTTGCCAGTAGAGCATGCTTCTGTCCTCCATTAACTGACATATGGGCCCTCTTGTGGTAGACTCACATGTCATCGGTGTAACTCTTTACACTCCGGAGGACGGTATATCCTGGTAGTAGTACTAGTAGAATTGAGATTTAATGCACTTTCTTCCCCGCGTTCCACTCTTCTTTCTCCTCTCTGCCCCATCGTTGGCCGCACACCATTTCCCCCCACTCACTACTCGCCCGCCCGTGCTATCTTCCTTGGTAGCTCGCGCGTACCATATCCCCCCGCTCACTGCTCAGCCACACAAGGAGAAGCTTCTTCGCTCGCCCGCCCAAATCCACTTCCCCGCTCGCTCGCAGGCACCGAAAACCCCAATGGCAGAACCGACTGACACGCAGAGCCGCGATTGGAATTCCCTCCCCGATGTTCTCTTGGAGTAGATCTCTGTCGTATGGACCTACTCAGCCTGATCTGTCTCGCCGCATGCTCGGTATCTTTGTACCATCTACAAATCGCAACCGCCGGCTCTTTTCAAGACACCCTGCTTGCTGATGCATGATCCTCGCAGGTGGCCCAGACACCGACTTGACGATCCTATGGAGGTTGCCGTGGTGCCCCTCGACATGCTACCACTACCCGTCCACCTATCCTTCATGCACGGCCACTACTGGGTGGGCATGAAGGCCAACTGGATCGTCCTCATCCACCAATCCGGTAGTCCGTGGCATCTTGTGGATATCTACACCCAGCGAGAGATCACCCTTCCATCGTTGGATACCGCCGCCATCGAGCCTCGCGGCCCGCCGTACAGTCCTTCCTACTATGCATGAGACACGTCAAGCTTTTGGCTCGACCTCTGTTTGCTGAAAGTTGTAATCTGCGAAGTGCCCACACCATCAGAAGACTACATGGATTACAAGCTCATTGCCTTGTTCAACATGGGATTAGTCTATCTGGAATCCAGTCGCCATACATGGTTATGGCTCATCGTCAATCCTGTTGAGGCAACATTTCTGTCTGATGCTAGAGTGCACTATGGCATCATTTCCGCGGTCGACGCACAGATTGGCTCCCAAACTGGTGGAATCTATCATCGTGTAATTGTTCTATCTCATATCATCTTTACCTTATGAATACGACTGCATGTTCATTGTTACAAATTTAGAATAGATAGTATGTCTATAACCACATCATTGCTATATGTTCCTCTCATTTCCTAGATTTTTATGACCACACATGTTATTGTTAGAGTTGATATGAGAACAATTGGCATCTAATGATTGTTAGAATAGATATTATGAGCATAACATCATGATTGCTATATGTTACTCTCATTTCCAAGATTTTTATAACAACGCATGTTATTGCTTAGAGTTGATATGAGAACAGTAGTAGTAAGTGTTATGGTAGAATATGAGTAGGCTCTGTCATAGTTGTTTTCCTCTCATTGTTACATGATGTTTGAACGATGACATATTGCTAGAATATGAAAGCCATTGGCTTATTTTTTTTAACTTGGGGTATGATTATGACCACGGCATTGCAATTCTCTGTCTATGATATGTGTCACTGTTATAATAATCTTAATTCCACACATACTCTGAACATGATTGTTTATTTTTGTCCTTTTGGTCTCCAATTTGAATTGTTGCAGCAGACGCAAATGCGATGTCCCTCATGATTCCAGGACATGGAATCATACTAGCCGATGGTGGTGGTTTATCGCTCGTTCAGCTGACGGCGGTCATTTGATGCTCATTCGCACGTACCAAATTGACCAAACCATTACGTCAAACCACATGCAGTACAATGCCTGGGGCATTCGTGACATTGATGGCTATGGCTGCTTCGTGTTCGAGAAAGATCCCAACTCCGTTGGGCCAGGCGTATTCAATTGGAGGCGGGTTTACAGCCTCGGCAACCACTCCATGTTCCTCGGGCTCAATTATCCGATCATCCAACCAATCATCGATCATATCACCGGCGATGATTACCGTGCTATGAAACTTCCATTCGCCAGGGGGGATGTGTTTACACATCATACCATGGGTTTCATGAATCACCATATCCGAGATTAAATCGACACAGCTTGTTGCCGATAATCTTCAGTGTGTGAAAGGCATCAAGCTTCCATGCGATGGATGGCTTTTGCAAACCCGACAAGCGGTGATGTGGTTCATGCCAACAACAAATATGCACAACTTGATTCGTACCGATATCTAGACTGAGCCATGTATTCTGCTCTTGTAGCACGACACCCTTTTGTTGGATATTATGTACTGTTGTTAGTTTGAAGCACTCCTCTGGTTTGAAGGGTAGATACCTTTCAGGGATCAAGTGCATCCTAACTCACCTAAGCAGGATGTACAGATAATGATGATGGAGATGTTGTGAAGTATATATATCAATGATGTACTGATACTGATAATGATGTATCAATTAGGCTTCAAGTGCGTACTTGTTAGTTAAACCTATGGTTAAAATGTGACACTAAATACGACTAGTAAGTAGTACAGTAGCAGTACTAGTATACGTCGGTCAAATTATTCATCATGTCCACACATTGAATTGACGTGACAACACGCTACGTGTGAGGTGACACAAGAATCCCGGCGGCGTGTTCGGGTATTCTGTACTTCAGATTTGGAGTACCACTTATCTGTCAAAATCTTTCATCATTCACTTAAAATAGTCGATTGATCATACATTGAGTACCATATAACTGGAATTAACTGATGCAAGTCGAAGAAGGATTGGTCGGTGCTGCCGGCTGGTGTCAAGTTCGATCCCACGGATCAGGGGCTGATCGAGCACCTTGAGGCCAAAGTGAGTGCTGACAGCGCGAGATCTCACCCTCTCAGCGATTTCTTCATACCAACCATCGACAGCGAGCACGGCATATGCTATACCCATCCTGAGAAACTTCCAGGTAAGACACCGATCGGCCGTCTACTTGCACAAACATATTCCTTTGTTTATAGCTCTATTTTTTTTTAGACGCAGACCTGGTGAAGCGATTACAATTTGACAGCTAATAAAAAGTGAAACAAGTGACTGCAACATGCCAAAGATGTTATGAAAATGCCAACTACGTACACTAAAACCTGTATTCGACAATACTGTAGGTATCACATTGAGTGGCCTAAGCAAGCATTTCTTCCAGCGCAATTCCAGGGCATTCAAAAGGGGCACGTGGACGCGTCGCAAGATACAGTCGGAGTGCAGCATGCATGCGATGTGGCACAACACCGGCAGTACCTTGCCGGTGATGGTCAACGGCCAGCAGACAGGCAGCAAAAAGGTTCTGGTGTTGCACACTGTAGGATCGAAAGTATGTCTAGAGGCGGGGTGATTAGACTACTTGACCAAATAAAAACTTATCCTTTTCCCAATTTTAGTCTTTGGCAGATTTTAGCTATCTTAGCACAAGTCAAGCAATCTTAGCACAATTAAAGCAAGCATGCAAAGAGTATATGAGCAGCGGAAAGTAAAGCATGCAACTTGCAAGAAATGTAAAGGGAAGGGTTTGGAGAATTCAAACATAATTGGAGACACGGATGTTTTTGTCGTGGTTCCGATAGGTGGTGCTATCATACATCCACATTGATGGAGACTTACACCCACGAAGGGTAACGGTTGCGCGAGTCCACGGAGGGCTCCACCCACGAAGGGTCCACGAAGAAGCAACCTTGTCTATCCCACCATGGTCGTCGCCCATGAAGGACTTGCCTCACTAGCGGTAGATCTTCACGAAGTAGGCGATCTCCTTGCCCTTACAAACTCCTTGGTTCAACTCCACAATCTTGTCGGAGGCTCCCAAGTGACACCTAGCCAATCTAGGAGACACCACTCTCCAAGTAACAAATGGTGTGTTGATGATGAACTCCTTGCTCTTGTGCTTCAAATGATAGTCTCCCCAACACTCAACTCTCTCTCACAGGATTTGGATTTGGTGGAAAGAAGATTTGAGTGGAAAGCAACTTGGAGAAGGCTAGAGATCAAGATTCATATGGTAGGAATGGAATATCTTGGCCTCAACACATGAGTAGGTGGTTCCTTCTCGAAGCAGCAAGTTGGAAGTGTAGGTTTGTTCGATGGCTCTCTTGCGAATGAAGAGGAGGTGGAGGGGTATATAGCCTCCACACAAAATCTAACCGTTACACACAACTTGCCAAACTCGGTGGGACCGAATTGGTAAACTTCGGTCGGACCGATTCAACAAATCTAGTGACCGTTAGGATTTTGATTGGGACCGACATGCAACTCGGTAGGACCGATGTGGTTAGGGTTAGGGCATAACGTAATCTCGGTGAGACCGATTACACAAACTCGGTGAGACCGATTTTGGTAATAAGCTAACCAGAGAGTTGGTCAGGTAAACTTGGTGGGACCGATTTGCTCATTTCAGTGAGATCGAAATGTTACGAACAGGAAACAGGGAGTTTACATTGCAATCTCGGTGGGACCGAAATGTTACGAAGGGAAACAGAGAGATTACAATCCCATCTCGATGAGACCGAGATCCCTATCGGTGAGAGCAATTTGCCTAGGGTTTGTGGCAGTGGCTATGACATCTGAACTCGGTGGCTCCGGGTAGAAAGAATCGCTGGGGTCGAGTTTGACTTTTGGTTTAGGTCATATGTGGATATGAGAAAGTAGTTGAGGGTTTTGGAGCATATCACTAAGGACTGTAGAGCAAGAAACTCATTAAGCAACACCTCATCCCTCCTTGATAGTATTGGCTTTTCCTATAGACTCAATGTGATCTTGGATCACTAAAATATAAAATGTAGAGTCTTGAGCTTTTGAGCTTGAGCCAATATTTTTATCCTTAGCATTTTGAGGGATCCACTTTTCTCATACATGCCATGCCATCCATTGAGCTTTTCCTGAAATATTCATCTTGGAATGATGTTAGCTCAATGAGCTATATGTTGTTAGGAATTACCAAAACCACCTAGGTATAGTTGCACTTTCACACACCAAAAAGAACTTCGACCAGCAGAGGACCAACTGGGTGATGCACCAGTACCACCTCGGGGACCTGGAGCAAGAGAAGGAGCGGGAGCTGGTCCTCTGCTTGATTTTCTACCAGACGAACACTAGGGCTAGGAGTAAAAATATTATAAGTTAGTTTGGTATTGGCACTTGTACTACCTTGTCGTCCACAAGTTGGTATTGTTGTTAACGATCTTTTGGTATGAACTTGGCATTTGCTTCCAACCATCATTCCGGGGGTCGATGTGGATATAAAGCTGAATCATTTGTTTTGAAACAAATTTTCAGGCACCTGATTTTTATTTGATGGGTAGCATAAGCACCTGCCGTTTGAATTCCCAGTGTGCATGCACTTATTATCACGATGAAAAAACAATATCCCTGCTGCATCCCAGTTATCAGTCTATACTTCCAGAACTCTCTCGTTTATTGAGCACATATATTGTTTTTTCAGGTCGAGCAATTTTCAACTGGGTTGTAGACTGCCCAGGCTTGGTTTTGTTTTAACAGGCCCAGCCCATGACGACAACGGGGCACAAAGATCCAGCAGGTATCTAATGGCCTCTAGCCCGCTTGAGATTAGTTATATTTTGTCTTACAACATCTGCAGGCAGTTTTTTTTACTGAATCAAACACACAGCCCAGTTCTATTTTCCTCTTGAAACGCATGTCCTACATCCGTTTTCTAATCTCTACCTATAGTTTTACTAGTTCATATACATGTACCATTATATTGAAAACGCATAAAATTCCCTTTTCATATTTACATCCTTATTTTTGTTGTTGTTTTCCCTCCCAGTGCTGATTTTTTTACCACTGGTTTCCCTTAAACCAACTCAATTGTCCCACATCTTATTTGCTTACAAAAAAACAAAACAATTTTTTTGGCAAATCAATAAGTTCTTTAAAAATGTTTATCATTTCGGGATTACAAAAGTTCGGACTCCACCAAAATATGCAAAATAAGGTTGAACCTTTTGACCATGGTCCTGGGCAGAAAATGGGTTGTAATAAATTACTTAAGAATTAGCAAATGGGCTGCAAATTATTAAAAAATAGGAAATGGGCTGTATGTTGTATGCCACAGATTTGGAGGCTGACTTGTGGGCCTACTAAGTTCATGCGTACACAAGGTTTCTCAAAAAAGAAACTTAGTCAACAATCGACTCTACCAGCGTCAGACCGTTAGATGTCAATCTAACGGCAATCAAGCTTCTTCAGTCTATGATCTTCCTGCCCCAGCCGCCCAAACCAGCGCCGTCGGAACCGCCTGCTCCCGCTTCCCGTGGCAGGCTGTGCTGCCGGGCAGGCCTCACGGCCCCATCATATACTCGCATCCCTGGCCTGTTTATCCCTCTACTCACTCACACCTCCTGTTATTTTCCAGCGACGGCAGCCAAACCAGTCAACAAGGTTGTTTGAATCGCAATTTTGAATCGGATCGGAGCTCTGATGGTAGAATCGTAAATTGTAGAATCTTCACTACCAGGATCGTAGAAACGTAGATTTTATGAACTAAAATCGTAGAATCAGATGGGTAAGTTTGGATCGTAAAGTTGTAGAATCGTATAACAGAATCGCTTCTAACAACCTTGCCATTCAACCCTCGTACTCTCCACCGCGTCGGCAGCCACTGCCGTGTCTTCCCCGGCTCTGTGCCGTTCCCTTCGTAGGCCTCGCCGTCGTCCATCGCCCAGGTGCTCTCGGCGCGGCGTGGTCAACGTGGTCAACGAACAACATCCATCGGAAGTGGACTGTTCGTGGAGAGGCTGACAGCTGGGTCCATGGCCGCACACAAGGAAATGCCTCCTTATTACGCGCAAAATAATGATTACTCCACCTAACATCTGGGACCCGCCGGAAGCGCCTCTATATTTCGCAAAAAAAATGTTCCCTCTGCTGACAGGTCAGACCCACCAACTATATCTTCGCACGCAAGGAAGTGCCTCCTTATTGCGCACAAAAAAATGAATACCCCCTGCAAGCTGGGACCCACCATAGTGGGAGGCTGACTTGTGGGCCTACTAAGTTGATGGGGACGGTGGGCTTTGTCAACTTAGTCAATATATGAACGATTCTAGCTCTAGTGATTGTACGATGTCCATCCAACGACCGTAGTGCTTCTTCAACCTCTGGTCTTCTTGCTCCAGCCGCCCAAACCAGCGCCGGTCGTGCCGCGTGCTCCTACCTCCCGTGGCCAGCTATGATGCCGCGGAGGCCTCACCGCCCCCTACTACTCCCATCGATGGTCAGGCCATCCCTCTACTCACCCACACCCCCTGTTATTCTGCGGCGACGGCAGCCTCACACCACAGCCGAACCAGTGAACCCTCGTACTCCTCTCCGCGTGGGCATCCACTGCCGCGTCTTCCCTGGCTCCATGTCGTCCCCTTCCTAGGCCTCCTCGTCGTCCACCGCCTTGGTACTCTGGGCCCGGCGTGGTCAATGTGGTCAACGACCGACTTCCATCGGAAGAGTACTGTACGTGGAGAGGCTGACAGCTGGGTCCACGGCAGTCGCAAGTGCCTCCTTATTACGCGCAAAATAATGATTCCTCCACCTGACAGCGGGGACCCACCAGATCGGCCACCGTATTTCGCGAAAAAATGTTTCCCCCGACTGCTGGGCCCACCAGCTACATCTTCGCACACAAGGAAGTGCGTCCGGGCAAAGAAAAACGATTCGCCCCCCGACTGTTGGGACCCACTAGCTACATCTTCGCACGGAAGGAAGTGCGTGACAGTCGGGACCCACCTAGTCGAAGCATACGTAGTGTTGTTATTCCGGTCGCGAACGTGTACGTACATACTGGTTGATGTAGAGGCGCGCACGTGTCATAGTAGAGGCGCGCACGTAGAATGTACACATACGTACATCGGCCAGTGTGCAAGAAAGAAAATACGGCCACGTACGTACATACGGGCGGGGTCTTAAACGCCTACTCGCGCATACGTACGGCCAGGGCTCGTGTACATGGCTGGGTCGGAATGGAGAAACTGCGTCATCATCGTGTTCATGGGGAGGCAACGGAATGTGTCGTGTTCATCGGGAGGCAACGGAACGCGTGGGAGCCAACCGGCTTGGATGGAACAGCCGATGGAAACAAGGCCTGGCGTACCATAGAACGGAGGAAACGGCCTTGTGTTTGACCGGCCACAGTCGAAACGGGGTCATGTTCATCGAGAGGGGTCTGGCGTACTGCAAAATGGAGGAAACGGACTTGTGTTGGACCTCGTACGGTCGAAACGGGGTCCTGTTGATCGGGAGGGGGTGTGGCATACCGCAAAACGGACTACGTGCATATATTCCTATCATGGGAAGATTATAGTGAAGACAAACACCATTTTCACATCTTCCTGTCCCACTTACGTGTAAGTGCTATTATTCATGGTGATTATTTTCCTATTTTCTGCTGATTGAACACATCAATGATTTACATTACATTGTTGTAAGTAGGCAAGGGTCAATCTAGATAGTCATGACGAGCAAAGCTTGCTTGCGCTTTTCAAGGAAGCATTGCAGCAGTATTGGTGTGACTTGAGGAAATCACACTTTTATGGCAAGTCTATAAACAAAAATCTAGTGAAGTCTCCTATGCTAAATTTAGAAGACATTGAATGGAAAAACCTTGTTATGCACTGGTCTTGTTCCGAGGATGAGGTACTGTCTATGATATCGCATGACAATTTGAACTTCTACTTTTTCGCATGTGCCTTATGGATCTTTTTTGCAGGAAATCTGCTCGAAAAAGAATTCCGGTTTGAAAAGAACGACATGATATCGCAAATATGCTGCCCGCTGCTTTGCTCTTGTTAGTACCTGTTGTCTGTATCATCGCACTTGCATACATACCTGGTTCATTATGTGACGGTATGCATGATAGCTTGCTTATCAATTGTTTGCTCCAAATTATCGATCTGTATGAATGGTTACATTAGTGTAGAATATATCTAATGCCAATGAAATTTTTAGCTCTGCATTGTTCTTGTAAGTACCGATGTCCTTTATCGATTGTACTTATATTGACAGTAGTTGTTCATGTACCATCACTCTGCAGCTTATTTTCCTTTGCCCTCCATTTTCTACACATAAGATCTATATTTACTCTTACCATAAGGTTGGATAACACCAATGGTACTGAAGAAGTTTAGCTCTGCATTGCTCTTGGTTGTACCTTTTGCATGTATCGCTGTACTTACATTCATAGCTACTTGGTTATGTAGCATCACTCTTCAATATTCTCCCTTTTTATTATATTGTCACATCTATATTTACTCTTAACAAAATGTAGAATAAAGGCAATGCTTATGAAGAAGATTCTGTGGTAAACTTCTTGAATTGCCCCCCATCAGCATGGACAAGGGCTTTATAGAGCCTGCCTTCACCAATAATGTAAGTTTGTCCTTCTCAAGCCTTCAAACTTTGTTGTGTATATTTGGTTAGGCATGACTACAACAGCTATTTATTTTTGGTGTTTGCATTAAATTGCATGTTTAAAGTTTATTATGTAGTTCATAAACTAAAGTTTGTCCTTCTCAATTTAAGTTTTCAGTTGTACAACCAAGTTCCTTCTTCATACCATGTAAATTAAACTATAAAGAGCAAGTGATCTTCTTTTGCACTCCATGTATGCTTCTGTTCTTGATCCGTAATCCAGTGGTGTGGTGAACCTACCCACTATAGCACAATTTCATATTCTGCAATGTCTTAACTATGAACAATGTCATATCATTCTACTATTATTTATACTGTATCTTTATTTGCCAATCTGAAATGGGATAAATTGACAGCACACTAACCATTGATACTTATGAGTTCTTGATCTGTAATCGAGTGGTGTCGTGAAGCTGCCAACTCCTTCACAATGTCATTTCCTGCCATGTCTTGACCTGAAAATACCATATTGTCTTAATCCAATTTTAAACTATGTCACTTTATTCGTCAGTAAGAAATGTGATGAATTGTCAGCATTGATACTTTTATGTGCAAAACCTGTCATCTCTCTGCATGTTTATCTTTCAGAGTGAGAAGGATATAAGTGTTAAACAATCGCAGTCTCATCAGCTTGCTCAGCTACTTGCGCTGCAACTCCCCAGCAGGGCTAACCTTTCTTGAACTCTATTGAAGTGCTGTCGGTTTTGTACATTATTTTGTCGGCGTGTTTAGTTGCATTGGTGGCGATCTTTGATGCCCCGTGTATGTAATTTGATGAATGCTTGTGCTTTATTATCATAGTGGCGAACTTTGATGCCCAGTGGATGTAATATGACGTAATTTCTTTATTGTATAGTCTAGGTTTTTTCTTATTCACGATGTTGCGGTTATTTTAATGTATATATATCTTGTCTTCGTAGTAAACCGACCAAACCGTAAAATTACGGTACATAATCGGGCCGTCATGCAATCACGATGTATGATCTGCATCATGGGCCCCGTCATCTTGGTCCATTAGAAGGCCTAAATGTAAACCGGCCCACTAGTAGACTCGGGCCTTTAATAGGCCGAGTAAACCACCGGCCCTCTTTTCACAAGAAAACTCAATGGGCTTTTAGGAGGCTGAGAAGTAGGTTGGGCCTGAAACGTGCCGAACAGCTCACGGGCCGGCATCATCCTGAAATGGACCCTGGCCCATGATTGTACCAATCAAATCACGGGCTTTTAACAGGCCAAAATTGTCTCGGTCCTTGTTTGGCCCAATTAGATTATCGGCTGTGAGCAGGCCGGATGCAAACCGGGCCGTAGTTAGGCCCAACTATATGACGGGCTTTTAACAGGCTGAAATTAATATAGGGCCGAAATGTTAAACGGGCCCTTAACAGGCCGAAACTAATATCAGGCCGAATTACTAAATGGGCCTTTAGCAAGTGGGCCCAAAAGCATAGCGTCAAGTTGACGGGCCGAATCTGATATGGGCCATAATTTAGCCCAAAGCCTCTGAAAGGGCCGGACCTGATCTGGGCCGTAATTTGGCCCAGAATGTGGTAGGCTTTTAACGGGCCGGATCTCATATGGGCCATTGTTAGGCCCGGAATGTGGCAGGCCATTAATGGACCGGATCAAATATGGGTCAGCATTTGGCCCAAAACATGGCTGCCAGTTAATGGGCCGGCCTACTAGGGTCCTCAAAATCTTGTGGGCCTACAGCTGGGCCGGCCCATTAATGTCGGCGAAATCTCGTGGGCCTTTTGCTGGGCCGGCCCAATATGGTCCACAAAAATCTTGTGGGCCTTCACCTAGGCCGGCCCGTTATGGCCCGTAAAAATCTTATGGGCCTTTACCTGGGCCGACCCATTATGGCCCGCAAAATCTTGTGGGCCTTTAGCTGGGCTGGCCCATTATGGTCCACAAAATCTTGCAGGCCTTTAGTTGGGCCGGCCCATTTAAACTTTATGTGCCACTTTTGGGCCGGTCCACGTGTCAACATATCATAGGCGCATCTCGCCCATTGGATGAATGACACCTGTGCCAACGTGGAGCTAACACGTGTTTCCGTCAGCCAATCAGAAATTTACACGTGGAAAATCCCCATTTGTACGGGCTGTTAACGGGTTATCGGGTCCAAAACCGGACCCGATAGCTTAACAGCGTTCCGTTACGGTGGATGCCACGTGTCGGTCACCCTTGAGAAAGCACTTATGTGATGCGCGATTTATCTTCATGGAAGTGGACACTTCCGTGATGATAATTTTCGTAATGCCATGGAACACTTCTACGACAGCACATGTATGACTATCTTGATTCTGTCTTAAAATTGTCATGGATGTACATGCATGACAGAAAACGTGACCTACTGTGACAAACACGTATCATCACGGAAGTGTATTTTTTTGTAGTGCAAGTCCCAAGCACTTGTGGATTTCATCAATGACTGGACAGAGTTGCAGGCGCCGGAGGAAAAGCCGGATAACACATATTGGACTATTCACTTTGATGGGTCTAGGCAATTGGAGGGCTCGGGTGCTGGAGTTGTGCTAGCTTCCCCTCGAGGTGATAAATTTTGTTATGTTCTCCGTTTAATGTTCCCTTGCACTAACAATGCAGCTGAATATGAGGCCTTACTCCAAGGTCTTCGAGTGGCTAAGGAGATGAACTTAAGCTGGGTTAGGTGCTTTGGTGTATCGGATTTGGTAGCTCAACAAGTATCTGGTACTTGGTATTCCAAAGATCCACTCATGGCAGCTTGATAACCCACAAGTATAGGGGATCGCAACAGTTTTCGAGGGTAGAGTATTCAACCCAAATTTATTGATTCGACACAAGGGGAGCCAAAGAATATTCTCAAGTATTAGCAGTTGAGTTGTCAATTCAACCACACCTGGATAACTTAGTATCTGCAGCAAAGTATTTAGTACAAAGTAGTATGATAGTAACGGTAACAGTAGCAAAAGTAATATTTTTGGGTTTTGTAGTGATTGTAACAGTAGCAACATCAACCCGTTTCATCATGTGAGAAATACTCGTAGGCATTGGATCGGTGATGAAGAATTATGCCGGATGCGGTTCATCATGTAACAATCATAACATAGGGTGACACAGAACTAGCTCCAATTCATCAATGTAATGTAGGCATGTATTCCGAATATAGTCATACGTGCTTATGGAAAAGAACTTGCATGACATCTTTTGTCCTACCCTCCCGTGGCAGCGAGGTCCTAATGGAAACTAAGTGATATTAAGGCCTCCTTTTAATAGAGTACCGGACCAAAGCATTAACACATAGTGAATACATGAACTCCTCAAACTACGGTCATCACTGGGAGTGGTCCCGATTATTGTCACTTCGGGGTTGCCGGATCATAACACATAGTAGGTGACTATAGACTTGCAAGATAGGATCAAGAACTCACATATATTCATGAAAACATAATAGGTACAGATCTGAAATCATGGCACTCGGGCCCTAGTGACAAGCATTAAGCATAGCAAAGTCATAGCAACATCAATCTCAGAACATAGTGGATACTAGGGATCAAACCCTAACAAAACTACCTCGATTACATGATAAATCTCATCCAACCCATCACCGTCTAGCATGCCTACTATGGAATTACTCACGCACGACGGTGAGCATCACGAAATTGGTGATGGAGGATGGTGGATGATGACGATGGCGACGGATTCCCCTCTCCGGAGCCCCGAACGAACTCCAGATCAGCCCTCCCGAGAGAGTTTAGGGCTTGGCGGCGGCTCTATATCGTAAAACGCGATGAATCTTTCTCTATGATATTTTTCCTCCCCAAACACGAATATATGGAGTTGGAGTTGAGGTCGGTGGAGCTCCACAGGGGCCATGAGGCAGGGGGCGCGCCCAGGGGGGCAGGCGCGCCCCCACCCTCATGGAAAGGGTGTGGGCCCCCTGGCCTTCATTCTTTCGCCAATATTTTTTATATTTTCCAAAAATAATCTCCGTGAAGTTTCAGGTCATTCCGAGAACTTTTGTTTGTGCACAAAAATAACACCATGGCAATTCTGCTGAAAACAGCGTCCGTCCGGGTTAGTTCCATCAAATCATGCAAGTTAGAGTCCAAAACAAGGGCAAAAGTGTTTGGAAAAGTAGACACGACGGAGACGTATCAACTCCCCCAAGCTTAAACCTTTGCTTGTCCTCAAGCAATTCAGTTGATAAACTGAAAGTGATAAAGATAAACTTTTACAAACTCGGTTTGCTCTTGTTGTTGTAAATATGTAAAGCCAGCATTCAAGTTTTCAGCAAAGATTATGAACTAACCATATTCACAATAACACTTAAGTCTCATGTTTGCTCATGTCAATGGCATAATCAACTAGCGAGCAATAATAATAAATCTCGGATGACAACACTTTCTCAAAACAATCATAATATGGTATAACAAGATGGTATCTCGCTAGCCCTTTCTGAGACCGCAAAACATAAATTCAGAGCACCTTTAAAGATCAAGGACTGACTAAACATTGTAATTCATGGTAAAAGAGATCTAGTCATAGTCATACCCACACTACACCACGACACTCAAAGCATCGTCAAACAATCTGTCGGTATAGGTCACCTAAGGCGACACATTTAGTGTCGGCAAAGACCTTTGGCGACAGAAAGGAGCTGTCGCCTATAGTCCTGCCGGCAAAAGTCTTTAGCGACAGATAAATCTATGCCGACGGACAGTTTGACTGGGTTGGTGAGGGCTATAGCGACATACATTTCTATACCGACATACTATTATATGCCGGCAAATCGTTTGACAGTGTGCTATACCGACAGATAGTGCAATGGTCGTTCCTACCCCGACAGTTTGTCTGTAAGTATGATATGCCAACAGTCTTTGCGACCTCCAATAGTTTTGCCGACACATTTGCTGTCAGGGTTATACATTTCACCACAAATGCAAATGCAACATATATTAACATGAAAATAAATTCAAAATATTCAATTCATGTTCACTTTGCAGTAGATATACCAACAATTACACTCTTATATTCATCACAAGATGCCATTGACGAACGCATTTATTCAACATATATAGAAGATCCATTAGTTTTCCTTCTACAGCCATTGAGAAAATACATGGCTAGAACAAGAGGGCTATATTCAACTTACTAACCGAACTTCGGTACAAATAGGTATCTCCAAATAACTAATACGATCCCAGCCACTAGTCCAAGGGTTTGAAATGACAATTAAGAATTGAATATATAAGATCACCTCGCGTGGTCAGTAGCAGCCAATTGTTATGCTCAGAGGAGTAGCCTACTCCACGCATCTCCAGGGGTATTGTTCTGCACAGCGGAGGGAGCAACAGCAACTTGACCAACTGAACAAAACCAGTATGGAAGCAATAACAAGCTCCTGTGCAAACATCCATGAGAAAATCACCTACTGCCGTGAGGACAGAATTCAAAAGTGTCATGTGCAAAAAGGGTTCATTATTGAGATGTTCAAGCTGAGTCAAAATTGACAGTAGAAAACCAGCTCACGTATACACATTAAAAGGCAAACTTACAAGAAGACCTTTCGAAAAAGCACGCGCATGTTAATATTTCCTATGTTTATAGGTTCTTCTACTTTTCATATTGAGTAATGGGCGTGCATCAAAGCCACTGGGCCATCATAGGCTTGACGAGTGGATAATACAGATTTGGGTTCAGAATAGGTGGGCAGGATTTTCAATCGTAGGAAAATCTAACATGTGAAGCACACTTGCCGGACTTTGGATTAAAACATAACTAATCTATTCAGCCATTCAAAAAGAAGCTCATGAAGTGTTTTTTTGAACCCCCCTCAAAAAATTTAATCAACTGTTGCAGACAAAAAACAAGGAGGTATTATCACAGTATATCATTGACCTATATTTTTTATACACATTTACTACAGACTATCTTCTTTACAGTTTTTCAAACTAACAACTAATAAACTGTCTTTCCCTCACAAAAAGAACACATAGACAGTATTTATGAACATTCCTTCCATCCATTTATATGTGTATATATATTGACTCAAATATATTTTTCTCACGTGTGTCGCCATGGTTCTTCAAATGAACTTCCTTTTCTTTAAGAAATGGTAGCAGTGCCAGTTTTTTTACATGATGCAGTGACCTAGAAGTGAACACACACACTAATAAAGTCATCGCTGCAATGCAAATATATGCTCTACTAACTAATGGGCATGCTTCAAGTTATTTTTCACAATCCCTGCAAGTATTGTCTCTGCGGCGATACAGTACGACAGAAAGGACATGTGTGTGAAGCCACTCAAAAAGAAAATTAAAAAACCTCAAACACTATCATGTATATCCTTTACCTTTTTATGTCCATGTACTGATGTACCCCATACTATCTGCAGCCTAATAATTTTGTGTATTGTGTTGATACTCCTTTCTTTAGGGGGGCAATACTAATCACTGAGATGACTTACAGTTGCAATTCCCATCCAACGAGCGACTGCTATTCATTGAGAAGACAGAACAACACCACACCACTGATGCCATGACCTAGACCTAGAACCACCCGACTATAATCACACAAGGCATATCATCAGATTATAAACCATTCACAATAAAATATGGACTCCATATAGCAACATTCGAGAAGATAGGTAAGGAAAAAACTGCATCTTACTTGTTGAGATCTGGAGGCGGGGCCGGGACAGGGGTCGCCGGTGGAGGAAGAAGAACGGCGGGCTGCCCCTCAATAGCAGTCGGTGCGGCGGATCCTCCGGCGTGTAGTGCTGCTGTTCCCGGTGCGCGGTCGATCCTTGGTGGCGGACGGCGCTGCTGTTCCTCGGCGGCGGACGGTGCTCCTCCGTCGCAGACGGTGCTGCTGCTACTGTGGACTAAGGGAAGGGAGGCCGGGGTCCGAGATATGGTGGCGCGAGGGGACCGGCAGGTGGTTTGGGGCAGAGGCGCGCAGGTTGGGAGCGGCGGCGCGGTCGGGTTAGGGTTAGGGTGTGTGGGTGGCGAGACAGAGAGAGAGAGAGGTGAGATTGGGGATCGAACAGGTCGGGGTCGAGGGGTCTGGTTTTTTTTTCTGGTCTGGTGCGAATCGGGTGGTTTGGCATGCCGCGCGCATGGCTCTCTTTCCGCGCCATATTTTTCGGACAGGGAAACACCAACACTTTTTGTGTCCACATGAATCAGCGACACACAAATAGACGGCACTGTCTCCATCTGCCGACAGAAATTTTGATGGTTTTTTTATGAGTTTTGGCGACAGATAATGTGTCACAAACTGATAAAGATACTAATATACTGTGTGTCGGTATAGTATGGGACAAAAAAAATGTCGGCAATTCTCACTTATACCAACAGATGCATGTCGTCTTTGTAGTGTCGTGGTGTAGTGCCAATATAAACTAATAGTAATGGATGCAAATGACAGCGGTGCTCTCCAGCTGGTGCTTTTAATAAGAGGGTGATGACTCAACATAAAAGTAAATAGATAGGCCCTTCGCAGATGGGGGTAGGGATTTCCGAGGTGCCAGAGCTCGGTTTTGAAATAGAGATAAATAATATTTTGAGCGGCATACTTTCATTGTCAACATAACAACCAATAGATGGCGATATCTTCCATGCTACACACATTATAGGCGGTTCCCAAATAGAATGGTAAAGTTTATACTCCCCCTCCACCAACAAGCATCAATCCATTGCTTGCTTGAAACAACGAGTGCCTCCAACTAACAAGAGTCCTGGGGGAGTTTTGTTTGCAATTATTTTGATTTGATTTGCATAAAGCACGGGACTGGGCATCCCGGTGACCAGCCATTTTCTCGTGAGTGAGGAGCGGAGTCCACTCCTCTTGAGAATAACCCGCCTAACATGGAAGATACGGACAACCCTAGTTGATACGTGAGCTATTCAAGCATACAAAACAGAATTTCATTTGAAGGTTTAGAGTTTGTCACATACAAATTTACTTGGAACGGCAGGTAGATACCGTATATAGGAAGGTATAGTGGACTCATATGGAATAACTTTGGGGTTAAAGGGATTGGATGCACAAGCAGTACTCCCGCGTACAAGTGAAGGCTAGCAAAAGACTGGGAAGCGACCACAACAATCACGAACATGCATTAAAATTAATAAACATTGAGTGCAAGCATGAGTAGGATATAATCCACCATGAACATAAATATCATGAAGGCTATGTTGATTTGTTTCAACTACATGCGTGAACATGTGCCAAGTCAAGTCACTTAAATCATTCAAAGGAGGATACCACCCCATCATACCACATCACAATCATTTTAATAGCATGTTGGCACGCAAGGTAAAACATTATAACTCATAGCTAATCAAGCATGGCACGAGCAACTATGATCTCTAATTGTCATTGCAAACATGTTCATTCATAATAGGCTGAATCAGGAATGATGAACTAATCATATTTACAAAAACAAGAGAGGTCGAGTTCATACCAGCTTCTCTCATCTCAATCAGTTCATCATATATCGTCATTATTGCCTTTCACTTGCACGACCGAACGATGTGAATAATAATAATAATAGTGCACGTGCGTTGGACTAAGCTGGAATCTGCGAGCATTCAATAAACAGGAGAAGACAAGGCAATATGGGCTCTTGGTTAAATCAACAATAATGCATATAAGAGACACTTTAACAATTTCATCATGGTCTTCTCCTATCGACCCCCAAAGGAAAGAAAAGAAAAGTATTTACACGGGAAAGCTCCCAACAAGCAAAAGAAGAACGAGAAATCATTTTGGGTTTTCTTTTTAATTATTACTACTACAGCAAGAAAGTAAACTAGCTGAAAGCTACAACTAATTTTTTGGTTTTTCTTAAGGTTTTCCAAACACACAAGAAGAAAGCAAGAAAAAGAAAGTAAACTAGCATGGATATTACAATGAAAGAGTATGAACACCGATAACTAGCATGAGTGTGTGAACATAAATGTAATGTCAGTGAGAAATACGTACTCCCGCAAGCTTAAGCTTTTGGCCTAAGTTGGTCTATGGCCACGGCTGGCCTGGCGGATATCCAAAGTTATTGTTGGGGTCGTATTGTGTAGAAGCGTCGGATTGCCACTGGTTGGCAATCACCTCCGGATCCCACTGGTAATCAGACTGTCGTGGAGGATCAAATTGTGATTCCGGCTCTGGCTCTGGCTCTATAGGGTTCCGGTAGGCGTGGATGGCCGCCAGCGGAACGAGATACTGGCCTGCAGATAAATCAAAAAAGGAAGGAGCAGGAAAGGTAATAGTCTGAGGGTGATTCTTATCAAATAACAGTTTGTATTTAAGCGCCCTTTCCCTTTTCTTAACAATAAAATCATGCGCTACCATACTCTTATAGTCTAGAAAAACAGTAGGTAGCAATTTTTCTTCTGTCTCATAGTGCCTAATAGGTATGTTATAGTATGCAGCGAGGCGCTAGGCGAAGATGCCTCCCAAGATGGGGCCCTTAGTACGGTTAAGATTTAACCGCTTTGCAACAATAGCGCCCATACTAAATGTGTCATCACGAAACAAGGCATGGCACAAAATAATAATATCAGGGACACTCAGGTTTCCACAGTTTCCACGACCAATTAAGCACCTACTAGCAAATATAGCAAAGTAACGTAGAACAGGAAAATGTATGCTAGTGATTCGTGCGTCGGAAACCTTCCTCGTTTCCCCTACAGCAATTGTATCAATGAACCCCTCCACATCGTTACGATGTGGTTCCTCTATGAAACCCGGAAAAGGTAACTTGCAAATCTCACATAATTCACGAAGGGTATCTCCTTATAGTCATCATCTAAATAAAAATCCACTGTAGGTGGTGACCTCCTAGAATGGAAATGAAATTTTTGCACAAAGGTATTGGTGAGTAAGAGATACTGTTCGCGTTGGTCGCGGAGGAAGTCGGTGAGGCCTGCATTCTCAGCCAACTCATAAAAATCATCATAAATCCCGGCTGCTCTCAAGAAATCATCGCAAGGCCATTCACACGGCCGAATCTCCGCAGTGCGAGGCAGATTATATTTGGGCCTCTCTTCTTCTTCACTTTGCTTATCCTTCGAGCTTTGGCTCGAAGAGCCCCTGAAGAATCTCTTCATCATTTTCTGAAAATTTCTGAAATTTTTAGTAACTTCAAATAAAAGTGAACCAAGCTCAACAAAATTGATAGCAACTACTCCTACAAGTGCCTAGAGCCTATATCATGCATTAGAACTACTTGGAACCATATAAATTTGACATGCAAGCTCAAGAACATGGTCACCTAGGCAGCAAAAAATTGCAATGAATAAAGCACTAGAGCAAAAACTAATTGGACCAATGGAGGAGTCACATACCAAGGAGCAATCCCCCAAAGCAGTTTTGTGAGAGGTGCTTTGAGCAAGGAGATCGAAATCGCAGCAAAATGAGCTAGAACTCGTGCTTGAGCTGGTTGGTGATTTTTTTGGGAGGAAGAAGAAGTGTGTGGGTGCAGGAATAAGTGGAGGGGAGCCACCGTGGGCCCACGAGGCAGGGGGCGCGCCCAGGGCGTGTGGGCGCGCCCTGGACCCTCGTGGCCAGGTGCTTGCTCCCCCTGATGTGTTCTTAGTGCCAAATATTCTCAAATATTCCAGAAAAAATCATATTAAATTGGCAGGGCGTTTGGAGAACTTTTATTTTTGGGATATTTTTTTATTGCACGGATAAATCAGAAAACAGACAGTAAAATACTATTTTTACTTTATTTCAACTAAATAACTGAAAGTAAATGGAGGGTACAGAGAGTTGTGCTTTCTAACTTCGTCCATCTCATGCTCATCAAAAGGAATCCACTAACAAGGTTGATCAGGTCTTGTTAACAAACTCATTCTGAATTGCATGGAACCGGAGAAATTTCGAATAGCACTAAGTTACCTCAACGGGGATATACACGTCCCCAATAATAAGAATATCACATTTCTTCTTGACATAGGAAGAGGAAATTCAAAACCTCCAAAAATAATCGATGGAATTTTTCCAATAGAATTGATACTATGGACTTGAGGTTGTTTCCTCGGAAAATGTACCGTATGCTCATTACCATTAATATCAAAAGTGGCATTGCCTTTGTTGCAATCAATAACAGCCCCAGCAGTATTCAAAAAGGGTCTTCCAAGAATAATAGACATACTATCGTCCTTGGGGATATCAAGAATAACAAAGTCCGTTAAAATAGTAACGTTTACAACCACAACAGGCACATCCTCACAAATACCGACAGGTATAGCAGTTGATTTATTAGCCATTTGTAGAGATATTTCAGTAGGTGTAAACTTATTTAAATCAAGTCTACGATATAAAAGAGAGAGGCATAACACTAACACCGGCTCCAAGATCACATAAAGCAGTTCTAACATATATTTTTTAATGGAGCATGGTATAGTCGGTACTCCTGGATCTCCAAGTTTCTTTGGTATTCCACCCTTAAAAGTATAATTAGCAAGCATGGTGGAAATATCAGCTTCTGGTATCTTTCTTCTATTTGTAACAATTTCTTTCATATACTTAGCATAAGGATTCATTTTGAGCATATCAGTCAAACGCATATGCAAAAAGATAGGTCTAATCATTTCAGCAAAGCGCTCGAAATCCTCATCATCCTTTTTCTTGGATGGTTTGGGAGGAAAAGGCATGGGTTTGTGAACCCATGGTTCTCTTTCTTTACCGTGCTTCCTAGCGACAAAGTCTCTCTTATCATAACGTTGATTCTTTGATTGTGGGTTATCAAGATCAACAACAGGCTCAATTTCTACATCATTGTCATTACTAGGTTGAGCATCAACATGAACATGATTATTAATATTATCACTTGGTTCATGTTCATTACCAGATTGTGTTTCAGCATTAGAAATTGAAATATCATTTGGATTCTCAGGTGTTTCAGCAATAGGTTCACTAGAAGCATGCAAAGTCCTATCATTTTTCTTTTTCTTCTTTTTAGAAGGACTAGGTGCATCTACATTATTTCTCTGAGAATCCTGCTCAATTCTCTTAGGGTGACCTTCAGGATACAAAGGTTCCTGTCGGTGTAAAAACCGGCGGATCTCGGGTAGGGGGTCCCGAACTGTGCGTCTAGGCGGATGGTAACAGGAGACAAGGGACACGATGTTTTTACCCAGGTTCGGGCCCTCTCGATGGAGGTAAAACCCTACTCCTGCTTGATTAATATTGATGATATGGGTAGTACAAGAGTAGATCTACCATGAGATCAGAGAGGCTAAACCGTAGAAGCTAGCATATGGTATGATTGTTGTTCGTCCTATGGACTAAAACTCTCGGTTTATATAGACACCGGAGAGGGCTAGGTTACAGTCGGTTACAATGGGAGGAGATCTACATATCAAGATCGCCAAGCTTGCCTTCCACGCCAAGGAAAGTCCCATCGGACACGGGACGAAGTCTTCGATCTTGTATCTTCATAGTCCAGAGTCCGCCAAAGTTTATAGTCTGGCTATCCGGACACCCCTAATCCAGGACTCCTCGGTAGCCCTGAACCAGGCTTCAATGACGACGAGTCCGGCGCGCAGATTGTCTTCGGCATTGCAAGGCGGGTTCCTCCTCCGAATACTTCATAGAAGATTTTGAAAACAAGGATAGTGTCCGGCTCTGCAAAATAAGTTTCACATACCACCGTAGAGAGAATAATATTTACACAAATCCAACCTGCTGACGTATTCTGTAGCATGGCATCACACCATGGCCAAGCCTTTATTCGAATCATTTTTACTGTCCCACCTCAGCGCACTTAGCGAGGTGGTTTCCTTGGCACGTCTTGTCGAAGCAGAGATCGTGTTCCCTTATTCCGGGATTCTCATCAATACGGACGTGGGTAACCCAACCGTGCCATTAATTACGGTGCTTGGGAGATAAGCGAGTTTTACCAGGCTGGTGGGGGCACATAGTTTCGTCCGCCCATATAAGGGGATAAGGATCCACCTTTTTCATCTATGCCTTCTTCCTCCTTTGCTTATCCATTTTCGCGCACTCGAGCTCCACCGCCCAAGTCCGCACACCCCACCTCAACCTTCTCCAACCATGTCCGGAGCAGGAGGCAAGTGGATGGTCTCCTCCGTCACGGAAGAACACATAAAGAAGCTGAGGAAAGCCGGATACTTGTCCAAAGACATCGCACACCGGCTCCCAGACGAGGGGCATCTCATTCCCACTCCCATGCCCCATGAGAGGGTGGTGTTCCTCACCCATTTCCTCCGCGGACTAGGCTTCCCACTCCAGCCATTTGTCCGGGGGCTCATGTTCTACTACGGCCTGGATTTCCACGATCTGGCCCCGAACTTCATCCTCAACATCTCGGCGTTTATCATCGTGTGCGAGGCTTTCCTCCGCATCAAGCCCCACTTCGGCTTTTGGCTGAAGACCTTCAACGTCAAACCGAAGGTGGTGCGCAGCCAGCAAGCGGAGTGCGGAGGCGCCATGGTGGGCAAGATGCCCAACGTTATGTGGCTCGAGGGCTCCTTCGTGGAAACCATCAAGGGGTGGCAATCGGGGTGGTTCTACATCACCGAGCCGCGTGACCCTGAATGGGCAGCGGCCACCGAATTCTGATCTGGCATCCCCACACGGCTAACCTCCTGGCAAGAGAAGGGCCTATCGTGGGGTAATTCGGGAGAGCTGACCGGACTCCAAACCTGCGTCCAAAACCTGGTGGACGAGAAGGTTAAACTTGTCAACGTAGTCCAGGTCATGCTCATCCGCCGGATCCTCCCGTGTCAACGAAGGGCTTTTAACTTGTGGGAGTTCGACCCAGCCCAGCACCAAACTCTGACCAGGCTCTTTGACACAACGCACGAGGATGCCTGGAAGGTGCTATTCAAGGGTGCCGAGGTTCCCCCTCCCATTACCGAGGATCACGGATTCTGCACGAAGCGCCAAGCCAGCATAGTAAGCTCGTTTTACCCTTTACGGGATACTTGTTTTTCATAGTTTGACCCTATGCGGGATCTAAGCTCCCGTTCCTTTGACAGGACTGGCAGAAGAAGACCGGACAGATCGACTGTCCGGCTCCTTCGCCCGAAGGCCCAGCAGATGCCCGCTTGGCAAAGCTGCTGGTCCCGGCACCTTACGTGGTGCGGGAGAAGAAGGCCAAGAAAAAAGCCGCGGGAACCCGGAAGAGCTCCCGGCGCCCGGTGGAGCCGGACTCGTCGTCCGATGATTCCGAGGCGCACTCCTCCCACGAAAACGAGGAGTTGGAAAGGGAGGTTTCTTCTCCAGCAGGGGAAGAAAAGAAAAGGAAAGCCGCCCCAACTGGGGAGGCCAGAGGGTCCAAGAAGGGAAGAACCCTTCCCCCGGATTACTCCACCAACGCTGCTGACGACGAAGAGGAGTGGCCGCGTAGGGCCAAGCCCTTGGAGAAATCGTAAGTGTTTGGATACCAGAATGACTATGGCGTTCCTTTATTGCACAGTATCTTCTGACACCGAATATAATCATGCAGTCCTGTCACACCCCCAGTCCTGGTATGCACTAGGCTAGCCCTTTATGTGTGCATCATGTTTAAATTTTCAAATGAACTTGAAATGGGGATTGTTCAAACCCTGGCACCAAATGAATTCAAATAGGCTCAAATAAAATCACTTCCAATAAACCCAAAGTGACTTCAGGAAAAGTCCATAATTTTTGAAACTGGTGAAAACCTCTGACAAAAATTGGTGCATATTTTTCCTAGGTCATCTCAGGTTTTTGGATTAAATCATAAGTATTTGAATTGGAGCATTTAATGGCTATAAATATTTTAAATGCTTCAATAATTCTGAAAACATTGGAGGGCTGTTAGTAAACATTTTAAAAGTGCCCACAAATTTCGTCAGGAGTTTTAAAAAATGGTTTAGTATTATTACTAAATAAAAAACAGAATAGCAAAATAGAAAATAGAAACAATTAGAAAGATAGAGCGAGAGAGAATACCTGGCCACTTACCAGCCCAGCGGTGCGGCCCACGGGCCCAACTGCCAGTCGTCATCTCTACCGCGCCAGTCGGACGCCGAAGCGCAGGTTCGACGCCACAAGACGGTCAGGTTGCCACGCCCCTGGCCACCTCCTGCTTATGCCGACGCTTTGGACGGCTCCAGACGATGCCACGCGCCCCCCTGACCTCTCTCTCTCACGCCTGCAGCTCCTCCCCTCCTCTGGCTCCCTCCCCCTCTCTTCCCGAGCGCACCAGAGGGCGCCGCCGTGCTCTGCCGCGACCACCGGCCATCCCACGCCTCGCTGACGCGCCCAGAAGCTCCGCCACTTCTTCCTCGACCACCCCACCGAGCCATGCGGCTGGAAGAGCCCCGAAGCGCCACCCCCGACGTTTTCCCCCTCCTCGGCCATCGGAGATCGGCCTCGCCGCCCCGCTCAGCTCCGGCCTTCCCCGAGCCCGCTTCGGCGCCCGCCGCAACCGCTGTGAGCTACTGCTCCCCCTCCCCCTTTCCGTTCTCTCTGCCACTCGCCATAGTCGCCGCACCAAGCACACCCGCTCACGCCGCCGCCTGAGCTTCGCCGACGGGGTTCGCCACGCAACGCCCCGCTGTCTGCTCCATCGACCTCGCCAGATCTCGTAGGGCCGTAGATGCCTCGACGCGCCGACTCGCCCGCCGTAGCCTCGATCCCGAAGCTTCGCCGAGCTCCGGCGACCGCCAAGGTCGCCGCCGGCAACAACTCCGCCACCCCAGCCTCCGCCACCACCACGGTTGGATGCGGACGAGCGTCCGCATTCCGTATCTGAGCTTCGCGCATCAAACGGCGCTTTGTAGGCCAATCCCGAGCACCTCCACCGCGCTTGACCCTGCCGGCGGCTAAACGCCGGCAGGTTGACCGGTTTGACCGGCGATGATGACATGGCGTTGCCATTAGCGGCTAATCCCCCAATTAGCACACTAATGAGACAAGGATGGGCCCCACCACAGGTCAAACCCGGTCGGCGCTAGTTTTGACCGTGGTTTAGTCCTCGGGTCAATGACACACGGTCCCACCGATCGGAGTTGACCTGGTCAACTCAGGTGACCTCTTGTGACGAGAGTGACACAATCTTGATGTCATTAATCATTTTCTCGTTTAAAACTAATCGGAAATTCGAGAAAATGCCCAACACTTCTAAAAATCATAGAGATTCAACCGTAACTCCAAATGAAATAAATTATATATGAAAAATTATCGAGAAAAATTCAAGGATCCATCTGCACCATTTTCATGCATGTTTGAACAATGTTGTCCTCTGTTTTGGACAAAACAAATAAAGGGCATTTAAATGATCATATATGGAGTTGGAATTTGAATCATGTATTCAAACCAACTTCATTTAAATCATAGCTAGTTGCATTAGCTCAAATCACAGCATATTGCCATGTCATGATCATGCATCATATTGTGGCATTGCATTGATTGTGTTCTTTCTCAGTTGCTGGTGTTTGTCCCCTCTCGTTAGACGTGGTTCCGACGATGAGTTCGATGACACCGATGAAGAGCTATAATATCTTTGGAGTGCGAGCAAGCAAAACCCCTTGCTCATTCCAATACAATCCCACTCTCTCGCTCCTGCTCTCTTTTTACTGCATTAGGACAACAACGATTCATCTGTTACTTGCTACAAGAGCTGAACCCCTTTATCCTCTGCATGACTGTCATTCCACGGTAAATAGATGAAACCCACTAGCATGAGTAGGAGTTGTTTGAGCCTGTTGTGCCTACTCATTCATGCTTGTTTGTCATGCCTGCCATCGCTTAAAGTTGAGTCGGTATGATTCATCGGGATGAATTGGAGGTGTGTGAACATGTCGATTGTGTGTGAGCTAAGTGTGTGAACACGACTTGGTAAAGGTGGCGGTGAGAGGCCATGTAGGAGTACATGGTGGGTTGTCTCATTGAAGCCGTCCTCGAGGAACTGAGTTCGTGTTTGTGATCCATGAAACAGTTACTACGGACATTGGGATCCTTAATTGACTCTCTCGGCTTCTTAACCACCCTTGTCCTCTGTCCGGGAGTTGCAACTAGTTTACGGTGTTTGTAGGATATGTGTTGGAGGCCGTATGAAGGCTGACCTAGGGGTGGGCTATGATGCGGTAGATACACCGTGGCCGGTGTACCGATTCGCCTGCTTGGTATCTCGGGAACCCTGCACACATCGTTCGGGGCCGTTAGTGGAAACCTCGGCGGACTCCTGCGGATGGAACCCGAATAGGCGATAAACCTGGATTAGGGACTTGAGTGTTTAGGTAGGTCGTGGCGACACCTCGCCAAAGCTTCCGCTTGAAGGTTGCCGAGATACATGACGTGTACATGGCGGTAAGTGGCGAGAGCGTGTGTGAAGAAGTACACCCCTGCAGGGTTAATATGATCTATTCGAATAGCCGTGTCCACGGAAAAGGGACTTCTAGGTTGCCTATATCAGTTCATAGACAAGTGAAAGTGGATACTCTAAAATGCGCAAGATAAGCGTGAGTGCTATGGTTGGCGTTCTCGTAGGAAGACGGGAGCGGATCCATAGTGGTGTATTGATATGGTGAATATGTGGACTGCAGCGCCACCTCAAAAGAGTTACTTGCAATCGTAGTTCAGAGAGCCACCGAGTCAAAGCTGGCTGCTGCGGTCAAACTCCACCACCCCTTTGTTGATAATGATGCATGTGTAGTTAGTTCGATGTAAGTCTTGCTGAGTACAATTGTACTCACGTTTGCTTATTTTATGTTTTGCGAGAGACGTCGGTCTCGCTAGTAGTTCAGCGTGGACTTGACGTTTAGCTTGTTACCTCAGCTACGATCTTGTGTCCTCGGCGGGGATCGGTAGATAGTCGAGGCTTCTCGGCCTTTTCCATTTATAGTTATGCGTACTCGGACATGTTAAGCTTCGCATGTGTTTGACTTGTATGCTTTGATTGTTGGGTCATGAGACCCATGTTTGTAATATCTTGGCTCCTCGAGCCTAATGAATAAATACTTGAGTCGTAGAGTTATGTTGTGATGCCATGTTGTGCATTACTCATATCGGGCATATTGTGTGTATGATTGAAATGCTTGGTATGAGTGGGATCCGACAATCTAGTTGTTTATCCTTGGCAGCCTCTCATATGGGGAAATGTAGTCTAGTGCTTCTGAGCGATAGTAGTCCGCTTCAGCCCGGTTCACGAGTCCCGCTAGCCCAAAGACTACTGCTCTGGACACTTGACCGGCGACATGTGTTTCACTTCGTTCTCGTATTCGTCCCTTTGGGGAAATGTTAGCGGTGACATCCGAGTCCTGCCTAGCTCTGCTACAGCCGGGTTCCCGAGTCCTGTTAGCCAGTGCTACAGCCCGGATTCACACGCCTTGACCGACATGCTCGATGCGATTCATGTATGCCTGTCCCCATGGGTTAGTGCCGCTTTGGGTTCACGACTAGCCATGTCGGCCCGGTTCTCTGTCATATGGATGCTAGCGACACTATCATATCGTGAGCCAAAAGGCATAAACGGTCCCGGCCATGGTAAGGCGACACCGTGGGAACACCATGTGAAGCCGCAAAGTGATATGAGGTGTTACCGGCTAGATCGATGTGACTTGGAATCGGGGTCCTGACAAGTCCGCCCAAGGCCCGGCTCGACGCTTCGTCGACCGACTCCCTGGATTCGTCGGATGTGAATTTGCTTCCGACCGCTACCTCCCCTCGCCCTACGGACGATGCCGAGGTGGAGTCCCAAAAGGGTCCAAGCCAGGAGGAGGTGGTCCTGGAGGCGCCGCAAGGCGACCTCCCGGTCTCCAGGCGCAAAGGGGACAAAACCCCCAAGGGCTCCAAGTCCGGCCCCGGGCCGGACACCGCACCGGAACCTTCAATGGTTCCGGAGTCCGGCAGGCGGCCCCCTAGTAAGAAGGGCAAGCCTACGACGCCGGTGACCTCCGTCAAACCGGAGGCACCGGATAATTTGCTGGAGGTGCTTAACGGTGCCTCCATCGACGAGGAGCACCGCACTATTATGAGTGCGGTGATCCAGAAGGTTCAATCCGCCAAGAGCGGGCTGACTGAAGCCTGTGCCAGCCTTCAAACAGGCTTTGAGGTATGTATTTAAGATATGTAAAAATATTACCGCATAGATAGTAGCCCCTGATGCTCAGTTTGGTGTTTGGAAAGAAAAGCCGAACTGGGGATCTAAAAGATATACGCAGGAGTCTAACATAAGTATGTCAATATGGGAATGCAGGGCTGCTTCTTGACCTCTGCTTGACCGATCATGGAGGTCGATGCATTGAAGCAGAGCCTCGGCGGTCCGAGAACGAGCTCGGCCTTGCCAAGAAGTAGCTCGAGGGCAAGGAAGGTAAGTAATACCTTATGTAAGTATATAAAAAAGATGTGGTTGCAAAAAATGACAGGACCTAGGTGAGTATTACAGGGGCCACAACCCAGGTGGCAACCCTAAAGAATGTGCTGTCTAAGGCCGAAGACAATGCGGTCGTGGAGCGCATCGAGCGAGAAAAGCAGGAGGCGCGGGTGGCGGAGGTGCAGCAAGAGCTCCAGGCTCTCGTGAAAAAACACGAGAGTTTGGAGCTTGACTCAAAGACTCGAGAGTCCGAGCTTTCCTCGGCCCTTGAGAGCGCCAAATCTGCCAAGGCCGAAGCCCAAAAAGCCCTCCTGGAAATTGAGGCAATGAAGAGATAGCGGCAGGTAAGGCATTCTTTATGCAAAGAAAGCATGTGAAAGTGAATTATTTGTTACTTACCCGAGTCCGGAGCTCTCCAGGAGCATTCGAGAATCAGCCCTGCAGTGTGTCCGACGCTGCCGCATACTACTGGGCCGAGGAGGGGAGCTCGACGGAGAAGGTGCTCTGGTCTCAGTATGCTGAGGCCAGACACTCGTTGCCCTTGAGCAACTAGCTGAAGCACCTAGTCGAGCTCCATAAGGTGGCCGAACAGGCCATGAAGGGCCTTATAGTCTGGCTATGGCCTGGGGAGGTCATGCCTGGGAGCTACTTTGGGCTGGTGAGGCGGCTGGCGGATGCCTGTCCATGCCTTGAAGTCATCAAGCGCTCTGTATGCATCGAAGGTGCCCGTAGGGCCCTTGCCCATGTTAAAGTGCATTGGGGCAAGATGGATGTTGAGAAGCTAGTGACAGATGGGCCACCGCAGGGCAAGGAGCATCGCAAGCCCGAGATGTATTATGAGGCGTCTGAAGGTGCCCGCCTTGTGGCGGATGAATGTTCAAGGATGTAATTTTGAGTAAACTCGCTCGTGTTATCCCGTGCGCTGAAAACTTGTTCATATCGCTAAGCAACGCTTTTGAATTTAAAATATTACCTTTTGTGCAGCCGCTTATTAAATCTGAGAGATGGCGAGTCGTAAACCGCCCCCATGCCACAGAGTTTGGGGTGTTGGGATAAACTGGCGCTCTTGTTCCCATTCTTGGTTCCTTCGAGGAGGCGCCAGACTGTGAACAAGGCAATCGGACTATAATGCTTTATCACTCTCACTTAGCCATATAATTCTATAATTTTAAATTTCGGTGAAGCCCCTAGTATTCGAAAGACCGAGTTCGGGGCGCTATCCACACCTAGGCCGGACAAAGCCGACTCCTCGCTCTAAGCGGCATAAGTCTTTAGGGACTCGAAACCTCTCGAACAGCGACCAGCTCTCGCCCTATCATGACGGTCAGTTTTAGCTTTCTCTACTGAGGTGCTTAACCCAGCTCAACCGGGGCACAATCACAGTAGTTCTCCTGGCGCTACCTTAGCCGATATAACGGAACGTAAGGTACCAAAACATGGGAGCCGGGCAAACCCAACTATTGACCCAAGACATGATTCGGAGCTGATGCATATAATGATAAGTTCGGGGTGCCGCACTCGTGAGAGTGTTCGGACTTCTCACACCATATTCTGGGGTACATAAGCCCCTGGTGTATTGGTCGTACCAAAGTGTACGGTTGCATAATGTCATAACTGAACATATTTACAAGAAAAGGAATGCAATAATAGACAAAAGCTATGTATTGTTTATTCGAAAGAGCTGCGGTAAAAGCAGAACGATACAAATAGTGTGATAAGCAACAGATGGAACTACTTGACATGTCCCCCTCCAGGGGCGAGCTGTTGGATGATATGTGAAACAAGTATACAACTCGTTATAGAGACCACCTGGACATTCGTCGTAGCTTTCTACCTCCCTGGTTGTTGCATCGTGTGTTCAACGATTATACTGTCGGACAGGCCTTCCGGAGAGTGGAGTCCTGAAAGTAAGAAAAAAGGAATGACAAAATCGGGAGCCCCTAGTGCGGTTGAGCCGCATTTTGGGCGTGCCGTGGTTGTGCCCCTCCCCTTATGCCCATGGTATTTCCAGAGCGTAATTATGTATGCGTAGTACTGGTTTCGCGATTTCGCGAGGGCTGGGGTTGGGGCCGCATTGCTACGCTTGCTCGGAGCGTGCCAGGCGGTCTTGTTGTAGGTTACTCCGGGCACGCTTGACGGTGTCCGGAAGTTTAATAGCCGGACTGGAGAATTGCCTTGAGAGGCTACTTTGTACTTCCGCCGCGAGGGCCGCCGTATGCTCCTCCGTTCGGAGAGAGTGTTCGGTTTTTCCATTGACCGTAATGACTCCTCGAGGGCCTGACATCTTGACCTTGAGGTATGCGTAGTGCGGCACCGCATTGAACTTTGCAAATGTGGTTCGTCCGAGCAGTGCATGATAGCCACTGTGGAACGGGACTATGTCGAAGATTAACTCCTCGCTTCATAAATTATCCGAGGATCTGAAGACCACCTCAAGTGTAACTGAGCCTATACAGTTGGCCTCTACACCTGGTATGACGCCTTTAAAGGTCGTCTTTGTGGGTTTGATCCTTGGGGGATCTATGCCCATTTTTCGCACTGTATCCTGATAAAGCAGGTTCAGGCTGCTGCCGCCGTCCATAAGGACTCTAGTGAGGTGAAATCCGTCAATGATTGGGTCTAGAACCAATGCGGCGAATCCACCATGGCGGATGCTAGTGGGGTGGTCCCTTCGATGAAAAGTGATCGGCGGGAGGACCACGGGTTGAACTTTGGGGCGACCGCTCCAACGCATATACGCCCCTCGAGTGCACGCTTCGCTCCCTTTTGGGTATGTGGGTTATGATATCATGTTCACCGTCCGCTCTTGTGGGGAAGCCCTTCATCCCCTATTGTTCGGCGTCGGGCTCCTCCTCATCATCGCTATGCAGCCCCTTGTCTCTATCTTCGCATTTAACTTGCTCGCTGCTTGAACACCCAACAATCCTTGTTGCTGTGATTGGCTGGTTTTTCGGGGTGCCGTATCCGCACGAGCGATCGAGTATTCGGTCCAAACTGGACGGGCCCGAGTATTTCTTTTAAATGGCTTTTTCTCACGACCGGTTTAGAGCCTCTGAATCGAGGCATTAATCGCCATATCCTCAAAGATTGTCGCTGTTAATCGCGGCGCTTTTGCTTGTTGCGATGCGACCTGCCATTGCTGTCCTTGGTATCCGAATTACTGGGGCTCTTGGTCATGTTATTACTACGAGCTAGCCAGCTGTCTTCTCCCGAGCAAAAGCGGGTCATGAGTGTTGTGAGGGCTGCCATGGATTTCAGCTTTTCCTGTCCTAGGTGCCGGGCCAGCCACTCGTCACTGATGTTATGTTTGAAGGCTGCGAGGGCCTCTGCGTCCGGACAGTCGACTATTTGATTTTTCTTGGTTAGGAACCGTGTCCAGAATTGTCTGGCCGATTCCTCTGGCTGCTGAATTATGTGGCTTAGGTCATCGGCGTCTGGTGGTCGCACATAGGTGCCCTGGAAATTGTCGAGGAATGTGGCTTCCAGGTCCTCCCAGCAACCAATTGACTCTGCTGGCAAGCTGTTAAGCCAATGCCGAGCTGGTCCTTTAAGCTTGAGTGGGAGGTATTTGATGGCGTGTAGATCATCACCGCGGGCCATGTGGATATGAAGGAGATAATCCTCGATCAATACCGCAGGATCTGTTGTGCCATCGTATGATTCGATGTTTACGGGTTTGAAACCCTTGGGGATTTGATGATCCATTACTTCATTTGTGAAGCATAGTGGGTGTGCGGCGCCTCTGTACTGGGCTGTATCACGACGTAGCTCGAATGAGCTTTGTCTACTGTGTTCGGCCCGACCGCATTTGCCATATCCGCATGCGGGTTATCGCCACGTTGCCAGGGCGCCCACGCGATCCGTAGATCGATCTTGTTTGCCTTGCCTTGTCCTCCAATATATCTCGCAGGTCTAGCGCATTTCCCCGTGCCTTGGTATTTTTTGAGCGACGCCGTGGTACGGCTTTAGTCGAGGGCCGAGAGGCCTCTTCTTCTATGCCACGAGGTGGCGGTCGGTCGCGTCGTGCGGCGCTGGTGATGTAGGTTTAGGTGCTTCCTCCTCTAATCGGGTAGCAGCCTGAGCTTTGGGTAGCTCTTGAGAGGCGCTCGAGTTCGTACTCTTGCCGCAAGGACTTCATCCATCCGTCGGCTAGCAAGTCTTGGTCAGCTCTATGATGTTGTTGTTTTTATTGAGGCTGCTCGCCGTGGCCATAAGCCTGTGTTTGAAACGCTCTTGTTTGACGGGATCCTCAGCACGACAAATTGTGCGTCGCCGAGGCTTGCCTCGTCTTCGGAGGGAGGCATGTAATTATCGTCCTCTACCTCTCTGCTCCGCTCTCTCATGAGGGCTGGCTTCTCCATCCTCCCGTGTTGAATCCTGCCGAGGGGGTTGTCTTCGCACTGTCCGGTGTTATTATCTCCGTGCGGAATTGCCGCTTTTGCTTCGGGCGAGATTTAGAGCGGCGCCACGACGCCGGGCGCTTAGGCTGCTTCTTGGAGGGTCATCCTCCATTGTTCCATCGCCGCTCCTTCTTTTGGGGTGCCCAACATGTATATGTCATACGACGAGGTGGCCTTCCAAAGGCCCTATAGGCGCTGGTTCTGGTCGCCTCTGCATCGGCGCCCATACCGTCGATGTCTTGAGTCAAAGTTGAGTATGTCGGTTAAATCATCGGCAGTGGCTACGAAGTGGGTGGTGGGTGGGCTTTGAATTTCTTCGTCGTCTCGCATCCCAACCTTGCTGACCATAGTCCGCCAGGGCTCTCCGATAAAGAGAGAGACTTTAGTGAATTCAGAATGTCGCCAAGGGAGAGTGCTGAAAGATGTCCATGGCGGCGAACTCCATGATCGGCGCGTAATCGGATTCGATCGGCAGGGCGCGGAAGGTTGAGTCCGGAGAGGAGTCCGCACCTTGAGTCACGAGCTTCACAGAGGACAAGGCTGGTGTTTGGCTCGATCGCCAGAGATTGCAGCCCCGAGGCGGTGTCCAGCCACCCGTCCTCGACATTAGCGCGATCGGCCCGAGCTAAGGGTCGGAGCGGACACGGTGCCTCTGAGGCACCGTTCGCGGCAGAGCTAGATCATGCCCATCGTAATAAAGGCGGCGCGGCGGCTGTGGCTCGAACTCGTCAAGATCAAGTCTCCGCGGACGTCCACCGTAGTTCAAACTTCAAATCTGACTCGATGGCCAGGGGCGAGCTTTCGATCTGCTCTAGATGGCTGCTTAATTGGCCCGCATGCAAAGTCGCCGAATCGAAGATCTGTCCGGGAGAAAAGCCTCACCTGGACCGCATCGTTGTTGATGATCGGGAGCCATCGGGCCTAAAGATGACGACAGGAGGAACTCTCAATGAAAGCACCAATGTCGGTGTCAAAACCGCGGATCTCGCGTAGGGGGTCCCGAATCTGTGCGTCTAGGCGGATGGTAACAGGAGACAAGGGACACGATGTTTTTACCCACGTTCGGGCCCTCTCGATGGAGGTAAAACCCTACTCATGCTTGATTAATATTGATGATATTGGTAGTACAAGAGTAGATCTACCACGAGATCAGAGAGGCTAAACCCCTGAAGCTAGCCTATGGTATGATTGTTGTTCGTCCTATGGACTAAAACTCTCCGGTTTATATAGACATCGGAGAGGGCTAGGGTTACACAGAGTCGGTTACAATGGGAGGAGATCTACATATCCGTATCACCAAGCTTGCCTTCCACGCCAAGGAAAGTCCCATCCGGACACGGGACGAAGTCTTCGATCTTGTATCTTCATAGTCCAGGAGTCCGGCCAAAGGTTATAGTCCGGCTATCCGGACACCCCCTAATCCAGGACTCCCTCAGTTCCTGAGTCACTTTACCCCCTCTCGTTGCCACTCTGACAGCAAAATCATTATTCTTATTATTTAATTCATTGATCAAATCATTCTGAGCTTTAAGTACTTGTTCTACTTGAGTGGTAACCACAGAAGCATGTTTACTAATGATTTTAAGTTCACCTCTAACTCTAGACATATAATCACCCAAGTGTTCAATCATATAAGCATTTTGTTTTAATTGTCTACCAAAATAAGAATTAAAATCTTCTTGCTTAACCATAAAGTTATCAAACTCATCCAAACATTGGCTAGCAAACTTAGTAGGAGGGATTTCAACTTTATCATATCTATAGAGAGAATTTACCTTTACTACCTGTGTCGGGTTATCAAGACCATGAGTTTCTTCAATAGGTAATGGATTAAGATCATATATTTCTTCAACGGGCGGTAAATTAAGACCATGTATTTCTTCAATAGGAGGTAAATTCTTAACATCTTCAGCTTTTATACCTTTTTCTTTCATAGATTTCTTTGCCTCTTGCATATCTTGAGGATCGAGAAATAGAACACCCTTTTCTTCGTGAGTTGGCTTAGGAGTTGGTTCAGAAGTGTCCAATTATTTTCATTTGTCAACATATTATTCAATAGAATTTCAGATTCATCTGGTGTTCTTTCCCTGAAAACAGAACCATCACAACTACCCAGGTGGTCTCTGGAAGCATCGGTTAGTCCATTGTAAAAGATATCAAGTATTTCATTTTACTTGAGAGGATGATCAGGAAAAGCATTAAGTAATTGGAGAAGCCTCCCCCAAGCTTGTGGGAGACTCTCTTCTTCAATTTGCACAAAATTATATATTTCCCTTAAAGCAGCTTGTTTCTTATGAGCAGGAAAATATTTAGCAGAGAAGTAATAAATCATATCCTGGGGAATACGCACACAACCAGGATCAAGAGAATTAAACCATATCTTAGCATCACCCTTTAATGAGAACAGAAATATTTTAAGGATATAATAGTAGCGAGTTTTCTCATCATTAGTGAACAGGGTGGCTATATCATTTAATTTAGTAAGATGTGCCACAACAGTTTCAGATTCATAGCCATAGATAGAGAATTCATAATCCTTATCAGTAACAAAGAGAGGTGAAGTAGCATAAGCATGATCATATTTCATTCTAGCATTCAGAGTTTTTTGTTTCACCTTAGCTAATAATTTCTTAAGATCACTTCTATCATTGCAAGCAAGAAAGTCTCTAGCAGTTTCTTCATCCATAACATAGCCCTCAGGCACAACATGCAATTCATATTTAGGGGGAGAGTCTTCATCATCACTTTTATCAATATTATCAGTTTCAATAATTTCATTCTATCTAGCCCTAGCAAGTTGTTCATCAAGAAATTCACCAAGTGGCACAGTAGTATCAAGCATAGAAGTAGTTTCATCATAAGTAGCATGCATAGCAGAAGTGGCATCATCAATAACATGCGACATATCAGAATTAATAGCAGAAGTAGGTTTAGGTGTCGCAAGCTTACTCAAAATAGAAGGTGAATCAAATGCAGAGCTAGATGGCAGTTCCTTACCTCCCCTCGTAGTTGAGGGATAAATTTTTGTTTTCTCATCTTTCAAGTTCTTCATAGTGACCAGCAGATATAAATCCCAAGTTACTCAAAGAATAGAGCTATGCTCCCCGGCAACGGCGCCATAAAATAGTCTTGATAACCCACAAGTAGAGGGGATCACCATAGTTTTCGAGGGTAGAGTATTCAACCCAAATTTATTGATTCGACACAAGGGGAGCCAAAGAATATTCTCAAGTATTAGCCGTTGAGTTGTCAATTCAACCACACCTGGATAAATTAGTATCTGCAGCAAAGTATTTAGTAGCAAAGTAGTATGATAGTAACAGTAACAGTAGCAAAAGTAATATTTTTGGTTTTTGTAGTGATTGTAACAGTAGCAACGGAAAAGTAAATAAGCGGAGAACAATATGTCAAAAGCTCATAGGCATTGGATTGGTGATGGAGAATTATACCGGATGCGGTTCATCATGTAATAATCATAACATAGGGTGACACAGAACTAGCTCCAATTCGTCATTGTAATGTAGGCATGTATTCCAAATATAGTCATACGTGCTCATGGAAAAGAACTTGCATGACATCTTTTGTCCTACCCTCCCGTGGCAGCGGGGTCCTAATGGAAACTAAGGGATATTAAGGCCTCCTTTTCATAGAGTACCAGACCAAACCATTAACACATAGTGAATACATGAACTCCTCAAACTATGGTCATCACCGGGAGTGGTCCCGATTATTGTCACTTCGGGGTTGCCGGATCATAACACATAGTATGTGACTATAGACTTGCAAGATAGGATCAAGAACTCACATATATTCATGAAAACATAATAGGTTCAGATCTAAAATCATGGCACTCGGGCCCTAGTGACAAGCATTAAGCATAGCAAAGTCATAGCAACATCAATCTCACAACATAGTGGATACTAGGGATCAAACCCTAACAAAACTAACTCGATTACATGATAAATATCATCCAACCCATCACCGTCCAGCAAGCCTACGATGGAATTACTCACGCACGGCGGTGAGCATCTTGAAATTGGTGATGGAGGATGGTTGATGATGATGATGGCGATGGATTCCCCTCTCCGGAGCCCCGAACGGACTCCAGATCAGCCCTCCCGAGAGAGTTTAGGGCTTGGCGGTAGCTCCGTATCGTAAAACATGATGAATCTTTCTCTCTGATTTTTTTTCTCCCCGAACACGAATATATGGAGTTGGAGTTGAGGTCGGTGGAGCTCCAGGAGGCCCACGAGGCAGGGGGCGCACCCAGGGGGGCACGCGCGCCCCCCACCCTCGTGGAAAGGTTGTGGGCCCCTGGCCTTGATTCTTTTGCCAGTATTTTTTATATTTTCCAAAAATAATCTCCGTGAAGTTTCAGGTCATTCTGAGAACTTTTGTTTCTGCACAAAAATAACACCATGGCAATTCTGCTGAAAACAACGTCAGTACTGGTTAGTTCCATTCAAATCACGCAAGTTAGAGTCCAAAACAAGGGCAAAAGTGTTTGTAAAAGTAGATACGACGGAGACGTATCACAACTTATCGACGAGAGGTGGATGTTATTGCTGGTCACTTCAAGGGTTATCAGGTTGAGCATGTGGACTGGGGAAAGAATGAAGCGGCGGACGCTTTAAGCCGGTTGGGTTCTCAACGTAAACCGGTGCCGCCTAATATTTTTCTTGATGTCTTGCATAACCCGTCGGTCAAGCTACCTACAGAGGAGGATTTGGCTATTCCTGACCCGGAGGCTCAGTTGGTGGCGGCTCTTCATGTTATCCCTGATTGGACAGTCCCATATTTGGCATATATGACCCGTGGCGAGTTACCAAAGGATGAAACTTTGGCCAGGCAAATAATCCGGTGGTCCAAGTCAATGACCATTGTTAACGGGGAATTGCATCATTGCAGTGTCACAGGGGCGTTTCAGCGTTGCGTGTCTCCTGAAGAAGGTTGTGAGATTCTGCGTGAGATCCACAAAGGAGATTGTGGTCACCATGCCGGTTCAAAATCCCTGGTAGCCAAAGCTTTTCGTCACGGGTTCCATTGACTAACGACTCATGCTGATGCTGAGGACTTGATCAAGAAGTGTGACGGTTGTCAGAAGTTTTCACGTCGAGCTCATGTTCCGTCTCAAGAATTGAGGATGATTCCAATCACTTGGCCATTTTCAACTTGGGGGCTGGATATGGTTGGACCCTTTAAGAGGTGCAAGGATAAGAAGACCCACCTTTTGGTGGCGGTTGATAAGTTCACTAAGTGGGTGGAGGCAGAGCCAGTCAGTAAGGGTGATGCAGCAACGGCGGTTCAATTCATGAAGAAGGTGATTTTCCGGTTTGGTTTTCCACACAACATCATAACAGACAATGGCACTAATCTCTCCAAGGGTGCTATGAAAGAATTTTGTCAACGAGAGCATATCCGGCTTGATGTGTCGTCAGTTGCTTACCCCCAATCTAATGGTCAAGCTGAGAGAGCCAATCAGAGATCTTGAGAGGCATCAAGCCCCGGCTTATGGTTCCTTTGCAGAGGACGCCGAGTTGTTGAGTGGATGAGTTGCCTTCTGTGTTATGGAGCATTAATACCACCCCCAACAGATCTACGGGTTACACGCCTTTCTTCATGGTTTACGGAGCAGAGGCAGTTCTCCCTAGTGACATCCAGCACGACTAGCCTCGCGTGGCGGCTTATGTTGAAGCGGACAATGAGAAAGCACGTCAAGAAGCACTGGACCTGTTAGATGAGAAGCGGGACATAGCGGCGACTCGGTCAGTGATTTACCAGCAAGATCTGCGTCGTTACCATAGCCGCCGGGTTAAAACCAGAACTTTCCAAGAAGGCGATCTGGTGCTCCGGCTTATCCAGGATCAAACTGATATGCACAATTTATCCCCACCTTGGGAAGGACCCTTTGTGATTATCAAGAATCTGAAGAACGGGTCATACTACCTTATCGATGTTCGAGAGCACAAAGACTCACGTAAATAGGAGGAGGAGACCCACCGGCCGTGGAATATTGCTCATCTTCGGCCTTACTACACCTGAGCCACATGCTCTCCTTATGTACATCCCTGCTAAAGCGGGGCCTCTGTCGTTTCTTCCTCAAAAAGTTTTTTTGGTTACATGGGGGCTTCTGGCTTATGCAAGAAGTTATGATTACCCTTTGAACCGGCTGATAAGCCAATTGAAAAAATTTGGGGGCTTACTACCCAGGTTAAAACGGACCAAAGAGAGTCTGTTAAACACAACTCAAACATAGGTACCCCTTGGGCATGGCCCATAATATCATTTGGGGGCTTGGTCGTATTCGAACCATAGCTAACACCTCTTGATTGGTGTAAGGCCACCAGGATAATCACTTGGGGGCTTGGTCGTATTCAAACCGTAGCTAAGACCTCTTTATTAGCGTAAGGCCACCAGGAAAATAACTTGGGGGCTTGGTCGTATTCGAACCATAGCTAACACATCTTGATTGGCGTAAGGCCACCAGGGAAATCACTTGGGGGCTTGGTCGTGTTCGAACCATAGCTTAAACCCTCTTGATCGGCGTAAGGCCACCAGGGAAATCACTTGGGGGCTTTGGTCGTATTTGAACCAAAGCTTAAACCCTCTTGATCGGCATAAGGCCACCAGGATGATCACTTGGGGGCTTTGGTCGTATCCGAACCATAGCTTAAACCCTCTTGATCGGTGCAACACCACAATTATGACTATTTAAATCCTTCTTGATTTCTTAGGTTTATAATGCTTTATTAGTATAATTCATCCTGTGTTTATTAATCCGACCTGGCCTTTGACTATAAGTCACAAGTAAGAGGTAAACTAATATCCTATATTTATTGATCCGGCCTGGTTTTATTCATAAACCGGCAAACAGATGATAATTACCAGTATTCAAGTTTTTGGTTATCACCCTTATTATATTGGCTTGCAAAACCAGCAGTGTGATAAAATATCACAGGTATGGTATATCTTAACTTATATTTGGTTATTTTTATGCCCAACAATGGTTATAAACTATGTTATTGGGCATGAAACCCGTCTACCGGTAAACCGCCAGGACATGTTTATTTATTATATGCAGGAGCAGATTCCACATTGCTAAGTATCATAAGCATACATAGCATATATTCATGTGGCGGATTAACAGTGGCATGCAAAGTAATTATGCACGATGGCATAACAGACCAAGCATTTAAACTAGCCTATTACAAGGTGTTTTGATGCCCAAAAGAATAATAGTTTTCAACAAGTCTTGCAGAAATGCAGAAGCTAAACCGGCCCCCGGTTTATGAATCTTCACCGGGTTGGCTTGAAAGTTGTGGATCATCCTGCGCTGGTTCATCCTCCTCCTCTCCACCCAGTGGCTGGAAGTTAATTGTTGCCCAATCGATCCCAGTTAGGGCCTTGAATACAACTTCATCACTTATAAGTGTGGAGGGTTCAACATCAGGGACATAGGTATGCTTACAGATTGGCAGGATAAGATTTTGCGCATCATAAGTTGGCGCATTAACCGGTTTGTTGTCGGCATCATAAATCGACTGATAATGTGAAAGATCAGTTTCTTCAGCCAATTTGCTAGCCAATGGACGCATTTCCCTCGTTATGGCTCTGAGTTCGTCATTATCGAAGTCTGACCCATCCTCCTTTATGCTTGGATAGCCGTTTCCAATATCGGTCGGATCAAGGTCAGGTATCCATGCTTTGGTCCGAGTTAATGCAGTAAGAGCGCCTGCCCTGGCAGCCGATTTCTTCAATTCTTCAAGCCGGGCAGGTATCATTGACAGCCTTTCCGACGTCTCCTCAATTAAGGCTGGGGGCGGCTTGTTATGAGAGGCGGTACAGATGATCTGTTGTGCGCCGGTATATAATTGCTCTATAAGAGTATAGGCAGCCTTTAATTTCTTCTGCATGTCAGAGCCAAGATGAGTAATGCGAGATCCTGCATCATTATAAACATCGATAAACCAGCAGTTTATGGGATAATACATGCTAAAAGCTTATGAAAAGGATATTACCAAACACAGCAATGGTCATGGCATTTATTTGTCTATTCAAGCCAGTCAGCTCTTCTACTACCGGATTTAGGGTCGCTTCTGCATCCCGAGCCCTCTTTTGCAGCGTTCCTTTCTCTGTGTCCCAGTCTACCCGCTCGCTCTTGAAGTTTTCCTTCAGTTTCTCCATGGCCGTTAAAGCGCTGGCCAACTCCTCTTTAGCCTTGGAAGTTTCTGCTAGCTGGGACTTAATATTTTCTTGAAGGTCGGCGATTTGGGATTCTTTCTTGCTAAGATCAGCCTACAAGAAACGTTCAATTTATAAGTTGGCAGTATATATTTGAAGTCCCAAGAACATAACAAGTTATACACTTGGCACTTGGGGGCTAATGCCCATTGCTTCTTATCAAAAAAAATTATAAGTCCCAAGCTCAATACAAGTATTATTCTTGGCACTTGGGGGCTAATGCATATTGGTTCAAGTTAAAGTTATGGATTTTTCTGCCATCAATCAGCTTGGCCCAGCGGTTTACAAAGGTATTCAACAAGAATTTTTAGACTAACAGCATGAAGTCCCGGTTCATCTTTGAAAGGATAAACCGGCCCTTTGGGGAATCGCAGGCAAAATTGAAGCATTGTTATTTTACAAAGTCCCGGTTTATAATAATATTGTAAACCGGCCCTTGGGGGCTACTGGAGTTGATAGTCTAAACCGGAAATAAGGAAAGAATGCTTATGCAGAGTTAGTGACATTTACCTCATACCGCTCCTTCATCATATTCACTAAACAGGCTTCATAATCGCGGCTTGTGTACAAACAGTTTAAAAACCCATAATGAATATCTTGGGCGTTGAGGTGGGCATAGCTTGCCAAATCCGTTTTCCACTTGCCCTTGCCCATACCAGCAAATTCTTCCTTGGCACTATGTTTTGATAAAGCGATAGGGTTGCCATGGGTGATGTAGCCAAAGTCGGTAACTACAACATCATCCGTTTTGTCATTAGCAGCTTTGACTGGGCTTCGCGGTTTGTCAAACAACTTTGACTGGGCTTGACAGTTTATCAGCATGGCCCGTTGGATCAATTTCCATTTGTTCAGCAAAAAAGTCATGAGCTTGCGGTGGCGGATCATCAAGAATAGCGTCAGCATTTGGTTCCACTGGTTCTGGGGTTTTCACCGGTTCAGTGGTCGTATTGTCGTCAGCCGGTTTATTCAACTTGGCCTTTTTGCTGGGTCTGGCTTTGGCTCAGAAAAGAATGAACATAAAGGTTAGTATATTAAGAAAGCACAAGGTATAAAGAGTTAGTTTGATATGCTCACCCCAGGAACAGTTTTAAGGGGTGGAAGCTGTGTCCCTGTTGACTCGCCAGAAGATGAATGAGATGTTCCCTGATAGTTTGAATCAGACGAATTAAGAGCTTGTCGGTAATAACCTACCTTCGGTTAAGATGTGTCAGGAATAGGTGAAACCTCTGGGCGGCGTTTACGAACCGGCGTGTTCGGTAAACCGGACGAAGTAACCACCTGGCCACTATGCTGGGTTGTACGGCGAGCTTCGTGTTGTTGTTTCTTCAAAAGAAAGTTTGGATCCAAATAAGCTAGAGGGTGTGAAAATCTTACTTTCCGGTTTGCTTGACGGGTTTTCTGTGTTGGCAGAGGATCTGAACTGGAGGAAAGAATAATTACCTCTACATCATCAGCCTGGCTAGCCTCAGTGTCGTCTTGATAATGGTCATCGTCAATGAGGTGTATGAAAAAGGAAACAAGAGAATCAAGTTCTACCTCTGATTCCGGGTTATCAAGATCATCATCGATGTTCAACTCGGTGGACTCGGCATTTTTCTTCTTGGCAGGTTTTTTGGTGACCTTAGTCTTGGGGCGAGGCGTCTTGGCCGGTTTATCCTGTGGTTTCTTCTTCCAGAACGGGTCATCACCCTGTAAAAGATTGACAAAAGTTATAAGGGAATATTAAAAAAGGTCGGATTAATACAGGAGGTACACAATTCTTACAGCTAGCGGTTTATTGGAAACGCAGAAAGGACAAAGCCCTGTTTTGCTGCAATCCACCACCGGTTCATCCAGCATCTTCTTGACGGCTTCAGTAATTTCAGCGTCAGTCAGCTGAATGTTAATGTGCCATTGAGGGTCTTTTACGTCCCTGTGTATTCACGCATTAAACCGGGGCGACGGCTTAGAGGCAAGATACTCCAAGAGACCCAGCAACGGAAAAAGTCGATGCATGTTAAACTGTTCGCTACAAAGGCTCGGAGCTTCGAAAGTTGTGGTGCATACTTGGCACGTTCCTTTGTGTTGAGTCGTTGGGGAAATGGATGTGTATTGGAAAGCCGGTGAGCACAATAACCCGGCAGAGGATTCTCGTCAGCTGGAGACGTATCTCGGCAATAGAACCAATTCTGATTCCAGTCTTTGGGGTGACTATGATGCTTGACATGAGGGAAACTGACATCTTTCCTCTTACGAATTGAAACCCCGCCAAGTTCAGTATTGGGCCCATCCGTAAATTCAGTATGGCGGTTTAAATAGAAGAAGTATCCAAACAGTTCAACGGTAGGTTCTTCTTGCAGATAAGCCTCACAAAACACTTGAAAATTGCAAATATTGGACATGGAGTTAGGTCCAATATCTTGAGGGTGGAGTTGGAAGCTATGAAGCACATCACGGAAATTTTTTGATCTGGGACGGCTAAACCCTCGACCCAGATGATCAACGAACACAGTCACTTCTCCATCCTTGGGCCCAGGAGGAATTTTCTGGACTGGGGACTCTCCAGTGGATGACTTCCTTTTTCGCTAAAGCGCCCGGTTACGGACGCACCCATTCGCTTGTTCTTTCAGAACCCGAGAGGGGACCCAGTTGCAAGCATAAAAAGATTTGGCCATTTATTCGACAACCTGAAAGTAGGTTTTTGCCGGTTTAAGGTTCATGATGGACAAGCATAAAGCGTCGCAGGTTAAGAGACGGAGTGTTAAAGCAGGCATAATTGTTAAACTGGAGGTTGATGTTGTCAGAATTACAACGATAAGCGATTGGCGGTTTAAGAGGGGACTAATGGTACCTGGCGGGTTATCATTTTCTAAAGTTAAACCGCCTACATTGGTATTGAAGGTACAGATCTGAAATAACTAAGTGATGGAAAAACAGGTTTCACAAATTGGCATTATAATTTTGGATCTACCATGTGTCAGAAAATGAAAGTATATTCAGACCTAAATATTGAAACAGGTTCAGATTGGAGTTGATGAAGGTTCAGACTGGAGTTTAAGCTTAAACGAGATGCACTGATGAAAAAAGAAGGACTATGGCCATCGCTATACAGGTTAAATATTGAGGTTTGAATTAAAGAACCACTGCGCAGTGACGAACACCGATGAACGCTCAAACCCTAAAAGACAGATCTACGGTGGAAGAAAGGGAGTGACGGTGTCCTGGACTAGGGGGTACTCATCACGTCGTCTCCTGATCAGTTGGATTGGGCCGACGACCCCCATGGCCATGTACTCATAGGCCAGTTCGGACAGCTGCCGCATACAAGGAAGATTCCACAAGACTTGGCGATCAAGACACGGACTCCTCCCCACCGGCGTATTCGGCTAGGACTCTTGTTATCCTAGGCCTCTGGTGCATTATATAAACCGAGGCCAGGCTAGTCGATAGATCAGATATACAACAATCATACCATAGGCTAGCTTCTAGGGTTTAGCCTCTATGATCTCGTGGTAGATCAACTCTTGTAATACTCATATCATCAAGGTCAATCAAGCAGGAAGTAGGGTATTACCTCCATCGAGAGGACCCGAACCTGGGTAAACATCATGTCCCCCGCCTCCTGTTACCATCTGTCTTAGACGCACAGTTCGGGACCCCCTACCCGAGATCCGCCGGTTTTGACACCGACATTGGTGCTTTCATTGAGAGTTCCGATGTGTGTTCGGCAAAAGGTCGATGGCTCGCCTACAGATCAACTGCAACTTCGGCATCTTCGTCACCAGCTCGACTGCTCACCTTGGTTCAACCAAGGACTACGCCCTACCTCCGATCATCATGTTCAGATGAGGGTCTTCATCAACATCAACTTCGATCTCTATCAAGATCATGGAGGAATCATCCAGCGAGCCCGGGGGCTCAACGTCAACATTGCCCTCTGGTGACCGTGCTGTTTTTCTGGACAATGAACTTGTGTCCGCCGCCACCGCCTCCTCAAGTGTCGTTTTAATGATTGCTTCGGTGGAATTGTGCGGAATTGAGTCTACAACAACCCTGGAAAATTTCGTCGAGTTCCGATGGAGGCATCTCTGGCAATCCGCGATATACCGGAGCCCTGTCAAATCTGGACGAGAATCTGGATGAGTTTAGGGCGTGATGTCCAGCTTCTAGCTCGGACGTCCTTTGGAAGATCCAACCGTTGATCGGCTGCGGAATTTCTATATCTACCACCCCTCAAAATTTCAGCTCGATCCGACCGTCCAAACTTCGGGAACCTTCCGATTAGTGCATCACTTTTCGGACCTGTTTTCTGCGCGAAAACGAATCCGACACGAGTTCGTCTTTTTTATGAACGGGATTTCGGACATCCTTTTTGAAGGAAGTTTTGTATGGGGTATTGTGTTTTGTTCCCGAACACATCCCACTAACTTTAAAATCTTTTAAACATGATCGTCATCATCATGCTGGTGTCAAACCAGTCTGGCAATATTGCTCCACGGCTGCTGTCGTGGTTCTAAGTCTGACAGTAGAATGGGGGGTAGGTATGGAGAGGCAAGTTCCTAGCTATGGAGTAGTTGTATACGCAAGGGATTTACGAGTTCAGGCCCTTCTCGGAGGAAGTAATAGCCCCACGCCTCAAGCCCGGAGGCGGTCGATTGGATTATATGCGATGTGTTTGTGGGTGCGAACCCTTCACCTGTGGAGGGGTGGCTTATATAGAGGCGCCAGACCTCAGCCAGCCCACGAGCAGAGGGTTTAAGGTGCATTAAGGCTAGGCATCTTGGTAACGCCTTACATAAAGTGTCATTAAGATCATAAAGACTATTTAACTACAGACCGTTTGGGCACCGAGTGGCTCTTGACCTCGGGTGGTCGAGTGGGTCTTCATGGTCGAGTGTCTTTGAATTGCCGAGTGGAGGCCTACCAGTCGATCGAAGGCCGCTTCTCTTGCGAGTGTCCTGTGGAGGGTACCTTTGGGCAGGTCTATGACCTTACCCTGGTACATGACTTCATCATTAGCCCCGAATGGATCGAGGTTTGAGTGAGGAAGGAGTTGATAATCTTTCCGACCTGTTCTTCGTGTTGCGAGTGTGTCTTACTCTGGATCAACGACCTTTTAGTGATGGCATCAACTTCTCTTTCTGTCGCCTTGATCCATTCTTCATGTTTTGTCGAGTGAACTCTGTGAACTTGAGGATTTCCGACCGACGGATCGGAGCAAATCTGCTATCTGACGGGTTGCTCCGCGGTTAGCGGATTTCGCAGGATCTGAATTTTGGGAAGCGCGCGAAGCGGAGAAAACTGCGGCACTCGGATGGGATAAGACGATGACGCATCGATCTTCAAGGCCGCTTTTTTCGCCACATATCGCGTGCGGCGCTTTGCTATGGATTTGACGGGATTACTGGTTCACCGGTCAGCCACTTGAAGCGGCCCCATATAAAGCGTCGGACAGGGTATTTTGAACAAGGCGACCCCAATCTTCTCCTCCTCCGCCTCCAAACCTTCTCGCTGCGCCTTAGCCTGTCCAGACCGCAGCTCAAGATTTGCTTCGCCCGGCCACTATGGTGAAGGAGAAGACCGCAGCCCCGAACGGTGAAGAAGGCGGCGGCGAAGGCTAATGGAGAGCGCCCGGCTAGCGGATCCTCTTCGCGTCCAAACTGCCGCAAGGCTGGGTCCAAGGAGATTGATCCGCACGACCATCACCGAGAAGGACCTCACCGATCTGGCCAATGAAGGACTGATCCCCATGGGTCGGCGAGGCTTCCGGAACGGAGTGGCAACCGCAGCCTCAAGAGGGTGAGTGCGTTTCTCCGCCACCCACGAGATCGGGATTTTCCGCCATCAATCCTTTTTTCCGGGGTTTCGAACTTTTTGGAGCGCAACTCCATCATTTCACTCCCAACTCCATTGTCTATCTTGCTACTTTCATTTCGTTATGCGAGAACTTCTTGGGTTGTCGACCGCACTGGGGTCTCTTCAAGCACATATTCACCTGTCGCTCTCAGACGGTGAAGAAACGAACCCGAATGATGAGAGAACCCAAGTAATCCAGATGTGAGGGGGACTCGGGGTCCAGATGAGGGGGAAGAGCGCCTTTCCGGCTATGACTCTCCCTGACTCGGTTAGAGGGTGGCAGTCGACCTGGTTCTACTGCCAAGACCAGCCGACACCGGGGCAGTCGACTGGGCTCCCTCCTTTTTCCATGAGTCGAGTGAACAAGCCATCTTCCCTGAAGGTGTTACCAGAGGAGAAGGCCCAAGTAAAATTGTTGATGGAGCGCGTAGTCCAGCTCATTCGCGACGGGTGACCGCACGGATCTCCGGAGGTTTTCCTTCGACGGCGATTCAGCCACTCCAATATCGAGGTCATCCGATGTGGATGTACTCGCACGGATGATACCACTCGGGTCCATCCAGAGGAGGTCGATGACGCCACACTGGAGAAGTGGATGACCGCCATCACAGAAACAAAGATAACCTCATGAGCTAGGAGGATTCCACCACTCGACTGCATTTACGAAGTAGACAAGGTACAACCACTTATCTTCGACAGATTCGCTGCATTCATTCTGCTTAGATGCCAATTCATCGATCGACTTTCGCCTTTGTTTTGTTGTCTTCTAGGTCACCACCGAGATGTACTCGACACCCAACGGGCGCAGGAAACAGTCGAAGAAGAAGAAGGAAGTGGAGGTGAAAGTCAGGAGGAATGGGAGTCCAACGGCGAGGAGGATGAGGGGGATGACATCTCTGATGAAGAGGAGGAGGAGGAGGAGGAAGAGGAGGAAGACGCCGATCCTCCTCGCCGGAGGGAAGGTCTGTTGACGATGACCCGCAGGCGGGCGTGGTAAAGCTGTTGTGCCCACTGGGCAGTCGACGAAGCGACCTAGGACAACTTCCCCTGCGCCGACTGAGAAACCGCCAAAGCAACCTCGAGCAACATCGTCAAAGCCGGCGAAGGCTCTGCCCAAGATGCGGATGGTCATCCCCACCATCTCCGGGTAACCAACAGAACCTTGTATTTCCTTATTATGATGACTGATCAGCCGATTCTTTTGGTCGACTTGATGATTGATCAGCCGATTCTTGAAATCTACAGTGTCGCTACCTCCGAGACTTCAGCCAAGCACGAAGATCACGAAATGGAGGATGCTGCCACCTCCAACCTTGGTATGATCTCTGAGGTTTCGCTTTTAGTCGATTGGACTTCCATGTTTACTTTTGAATCTTTCTGTAGTTCCGCCTCACGTCATTGATCTCCCCGATGATGACGAGGAAGCGCTATTGAGGAAGAGGAAGAACAAGAGAGTGTCTGCTGCCAAGGCTGCTCCAGTCGCGGCGATTCCTGAGACGCTGGTTTCCAAGGGAGGCAACCCCACTCGGGCTTCTGTGTCTTTCGCTGTTCCGCTGACAAGTGCCCGACCCACTTCGTCGAATGCTGATCCACCATCTCTCTTTGTTATACACCACGTCCCGGAAGACCAAGTGAGTGCTGCCAAGGAGGCCATACGCCAGGCAGGGATCATGATGGAGCAAGTGAAAGCGGTCCGAGAGGCTAGCCAGGCGGCCTATGATGCTAGTTCAGCTCTCCAGAGCAATCTCCAAGTAAGTCGATCGCTGCTTGCTTTGTTAGGATATGCTACCTGAAACTGCTTCCTTCTGGAGATTTCCATATCTGTACACCCACTGGGTGGGTGTGTCGATTGAATTTTTGTGGGGCCACGCTGAGTGCACCCACTGGGTGTAGTCCCCGAGACTATGGTCGACTGCGTGTAGTCGGCTATAGTCTTTATGCTGTGAACTTCTTCACTCGACCTGGACGGACCAAGTTGAATGGAACCATAAAACTGGTGGGGGCACGCTAAGTGCACCCACTGGGTGTAGTCCCCGAGACTATGGTCGACTGCGTGCAGTCGACTAAGTCTAAAGAACTGTGTGTTGTTGTTATTTTTTTATCGCGCTGACCACGACACATAACCTTTTGCCTCTTTTGGTCGATCGGTCGAACCAAATTGGTAAAACCAGGGGGCACGCTGAGTGCACCCGCCTGGTGTAGTCCCGAGACCACCGTCGAATGTTTTGATTCGATCGTAGTCTTAGAAATGCTACTATTTTTCCTTAATCACTCGGAAGTGACCTGTCTTTGATGTCTTTCGCTGGTTGACTCTTTGTAGAAATCTTGCGTAGCTTGTGGCTTGCTATATCGAGTTAGAGAACAAACAGATCCAGCTCAACCTCGATTTGAAGCTTGCTCAGAGAATTCGCAGAAGGCAAAGGATGAAGCAAAAGGTATGGCTGGTGAGAACTTTTGACGACGCCTTTGTTTTTCTCTGCTCATTCTCAACTCGTTCTCATTGTTGCTTTGCAGATAAATTGGAAAAGACTTTGAAGAAGAAGGACCTTGACCTTGCAGAGGCATGTAGGCGGCTTTGGAGAAAACAAAGCTCATGAAGAGAAGCTTGCCTCAATCGACAAACTTGAAGATGAAAATGCCAAGCTGAAAGTCGCTCTTGACGCTGCTAACAAGGAAGTTAGTCGATCAAGAACGACAAGATTGCTCTGTTCGACAAGGCTGGCCAACCAAGGGAAGCGAAATGACCCGAGATTTATCTTGAGGGCTCGCCAAGAAGCTGTTTTCATGCTTGAAGGTAATCTCTTTACCCGACTGTCTTGCTATCACCGCTCATCACATGATCGTTATTTTGAATCTGAGCTGTGTTTTCAGAATTCTGTCAAAACTTCGAAGAAGAAACCAGTCGAGTGGAAACCAGTTTGGACCCCATCAACTCTCCCGTGAAGGACGGTTGCTATGAATGTGCTCCGACCGAGTCTCGCGTTGTTAGCGTGGTGGATTATCTTGCTCGACCGAAAGTTGCAGTGTCGCTGGATCGACTCGACTCTCCGCCAGATCGACGCCTGTAATGACCTTGAATCTCGATGACTCGGTGAATGAGATTCCAAGTCGAGTGCAAGAATGGAAAAGTCTTCGCGGTGTGGTGCTGATGTTGCTCTATCTCGGTTCGTGTCCACTGCAAAGAAGCGCAAGAGGACAAACTGGCGTCTCTCAAGGTTTCCAACACCAGGAAACACGACTTCAGATCTTTCATGGAGACTTTCATCGCTGCTGCAACCCGTATTGCCGACGGAATTGACCTCGACCAGTTTGTTGCACCTTCCAGTCCTCCACGGAGGAGTAAAAACTTCTAAGTCCCACCTTAAATTTGCCTCGAATGCCGAGTGGTTTTTGTAACCGATAAACTTTAATGTGCTTAACGCTCGAGCACCTTTGGATTCGTGAGGACGCTTATCCCAACTTGATTTATCCTTTAACATGCTTTGTTTGCCTTCGAGAGAACTTTATTCCTCATTCGGAAGATATTCGTTGAAACTCCAATGACTTGTGCTTCATCTATCCCGCAGTAGAGATGGAACACAGATCGCGACCGACCTCGTCGTCCTTATGGATTGGGATGAACCGCACGTTGTACTTATGGCGAAGCTCCAAAGGAGGAGGTAGCATCGACCTGCACCTCGTCGCCCTTATGGATTGGGATGGACCCGACGTTGTACTTGTGGCGAAGCTCAAGGAGAAGGTAACAATGACCTGCACCTCGTCAGCCCTTATGGATTGGGATGAATTCCTTACTTAGGCGCAGCACTGGATCATAGCTAAGCTCCCGAGTGGGAGGTTTGCTCTCCACTGTAGGGTTTTTATTACTTAGGTGAGCACTGGCTGCAGTTAAACCTCCGAGTGGGAGGTTTGCTCTCCACTCGGTAGGCTTTTTATTACTTAGGCGAGCACTGGCTGCAGCTAAGCCTCCGAGTGGGAGGTTTTCTCCACTCGTAGGATTTCTATTACTTAGGCAAGCACTGGCTGCAGCTAAGCCTCCGAGTGGGAGGTTTGCTCTCCACTCGGTAGGATTTCTATTACTTAGGCGAGCTGGCTGCAGCTAAGCCCCGAGTGGGAGGTTTGCTGACCACTCTGTAGGATTTCTATTACTTAGGCGAGCACCGGCTGCAGTTAAGCCCCGAGTGGGAGGTTTGCTCTCCACTGTTGGATTTTTATGGCGAGCTTTGAAGGAGGAGGTAACAATGACCTGCACCTCGTCAGTCTCATGCGATTTTCATTATTTTGGATGTTAGGCTAATCCTTGGGCTGTTGAAGCCCCGAGTGGGAGGCTGGCTCACCACTCAAGAGGATTTGAATACTTAGGCGAGTACTTGACTGCAGCTAAGCCTCCGAGTGGGAGGCTGGCTCGCCACTCTCAGAGGATTTTGAATACTTAGGCGAGTACTTGACTGCAGCTAAGCCTCCGAGTGGGAGGCTGGCTCGCCACTCTGTGAGGATTTTGAATACTTAGGCGAGTACTTGACTGCAGCTAAGCCTCCGAGTGGGAGGCTGGCTCGCCACTCGGTAGGATTTGAATACTTAGGCGAGTACTTGACTGCAGCTAAGCCCCGAGTGGGAGACCTGCTCGCCACTCGGAGGATTTTGAATACTTAGGCGAGTACTTGACTGCAGCTAAGCCCCCAAGTGGGAGGCTGGCTCGCCACTCGGTAGGATTTTGAATGCTTAGGCGAAGCGGATTCGCAACTAAGCCCCCGAGTGAGAGACTGGCTCGCCACTCGGAAAGGATTTTTCGAGTGGGAGACTGGCTCGCCACTCGGTAGGATTTTGAATACTTAGGCGAAGCGGATTCACAGCTAAGCCCCCGAGTGAGAGACCTGCTCGCCACTGAAAGGATTTTTTTACAAACTTAGGCGAACCGGATTCGCAACTAAGCCACCCACTGGGGGAAATTTCAACAAAAAGTAATAACAATCAGTGGGAAAATTATAACATTCTTGTCTTAGATAAACAAACTACAAAAGTACTTTTATTACATCTCAACCGAGTGAGTATTAAGTTTAAAAGGGGCGAAGCAGCTCCACGTTTCAAGCTCGAGGCTCGTCGACCTGGCGATCAACATTGTAGAGATGATACACTCCGTTGTGGAGAACTCTTGTGACGATGAAGGGACCTTCCCAAGTGGGAGCGAGCTTGTGTGGTTTCTGTTGATCCACTCGAGGACCAAATCTCCTCTTGGAAGGCTCGACTCTTCACATTTCGGCATGGAATCGACGCAAGTCTTGCTGATAGATAGTCGAGCGGATCAGGCCATTTCTCTCTCCTCTTCCAAGAGGTCGATCGCATCTTGCCGGGCTTGTTCCGCTTCTTCTTGAGTATAGTTCGACTCGAGGCGCATTGTGAAGCAGGTCACCGGCAGAACTGCTTCAGCTCCATAGACCAGGAAGAATGGAGTTCTCCCAACGACCGATTAGGAGTGGTCCTCAATCCCCGTGAGAACTGATGGAAGTTCGTCGACCCAAGCTCCTGCTGCGTGTTCACGATCACCGTGGTTTCAGCCCTTTGAGAATGAGGCCGTTTGCACGCTCTTCTTGTCCATTCGACCGAGGATGAGCCATCAAGCATAGTCGACCAAGATGCCTTGAGAGGCGCAGAAGGCTTTGAACTTGTCATTATCAAGTTTGACCCATTGTCGGTGATGATGCTATGCGGAACTCCATATCTGAATATCAACTCTCGATGAAACCGATAGCAGTGCATGCATCGAGGTTCTTGATGGGCTTGGCTTCGATCCACTTGGTGAACTTGTCGATCGCTACTAGCAAATGAGTGAAGCCGCTTCGCCAGTTCTCAACGGTCCAATCATGTCCAATCCCCAAACAGCTTAAGGGCCGACGAGTGGAATGGTCTTCAAGGCTGAGGCGGCTTGTGCGACATGTTGGAATAGAATTGACATCCTTCACACTTGTCAACTATTTCTTTTGCCATTTCATTTGCTTTCGCCAGTAAAATCCCGCCAAGTATGCTTTAGCCACAATGGTCCGAGAGGACGATGATGGCCACAGTCCCCGAGTGGATATCCTCAAGAATTATCGACCTTCTTCCGCATGATACACTTTCGCCGACTCACCATGCTTTCTCCGAACAACTGTCCCTTGATCATCAGAAGGCCTTGGATCGCTTGGACGATCCGTCGAGCCTCTTCTTCATTCTCTCGGGAGCTCTTTCCTTAGGATATATGCGATGTACGGCACCGTCAATCGGGAGTGATGACCAAAACTTCCATAATTAGGTCGACCACGGCTGGGACCTCAACTTCATCGGATCATGGCACTCTTTTGCTGCAGGGCTTCTTCGTGAAAGGATCCTCCTGCACCGATGGTGCATGAATGTGCTCCAAAATACATTACTAGGAATGGCTTCCTCTTGGATCCTACCTTCGCCAAATCATCCGCAGCTTGATTTTTCAACGGGGTATATGATGAAGCTCTAACCCTCGAATTTCTTCTCCAGCTTTCTCATCAGATTACAATAACCTGTCATAGCTGGGCTTCGACATCCCACTCCTTCATCACTTGATTAACAACCAGATCCGAGTCGCCAGAGACCATAAGGCGACGGACGCCGAAAGTGAAATGGCCATGCGCAACCCATACAGGAGTGCTTCATATTCGCTTCATTGTTGGAAGAATCAAAGTGAATCTGGAGAACATATTTGAGCCTATCTCCTCGGGGAAACCAATACAACCCCCGCACTGTAACCGCTCAAAGATCTTGGAACCGTCGAAAAACATAGTCCAAAGGTTCGAGTGAACTTGAGTCGAAGCTGCTGTTCATCCACTCGGCGAGGAAGTCTGCTATTGCTTGGGACTTGATGGCTTTTTTCCTCGAATTTGATATCAAGGGAAGGAGTTCAATCGCCCATTTTGCTACTCGACCGCTTGCATCTCTGTTATGAAGAATTTCCGACAATGGGGCGTCACGACGATCGTAATGGATTGATCGGAGAAATAATGAGCAACCTTCTTTGTGGTCATATAGATCCCATAAACAAGCTTTCGATAGTGAGGGTATCTTTGCTTTGATGGGGTCAAGATTTTAAAGATAATAAATTGGGTGTTGAACTTTGAAGGCTTTTCCTTCTTCTTCACGCCGACCGTAAGTACGGCATCGACGACTTGTCCAAAGGGCTGCAATGTAAAGCAGCAAAGGCTCTTTGCTGATTGGGGCAGCAAGCACCGGTTGGTGGAGAGCAGAGCTTTGAGCTCGCAAACGCTGCATCAGCTTCTAGAGTCCACTCAACTTGTCTCGACTTCTTCATCAATCGGTAAAGAGGCAATGCCTTTTCACCGAGGCGAGAGATGAATCGACTTAAAGCGCCAAGCATCCAAAGAAGTTTCGACATCGTGAACACGCATTGGCGCTTCATTCGTGTATGGTGCCAACCTTTTCGGGTTAGCATCGATTCCTCGCCGTAAACGAAAACCGAGTAACTTTCCACCAGAACTCCAAATGTACACTTTGATGGGTTGCTTGATATCATACCTCCCGAGATTGGCAATGTTTCAGCAAGGTCACCAACAGGTCGGAACCCTTTCATGACTTGACCACTATATCATCCATGTACGCTTCTACATTCCGACTGATTTGAGTGAGCAAACACTTCGAATCATCCTCATGAATGTGGCTCCGCATTCTTGAGACCGAATGGCATGGTGACATAATGAAGCACCGAATGGAGTGATGAACGCTGTTTAATCTCATCGGGTCCATACAGACGGATCTGATGGTACCCGGAATAGGCGCTCTAAAAAGACAACCTCTCACATCCCGCAGTTGAGTCGACTATTTGGTCAATGCGAGGAAGAGGGAAATGATCTTTCGGGCAGGCCCGATTGATATGCTTGAAATCGATGCACATGCACAACGACTTGTCCTTCTTGGGGACCATGACGACATTGGCGAGCCACTCGGAGTGGTAGATCTCTCGGATGAACTCTGCCGCTAAGAGCCGAGCCACCTCCTCGCCAATGGCCTTTCTCTTCTAGACGGCGGACCACCGAAGATATTCTTTAATCGGTTTGAATTTTTGGTCGACTCATAGGCAATGCTCAGCCAGCTCCCTGAGAACACCCGGCATGTCAGCAGGCTTCCATGCAAAGATGTCCCAGTTCTCACGGAGGAACTGGATGAGCGCTTCTTCCTATTTTGAGTCGAGTGTTGTTGAGATGTTGGTCGGAGCAGCACTGGGATCACCGAGTGAATGTGAACCTGTTTCGCCTCACCACCGACCGAAATGTCGACTCAGAAAGCGTGCTTCTTATCTCGCAACAAATCACTCGGATCTGCAGTTTTTGATACTCTTGTAGCTCTACCACGCCAACCGAGCATCGGCGATCTTAGAGCCTTTCGAAGCACTCTTCCGCCTTCTTCCGATTGCCCGTTAAAGTGATCACGCCCTTGGGACCGTGCATCTTCGCTTAAGATACACGTAACATGGTCGGGCCATGAAACGTGCATAAGCTGGCCTTCCTGAATTAGCGTGATAAGTGCTCGAAATCCACGACCTCAAAGGTCAACTTTTCTTTCCGAAATGCTTCAAATCACCAAAACTACATCAAGGGCAATTTGGCCGAGTGACTCAGCCTTCTTTCCGTGAATGACTCCGTGGAAGCTCATGTTATCGGTAATCGAGTCCGACATCGAATGCCCATTCCTTTCAACGTCTCCGCAGACAATATGTTCAAGCCACTACCACCATCCATCGGGACTTTGGTCACCGAGTGCCCACAATAACCGGGTCGACCATCAATGCTTGCCTCCTGGGTGGCAATGTGCGCCGGTGATCGACCGGTCGAATGTGATGGCGGTCTGGGACCATTTCAGATAATTGGGAGTCGCCGGAGCAACCAAGTTCACTTCCCGATTGATAACCTTCAATCAACTTTTGCTTTCGACGTCAGCAAAAATCATCAGGGTGGAATTGACCTGGGGATATCCATCATCACTGTCATCTTTGTCCTCAACTTTGTCTGTTTCCTTATCCTTATCCTTGAGTTGTTTCCCTTGGAACTGCTGAATCAAGAGTCGACACTGTCGAGTGGTATGTTTCGGGTAAATGAGTTTACCCTCTTCATCTTTCTTTGTATGAATATGACATGGCAAATCCAACACGTCGTTTCCATCCTGGTCTTTCACCTTCTTGGGGTTCCAAGGACCCTTGGGTTTCCCCTTGAACTTTCCAGGGGTCACAGCCAAGGCCTCTCCCGGAGCGGCTGGCTCGGCTTTGCGCTTCTGCTTCCGACTAGAATTTCCTCCGCCGGCCTCATTGGCGGCCGATTTATATTTACCACTCCGGAGCCGATCCTCTTCTTCACCATTTGCATACTTGGTGGCAATCTCCATCATCCGACTCAGGGTCATATCTCAGGTTCACCAAATTTCAAACTCAACTCTCGTTTTGACACCTTCTTTGAAGGCACAGATCGCCGGTGATCGATACATTCTCGATTGTGTGGTGCAAAGTGATCCACCTCGATATAATCTCTCAAAGTTTCACTCGACTTTTGCACACACGACTTCAACTCCGTCAATCCTGCTGGTCGTTTGCAAGTTCCTTCAAATGTCCTGACAAACACTAGGGCAAGATCTTCCCAAGTGTAAATACTATCGGGTGCTAATCGATTCAACCACGCCGGCTGAACCCTCCAACATAAGAGGCAAATGTTTCATGGCTACCTCATCGCTGCCACCGCCGATCTGAACAGCCACTCGGTAATCTTCAAGCCAAGTGTCGCTTGGATTCACCATGAACTTATCGACTCGACCGCCAACCTGAAGTTGGGAGGAATCACCGCGCTCGATGGCTCGCTGAAACACTCTGGTCCCGAGACATGAACTCTGCTTTGGAGGAACATCTCTACCATGGCCGCCTCGGTGAGCTCTGTTCGCCGACCAAACCTTGAACGATAATAGATCTCGCATCAAAGCCTGGTTCCTCGGGTCGTTGGAACTCTTCGCCAACACCGTGTTGGCGCGTCGTCGCCCTGCTGCCGAGGAGCGTATGATCCACCCCTTGGGGAGGAGGGCACTCGACATCGATCGCTGCGATCGAATCGGTGCTCATACCGCCGCAGCCCTTGTATCGATCATCACGCTGGCCCCCGTTCCTCGACGCCGGGGCGATCTTGGACTATGGGCGGATCGACTGAATTCGCAGCGACGGATCGGCTGTGAATCCTGTTCCGCGACTGTAATACCACTGAGTTTTGATCTCCTGCCGCCCGGAGCAGATCTCTAATTTGCAGCAAACCTCTACCCGCCTCCGACTAGGAAGGCTGAATTTACTCGCTATACTGGCGGCAGCTGCTAAATTCTGAATCGGAGTTCGATATACCCGAGTTGGCGGTTGAAAGAGCCGACGCCGATCGGATTCTCGAACCCTTGGTCGCAAGGCCGCCGAGTACTCGCTGAAGGTTCTCCATTCGAAAGCGCCAGCCAGGTTTGGCTGTTGCAGATCCTCCAAGGCATGAGCCTCGGGGTTTCTCCAACGATAGGAGTGTGACGTGCATCCATGTTCCGACGGCGAAGCTCTCTCTCTGGAGCGAAGTGAGGGGCTCTGCAAGTACTCTTTGTGGGCTTGTTCGGATCGCTTCCACCGCCACCTCCGCTGGTGCGGGTGAATCCGGGGACTGCGGGTCCATCGACCATCGTAACCTCTGCCGCCGGGCCATCGCTATCGCATTCGGACGCAGTCTCTTCGTGAGCCAGTCGAACAGGCCCAGAGAGATTCGGCGGGCTCGATCGCGCGACTTGGGGTGTGGCCGATCAAGGGCCATCACATGCCTCACCCACCGCTGAAGCCTCGACCGACCGAACGCTTGCGCCGGTGGGAGATCTGGAGCGAAGACGACAGAGCCGACCCATACGGGTCGACGGTTGCCGCAGGAGGACGCGTGGACACACGCGTGAAAGTGTGTCGCCTCGGACGGGAGCGCGCCCACATCGAGTGGAGCCTCCGGGTTGCCGGAGTCGTCGGCGCATTTAATGTGAGCGCACCGAGACGGATCTCGTGGCCGCCAACTAGAACTCCACTTGAAACCATGATGTAGGAGATCGAAGAATCCCCACTTCTCCAACAAATCGCTAGAACACCAGCCCCAAGGTGGGCGCCAACCGTCGTGGTTCTAAGTCCGACAAGAGAATGGGGGTAGGTATGGAGAGGCAAGTTCCTAGCTATGGAGTAGTTGTATACGCAAGGGATTTACGAGTTCAGCCCTTCTCGGAGGAAGTAATAGCCCCACGCCTCGGAGCCCGGAGGCGGTCGGCTGGATTATATGCATATGTGTTACTGTGGGTGCGAACCTTCTACTGTGGAGGGGTGGCTTATATAGAGTGCGCCAGACCTCAGCCAGCCCACGAAAGTAGGGTTTACAGTGCGTTAAGGCTAGGCGCATGGTAACGCCTTACATAAAGTGTCATTAAGATCATAAAGACTATTTAACTACGAGACGCTTTGGGCACCGAGTGGCTCTTGGACTCACGGTGGTCGAGTGGGTCTTCATGGTCGAGTGTCTTTGAATCTGCCGAGTGGAGGCCTACCAGTCGACCGAAGGCCGCTTCTCTTGCGAGTGTCCTTGTGGAGGGTACCTTTGGGCAGGTCTATGACCTTACCCCAGGTACATGACTTCATCAGCTGCCGACCTGCGCTAGACGCATCGTCACTTTGTTGAGCCGAGCTCAACTTCTTCGGATCATCATATTGGCGAGCCGAACAGGAGTCCGGCATCGCGAAGGATAAATCATCACCAACATCGCCGCCCCACGGATTACACGGAGCGGGTACACCGGCATCGCCGCACAGTCACTTCATCAAGCCGGCATTGACCACGTCACGACCTGCATCGGCAGGGCCGCACTGTTGATTCTTCAAGCCGGTGTCCAGCACGCCGACCTACTTCGACTCATCGGCTGACATCGAGGCTTCGACATCTCGGCTGGACCGGGGGCTTCGCCATCAACCTACTCCGGGGACTTCGGCGTCACTAGCCGACCAGCTCCGTCACGTTAGCTGGACCGAGGGGTTTGCCTCGGCAAGCCAACCGTTGCCAGCATCGCCATGTCGTCGCTTTATCGCCCATCAGGAAATGGGTGTGCGGATCGAGTCCCAATTTTGGGAATCACCTTTCTTCGGATTGCTACAACAAATAAACCAGGTGCTATTAATCCTAATATTTTTTGCTTGTTTGGGTTCATTTTTCCCAAGGAATTATTACTCTGGTTTGTCCATCATAAGTACGCAGGTCTATCAAATGGTGGCGGGATTAACGATGGTCGCATGATGGTTCAGTCAGTTTCCGTACATAGTCCGGCGAACGCCGCATCTGGAACTCGGACCAACCTGTGAATTCAGGCTTTGCCACACCTTTACCGCATCACGTCGACGCCCTGCATCGACATTCACTTCGGCGCCAGACCATATTCCTTCCATTACTCACTTTGCATAAATTATTCATTATGCAACGATTTATTATTATTATTATTACTATTATCTCCGATTTGCACTATTTTTTGTGCACAGGAAAATGATCCGGGTTGCGCAGTATCGTCAACTTGGTGTACAGACATACCACGTCACCTCGGTTGGACGGGGGGCTTCGTCAACACTTCATTACCCCATGCCAGGGACTTCGGCATCATTCTGCCGGCCCGCATTGACCGTGCTATGCCGCCACTTCGGAGTGTCGAGCTCTTTGCTCCGCCACCTCGGGACCGGCTTGGGGGATGGAACCTTGTCCCGCACCATGCTCAGACCGCGTCATCAATACCGAACACATTAACCAGCTAAGTTGCCTTCATGCTCAAAGTTTTAAATTTTTAACTTGTGTTCGGTTCGGCCAAGCATTATACTTTTTTGCAAAAAAGTTGCTTGTAAAAAATCTCCTTGTCAAAACTTTGTTAGTGACACACAAATTCAAATACCCCGTTTACTTGGGGGCTTCCTTTATGAAGCTTTTCCTCTTGCATATGATTATACTTGTACGGCTTCGTTCCTTGTTCGTGTATTACGCCACAATATGCACCATATTGACTTAAGTGATTTGCAAGCTGGGTTGCCTCGCCCTGTGTTTATCTCACGCTCCCGATCGCTCGCTAGGGAGTAAAGGAGCACCTCTGCGATTGTCACGATCGGGTCACCCGAGCGGACCTCGACCGGTGAAGCCGAAAGCTAGCGCCTTATTGTTTTCAATTATGGTCGGCACACAACGGAACTCATGAGTACAAAAAATCTATTGCACAAGTCTCATAGTAACAATGAGCACCGAAGAAAGGTATCGATGGGGGTACTATTTTCTTCGAAGATGCTTCTTACACTTCGTCAGTAATATAGCATAAGTTCCCCGAGCGCTTTGTCTCGTTACAGCCTTATGGCCTGATTGCTGGTTATCGGAAACACCATCGATATTCTCGATGTGGAGTACATAACACTTCTCTGCCCTTGGCCAAAGAGGGAGAAGCCGACGGTCGGTTAAGACGCGTATAAAGTTCAGGTGAACACAGATATGATATAAGTACTTGGGTACATAGAATAATTTTACATAAAATTATTTTACCCAAATCACTTGGGGGCTCTTAAATTTATATGAGGCGTTTTATAATAAGTGTTCTTCTTCCTAGTCGTTGCAAAGTTTTTATTATTATTATTTATCACTCCTTTTTTCGACACGAGTGTGTGGTCACTAGCCGGGGAGCCTAATTTGTCTCTCAAAGCCGCTAGAGTTTAGTTTGCTAAACTGGCCTAACGAGAAGTACTCCGCCTTCGGGATAGGAGGTTGAAGTCGTAGGCTGACCCGCTTGAAGTCTTGAGATAGGATGTGTCATGTTAAAGCACGACAGAAGCACTTTTTTTCTTCTAAAGTCCAGTTTTTAGATTGGCGCCGAACACTTGATCTTGTTTGGATGTCAGGTTTTCACTGACGTTTTTTGGTTTTCCAAGCCTATGGCACTTTTAAGCTATTTGTGTGTTTCCAGCATTAGTCTCGTAGTGCAACGCCGGACACCTTTAGATATTCGGCCAAAACATTCTCGATATAGCCATATATGCATCGGTTTCGAATTGTGTCTTCGGTCAATAGTTGGGTTGCCCGGCTCCTGTGCTCGCCTCCTACGCACTTTGTTCAGCTAGGTGTGCAAAGGGAGAACCACTGCGATTGTGCTTCCAGCTCGCATGGTTAAGCACCTCAGTGGAGAAAGCCGAAAACTGACTGTCACAATAGGTGTAAACTGGTCAGCGATCCAACCACTATGTTAAATAACGGGGCGTTCATAACATTGGCTGAAGTGTTTACGGCTTGACCTCGACTGTCGCCGAACACTAACCGGAGGCTAGTAACTGGCCTTCCAACTTTAAGCTCCTATGACTAAGTGAAAGTTATAAAGCCCGCATATCTGATTGCCTCGTTTCCGCTTGCCTTCGGGCACCGAGACGTCGGTTAAGGGTTGTTTTGTTATTGCGGAAACACCCTGTGTAGTATCTACCAAGGGGTAGAAGCCGACGATGGGCCACTTTCAACTGATAAAACGGTCGCAATGGAGCCAAAATAATGATGCAAAGTACTTGGATACATAGAATCATTACACATAATCTGTGATTTTACTCTGGATATCGATCCTTAATTCAGCCACCCGTGCCCACATTAAGGCTCGGGGGCTACTGGGCTTCGTGCTTATTATTTAAAAATATTAAAGGGGTACATCAATCCCCTGATCTGGTGTTGCCACCCGACCAGTGTCTCGGGGGCTACTGCATTGACAATCCAATGCAGAAAATTTAAAGTGCAATATAGTTTTCGAGGAGATTATTATCCTCAGGGTGGTCGGCCGCACCCAACCTGAGTCTCGAGAACTTTGCACACCGCGTTTTTATTCCTAAATATGCTGCCGAGCTGGGACTTGATCCTCAGGCCGATTTTATGACCTGAGTCTCAGAAGCTACTGGGATCAACAGTTTCATATTTTCCTTCAGGTGCATCTCGGATATTAGACCGACACACACCTTGAGGGCTACTGGATATACATATACTGGCTATATATCTCGTCAGTAATTAAATTGCATCAATCGGAAACAAAATCCGCAAACAATCAGCCCAAGCCCAAGGTGGTGCACCACCTCGGAAGCAGTCCGCCATAAAGCTCGGGCGCCATCGGATCCATAGAGGGCATTTCCGGCATTAAGCTCGGCTAAACTCCTTCAAATTTTTTGAACAAAGGTGATATATGACACCTCGGATATAGTCCGGCGTTGGAGCTCGGACCCAGTCCGGCGTTGGTGCTTGGCTGCAAAAGATACCTCGAATGCAGTCTGGCGTGAGAGCTCGGACGCAAGAGGACACTGCCTCCGGGGAACAACTTCTAACCCGACGTGTGGCATAACAATAACAAGGCATTGATAAAGGCCGGAAACTTAGAGGGGCTCCTCGGATGCCCGACGTGTAAACTCTTCTGATGCACTTCGGTGATCCTCAAGATCGAAGATGAGAAGATATGTTGAACCAGTTTTCAAGACCGACAACCGAAGATGAAGAATAGTTCGAAAGAATCGAGGAGCGTCCCCAACTTGAAGACCGGTTCAGGGGGCTACTGACGGTGTCCTGGACTAGGGGGTACTCATCACGTTGTCTCCCGATCAGTTGGATTGGGCCGAGGACCCCCATGGCCGTATACTCATGGGCCAGTTCGGACAGGTACCGCATACAAGGAAGATTCCACAAGACTTGGCGATCAAGACAAGGACTCCTCCCCACCGGCGTATTTGTCTAGGACTCTTGTTATCCTAGGCCTCCGGTGCATTATATAAACCGAGGCCAAGCTAGTCGATAGATCAAATATACAACAATCATACCATAGGCTAGCTTCTAGGGTTTAGCCTCTACGATCTCGTGGTATATCAACTCTTGTAATACTCATATCATCAAGATCAATCAAGCAGGAAGTAGGGTATTACCTCCATCGAGAGGACCCGAACCTACGTAAACATCGTGTCCCCCGCCTCCTGTTACCATCCGCCTTAGACGCACAGTTCGGGACCCCCTACCCGAGATCCGCCAGTTTTGACACCGACAGGGAGGCTTACTGATGTTGATGGAACAGCGGAGAGGCACCGCGATTTTCTGGTGTGTTCAGGGTGATGCAGCGGCCGGATTTGAGGTCAAAGACGAGGCTTAATGGCGGCGGCTGAGTTTGAAGCGCTGGGGCGACGCGAGGAAGACGATGAGACGAAGAGGCACGGGGGGGAGTGAAAATGACCCCCGGCCCTATTTATAAGGTGAATGGATAAGTGGCAGGTGCGGGAATCGAGGAGGTCGAAAAACGGATCTGTAGATGTGCAGACGCCTCGATTTTTGGAGATTCATTAAAGGAGATACATTAAAAGATTTTGGTTCTGTGTAAAGTTAATGGCAGATGACGTCATGGCGGATTATCATGGTCTTGGAAGCTGACATCACAGCGAGTTTCAAGGTTTTGGCGTAGGCATTGAAGAAGGAATTTTTCTAAGTATTGAAGATTGACATGAACAAGTTCAAATCAATCTGGGGCCTAATGTTGGGGATATAACTATTGAGTATAAACCGCCCAGGAGGGGCCGGGTTATACTCATAGTAAGTTATTCATATTGAAGCCCACGAAGACAAGGAGTATGGCGCTTTATGGAAGAGATTTAAAAAGAAGGCCCAAGGCCCAAAGGCGGTTTAGGGTCCGTAGATGTAAACCGCCATATGATGTATGACTTGTGTTGTAAGATAGGAAGGGGTAGAAACCGAGTCGGACATGTTTATGAGCCGGCCAGGATACTGTAAACCGCCGGGCGTCAACCTGTGTATATAAAGGGACGACCCAACGACGGTTTAGGGACAAGAAACATCAGATCGAGAGCCAGGTTTAGCGTATTCGCTCCTTGGTCATCGAAACCCTAGCAATATCACCTGAAACTGGATTAGGCCTTTACCTTCACCGCAAGGGGCCGAACCAGTATAAACTCCCCGTGTCCTTTGTCCCAATTAACCCCTTTAAGTTAACCCATCGCGATGGCTCCACGACTAAGTCCTCACACTAGGACATCTGCCGTGACAATTCCACGATAGATCCTATCTCAGATTTCATGGCCTCAAGCCATTTATTGAAATATGGGCTCATCATAGCTTATTCATAGTTCGTAGGTTCGCCTTGGTCTAGTAACATGACTTCCAGAACAGGATTACCGTACCACTCTGGTGCAGATCATGCTCTGGTTGACCTACGAGGTTTAGTAGCAACTTGATATGAAGTTTCATGATCATTACCATTATCTTCCTCTCTAGTTGGTGTAGGCATCACGGGAACGGTTTTCTGTGATGTGCTACTTTCGAATTCGAGAGAAGGTACAATTACCTCATCAAGTTCTACTTTCCTCCCAGTCACTTCCTTTGAGAGAAACTCCTTCTCTAGAAATGTTCCATTCTTGGCAACAAAGATCTTGCCTTTGGATCTTTGGTAGAAGGTGTACCCAGTTTTTTCCTTAGGGTATCCTATGAAGACGCACTTCTCTGATTTGGGTTCAAGCTAATCAGGCTGAAGCCTTTTGACATCAGTGTCGCAACCCCAAACTTTAAGAAACAACAACTTATGTTTCTTGCCAAACCATAGTTCATACAGTGTCATCTCAACGGATTTAGATGGTGCCATATCTAACGTGAATGCAGTTGTCTCTAATGCATAACCCCAAAACAATAGTGGTAAATCAGTAAGAGACATCATAGATCACACCATATCTAATAAAGTACGGTTACGACGTTCGGACACACCATTACGTTGTGGTGTTCCAGGTGGCGTGAGTTGTGAAACTATTCCACATTGTTTTAAATGAAGGCCAAAGTCGCAACTCAAATATTCTCCTTCGCGACATATCGTAGAAACTTTATTTTCTTGTTATGATGATTCTCCACTAAAATTCTTTGAACTATTCAAATGTTTAAGACTTGTGTTTCATTAAGTAGATATACCCTTATCTGCTCAAATCGTCTATGAAGGTTAGAAAATAACGATACCCGCCGCATGCCTCAACACTCATTGGACCGCATACATCGGTATGTATTATTTCCAGTAAGTTATTGGCTCACTCCATTGTTCTGGAGAACGGAGTTTTTGTCATCTTGCCCATGAGGTATGGTTCACAAGTATCAAATGATTCATAATCAAGTGATTCCAAAAGCCCATCTGCATGGAGTTTCTTCATGATATGACCTAAACGGCAATGCCACAAGTATGTTGCACTATAATTATCAACTTTTCATCTTTTGGCATCAATATTATGAATATGTGTGTCACTACGATCGAGATTCAATAAACCATTCACATTGGGTGTATGACCATAGAAGGTTTTATTCATGTAAACAGAACAACAATTATACCCTGACTTAAATGAATAAAGGTATTGCAATAAACATGATCTAATCATATTCATGCTTAACGCAAACACCAAATAACATTTATTTAGGTTCAACACTAATCCTGAAGGTAGAGGGAGTGCGCGATGGTGATCATATCAACCTTGGAATCAATCCCAACACACATCGTCACCTCGCTTTTACCTAGTCTCTGCAACTCCTATTTCGATTTAATAATCTTAGCAACTGAACTAGTATCAAATACCTAGGGGTTACTATGAACACTAGTAAAATACACATCAATAACATTTATATCAAATATAACATTGTTCACTTTGCCATCCTTCTTATTCGCCAAGTATTTGGGGCAGTTCCACCTCCAGTGACCATTTCCTTCTCAGTAGAAGCACTCAGTTCCAGGCTTGGGTCCAGCTTTGGGCTTCTTCACGGAAGTGGAAACTTGCTTGCCATTCTTCTTGAAGTTCCCTTTCTTTCCATCTCCCTTTTTCTTGAAACTAGTGGTCTTGTTGACCATCAACACTTGATGTTGTTTCTTTATTTCTACCTTCACTGATTTCAGCATCGCGAAGAGCTTGGGATCGTTTTTGTCATCCCTTGCATATTATAGTTCATCATGAAGTCCTAGTAGCTTGGTGGTAGTGACTAGAGAACTCTGTCAATCACTATCTTATCAGGAAGATTAACTCCCACTTGATTCAAGCAATTATAGTACCCAGACATTCTGAGTACATGCTCACTGGCTGAGCTATTCTCCTCCATCTTGTGGGCAAAGTACTTGTCAGAGGTCTCATTGAAGGAAATATGCCCTAGAGGCAATAATAAAGTTGTTATTTTATATTTTCTTATTCATGATAAATGTTTATTATTCATGCTAGAATTGTATTTATCGGAAACCCAAATACATGTGTGAATACATAGACAAACATTGTGTCCCTAGTGAGCCTCTACTTGACTAGCTCGTTGATCAAAGATGGTTAAGGTTTCCAAACCATGGACATGAATTGTCATTCGATACCGGGATCACATCATTAGGAGAATGATGTGATGGACAAGACCCATCCGTTAGCTTAGCATATTGATCGTTCAGTTTTATTGCTATTGCTTTCTTCATGTCAAATACATATTCCTTCGACTATGAGATTATGCAACTCCCGGATACCGGAGGAATACCTTGTGTGCTATAAAGCGTCACAACGTAACTGGATGATTATAAAGATGCTCTACAGGTATCTCTGAAGGTATTTGTTGGGTTGGCATAGATCAAGATTAAGATTTGTCACTCCAAGTATCGGAGAGGTATCTCTGGGCCCTCTCGGTAATGCACATCATAACAAGCCTTGCAAGCATAGTGACTAATGAGTTAGTTACAAGATGATGTATTACAGAATGAGTAAAGAGACTTGCCAGTAACGAGCTTGAACTAGGTATGTGGATACCGACGATCGACTCTCGCGCAAGTAACATACCGATGGACAAAGGGAATAACATATGTTGTCATAACGGTTCGACCGATAAAGATCTTCGTAGAATATGTAGGAGCCAATATGAGCATCCAGGCTCCGCTATTGGTTATTGACCAGAGAGGTGTCTCGGTCATGTCTACATAGTTCTCGAACCCGTAGGATCCGCACGCTTAATGTTCGATGATGATTTAGTATTATATGAGTTATGTGATTTGGTGACCGAATGTTGTTCGGAGTCTCGGATGAGATCACGGACATGACGAGGAGTCTCAAAATGGTTGCGAGGTAAAGATTGATATATAGGATGATAGTATCCGGACACCGGATGTGTTCCGAAGTGTATCCGGTATTTATCGGAGTACCGGGGGGGGGGGTTGCCGGAGCCCCCGGGGGAAATTTATGGGCCATATGGGCCATAAGAGGGGAGCACACCAGCCCAAAAGGGGTCGCCCCCAAGTAAGGAGGCCGAGTGGGAGAAGGGAAAGAGGGGGTTCCCCCCCCCCCCTTTCCTTCTCTCCTTCCTCTTCCCTTTTTCCCCGTCCGGCAATTATAGAAGGGGGAGGCCGAATTGGGGAAGACCCCAAGTAGGATTCGGCCTACTTGGGGTGCCCCTTGGCTGCCTCTCCTCCCCTCCCACCTATATGTATGTGGGGAGGGGGCGTGTAGGACCTTGAAGTATGTCTAGAGGGGGGGTGATTAGACTACTTGACCAATTAAAAACTTAACCTTTTCCCAATTTTAGACTTTGGCAGCTTTTAGCTATCTTTGCACAAGTCAAGCAATCTTCACACAATTCAAGCAAGCATGCAAAGAGTATATGAGCAGCAGAATTTAAAGCATGCAACTTGCAAGAATGTAAAGGGAAGGGTTTGGAGGATTCAAACGCAATTGGAGACACAGATGTTTTTGTCGTGGTTCCGATAGGTGGTGCTATCGTACATCCACGTTGATGGAGACTTCAACCCACGAAGGGTAACGGTTGCACGAGTCCACGGAGGGCTCCACCCACGAAGGGTCCACGAAGAAGCAACCTTGTCTATCCCACCATGCTGTCGCCCACGAAGGACTTGCCTCACTAGCGGTAGATCTTCACAAAGTAGGCGATCTCCTTGCCCTTACAAACTCCTTGGTTCAACTCCACAATCTTGTCGGAGGCTCCCAAGTGACACCTAGCCAATCTAGGAGACACCACTCTCCAAGAAGTAACAAATGGTGTGTTGATGATGAACTCCTTGCTCTTGTGCTTCAAATGGTAGTCTACCCAATACTCAACTCTCTCTCATAGGATTTGGATCTGGTGTAAAGAAGATTTTTGTGGAAAGCAACTTGGGGAAGGCTATAGATCAAGATTCATATGGTAGGAATGGAATATCTTGGCCTCAACACATGAGTAGGTGGTTCTCTCTCAGAACTGGTAAGTTGGAAGTGTAGGTTTGCTCTGATGGCTCTCTCCACGAATGAAGAGGAGGTGGAGGGGTATATATAGCCTTCACACAGAATCTAACCGTTACACACAATTTACCAAACTCGGTGGGACCGAATTAACAAACTCGGTCGGACAGATTTAGTAAACCTAGTGACTGTTAGTGATTTCAGTGGGACCGACATGCAACTCGGTAGGACCGATATGGTTAGGGTTAGGGCATAACGTGATCTCGGTGAGACCGATTACACAAACTCGATGAGACCGATTTTGGTAATTAGCTAACCAGAGAGTTGGTCAGGTAAACTCAGTGGGACCTATTCGCTCTTTTCGGTGAGACCGAAATGTTACAAAAGGGAAACAGAGAGTTTACATTGCAATCTCGGTGGGACCGATCGCTCACTTCGGTTAGACCGAGATCCCTATGGGTGAGACCGATTTGCCTAGGGTTTGTGGCAGTGGCTATGATATTTGAACTCGGTGGCGCCGGATAGAAAGAATCGGCAGGACCGATTTTGACTTTGGGTTTAGGTCATATGTGGATGTGAGAAAGTAGTTGAGGGTTTTTGGAGCATATCACTAAGCACTTGAAGCAAGAGGCTCATTAAGCAACACCTCATCCCTCCTTGATAGTATTGGCTTTTCCTATAGACTCAATGTGATCTTGGATCACTAAAATGTAAAATGTAGAGTCTTGTGCTTTTGAGCTTGAGCCAATCCTTTGTCCTTAATATTTTGAGGGATCCGCTTTCATCAACCATGCCATGCCATTCATTGAGCTTTCCTGAAATATTTGTCTTGGAATAGCATTAGCTCAATGAGCTATATGTTTTTATGAATTACCAAAACCACCTAGGGATAGTTGCACTTTCAATCTCCCCCTTTTTGGTAATTGATGACAACATATAGATCAAATCTTCGACAAATGATAATAAGATTGAAAAACATCGTCGCTTTGAGAAGTATGTGATAAGCAAGAGCTCCCCCTAAATTTGTGCATAGTTTAATATTTGCTTTGGACTGCAAATGCACAAGGAATTAGGCTCATGGATTACTCTTCCATGTCACATACATCTTGGTGGAGCGCTTAAAATAATAAAGATTGAATACATGCACTCATCACCAAGCAAAGTGAATGATCATATAAGGATAAGTAAGATAATATCATCTAACAAGCATAAGTGTAGCTTATGATCAAACACATGATCATCAATGTCTCACAGACAATAGCATAGTATCTCAAGCAATCAAAAGCAAACAAAGTTCAACCAAGAAGACAAGAGAGATCAAAAGCAAACTCTCTCTCTCTCGAAGCCTATGATCTATACATTTTTATCCCCCTTTGGCAACAAGTTACAAAAAAGTTCCTAGAAAATGCATAGTACTATATCGTCTCTCAGGCTTGGTCTTCTGTTGGTGGCATAGAGATGGCTCCTTGGACGAAGACTTCAGTTGATGTGGATGGAGCTGAAGGAGTTGGTGCTGGAGCTGGTTGCACTGGAGCTGTAGCTGGTGCAGATGAAGTGACTCGTGTCTGGCATCGCTCTTCACTAATCTCTGAGCTCGAGGCACTCGGCAAATGCATCAAGAGTTGTCCTGCCCTTCCGCCTCCTGCATGTCATCCTGTAGCTGCTCCACAACCGATGAATCTCGCCATTTTGACATCTAGATCATAGAATTTTTGTTCCATGATTCTTTCCAGGCTCTCCTGGTTTTGAGTTAGGGTGGCCAAACCCTTCTCAATCCTCAGAGTTGATGCTATCAAGTAACCAAGCTGGTCCTGCTTGCTCTTCAAAAATTACTCAGATGCCTACTCTTGAGTTGGCATCTTGGCAGCCTTCTCTTTCTTTGCTTTCTCCTTCTTCTCTTGAGCTTGTACTGATGATGGTTCATTCTCATTCATCACAACTTGATTGTCCTCAAAGTCTGGATAGAGAACAAAGTGTTCCTTATCCAACAGATACTTTCCTGTGCCCATATTTGAGTTAATCAACTCCTGAATTTGTGGGGCATATCCACAACTTCTCTTTTGGTATGCTGCTGTCCTCTTGATAGTCTCAACCATGAGGCTCATGACCTTGAATTTCTGGGGCACATCAAATATGTGTAGCAAATTAATTGCATGCCCTCTGATCATGTTGTGGTCACCTGACTTGGGAAAAAGAGTGTGCCTTAGGATCCAGTTGATCGTTGGCAGCCCTTATGTGACACTCCAAAATTTTTCCTTTTGTTTTCTTCAAAATTTTGTTGGTTTTGAAGGGGGTCTCCAAAATCCTTCCAAAAATCTCTATCAAAAGCTTTTTCCCTCTGGCAAATATTTTACTTTTGCATCTCCTTCAACTCTGGTATTTGGTTTTAAAAATTTGCATCTGATTGCCCTCTTCTCAAGAATTCAAGAAAAATCTTTGAAGTTTATTTTCTTTCAAAAAGAAACTCTAGGAGTTTTTCATCCTCTCCCATACTTGAAATCATTCATGATTTGGCCATGCACCACATGGTAAAATCTTCCCAAATATATCTCCTTCCACTTTGGGCAATCCAAACATTCTGTCTCAACCAGTTCAACCCTCTTCTGAATTTTTATTTCATTTAATTCTCTCCCAAGTCTTTTCTGCCTATTATTTTAAGCCTAGGTAATTTGCAAAGCAAGTACCTTAATGCATTTGAGTTTTGACCTCAAACCAACTCCCTTGGATAGTCCTTGGTACCCACAACCTAGAACTATCAAGATCCACTCCTCTTCTGCTCAAAATTTCAAATTATAGTCTCTGCAAGTTTGGACCAGATTTGCCAAATTTGGTGAAATTCATATCTACACTTCTCCAAAAATTCCACAAATATTCAGGCAGCCTCTAGATGCAATGAGAGGCCCCTCCACCAAAAACCAGCTCAAGGAAAAATCCCTACATGCCTAGATCATTCGTCGAACACCTTGCATGCACTGCTTCATTCATTTTCGCTAAGTTCGAGTTTCATGTCGATCTTCGTCGATAAATTCAGTCACATGTTCACAGTGCACTTGGCACGTTGCTCACGGCCTAGCTTGCTTGTCCGAGCCTCACACGCTGCTTGGCGCGTTCTGGCGCCGGTGGCGCCGCCCGCCTCTCGCGCCGGCGTGTCTTGCGGTGGCGAACCACCGAGCGGCCGACAGGGAGCAGAACGGCGGCATAACGCCGTTCGGCGCCGCCCAAACCCCCTGGTGGCTCCGCGTGGCCATTTCCTCATCAGTGCACGCATGCAGCACCATCGCCGTGGCGCGGCACGCACAGAGCGCGCTCCCTGCCGCCGACGGGGCCGCGCCGCCCCGTTCCGTCGAGCTCCCCCTAAGCAACCAAATCCCGACGCAGTTAGCACCTAAATGGAACCAGGGAACACCCACGACGACGCTCAACCTCTGAACCCTCCCGTGCAACCACAGCACCGACGTAATCAACTCGCCGGAGAACCCCGTTCTCGGCAACCGCGTCGGGGCGGCTATATATAGCACCCCGAGCTTGCCCTCGCCCCCGCACACCTCCTCTACCTCTCCAGACCTCGCCAAGTCCCTGGAAGGGCCACGAGGAGCTCTCCTTCCCGACTCCGCCACCGCGCCGCGGCCTCCACCGTGATTCACTCCGGTGAGGCCATTTTCGGCGCCCTAACCTCGTCAAATAACTTCTCATGCTATCGCGAGGCTAACCCCCTCCTCAATTCCACCTCCGCAGCTCTCTCCGACGAGGTCCACGACCACCGAATCGCCGTCCGCACGGAGCAAGCGCCGCTGCCGACGTGGTACTCGCCGGCGACCACCACCACCTCCCACAGACGCGGAATGGCGCCTCAACACGGAGGTACTCTCCGATCTCCTCGCTTCACTGTGGATCGCCGCCGGCGATCATCATGCTCTCGGCGCCGACGAGCCCCGACTCCTCGCTTGAATTTTCAAACCTGATGGGTGGGACCAGCCCATCAGCCTCTTTTTTTGAATCTCTTCTATGAAAGCGATTTTGGCAAATACGCCCACTCTGAACCGTCTTTTTGGATTTTTCTGCAAAACCCCCTGGAAATTTTCTGTTTCATTACAATTGGGTCCTTGAGTTAAAACCCTTATAACTTCTTAACAAAAAGGAATTTTTGAGTGATTCTTTTTCTTCCTCTTCAAATTTGTGTCTAGTTTTTAACATATTTATTTGAAAAATATTTGGATCAACTTTCTGTACCCCACGGTATTTACGTTAGCGCGTGTATTTTTGTGTACCGTAGATATCAAGGAGGTGACGGAACCGCTGAACTTCGCCGAGCTTGACCCGACTACTCCGAACCAGGCAAGCAAAGTTTGAACTTTTGATATGATGAGTGTCTGAGCATGTTTGCATTATTTTTGTATCATGGCACGTTCACGAGCATTTCGATGATGGTTTATCTCGTGAGCATTGTGGCAAATGAGCTCGATAAATCCATGAGTTCTTGGAAACTTGTTGCATGGCCATGAGTTGGCATGAGTATGGGTAAGATGGCAGTGTTGTAGCATGCCAGGCTTATGCCATATCATTGACTCAGCGTCAACATAAACCGGTCAGATTCCCGTCCGTCTTCCCTTCCGTACTACCACCTGTTTCCCGCAAGGGATACGGCTTAGAAGGTTGTAAACCACTTCCTGGTACACACCAAATCGAGAGGCCAGGATGAAGGTTCCATGGCCCTGGATTAAAGCCTTTCATCCGGTCAGGGGGCATGGGTGTTTCCGGTTGGGACCGAGAGGGGGGCACCCCTTAGAGCGCGCGTAAATAAATTTGATCCCATGCTATTCGAGATTGTGATCTCCCCGTCTCAATGTTTTTCTTAAGCGTTGTCTAGGGTGATTCCTGGCAACGTGAGGTATGATGGGTGTGTGCTAGCTAGTTGTGTTTCCTCTGAAATACCGTAAATGGAACTAGTCCTTCGTGACTACGGAAATCCGTTGGCTGTGGACAATTTTGGTTCAAGCTCTGCAGAGTCAAAATTCTTGAATTCATCTTATTCATATCCAAGTACCACGTTCTTCTCATCTTGTCAAGTGTCAGTCTCGGTGACAGAAACTCCTGAGAACCATTTGAGTATCAAATGTTTATTTTCCTGTGAATGGACTAACCCGATTATTGTCTTGTGATGAACATTTTCCGTGAGCACTATATCTTGTCAGTTATGAATAATGTATTATAAGCCCTTTCGCGATGTCGCCAGACGTCCGCTGCTGCATTGCTGTTATTTATTTTGTTATAAGCCCTTTCGCGATGTCGCCAGACGTCCGATGCGGCATTGCTGTTATTTATTTTGTTATAAGCCCTTTCGCGATGTCGCTCGACGTCCGATCGTGGCATTGCTGCTATTTATTTTATTATAAGCCCTTTCGTGATGTCGCCAGACGTCCGATCGCTGCATTGCTGTTATTTATTTTATTATAAGCCCTTTCGTGATGTCGCCGACGTCCGATCATGCATTGCTGTTATTTATTTTTATTATAAGCCCTTTCTGTGATGTCGCTCAGACGTCCGACTGCGGCACGCGTGCATTTTTATTTCAATATAAGCCCTTTATGAGGCGTCGCTCAGACGCCCGACTGTGGCAATGGTTTGCTTATTTATTCACCCTTCGAGGTGTCGCTTCAGACACCCAATCGGTTTTGAGTTTGCCTTCTTTGGGTTTTTGAGCGGACTACCGCCGACTCCCTTCTTAATTATTTTGCTATACTATTTTAATTGCGCATTGTTAAGATTAACCATGTCGCATTCATGCATTCATTTATTATATCTTTTGTCCGAACTGTCTTGTGAGTACTTTCATAGTACTCACCTGGCTTGTTGATTTGGCCAGATGCTGACGAAGGCGATCTCATGGATGAAGAGTTCGATAGCGAGTCCGACGCCTAGAGGAATCGGTCAGTCTCGTCGTATGCACCTCGGATTAGTCATTGTGATATATCCGCTTCCGCTACCCAAATAAATCCATCGAGCCTCACCTAGACGCCGATGAGCCGCCAAAGGCTTGAAGAGACTTGTTAACCACCCCACTGTGTTATTCCACCAACCACTCATATCTCGAGTCAGTAGTATTTCCACCACCACACCGTTGTGTCTTATCCGCCATCATGTATAATTATTGGCGTGTTGTAATAATTAGTTGGGCATCTTCATCCGACCCTGTAATATTGTAATGCTACCGCATCTTGTATCAAAGTTTTGTCTACCGATATGGAGGATTTTCCTCAAATTGATTTCATAGGTCGGTTGTTCAATAAATATTTTTATTGAAAACCGGTCGTGACAAGCTTGGTACCGAGCCAGCTGACTATAGGAAGCCACTAGGTGCGATCGCTAATCGCTTATTAGCATAATAGAGCTATTTATTATTTTTACAAATGTAGTCAATTTCGGCGATCAAGATAAATTTATGATTTGACTACTTAGGATTTTTGCCTACTTTTGTAGATGGCCAGCAACGATTGCGAAGTCGCAGATGTTCGCCAACATGCCCGATGGGTTCGCAAGCTTCTCTCCTTCATCGTCCAGTCGCGATGGGGCTGAGAAAGCGCCAGCCTTCTCCTCTCTCAAAGACAAGGTCAATGACCGTCTAACCATGCACCAAGCCGCGGTGGAATTCAAGAGAGGACGAGTTGAGCGACACCGTTCGTGGGGAGAGCCATGCCCATAGAGAAGCATGCACTGCAGATGGCAGCCCGTGAGGCGATAGCTCGCCCTGTGGATATCCTTCCTTCGATGAAGACTCGTCGCTACCGCTACCTGCCATGTCACGTGCCATACACCTGCCACTACGCTTCTCTTGCCCCTGAGGAGAACGGGACGAGGCTTTGAGATGCTCATCGAGTATCTCCGAGCTTTGGAGGCAGCCTTCGACAACCTGGTGGACGACTTTAGTAGCTGCCGATGGACTCAGTCCATGGCTGTGCCGCCAACAGAGGGAACTCCTGCGCGCTGCACCGCCACTGACTTTCGTCTCGTCATCAGCATCGTTCGCTCCTACTGCCCGCACCGCTACTCGTCGCCTGCCTACCATGGAAGAGTTCAACCATGTCATTGTGCCTACTCCAGTTTGTTCTGCACCACCCCTCGTGCCCGCTCAGATTCGAGTTGTCCCACACAGGGCACCTGCTCCACCAACTCCGCGCAGCACCTCTCGTCTGGAGCCTATCTCTGAAGAGGAGGTTGAGTCCCCAGCCTCTCTACGCCTCACCCTTGGCAGGCCAAGGGAAATCCTTACCATCTCCGACTAAGTATGCTTAGCCGCCATGCGATGTACCGTCTTGTACGATACGTTTATATGTAATAGACTGTGAGAAGTAGTTTGTTTGCGCATCATGTAGGATCTGGAGGAGTGCACTAGACTAAATAACATGTCAGGATTTATGTACGCATATCCTAAGTGATGTATTGTATAATTACTGCTTGCGTGTAAGATATGTAATGGACAGTCCTTCTCCGTGCGCAAACGTATTTTCTCTTGAAAAATCTTGGAGCATTTGCAACTTTTTGCATCCTCTTGAATTTATTGATTTTTGCGACTCAATTTCTTTTCTTATGAGTGTTTCAAAATATATCCCCAGAGTAAACTATGTCTCTTCCTTGGATGCGCTCCATGCCAACTCCGACAGAGGAAAATTATGGCACGCCCTCAGCAACAATTTCACACAGGATGATAAATCAACAGGATGGTGAAACGGCACTTTCCCAAATGTGTCGCCTTTATGAACAAACTCAGCAGCAACATCAGAGATCTCGAACCAAATCATCAATATGGGAAATTACCGTGGACGAGATCAGCAGCAATCCAAGTTATCTCGAGCTACGTAAGACGCGTCCCCAAACATTTTCTCACACTGACAAACCTCTGGAAGCCGAGGAATGGCTTCGAGACATGGAGAGGAAATTAATTATCGCCCAGTGTTCAGACCTTGAGGAAGTGCTTTATGCTCCGCACTATCTCACTGGAGCAGCCGCATCGTGGTGGGAGAATTTTCTACACATGCACCCCAACGAAAATAATATATCATGGGAGGAATTTAAGGAAGGTTTTCGTGGGGCACATATTCGTAAGAGTCTTATGAAGATCAAAAAGAGAGAATTTGATGACCTCAAGCAAAGAACAATGACAGTGTCGGAATACAACAGTCAGTTTACCCTGTTGTCTCGCTACGCCAACGAGGAACGTATGTCAGAAAACACAAAGATGGAGAAATTCCTAGACGGTCTAACACCCGCGCTTAAATGTCAATTGGTCGTACACACATTTCCAGATTTTAAGACGCTGGTGGATAAGGCCATTACCTTGGAAAATGAGAGATGCAACTTAGAAGATTTTCGCAAGCGGAAGAGGGACCAGTCCAAACACACCCGCAATCACCTCAACAAGACGGATGTTCAGAAAAACTGGACACCCAAACCCACGGCAAACGTCTCGCGCCCAATCAAGAATCTCCACGCAAGGGACAAGGAGTTCACATACCGCCCAGGCGTTACCTGTTACGCTTAGGAGAAGAAGGGCACTATGCCAAGCAAGTGCCCCAAGCCAAGGAACTCGCCCCAAAGCCGAACAACGGAGGCAATAATTCGCACCAAAGCGCAACAATTTCAACCCAAACAACAACCACAGGAAGGGTCATCCGAACCACGTGACTAAAGAGGAAGCACAAAATGCCCCGGATATCGTGACTTGGTACGTTTCCGTCAACACAATACCTGCCATGGTTTTGTTTGATTCGAGCTTCACTCGCTCGTTTGAAAAGTTTTGCTTTGCAAAATAATTTTCGATGCTTCCCTTGGGAAAATCTATGATCGCCAAGTCCCCGAATTAAGCAAGTTACCCAATTATTGCTGTGGTGTGGTTATCAAGTTTGAAGGGTTGAAGTTTCATGCAAATCTTATCGTATTGGAAAATAAAGGACTGGATGTCATCTTAGGGATGGATTGGTTAACCACCAACAAAGGTTTTATTGACTACTTCAACAGGACCGTAATTCTCACCCATCACCACGGGAAGACCATAAAGGTTTCAGCCAAGGAAAGAAAAATATCCCGGCAACCGAGATTGAACAAGGTGGATATTTCTGAATTGAGCAAGGTTCCAGTAGTGTGTGAATTTCCAGATGTATTCCCCGAAGAACTACCAGGCATGCCACCAGATCGAGAGATAGAATTCAGCATCGAGCTAGCACCCGGAACCGCTCCCATATACAAGAAACCATACCGAATGGCACCATCCGAATTGGTGGAACTGAAGAAGCAAATAAAGGAACTGTTGGAAAAGGGGTACATACAAGCCAGTTCCTCACCTTGGTGTTCACCAATTTTATTCGCCAAAAAGAAGGATGGAACACTATGATTGTGCATAGACTATCGAGCGCTAAACATGGTCATGATCAAGAACAAATATCTGATGCCACGAATAAATGATTTATTCGATCAACTCGCTAAGGCCAAGGTGTTCTCAAAGATTGACTTGAGATCGGGATACCATCAACTGAAAGTACGAACCGAGGATATACCCAAGACCGCTTTCACCTCCAGATACGGATTGTACGAGTTCACCGTAATGCCATTCGGACTAACAAACGCCCCCGCATATTTTGTTCACCTCATGAACAAAGTATTCATGAAGTTTATGGATAAGTTTGTTGTGGTATTTATCGATCATATTCTGGTATACTCCAAAACACCAGAAGAGCACGCTGAACATGTCCGAATTGTACTAGGGGAACTCAGGAAACATCAATTGTGCGCTAAATTCAGCAAGTGTGAATTTTGGCTAAAGCAAGTAGGTTTTCTGGGCCACGTACTGACTCAAGAAGGTATTGCCGTAGACCCGGAAAAAGTCAAGGCCGTACTTGGCTGGAAGCCACCAGCCAGCGTGACGGATGTACGAAGTTTCTTGGGTATGGCAGGATACTACCAAAGATTTATTGAAGGACTCTCCACCATAGCAAAGCCAATGACGCAACTACTCAAGAAAGATAGGAAGTTTGAATGTATGGAATCTTGCGAGAAAAGTTTCCAAGAACTGAAGAGGAAACTGATGACAGCACCAGTGCTAATTGTGCCCGATATACACAAAATTTTGAGGTATTTTGTGACGATCTCGAAAGGCCTCGGTGCGATTGATGCAAGAAGGCAAGGTTGTCGCATATGTTTCCACATAACTTCGCAAACATGAGGAAAATTATCCTACACATGACCTGAATTAGCAAAGTGACTCATGCATTCAAGGAATGGAGACACTTTTACTTGGTAATCGCTAGAAATATACACGGACCACAAAAGCCTCAAGTATATTTTCACACAACCAGAACTAAATTTACGGCAACGACGCTGGTTGGAATTAGTAAAGGATTATGATGTTGGGATCCACTACCACCCGTGCAAAGCAAATGTTGTAGCAGATGCTCGAGTCGAACCCGGTCCCGACAACGACAAGATGCCGATTTAAGACCTGAATTCCAGCAAGAATTGCAAAGCTCAATCTGATGGTGGTCACCAAGGCAAGTGTGTCAAACTTAGAATTACAGCCTACCCCGATAGAGAAGGTTAAAGAGGCTCAATGTGGACACCCCAGCATTGAAGGCATAAAGCATAAGATGAAATTGGGCAAGGCCTCAGAATTCATTATTGATGAGCAAGGAATATTGTGGTATGGGAATAGGCTTTGCGTACCAAATATCCATGACCTTAAGCAGCAAATCCTGGCTGAAGGCCACACCGCTCCATATTCAATCCATCCTGGAGGAACAAAAATGTACAAAGATCTTCAGGAAACATTTTGGTGGCATGGTATAAAAAGAGACATAGCCACGTTTATTGCATGTTGTGACTCTTGTCAACGCATCAAGGCCGAGCACCAGAAACCGGTCGGGCTATTGCAACCAAATAAGATACCCGAGTGGAAATGGGACGAGATTGGAATGGATTTTATTGTTGGACTACCTCGGTCACGACACGGACATGATGCCATATGGGTCATCACTGATAGACTGACTAAAGTAGCACACTTCATCCCCGTGAAGACAACACACACCACTCAGAAGCTTGCTAGGCTCTACCTCTCTCGTATCGTTTGCTTACATGGAGTCCCAAAGAAAATAATCTCGGACAGAGGCACTCAATTGCCTCCGGTTTTGGGATCACTTACAACAAGCTCTGGGAACTCAGCTGGCATTCAAGACCGCATACCATCCCTGCATGATGGGCAAACCGAGCGAGTAAACCAGATTCTAGAAGATATGCCGAGAGCATGTGTCCTCACCTATGGGACCAGTTGGGAGGAGAGCTTACCATACGCAGAATTCACATATAACAACAGCTATCAGTCCAGCCTGCAAATGGCACCATTTGAAGCTCTGTATGGACGAAGATGTCGTACCCCGCTAAATTGGTCGGAAACCGGAGACAGCCATATCTTCGGCCCAGACCTGCTCAAAGAGGCGGAAGATAAGGTCAAGGTAATTAAGGACCGACTCAAGGCAGCCCAAAGTCGACAAAAGAGTTATTACGATCAGAAGCATCATGGAATCCATTTTGAACCCGGTGAATTTGTGTACCTACGAGTATCCCCTATGAGAGGCATGCACCGATTCAAGATTAAAGGGAAGCTAGCGCCAAGATTCATCGGACCTTTCTGCATAGTAGCACGAAGAGGCACGGTGGCTTACCAGCTAGACTTACCCGAAGAATTATCCGACATCCACGACGTATTCCACGTCTCCCAATTGAGGAAGTGCGTAAGCAACCCAGAGAAACAAGTACCCCATAAAAACATTGACGTGCAACCAGACCTTACGTATCGGGAGCATCCAATAAAAAATTTGGAAGAGTCAGAAAGGAGAACCCGACAGAAAACCATCAAGTTCTTCAAGGTTCAATGGAGCAACCACACCGAGAGTGAAGCCACTTGGGAAAGAGAGGATTTCCTTCGGGCAGAGCACCCACAATTATTTGAGGATCAACTGGAATCTCGGGGACGAGATTTTTCCTAAGGGGGTAGGTGTTGTGACACTCCAAAATTTTTCCTTTTGTTTTCTTCAAAATTTTGTTGGTTTTGAAGGGGGTCTCCAAAACCCTTCCAAAAATCTCTATCAAAAGCTTTTTCCCTCTGGCAAATATTTTACTTTTGCATCTCCTTCAACTCTGGTATTTGGTTTTAAAAATTTTTATCTGATTGACCTCTCCTCAAGAATTCAAGAAAAATCTTTGAAGTTTATTTTCTTTCAAAAAGAAACTCTAGGAGTTTTTCATCCTCTCCCATACTTGAAATCATTCATGATTTGGCCATGCACCACATGGTAAAATCTTCCCAAATATATCTCCTTCCACTTTGGGCAATCCAAACATTCTGTCTCAACCAGTTCAACCCTCTTCTGAATTTTTATTTCATTTAATTCTCTCCCAAGTCTTTTCTACCTATTATTTTAAGCCTAGGTAATTTGCAAAGCAAGTACCTTAATGCATTTGAGTTTTGACCTCAAACCAACTCCCTTGGATAGTCCTTGGTACCCACAACCTAGAACTATCAAGATCCACTCCTCTTCTGTTCAAAAATTTCAAATTATAGTCTCTGCAAGTTTGGACCAGATTTGCCAAATTTGGTGAAATTCATATCTACACTTCTCCAAAAATTCCACAAATATTCAGGCAGCCTCTAGATGCAATGAGAGGCCCCTCCACCAAAAACCAGCTCAAGGAAAAATCCCTACATGCCTAGATCATTCTGTCGAACACCTTGCATGCATCTGCTTCATTCATTTTCGCTAAGTTCGAGTTTCAGATGTCGATCTTCGTCAAGAATTCAGTCACATGTTCACAAATGCACTTGGCACGTTGCTCACGGCCTAGCTTGCTTGTCCGGAGCCTCACGCGCGATGCTTGGCGCGTTCTCGCATCGGTGGCGCCTGCCCGCCAAGGCCCGGCGTGTCTTGCGGTGGCGAACCACCGTGGCGGCCGACAGGAGCAGAACGGCAGCATAACGCCGCTCGAGCCGCCTAAACCCCGGTGGCTCGCGTGGCCATTTCTCGCCAACAAGACGATGCAGCACCATCGCCGTGGCGGCACGCACTGAGCGCGCTCCTCGCCACCGATGGGCCCGCCGCCTGTTCCGCCAAGCTCCCCCTAAGCAACCAAATCCCGACGCAGTTAGCACCTAAACGGAACCAGGGAACACCCACGACGACGCTCAACCTATGAACCCTCCAAAGGCAACCACAGCGCTGCCAGAATCACCTCGCCGGAGAAGCCGTTCTCGGCAACCGCCTCGGGGCGGCTATATATAGCACCCCGAGCTTGCCCACGCCCCCGCACACCTCCTCTACCTCTCCAGACCTCGCCTCCCCGACTCCGGCCACGAGGATCTCTCCTTCCCCGACTCCGGCCACTTCGTTCCGCCTCGGCCTCCACCGTGATTCACTCCGGTGAGGCCATCTCCGGCGCCCTAACCTCGTCAAATAACTTCTCATGCTATCGTGAGGCTAACCCCCTCCTCAATTCCACCTCCGCAGCTCTCTCCGACGAGGTCCACGACCACCCGAATCACCGTCCGCCGGAGCAAGCGTCGCCGCCGACGTGGTACTCGCCGGCGACCACCACCACCTCCCACAGACGCTGAATGGCGCCCTGAACATGGAGGCACTCACCGATCTCCCTGCCTCACCGTGGATCGCCGCCGGCGACCACCGCGGCTCTCGGGCGCCGACGAGCCCTGACTCCCTCGTTTGAATTTTCAAACCTGACGGGTGGGACCTGCCCGTCAGCCTCTCTTTTGTTTTTTTTGAATCGTTTACTGAAAGTGTACTTTGGCAAATACGCTTCCACTCTGAACCGTTTTTCTGGATTTTTCTGCAAAACCCCCTGGAAATTTTCTGTTTCATTACAATTGGGTCCTTGAGTTAAAACCCTTATAACTTTTTAACAGAAAGGAATTTTTGAGTGATTCATTTTCTGTCCTCTTTAAATTTTTTTCTAGTTTTTTATCATAGTTATTTGAAAAATATTTGGATCAACTTTCTGTACCCCACGGTATTTACGTTAGCGCGTGTATTTTTGTGTACCGTAGATACCGAAGGAGGTGACGGAACCGCGAACTTCGCCGAGCTTGACCCCGACTACTCCGAACCAGGCAAGCAAAGTTTGAACTTTTGATATGATGAGTGTCTGAGCATGTTTGCATTATTTTTGTATCATGGCACGTTCACGAGCATTTCGATGATGGTTTATCTCGTGAGCATTGTGGCAAATGAGCTCGGTAAATCCATGAGTTGTTGGAAACTTGTTGCATGGCCATGAGTTGGCATGAGTATGGGTAAGATGGCAGTGTTGTAGCATGCCAGGCTTATGCTATATCGTTGACTCAGCGTCAACATAAATCGGTCGATTCCGTCTGTCTTCCTTCCGTATCGCCACCTGCTTCCGCAAGGGATACGGCTTAGTAGGTTGTAAACCACTTCCTGGTACACACCAAATCGAGAGGCCAGTATGAAGGTTCCATGGCCCTGGATTAAAGCCTTTCATCCGGTCAGGGGGCATGGGTGTTTCCGGTTGGGACCGAGAGGGGGGCACCCCTTAGAGCGCGCGTAAATAAATTTGATCCCATGCTATTCGAGATTGTGATCTCCCCGTCTCAAATTTTTTCTTAAACGTTGTCTAGGGTGATTCCTGGCAACGTGAGGTATGATGGGTGTGTGCTAGCTAGTTGTGTTTCCTCTGAAATACCGTAAACGGAACTAGTCCTTCGTGACTACGGAAATCCGTTGGCTGTGGACAATTTTGGTACAAGCTCTGCAGAGTCAAAATTCTTGAATTCATCTTATTCATATCCAAGTACCACGTTCTTCTCATCTTGTCAAGTGTCAGTCTCGGTGACAGAAACTCCTGAGAACCACTTGAGTATCAAATGTTTATTTTCCTGTGAATGGACTAACCCGCTTATTGTCTTGTGATGAACATTTTCCGTGAGCACTATATCTTGTCAGTTATGAATAATGTATTATAAGCCCTTTCGCGATGTCGCTCAGACGTCCGATCATGCATTGCTGTTATTTATTTTGTTATAAGCCCTTTTGCGATGTCGCTCGACGTCCGATTGCGGCATTGCTGTTATTTATTTTGTTATAAGCCCTTTCGCGATGCCGCTCAGACGTCCGATCGCGGCATTGCTGTTATTTATTTTATTATAAGCCCTTTCGTGATGTCGCCAGACGTCCGATCTGTGCATTGCTGTTATTTATTTTATTATAAGCCCTTTCGTGATGTTGCTCGACGTCCGATTGCGGCATTGCTGTTATTTATTTTATTATAAGCCCTTTCGTGATGTCGCCGGACGTCCGATCATGCATTGTTATTACTTTCATTATAAGCCCTTTCGTGATGTCGCCAGACGTCCATCATGCACGCATGCATTTTTATTTCAATATAAGCCCTTTATGAGGCGTCGCTCAGACGCCCGACTGTGCCAATGTTTTTCTTATTTATTCACCCTTCGAGGCGTCGCTTCAGACACCTGATCGGTTTTGAGTTTGCCTTCTTTTGGTTTTCGAGCAGACTACCGCCGACTCCCTTCTTAATTATTTTGCTATACTGTTTTTATTGGGCATTGTTAAGATTAACCATGTCGCATTCATGCATTCATTTATTATATCTTTTGTCCGAACTGTCTTGTAGTACTTTCATAGTACTCACCGGCTTGTTGATTTGGCCGATGTTGTGAAAGCGATCTCATGGATGAAGAGTTCGATAGCGAGTCCGACGCCTAGAGGAATCCCGGTCGGTCTCGTGCGACCCTCGGATTAGTCATTGTGATATATCCGCTTCGCTACCCAAATAAATCCATCGAGCCTCACCTAGACGCTTGATGAGCCGCCGAGGCTGAGAGACTTGTTAACCACCCTAATCGTGTTATTCCACCAACCACTCATATCTCGAGTCAAGAGTATTTCCACCACCACACCGTTGTGTCTTATCCGCCATCATGTATAATTATTGGCGTGTTGTAATAATTAGTTGGGCATCTTCATCCGATTTCGTAATATTGTAATGCTACTGGCATCTTGTATCAAAGTTTTGTCTACCGATATGGAGGATTTTTTCATAGGTCGGTTGTTTAATAAATATTTTTATTGAAAAACCGGTCGTGACACCTGACAGAAGAAAATGGACTGACCCAAACTTGAAAGTCTCAAGAGCTTTGTCTGGGATCTCCTTGTACATATGTGACATAGAATTGTGATACATCTTTTTCTTGGCATAAACGTCCAAGTCATCTTCATTCTCCTTTGGGGCATTGATCAGATTGGCCCATTCCTCAATAGTTGATTGGTATCTCGTTCCTTCAGACATCCAAACTATCCTGCCATCTGGATAGAAATGTGCTGTGGAGTAGAATTGCATAATGAGCTCATCATTCCAGTTTCTGAGCTTCTGCCCAACAAAGTATGCAACTCCACACGCACTGAAGCTGTCATACACTCCAGGATAATGTTCTTCATTCTCCTTTATGTAGATCCAGTCGACCCACCTCATATCACATACTATAGGCTTCTTGTCCAACAAGATTGTCTCATAGAAATCCTGATGTTCCTTTGTGTGGAACCTGTAATCAACATCAGTCCTTCTCCTGGTGGCATATGGATCTGACTCTTTCCATAGCCTCAACCCTGAGTCTCTATTGATTTTCATGTTCTAAGCCACAGGATGAGCATCATTGTGGTCTGGAATCTTGGGTTTGAGCTTCCTCAGGACTTGTCCTTCATCATCTTCCTCAGCAGCAACATCAGGCACTGGGGCCTCGTTCTTTTCAGCAGCAGATATGTTCCTGGTATTCCTCTTAGGTGCACTCTTGGGCTTGGAGGCAGCTTTGGGTGCTTCTTTGGGCATTGATGTTGCAGCCCCTGACTTTATAGCATCACCCATCAGCTTATGTACCTTGGGTGCTGGTGCAGCAACCTATTCTTCTTCTTCTTCTTCCATCATGGAAGGCTTTCCAATCACTCTGGCCATGGTCTTCTTGACCCTTTCCTTCCTTTTCTTTCCTTCTGCAGCAGGCTCTTTGGGTTGGGATTCCAAAGATGCTTGAGTGGAGGCTATGGCTTTAGACATGGGTTGTCTTCCTGCTGGCCTTTTGACCTTCAGTCCTGGCTTAACTTCAGCTGAGCTATACTCCTTCTTGAGCACTTTCTTCTTTGAAATGGCCTCATCTTCTACTGCCACATAATCCTCATCCTCAGATTCTAAGGTTCTCTTCTTCCTTGTCCTGGTGGCAGCTTTGGGCAAATTGCTGGGAGTGCTTCTGCTTCCCTCATCTGAGCTGCTAGAGGGACTAGTGCCCTCACTCATCTGAATCTGCTCCTCTGACTTGTTCTAGCTGTCACTTTGGTCTGACATGTTGCAAACACTGACAGCAGACCCTATGAATAGTTATAGATGAGATAGAGTGGATGAGTATCACAAAATGCAGAGATTTTTGCAAAAGAATGATTCAAAAACTTAGTTTTAGTTTACCACAAAAAGCATTTCGGATCAACCGATTTTCAAACTCGGTGATACCGAAGCAGTTTTGGAACCTAAACTAGTGAACTCGGTCAGACCGAGTCACAGTTCGGTGGCACCGAGTCTGCTAGGGTTTCACAAAGTTCTAAAATCGGTCACACCGATTAGCAATTCTTGGTTAGACCGAGAGTTACTAGTGCAATGGCGTTAGCCGAATCGGTGGGACCGAGTTTTTCAACTCGGTGGGTCCGAGATGGTTTCGGCGGAAACCTAACCCTAAATTTTCAAATCGCATCTATTCTAAGGATTGTTTTGACTCGATAGAGGTGTTTCAATCGTGGCAAGAATCGTAATGAACACAATGTGCTAGGAATCAGACGAGGATAGCACTGTGATCGAGTTCATACCCTAGTTCAGCGATGAACTCGCTACGGCGGCAACGGCGGAGATGAAATCCGTTGACGGTGGAGACCTGCGACAGGAGGCGGCTGGCGACGAGGTCGACGATCCGGAGACCTAGAAGGCAGAGCGAGCTATGCGCGGGCAAAGTGGTTTGGAGAAAGTTTTCCAAAATTTTGCCCATGTGAATATATAGCCCGACACTGTCGGTGTGACCGAATGGAACAACTCGGTGGCACCGAGATGCATAACTGTTGACAATTACAGCAACTCGGTGTGACCGAAAAGTTCAAATCGGTTGCACCGAGATTGAAAACCTAGATCGACTTAGTGATCTCGGTATGACCGAAATGGGGGAATCGATCAGACCAAAAAGCACAAATAAGTTTTGGAAGTTTAAGTCTATGACGAATCGGGGACTCCGAGTGCTCCTCACACAGAGTGGTTCGAATCTGACTTGATCAAATTTTGTGATGTAGCATGAATAGAGTTTGAGACGATAAAAGCATAGATAGCTAGAGAAGGTTCTTAGGCATTCTTGTCCATCCACTTGGCCAAAGAAAAAGAAACCAATCAATCAAAACAACAAGTAGATGTCCTCGAATGAGTAAAATATGCAACCAACATGCTCACACAATAAAATGACAAATGAAATATGTGACAAAGCATGCACAACCAATCCTAGCATCTATCAAACAATTGGCGATGACTAGGTAATGTATATATGAGTATATTGACTTAGGAGTCAAATGAGAACATTTGATCATAGGTCATACTCATCGTTTAAGCTCAAGTGGGGCTACCACTTTTACATAATGTTTTGATGTGTTCACATCATTAGAGTTACTTTGACTCAATTATTAGAGTTAAGCTCCCCCTAGATGTGAGATCCCCCCTTAGAGGGATGAACTAACCTTGGGTTTTGTCGATGATGACTTCATGTAGGTGTTGAAGATGTGGATGCTCAATGTTGATGTAGATCATTTGGAGCAATCCTTTGGAGTGAGTTGCACTTTCAATACCTACATGGGTTAGTCCCACAAGGAACAAACAAGAATATCCATAGACATAGAGTGATGCACACACAAGATGATGTCCATGAAAACATTAGGTTACCTTGTCCCTTGCCTTACCAACATGAGGGTTTTGTGACTCCTTGAACTAGTGCAAGATATGGAAGTTGATTGCACTTGTCCTTGCCATAATGATATGAGTGAAGAATGTTGGCGGAGTCACCCTCAAGAACACTCTAGTTCTTCTTCTTCGGGATCCACATCATCTTGATGGGAATCCTTGGAGTTGTAGTTGTACTTGATGAAGTAGAACTTGATGTAGTCTTGGGAACCCACTTGACCAAGGCCTTAGGTGCTTCTTCAAATGCATCAATCTCCTCTTGAAGCTTGTCCTTGCCTTTGTTCTTGTGGTCTTGTGGTGGAAGATCATCTTGTGCTTGTGTTCCCTTGAAGGAAGTAGGATCATACTTCTCTTGTTGAGGAACAAACTTCGTATTGGGGTATTGATCTTCTTCCCACTCAAATCCATTGGCATTGAACATTCGTTCAAAACCAACACCTTGATTCTTCCAGTGCCTTCCTTGCTTGCGTACAATTTCCTGGAATTGCTTACTCCCGTCAAGGCTCTTGTATACACCTTTCTCTATAATTCCCTTCAATAAGTTGTTTTCTTTCTCAAGTGTAACTTGGCTAAGAGAATCATTAGTGGAATCAAGAGAACTACTAGAAGCAACAATATTGGATTTAGCATTATTATTGTTACTACTAGAGGACGAATCTTTCTTGTTCTTGTTACTAGACTTGACTTGAGGCATGTAAGTAGATAAGAGTAAACGCTTGGCAATGTAAGAAGAACTTTTCTTACGGAGATCATCATTGATTGCCTTTAAGAACTCATGCTCTTGCTCAAGATTGAGCTTTTCAAAGCATAACTTCTCATCAGCCCTTAAAAGTTCTCGATGATCTTCGAAGATAGTTTCATGAGCTAACTTAAGAGTGTTTTGTTCTTTAGTTAGAAGCTCAATCTTGTCCTTATCATTGTCATTCGTTTTATCTTGATTAGCATGATTAATTGACGTTTCATCATAGTATTCATCACTAGAGTTGTCAATAAGTAAATCATCATCACCTAACAAGTCATATTCATCACTATTAAAATCAACATACTCGGGGTGTGTTACCTTAGGACCTTTGGCCATGAAGCATCTTCCAATTCCTTCATTTGGTGAATCAAATATGTCATAGGAGTTGGTTGACACAAGTGCTAGACTGGCAACACCTTCATCTTGAGTATATTCGGAGTCGGAGTGATAGCTTCTCTCGGAGTGATTGTCGGAGTCGGAGCCGGATACCCATTCACCAACATGAGCTTGGTGTCTTCTTTTTGTGTAGCTCTTTGATGACTTGTCCTTCCTTTCCGAATCCTTGCTTCTCCGTGAGGGTCTTCTTTCATAACGATCATCTCTACTCCTTCTCTCTCTTGGTGGTGATTCTTCTCTTCTACTTCTTCTTTTTGGAGAATCTTCTCTTCTTTTGTAGGATGCCGTACACTCATTGGAATAGTGTCCAGGTCTCCCACAATTGTAGCAATTGCGCTCTCGACTAGAAGATCTTTTGTCATTGTAGGACCTTGACTTAGAGCTTCTTTCATTGCTTCTACTCTTGTAGAATTTGTTGAAGTTCTTCACCATTAAGCTCAATTCTTCATTGAAGGTTTGTTTCTCCCTTCATGATGTGGGGGCTTCACATGAGGCTTTGTAAGCACCACTTGACTTGTTGTGAAGTTCCTCCTATCCTTGAGTGACATCTCATGAGCAACAATTCTTCCAATGACTTCCGTTGGCTTGAGATCTTTGTAATTTGGCATCATTGGGATCAATGTGCACACGGTATCATATTTTCCATCCAATGCTCTTAGGATCTTCTTGATGATGAATCTGTCGGTCATCTCTTCACTTCCTAAGCCGGCAATCTCATTTGTGATAAGAGCAAGCCTAGAGTACATTTCAGCAACACCTTCACCATCCTTCATTTTGAACTTGTCAAGCTGACTTTGGAGCACATCCAACTTGGATTCCTTGACGGAGTCGGTACCTTCATGCATATCAATCAAAGTATCCCAAATTTCCTTTGCATTCTCAAGACGGCTGATTTTGTTGAATTCTTCGGGGCATAAGCCATTGAAGAGGATATCACAAGCTTGAGCATTGTATTGCAGCATCTTCAATTCATCCGCACTAGCTTCACGGTTTGGTTCTCTCCCATCAAAGAATTCACCTTGCAAGCCAATCAATAGCCCAAACAGCGGGGTTATGTCCAAGAATATGCATTTTCATCTTATGCTTCCAACTAACAAAATTAGTGCCATCAAAGTAAGGACCTCTACGGTGATAATTTCCCTCGCTAGACGCCATACTCTCCTAGGTTGTGAAACCAAGGCTATGACCACCAAAAGCTATGGAAATCAAAGCAAATGGAGACCAAAGCTCTGATACCACTTGTAGGACCTTGAAGTATGTCTAGAGGGGGGTGATTAGACTACTTGACCAATTAAAAACTTAACATTTTCCCAATTTTAGACTTTGGCAGATTTTAGCTATCTTTGCACAAGTCAAGCAATCTTCACACAATTCAAGCAAGCATGCAAAGAGTATATGAGCTGCGGAATTTGAAGCATGCAACTTGCAAGAATGTAAAGGGAAGGGTTTGGAGGATTCAAACGCAATTGGAGACACGGATGTTTTTGTCGTGGTTCCGATAGGTGCTGCTATCGTACATCCACGTTGATGGAGACTTCAACCCACGAAGGGTAACGGTTTCGCGAGTCCACGGAGGGCTCCACCCACGAAGGGCCCATGAAGAAGCAACCTTGTCTATCCCACCATGGTTGTCGCCTACGAAGAACTTGCCTCACTAGCGGTAGATCTTCACGAAGTAGGCAATCTCCTTGCCCTTACAAACTCCTTGGTTCAACTCCACAATCTTGTCGGAGGCTCCCAAGTGACACCTAGCCAATCTAGGAGACACCACTCTCCAAGAAGTAACAAATGGTGTGTTGATGATGAACTCCTTGCTCTTGTGCTTCAAATGATAGTCTCCCCAACACTCAACTCTCTCTCATAGGATTTGGATCTGGTGGAAAGAAGATTTGAGTGGAAAGCAACTTGGGGAAGGCTAGAGATCAAGATTCATATGGTAGGAATGGAATATCTTGGCCTCAACACATGAGTAGGTGGTTCTCTCTCAGAACTGGTAAGTTGGAAGTGTAGGTTTGTTCTGATGGCTCTCTCCACGAATGAAGAGGAGGTGGAGGGGTATATATAGACTTCACACAAAATCTAACCGTTACACACAATTTACCAAACTCGGTGGGACCGAATTAACAAACTCGGTCGGACCGATTTAGTAAACCTAGTGACCGTTAGTGATTTCGGTGGGACCGACATGCAACTCGGTAGGACTGATATGGTTAGGGTTAGGGCATAACGTAATCTCAGTTAGACCGATTACACAAACTCGGTGAGACAAATTTTGGTAATTAGCTAACCAGAGAGTTGATCAAGTAAACTCGGTGGGACCGATTCGCTCTTTTCGGTGGGACCGAAATGTTACGAAAGGGAAACAGAGAGTTTACATTGCAATCTCGGTGGGACCGATCGCTAACTTTGGTTAGACCGAAACGTTACGAAGGGAAAAAGAGAGATTACAATCCCATCTCGGTGAGACCGAGATCCCTATCGGTGAGACCGATTTGCCTAGGGTTTGTGGCAGTGGCTATGACATTTGAACTCGGTGGCGCCGGATAGAAAGAATCGGTAGGAACGATTTTGACTTTGGGTTTAGGTCATATGTGGATGTGAGAAAGTAGTTGAGGGTTTTTGGAGCATATCACTAAGCACTTGAAGCAAGAGGCTCATTAAGCAACACCTCATCCCTCCTTGATAGTATTGGTTTTCCTATAGACTCAATGTGATCTTGGATCACTAAAATGTAAAATGTAGAGTTTTGAGGTTTTGAGCTTGAGCCAATCCTTTGTCCTTAATATTTTGAGGGATCCACTTTCATCATCCATGCCATGCCATTCATTGAGCTTTCCTGAAATATTTGTCTTGGAATAGCATTAGCTCAATGAGCTATATGTTGTTATGAATTACTAAAACCACCTAGGGATAGTTGCACTTTCAGGGTGCCTAGAACATACAACATCAATTGTTAGCCGTGTGCGGCGCCCCCCTCCATAGTTTACACCCTCGGTCATAGTTTTGCGGTGCTTAGGCGAAGCCCTGCGAGAATCACCTCACCATCATTGTCACCTCACCATCCTGCTGACGGAACTCATCTGCTACCTCGACACCTTGCTGGATCAAGAAGGCAAGGGACGTCACTGAGCTAAATGTGTGCAGAACTCGGAGGTGTCGTACGTTCAGTGCTTGATCGGTCGGAGCTAGAAGAAGTTCGACTACATCAACCGTCTTGTCAATTGCTTCCGCTTTCGGTCTACGAGGGTACGTAGACACACTCTCCCCCTTGATGCTATGCATCTCCTAGATGGATCTTGCGTGAGCGTAGGAAATTTTTTTGAAATTGCATGCTATGGTTCCCAACAGTGGCATCCGAGCCAGGTCTATGCGTAGATGATATGCACGAGTAGGACACAAAGAGTTGTGGGCGGCAATAGTCATACTTCTTACCATCAACGTCTTATTTTGATTCGACAGTATTGTGGGATGAAGCAGCCCGGACCAACCTTACATGTCCATGCACGTGAGACCGGACTACTCCATGTCACGTGATGATCGGACATGGTTTAGTTGATTTGGATCACGTATCATTTAGATGACTTGAGAGATGTCTATCTAAGTGGGATTCTTTAGTAATTTTATTAATTCAACTTAATTTATCATGAACTTACTCCTGATAGTATTTGCAAATCTATGTTGTAGATCAAGGGCACGTGCTACCGTTCTCTTGAATTTTAATGCGTTCCAAGAGAAACCTAAGTTGAAAGATGATGGTAGCAACTACATGGACTGGGTCCATAACTTGAGGATTATCCTCATTGCTGCAGAGAATAATTATGTCCTTGATGCACCGCTAGGTGAAAGGCCTGGTGCAGGACTAGATGCTGATGTTATGAACGTCTGGCAAGCTCGATCTGATGACTACTCGATAGTTCAGTGTGCCATGCTTTATGGCTTAGAATCGGGACTTCAAATATGTTTTGAACGTCATGGACCATATGAGATGTTCCAAGAGTTGAAGTTAATATTTCAAGAAAATGCCCGAGTTGAGAGATATGAAGTCTCCAACAAGTTCTATAGCTTCAAGATGGAGGAGAACAGTTCTGTTAGTGAACACATACTCAAAATGTCTGGGTATCATAATCACTTGACTCAGCTGGGAGTTAATCTTCCAGATGATAGTGTTATTGACAGAGTTCTTCAATCACTGCCACCAAGCTACAAAGGCTTCGTGATGAACTATAATATAAAAGGGATGGATAAGACAATTCCCAAGCTCTTCGCAATGCTCGAAGTTGCGGAGGTAGAAATCAAGTGTTGATGGTTAACAAGACCACTAGTTTCAAGAAAAAGGGCAAGGGAAAGAAGGGAACTTCAAAAAGAATGGCAAGCAAGTTGCCACTCCCAGGAAGAAACCCAAGCCTGAAACTGAGTGCTTCTACTGCAAAGGGACTGGTCACTGGAAGCGGAATTGTCCCAAGTATTTGACGGATAAGAAGGATGGCAAAGTGAACAAAGGTATATTTGATATACATGTTATCGATGTGTACCTTACTAATGCTCATAGTAGCGCCTGGGTATTTGATACTGGTTCGATTGCTCATATTTGTAACTTGAAACAGGGGCTACGGATTAAACGAAGATTGGCTAAGGACGAGGTGACGATGCGCTTCAGGAACGGTTCCAAGGTCGATGTGATTGTCATCGTCACGCTACCTCTACATCTACCTTCGAGATTAGTTTTAGACCTGAATAATTGTTTTTTGGTGCTAGCGTTGAGCATGAAGATTATATCCGGATCTTGTTTAGTGCGAGACATTTATTCATTTAAATTAGAGAATAATGGTTGTTCTATTTATATGAGTAATATCTTTTATGGTCATGCACCCTTGAAGAGTGGTCTATTTTTATTGAATCTCGATTGTGGTGATACACATATTCATAATATTGATCCCAAAAGATGCAAAGTTGATAATGATAGTGCAACATATTTGTGGCACTGCCATTTAGGTCATACTGGTGTAAACCGCATGAAGAAACTCCATACAGATGGGCTTTTGGAATCACTTGATTATGAATCATTTGATACTTGCAAACCATGCCTCATGGGCAAGATGACTAAAACTCCGTTCTCCGGAACAATGGAGCGAGCTAATGACTTATTGGAAATAATACATACCGATGTATGCGGTCCGATGACTGTTGAGGCTCGCGGCGGGTATCGTTATTTTCTGACCTTCACATATGATTTAAGAAGGTATGGGTATATCTACTTAATGAAACACAAGTCTGAAACATTTGAAAATTTAAAAGAATTTCAGAGTGAAGTGGAGAATCATTGTAACAAGAAAATAAAGTTTCTATGATCTGATCGCGGGAGGCGAATATTTGAGGTACGAGTTTGGCCTTCATTTAAAACAATGTGGAATAGTTTCACAACTCACGCCACCTGGAACACCACATCGTAATGCTGTGTCCGAATGTTGTAACCATACTTTATTAGATATGGTGCGATCTATGATGTCTCTTACCGATTTACCACTATCGTTTTGGGGTTATGCATTAGAGACAGCTGCATTCACGATAAATAGGGCACCATCTAAATCTGCTGAGATGACACCATATGAACTATGGTTTGGCAAGAAACCTAAGTTGTCCTTTCTTAAAGTGTGACGCCACCGATTCGATCGTACACTAATCATACACGCAAATGTGTACGATCAAGATCAGGGACTCACAGGAAGATATCACAACACAACTCTAGACACAAATTAAAAATAATACAAGCTTTATATTACAAGCCAGGGGCCTCGAGGGCTAGAATATAAAAGCTCGAACACAAGAGTCAGCGGACGCAACAATATCTGAGAACAGACATGAGTTAGACAAGACTACCTTAAGAAGGCAAACACAAAAGCAACAACAATCGAAGAGGCAAGGCCTCCTGCCTGGGACCTCCTAACTACTCCTGGTCGTTGGCGGTCTCCACGTAGTAGTAGGCACCCTCTAGGTAGTATTAGTAGTCGACGAGGGTGGCATCTGGCTGCTGGGATCCACCATCTGGTTGCAACAACCGGAAAGAAGGAAGAAGGGGGGAAAGGGGGTAGCAAAGCAACCGTGAGTACTCATCCAAAGTACTCGCAAGCAACAGATCTTACTAAGTATGCATTGGTACCAAATGGAGGGTTGTATCTATGGACTGAACTGCAGAATGCCAGAATAGAAGGGAAGGCCTAGCCTATCGAAGACTAGCATTTTCAAGCAGCTCTAAGTATCTTCAAGCATCTTGCAACATTTAGAAGAGTATAGAATAGCAGCTTATATTTAACAAGCATGTTGTAGCATTAACGCCCAGAGATCCTTCCTCGACTCCCTACGAGAAAGCTATCCCAGAGCCACATATCCATCACATGTATCAAGTAACCAGTTCTAGTTGTAATAGATCGGGATACAAGTTTTAATGTCCATTACCATGGACACGGTATTCGAATAGATAACTTCCCTGCAGGGGTGCACCACATTACCCAACACGCTTGATTACTCTGGCCGGACACACTTTTCTAAGTCAATGCCCGGCCACGGAAGATCAACACGTTGCAGCCCTACCTAGGCTCAGCAGAGAGGTCCCCACCACTTTACATCCTAAGCACTCAGGGGTCTTGGGCCCATCGCCCGTTGCACTCTAGGTCGTTGCACGCAGAGCGATCCGGGCAACCTCCACTGGGGCGCCGACCAGGTCGTGCCGCAATGCTGAGTTGGACGTCTGACAAAGCTTCAGCTGATACTACGACGCCGAGGCCCATAACTATTCTCGCGTGGTGGTTAGTGCGTAAAGGCCAAAGGCCAACTCAGAACAAATACCCAAACATGTTAGTGAATTGGGGGCTCGCGGAGACGAGCAAAGACTCACGATAATGTGACCCCGTCGCCTTGTCTCGTGGACTTACGGCAAGGGCCCAAAATGCCCGGCCGTGCCTCGTAGAAAACTCGCGGGTGCTCTATGGGCCCGCCTGACTTTCACATCAACTCGCGGGTACCCCTCGGGGCTGACCCGACTTCAATAATATTCTCAAGTAAAGTCAAGTTAACGGTGTGTCCAAACATCAAGGGGGAAAACCCGAGGAATCACCCTCAGTGGATTCCACTCAATGTAATCATCAAGGTGAACATATGAGGAATCACCCTCGATGTTCACACTTGAGGTGTTGCACGACAGAGCCGTATCGGGATTGGTTAAGGAGGAATGACCCTCATTGACCATGACCAAATAGCTACACTACAAAATTATAATCAGGGGTGCGTTACGAGGTAGCACCCTCGACACTCGATAGTAGCTCTGCAGAGTCAAGCAACAAAAGGGGCGTGATGTGATGTGAGGTGACGGGCTCTGGTCGTCGATCACGTCGATCAAGTCGTCGATGATGAAGCAGGGGCAACATGGACAAGGTGGGGGGGGCACTGATGGATCACTAACCAACCTATACTAAGCAGATTAGGATAAGCAGGTAAGGTACAATGAGTGGTTACAAAAGCAAGCTAATCATCAGAATAGGAGCAAACAATAATAGTAGCAAAATCTAATGCAAGCATGAGATAGAATGGAATGGGTGATATCAAGATGATCAAAGGGGGGGCTTGCCTGGAAGCTCCGCTGAAAGGGAAGAAGGGTCGTCGTCGACGTAGTCGATCATAGTGGCATCAGCAACGGTCTCGGGGTCTACCGGAGAGAAGAGGGGGAAGAAACATTAAATACAGAGAAAACAAGTGCAATACTATGCATGACATTACAAAATGCGGTGCTAGATGTGACCTAACGCAGTACTACATGATACCGGCGAAGGTGGAAAACATCCGGGAAAGTTTTCTCGAAGTTTGCATTTTTTGGACAGATGAACAGGAGGGGGAACGTTGCACGTTCTCTATGCTAGGGATGTGTGGTGGACGAATGGACTCCATATTTGGATTTGTCTCGTCGTTCACACTTTGAACATTTTATTTTGCAAGTTTGAGAAACTTGAATTTTGGGCTTTAATTTGAATTTGAATTTGAATCATGATTTGGATCAAGTGAGGATTAGCAACAGTAATGTGATGACATGGCACCATTAGCGGGGGATTACTGTAGCTTAATTATCCGGGGTCACAATTCTCCTCCAGTACAAGAAATCTCGTCCAGAGATTTTAGGAGGTAGACGGGAACAAAACAGGGTATTCATCACGAAGACGATCATCGCGTTCCCAAGTGGCTTCATCTTCAAAATGATTTGACCATTGAACTTTAAGGAAATTGATAGCCCTCTCAGGGGTGCGATGTTCAGCTCGATCGAGAACGCGGACCAGATGCTCTCTAAAGTGAGATCATCTTGTAGGGGTTGAGCTTTATAAGCCATGTGGTTGTTGCAATAAGACTTGCGACTCAGGGCATCAGCCATGACATTAGCCTTGCCAGGGGTATTACAAATACCGTAGGCATAGTCTGTAAATGTTTCCATACATCATGTTGACGGAGATCCAGATCTAGCTGAGTAAACAATTACTTCAGACTTTGATGATCGATGAAGATCTCGCAACGATTACATAAAATAAATGCCACCACAACTTCAGTTCAAATTTAACTGCAGCAAGTTCAAGGTCATGGACTGGTAACGAGTGGAGCGTTTTCAATTCTCACAAGATGATAAGCATTTAACGCATTCAAGGAATAAACCCGTGCCTCGGCATTCCGAACAAGATGAGCATGGTAGCTTACTATCTCACTCGAAGGATGTAGTAGATGGACGGTTTTAGTGGCGCAAATGATGGAAGCGGTATGTGTTTTCAACCATTCCATGCCCATAATGAGGTCAATATTGGATGACTTCAAAGCAATGGGGGAAACATGGAATTCCAATCCGTCAATTTCAATGGGAATATTGTGACTAACCATGGTGGTTCGACATTGGCCCACGGAATGCACCTTGAATTCCGGCCAAATGATGGTGGTTCCAACAGGTAAGGAATGCCTGTGGCTGCCCCACCATTGAGCAGCGGGACCTTTCAGGTAATAAGCAGCAAAGGTGACATAGTTGGCAGGGGCTACATCAGCAGACTCTATCTCGATAGTGATGTCATGGAGTCCGTCATCAACATCAAGGGGCTGGGTTGAGCTGCGGTAGATGACATGGTTGAGACGTGCAAAGTCTTGCAGAGTCACTGGGGCTGGTTGCTGATTCATATTGGGGCACGGAAACTGAGCCATGACTCCTTCCATGAACTGGTGATTCAGCTTAGTTGTTGTATCATTCTGGCCATGTATTCGAGCGGTGGTGGATTGTCGCCACCACGGTCACGACCAACGGATCTAACCTGAAGGAAATATGCCCTAGAGGCAATAATAAAGTTGTTATTTATATTTCCTTATATCATGATAACTGTTTATTATTCATGCTAGAATTGTATTAATCGGAAACTTAGTACATGTGTGAATATATAGACAAACAGAGTGTCCCTAGTATGCCTCTACTTGACTAGCTCATTAATCAAAGATGGTTAAGTTTCCTAGCCATAGACATGTGTTGTCATTTGATGAACGGGATCACATCATTAGAGAATTGTTAATTCGGTCCCACCGAAATCACTAACGGTCACTAGGTTTACTAAATCGGTCCGACCGAGTTTGTTAATTCGGTCCCACCGAGTTTGGTAAATTGTGTGTAACGGTTAGATTTTGTGTGAAGGCTATATATACCCCTCCACCTCCTCTTCATTCGTGGAGAGAGCCATCAGAACAAACCTACACTTCCAACTTACCAGTTCTGAGAGAGAACCACCTACTCATGTGTTGAGGCCAAGATATTCCATTCCTACCATATGAATCTTGATCTCTAGCCTTCCCCAAGTTGCTTTCCACTCAAATCTTCTTTCCACCAGATCCAAATCCTATGAGAGAGAGTTGAGTGTTGGGGAGACTATCATTTGAAGCACAAGAGCAAGGAGTTCATCATCAACACACCATTTGTTACTTCTTGGAGAGTGGTGTCTCCTAGATTGGCTAGGTGTCACTTGGGAGCCTCCAACAAGATTGTGGAGTTGAACCAAGAAGTTTATAAGGGCAAGGAGATCGCCTACTTCGTGAAGATCTACCGCTAGTGAGGCAAGTCCTTCGTGGGCGACGGCCATGGTGGGATAGACAAGGTTGCTTCTTCGTGGACCCTTCGTGGGTGGAGCCCTCCGTGGACTCGTGCAGTCGTTACCCTTCGTGGGTTGAAGTCTCCATCAACGTGGATGTACGATAGCACCACCTATCGGAACCACGACAAAAACATCCGTGTCTCCAATTGCGTTTGAATTCTCCAAACCCTTCCCTTTACTTTCTAGCTAGTTGCATGCTTTACTTTCCGCTGCTCATATACTCTTTGCATGCTTGCTTGAATTGTGTGAGGATTGCTTGACTTGTGCTAAAATAGTTAAAATCTACCAAAGACTAAAATTGGAAAAAGGTTAAGTTTTTAATTGGTCAAGTAGTCTAATCACCCCCCCTCTAGACATACTTCAAGGTCCTACAAGTGGTATCAGAGATTTGGTCTCCATTTGCTTTTATTTCTGTAGCTTTTGGTGGTCATAGCCTTGGTTTCACAACATAGGAGAGTATGGCGTCTAGCGAGGGAAACTATCACCGTAGAGGTCCTTACTTTGATGGCACTAATTTTGCTAGTTGGAAGCATAAGATGAAAATGCATATTCTCGGACATAACCCTGCCGTTTGGGCTATTGTGTGTATTGGCTTGCAAGGTGAATTCTTTGATGGGAGAGAACCGAACCGTGAAGCTAGTGCGGATGAGTTGAAGATGCTGCAATACAACGCTCAAGCTTGTGATATCCTCGTCAACGGATTGTGTAACGCCCCGGATTCGATGCGCCAGGTGTCTGCCAGTTATTCGCCGTAGTTGCCATGTCATTTGCTTGCGTGTTGCATTTATCATGTCATCATGTGCATTTCATTTTGCATACGTGTTCGTCTCTTGCATCCGAGCATTTTCCCCGTTGTCCGTTTTCCAATCCGGCACTCCTATGTCTCCCGACGCCCCCTTTTGCCTCTTTTCATGTGCGGGTGTTGAACGGTCTCGGAATGGACTGAGGTTTGTCAAGTGGCCTTGGTATACCACCGGTAGACCGCCTGTCAAGTTTCGTGCCATTTGGAGGTCGTTTGATACTCCAACAGTTAACCGGGGAACCGTAAAAGCCCCCTTCTATTTGCAGCCCAACACCCCTTTCAAAGTGGCCCAAAGCCCAGCAAACTCCCCTCCATGCTCTCGGTCGTTCGATCACGATCGTGTGGGCAAAAGCCGCACTCCATTTGGAGTCTCCTAGCTCCCTCTACCTATAAATGTGTGCCTCCCCCCGAAATTCACGGATGATTCCACCCTAACCCTAGCCCCTTCCTCCTCCGCGCCCCGGACACGTCCGCCCGGCACCGGACGCGTCCAGCTTCCACCTCACACCGGCCAATAGGGCGCCGCCACGTCAGCCGCCGCCGCGCCCCGCCCACTCAGCCGCCGCCACGTGGCTCCGCGCCGCCCCGCCGTCGCGGCCGGCGAGCCCGCAGAGAGCCCGCCTGCCCGATCCTCGCCGCCGCCCGCCTGCTGGATGCCCGCAGCGCTCGCGCCGGCCTCCCGCCTCCGTCGCCGCCCGTCGCCGCGCACCTCCAGCGCCTCAGCGCCGGTGCCCGGTCGCCTCGGACCCCGCCGCCGCCGGCTTCGCCGCCGGTGCCGCCGGACCAGCGCCGCTTGCCTGCCCGGCCAGCGGCTTCGCCGGGCGCCCCAGCGCCTCCCGCCGCCGACCATCGCTCCTCGCCGTCCCGGCCGATGCCGCCGAGCTCCTCCGCGCCCGGATACGCCGCCCTTCTCCGGCCATCGTCGTGGCTTCTCCGGCGAGATCCGGTGGATCGGGATGAGATCCTCCGGGATCTCAACCAAACGCCCCCGTCCCTGCCCTGGATCTCCTCGTCCCGCACGCCTCCGTCCCGGGTTGACTTTTTCCCGGAGGTGATTTCCTGCTAAGTCCCGAGATAATTTTTGCATTATCATGCCATGTTCATCGCATCATAACTTGCTGCATACTGCTCTGTTTCGTGCGTGTAATATGTCAAATTGTTCGTCCCAACGAGTACTTCATTTCATTCAATTGCACCATATTCATTTGAGCTCATCTTGATGCCTGAATCATCGTTGCAAGAGTGCTATATGATGTTAACCTGCTGAAACTGTTATAACTTTATGATTTGTCATTTTTGCCATGTTTGATGTGTGCATCTTATGAGCATGACCTCTACATGTGTTTTGTGCTATGTCATTCCATCTTTACAGGGGTGCTATCCTTATATTTTTGTGAGTCTTGTACTGAGTGCATCAAGCTTGTTAAGTAGGGTACTTGCTGTTACTGTTTTGCTTGTCTGAATCTGTTATTTCGTGATTCCATGTAAACCTGCTTCTACAAGTCATTCTATGCATAATCTGGAGATGTTCACTAAAGATGTTTTGTTATACATGTCTTTCTCTATCCATTCATGCCCCTGGTTGCATTTATAGCCTGCTTTAACATGTTGTTATCTTGCTCCAAATTTGCTAAATAATGTTGCTGTCAGCCTGTTAACATTAAGTTCAATGTTGCCATGATAGTTGTTAGTGATCCATGCACCCTATGAACTTTCTCTTGCCATGCTTAGCTTCTCAAACATGTCTTCTAACTTCTGATTGCCTTGCCATGCCATGTATTGCTCTGTGGTGAGTGGTTCAAGCTCACCCACATGTCTACTTCTTGTTGTTCCTGCCATGTATGAATCTGTCATATAACTTGCTATGTTTACATGGGTGCCATCATATCTTCTGATCCTTTTTGGCTCATGGTCAGTAAAGGACTTTTGTTCTATGGGTTTAGTAGATTCATGCCATGTATTTTTTTGCCATGATAAGTTCCTGTAACATGTTGCTTCATAGCTCTAAACATTGCAACCTGATGTTATTTCTGCTAAAGTCTGAAACTGTTATTATTTGCAATCTTGCCATGTCCTTTTGAGCATGTTCTAGTGATTTCTGGAGATAGCTCAATGTTCATGTTTTGTTATGCTTTACCTGTACATCATGTCCATGCCTTTTGTTCTCATGTTGTGGTACTGTAGCATGTTGTTTTGGTGCTTGCAATATGCCTAGTTGCTGTTTTGGACAGATTGTTGTTATAGCTTGTATAGAGTGTGTGTTGAACCGTTGCTCCGTTTTGAGTGTGCTCTATATGAAACTTGCTTAGTTTTGCATGTAGTTTCATATTATCATGTTGCATCCATGATTTGGGGTGTGTGCTTGATGTTTGTATGCATTTTGCATCAATGCCATGTTTTACTTGTTTTGCTCATATCTTCTAGGCCGTAGCTCCGAATTAAATGAACTTTATATGTAACTTGACTAGAATCTCGTGTAGATCATCGTGGTGTATCTTAACTTGCTGTTTAACAACTTGAAGATAAGGTTTTTTCAGATCTGGACCAATTTCGAAATTTGCATATGAAGACTTACCGGAATTGTTATATGTTGTTTCCGGCCTCATTTAAACTTGCATTGATGTGTTGCTCTTGTTTGCATCATCTCTTGCCATGAGTAGCCTCATCTAGCCTTGTCATGCATCATGCTTGTTGTGCATCATGTCTTGTTCATGTGTGGTGTGTTTACCATGTTGTGTGCTTCTTCTCGATAGTTCCGTGCATGCTACGATCGTGAGGACTCGCTCGCTCACGCTTGGTTCGTCTTCGTGGCTTCATCTTCTTCATGGACTCGTTCTTCTTCCTAGCGGGATTTCAGGCAAGATGACCATCACCTTGGATCTCATTACTATCATTGCTATGCTAGTTGCTTCGCTCTATCCCTTTGCTGCGCTACCTATCTTTTGCTCTTCAGGCCTCCCCAAATTGCCATGAACCCCTAACCTTTGTCACCCTTCCTAGCAAACCGTTGTTTGGCTATGTTACCGCTTTGCTCAGCCCCTCTTATAGCGTTGTTAGTTGCAGGTGAAGATGAAGTTTGCTCCATGTTGGATTATGTTTATGTTGGGATATCACAATATCTCTTATATTATTAATGCATCTATATACTTGGTAAAGGGTGGAAGGCTCGGCCTTATGCCTGGTGTTTTGTTCCACTCTTGCCGCCCTAGTTTCCGTCATATCGGTATTATGTTCCCGGATTTTGCGAACCTAACGCGGTTGGGTGATTTATGGGACCCCCTTGACAGTTCGCTTTGAATAAGACTCCTCCAGCAAGGCCCAACCTTGGTTTTACCATTTGCCTCACCTAGCCCTTTTTCCCTTGGGTTTCCGGAGCCCAAGGGTCATCTTTATTTTAGCCCCCCGGCCAGTGCTCCTTCGAGTGTTGGCCCGAAACGGGCAGACTATGGGGCCACCAAGGGGCAACTCGAGGGCTGGTTTTACTCGTAGGATGACCTATCCGGTGTGCCCTGAGAACGAGATATGTGCAGCTCCTATCGGGATTTGTCGGCACATCGGGCGGCTTTGCTGGTCTTGTTTTATTGCTGTCGAAATGTCTTGTAGCCGGGATTCCTTGACTAATCGGGTCTTCCCGGGGAGAAGGAATATCCTTCGTTGATCGCGAGAGCTTATCATGGGCTAAGTTGGGACACCCCTACAGGGTATACACTTTCGAGAGCCGTGCCCGCGGTTATGTGGCAGATGGGAATTTGTTAATATCCGGTTGTAGCAAACTTGAAGTAAACTCTTCTAAAATACACCAACCGTGTGTGTAACCATGAGTGTCTCTTTTCGGGGTTGATCGAGAGGAGAACACGGTTTCTTGGGTTATGTTTGACGTAAGTAGGAGTTCAGGATCACTTCTTGATCATTACTAGTTGACGACCGTTCCTGTGATTCTCTTCTCTCTCATTTGCGTATGTTAGCCACCATATATGCTTAGTCGCTGCTGCAACATCACCACTTTACTCCTTCCGTTCCCATTTAGCTTTGCTAGTCTTGATACCCATGGTAATGGGATTGCTGAGTCCTCGTGGCTCACAGATTACTACACCAACAGTTGCAGGTACAGGTTATGCGATGCTCATGACGCGAGAGCGATGTTTGCTTGTTTGGAGTTCTCCTTCCGCTTCTTCTTCGATCAGGGGATAGGTTCCAGGTCGGCAGCCTGGGCTAGCAGGGTGGATATTGTTTGAGTTTATGTTTATGTTTCATCCATAGTCGGATGTTGATCTTGTATGTTGTATTGTTGTATTCATGTGACATTGTATGTCTTGGTTGTATCCCTATGTATTATGTAATGTTGATGTAATGATATCCACCTTGCAAAAGCGTTTCAATATGCGGGTCTATCCTTGGTGGGACCTTCGAGTTCCTTTTGGATAGGGTCGCATATTGGGCGTGACAAGTTGGTATCAGAGCCTCGATCGACCCTAGGAGCCACCTTGATTGATCGTGTAGTTTGGCCGTTGTTGAGTCTAGAAGAAAACTGTTTTCGGAGTCTAGTTATATCGGAGAGCAGGAATTCTTTTTATTCCTCAGCCCCTTCGTCGCTCTAGTAAGGAATCTTGACGTAGGTGTTTTGAATTACTCCTCTTCCCCTTCAAATTTTTTCTTTAGGATCACGCAGTTGGTTTTCCAATCGTGGGTTCTCATCTCTTTTCATCCGGTGCATTTCTCGTCAAGTCGACTCGAGCCTCTTCATCATTAAGTTCATTCCTCAGTTGTTTTCTTTTTCCCACCCGCCCACCCTTCTTCTTCTAGAAACCGGAGTCCGTAATCGAGTATCCATCCTACTCGTGCGAAGTCTTTGCTTTCTTTCCTTAATGATTTCAATCGGTGTTTTTCTCTTCAAGATATTCGTCGTTTCCCCTTCCAAGTTGCCTTTGTTTTTCCCGCCCTCCCACCCTCTTCTTCCCGGAGCCTGAGTCTATTTCGAGCATCAATTCCATTCGTGTGGAGTCTCTTCAGTCTTCCCTCAATCATTTCAACCGGTGAATTCTCATCTCGTTCGTCATTCTTCATCCCTTTTTCTTTTTCCGGTGGATCCAATTCAAGTTTTTCGTTGTCGATCGTATTCTTTCCCTCAGCTCAAATATTTCCATTTGCTCGTTCGCCTCTCGCCAGTTTATCCTTCCGGAGCGTTCAAGACATCTCAGAGATTAAATCGTGTTCCAATTAATTCAAGGTTGTCACCTCATTCAAATCTTTCAATTGTTCCGGTGCATCATCTATATGTTGAACAATTCTTTCCAACGGTGTTTTTCTCTTTAGTGGGCCCTAACCCACAGGCCTTTTCCCAGGATCTTACCTGAGTCTTCTAATTGCCCGGAGTTATTCTCAAATTCTTTTCGAAAGTTGACGTAAGTATGAATTTCATCAGTCAGATGTTTTTCCAAGATCGATTTCAAATCATTTTCATTGTTGACTCAACGTCTTTGTTTTTCATTCTTCCAGAGTACCTCAACAATTTTGATGGTGTTTCTCGTCGTCATTCTCAACTTTGAAGATCGAGGAAGAGTTTCTCTAAATCTTGCCCGTTCTCTCGAAGATTCGTGGTTCTAGCTTCTTATTACCCTCTCGAATTATTCTGTTTGTCGGCAATTCTTTTTTCTCAACCATCCGGAGTATTTCAGGAGTTGTTTTCCGTCTCGATCATCCGGAGGTCATCTTTTCGGAATATTTCTTCGTTCCAAGTTTTCAGCTTCGTTCATCTCAATATTCTTCCGGTGCTTCGTTCAAGCATTCGTCATTCAGTTCGCGATCTCTTCGTTCTCTTGTCTCTAATTTTCCCTCAAGTATCTTTGTGGTTTCTAATTCTTTTCGGCGATTCGTTCTCTTCTCTTCGTTCATTTTCATTTCTAATGGTGGTTCGTGCAAGATTCTTTTCCTTGATTATCATTTTTATGCATTCATTCTTTTCAATCTTACCGGTGGTTCATGAAGACTTTCTCAAGTTCTGTGCTATCCCTTCTCAATCCTTTTTCAAGAAGAATAAGTAGTATGCAAAATCCATTGTTTGTCATCAATTTAATTTGATGAAGGATAAGCATACAATAAATCTTGTTCTTATTTCATCCAAGTGAGTAATCCCTTCCTTTGGAGTTTGTTCTTAATGAATAAATTCTAGTTCCAAGTGTTTTCATCTTTTCTTTCCAGAGTTAAACTTCCTCGGCCATTTCGACGGAATACCCATCTTAATCATCGGAAGGCTCATCTTGTTCTTTCATCCTTCATTTTATCTCGTCATCCTTTTGTTACCGGAGTTCTTCACGGTGGCTCGTCATGATTTAATTCATTCTTCAAGAGTTCATCAAGATTTTGTTGGAGGAGTTCAAGTATCTTTTCTTCTCCCGTCTTGAAGAGCAAATAATTCTTCATTTTCTTTTGAAGTGGAGTTTTGCATTTCTTCGTTCTTCTTAGCTATCCAATCATTTCCGTTTGTGGCCGGTTATCACCTTATGATCTTGAGATGTTACCTATAAGTCCACAACAAGCTTATTCTTTCGTTGTTGATTTTCTCAACAACTCCATTCAATCCTTCTAAATTATTTTCTTTCAATTCTTTCCGGAGATTTTGTGTCATGTCTTCATCAAGTATCATTCCGTCCTCTCAAGTTCTTGTTCTTTTCCTTCCATTTTCAACCGGAGTGTTGCCTAAATCCTTTCAGTCTTATTCGTTTCTTATCTTGTTCTAACTAGAGTGTTTTCATAGTCTATCTGATTCCGTGAGCTTTCGATTCTCATCATTCTCGTCGTTCCTCTCTTCTTCTCGAGTGCTCTCGATTCTTTGCTTCTTTTCCTGAGTTCTTGTTTCACCTCATCCCTTTTCCCTTCCGTCTCGGTCCTAAAATCTCGGGACGAGATCTCTTGTTAGTGGAGGAGTGTTGTAACGCCCCGGATTCTATGCGCCAGGTGTCTGCCAGTTATTCGCCGTAGTTGCCATGTCATTTGCTTGCGTGTTGCATTTATCATGTCATCATGTGCATTTCATTTTGCATACGTGTTCGTCTCTTGCATCCGAGCATTTTCCCCGTTGTCCGTTTTCCAATCCGGCACTCCTATGTCTCCCGGCGCCCCCTTTTGCCTCGTTTCATGTGCGGGTGTTGAACGGTCTCGGAATGGACCGAGGTTTGTCAAGCGGCCTTGGTATACCACCGGTAGACCGCCTGTCAAGTTTCGTGCCATTTGGAGGTCGTTTGATACTTCAACAGTTAACCGGGGAACCGTAAAAGCCCCCTTCTATTTGCAGCCCAACACCCCTTTCAAAGTGGCCCAAAGCCCAGCAAACTCCCCTCCATGCTCTCGGTCGTTCGATCACGACCGTGTGGGCGAAAACCGCACTCCATTTGGAGTCTCCTAGCTCCCTCTACCTATAAATGTGTGCCTCCCCCCGAAATTCGCGGATGATTCCACCCTAACCCTAGCCCCTTCTTCCTCCGCACCCCGGACACGTCCGCCCGGCGCCGGACGCATCCAGCTTCCACCTCACCCCGGCCAATAGGGCGCCGCCAAGTCAGCCGCCGCCGCGCCCCCCCACTCAGCCGCCGCCACATGGCTCCCGCGCCATCCCCGCCGCCGTGGGCGGCTAGCCCAGCAGGCCCGCCTGCCCGATCCTCCGCCGCCGCCCGATGCCGATGCCCTTGGCCTTCTGGCCTCCCGCCTCGATCGCCGCCCGTCCGCCGTGCACCTCCGCGCCTCAGCGCAAGTGCCCCGATCGCCCTCGGACCCCGCCCGCCCGGCTCGCCGTCGGTGCCGACGGACCAGCGCCGCCGCCTGCCCGGCCGGCGGCTTCGCCGGGCGCCGAAGCGCCTCCCGCCGCCGGCCATCGCTCCTCACCGTCCCGGCCGATGCCGCCCGAGCTCCTCCGCGCCCGGATGCCGCCGCCCTTCTCCGGCCATCGTCGTGGCTTCTCCGGCGAGATCCGGTGGATCGGGATGAGATCCACCGGGATCTCAACCAAACGCCCCCGTCCCTGCCCTGGATCTCCTCGTCCCGCACGCCTCCGTCCCGGGTTGACTTTTTCCCGGAGGTGATTTCCTGCTAAGTCCCGAGATATTTTTGCATTATCATGCCATGTTCATCGCATCATAACTTGCTGCATACTGCTCCGTTTCGTGCGTGTAATATGTCCAATTGTTCGACTCAACGAGTACTTAATTTCATTCCATTGCACCATATTCATTTGAGCTCATCTTGATGCCAGAATCATCGTTGCAAGAGTGCTATATGATGTTAACCTGCTGAAACTGTTATAACTTGATGATTTGTCATTTTTGCCATGTTTGATGTGTGCATCTTATAAGCATGAGCTCTACATGTGTTTTGTGCTATGTCATTCCATCTTTAAAGGGGTGCTATCCATGTATTTTTGTGAGTCTTGTACTGAGTGCAGCAAGCTTGTTAAGTAGGGTAATTGCTGTTACTGTTTTGCTTGTCTGAATCTGTTATTTCGTGATGCCATGTAAACCTGCTTCTACAAGTCATTATATGCATAATCTGGAGATGTTCACTAAGGATGTTTTGTTATACATGTCTTTCTCTATCCATTCATGCCCCTGGTTGCATTTATAGCCTGCTCTAACATGTTGTTATCTTGCTCCAAAATTGCTAAATAATTTTGCTGTCAGCCTGTTAACATTAAGTTCAATGTTGCCATGATTTTTTGTTAGTGATCCATGCACCCTATGAACTTGCTCTTGCCATGCTTAGCTTCTCAAACATGTCTTCTTACTGTTGGTTGCCTTGCCATGCCATGTATTGCTCTTTGGTGAGTGGTTCAAGCTCACCAACATGTCTACTTCTTGTTGTTCCTGCCATGTATGAATCTGTCATATAACTTGCTATGTTTACATGGGTGCCATCATATCTTCTGATCCTTTTTGGCTCATGGTCAGTAAAAGACTTTTGTTCTATGGGGTTAGTAGATTCATTCCATGTCTTTGTTTGCCATGATAAGTTCCTGTAACATGTTGTTTCATAGCTCTAAACATTGCAACCTGATGTTATTTCTGCTAAAGTCTGAAACTGTTATTATTTGCAATCTTGCCATGTCCTTTTGATCATGTTCTATTGATTTCTGGAGATAGCTCAATGTTCATGTTTTGTTATGCTTTACCTGTACATCATGTCCATGCCTTTTGTTCTCATGTTGTGGTACGTTAGCATGTTGTTTTGGTGCTTGCAATATGCCTAGTTGCTGTTTTGAACAGATTGTTGTTATAACTTGTATAGAGTGTATGTGTTGAACCGTTCCTCCGTTTTGAGTGTGCTCTATATGAAACTTGCTTAGTTTTGCATGTAGTTTCACATTATCATGTTGCATCCATGATTTGGGGTGTGTGCTTGATGTTTGTATGCATTTTGCATCAATGCCATGTTTAACTTGTTTTGCTCATATCTTCTAGGCCGTAGCTCCGAATTAAATAAACTTTATATGTAACTTGACTAGAATCTCGTGTAGATCATCGTGGTGTATCTTAACTTGCTGTTTAAAAACTTGAACATAAGGTTTTTTTAGATCTGGACCAATTTCGAAATTTGCATATGAGGACTTACTGGAATTGTTATATGTTGTTTCCGGCCTCATTTAAACTTGCCTTGATGTGTTGCTCTTGTTTGCATCATCTCTTGCCATGAGTAGCCTCATCTAGCATTGTCATGCATCATGCTTGTTGTGCATCATGTCTTGTTCATGTGTGGTGTGTTTACCATGTTGTGTGCTTCTTCTCGATAGTTCCCGTTACGTTGCGATCGTGAGGACTTGTTCGTCTACGCTTGGTTCGTCTTCGTGGCTTCATCTTCTTCATGGACTCGTTCTTCTTCCTAGCGGGATTTCAGGCAAGATGACCATCACCTTGGATCTCATTACTATCATTGCTATGCTAGTTGCTTCGCTCTATCGCTTTGCTGCGCTACCTATCTTTTGCTCTTCAGGCCTCCCCAAATTGCCATGAACCCCTAACCTTTGTCACCCTTCCTAGCAAACCGTTGTTTGGCTATGTTACCGCTTTGCTCAGCCCCTCTTATAGCGTTGTTAGTTGCAGGTGAAGATGAAGTTTGCTCCATGTTGGATTATGTTTATGTTGGGATACCACAATATCTCTTATATTATTAATGCATCTATATACTTGGTAAAGGGTGGAAGGCTCGGCCTTTTGCCTGGTGTTTTGTTCCACTCTTGCCGCCCTACTTTCCGTCATATCGGTATTATGTTCCCGGATTTTGCGTCCCTAACGCGGTTGGGTGATTTATGGGACCCCCTTGACAGTTCGCTTTGAATAAGACTCCTCCAGCAAGGCCCAACCTTGGTTTTACCATTTGCCTCACCTAGCCCTTTTTCCCTTGGGTTTAGGAGCCCAAGGGTCATCTTTATTTTAGCCCCCGGCCGGTGCTCCTTCAAGTATTGGCCCGAAACGGCAGATGCAGGGGCCACCACGGGCAACTCGAGGGCTGGTTTTACTCAGAGGCTGACCTATCCGGTGTGCCGAGAACGAGATATGTGCAGCTCCTATCGGGATTTGTCGGCACATCGGGCGGCTTTGCTGGTCTTGTTTTATTGCTGTCTAAATGTCTTGTAGCCGGGATTCCGAGACTGATCGGGTCTTCCCGGGGAGAAGGAATATCCTTCGTTGATCGTGAGAGCTTATCATGGGCTAAGTTGGGACACCCTGCAGGTATAAACTTTCGAGAGCCGTGCCCCATGGTTATGTGGCAGATGGGAATTTGTTAATATCCGGTTGTAGCAAACTTGAAGTAAACTCTTCTAAAATACACCAACCGTGTAGCGTAATCGTGAGTGTCTCTTTTCGGGTTGATCGAGAGGAGAACACGGTTTCTTGGGTTATGTTTGACGAAGTAGGAGTTCGGATCACTTCTTGATCATTACTAGTTGACGCACCGTTCCTTTGATTCTCTTCTCGCTCTCATTTGCGTATGTTAGCCACCATATATGCTTAGTCGCTGCTGCAACCTCACCACTTTACTCCTTCCGTTCCCATTTAGCTTTGCTAGTCTTGATACCCATGGTAATGGGATTGCTGAGTCCTCGTGGCTCCTGATTACTACACCAACAGATTGCAGGTACAGGTTATGCGATGCTCATGACGCGAGAGCGATGTTTGCTTGTTTGGAGTTCTCCTTCGCTTCTTCTTCGATCGGGGATAGGTTCGGTCGGTAGCCTGGCTAGCAGAGGTGGATATTGTTTGAGTTTCTGTTTATGTTTCATCCATAGTCGGATGTTGATCTTGTATGTTGTATTGTTGTATTCATGTGACATCGTATGTCTTGGTTGTATCCCTATGTATTATGTAATGTTGATGTAATGATATCCCTTGCAAAAGCGTTTCAATATGCGGGTCTATCCTTGGTGGGACCTTCGAGTTCCTTTTGGATAGGGTCGCATATTGGGCGTGACAGATTGTGCCCCGAAGAATTCAACAAAATCAGTCGTCTTGAGAATGCAAAGGAAATTTGGGATACTTTGATTGATATGCATGAATGTACCGACTCCGTCAAGGAATCCAAGTTGGATGTGCTCCAAAGTCAGCTTGACAAGTTCAAAATGAAGGATGGTGAAGGTGTCGCTGAAATGTACTCTAGGCTTGCTCTTATCACAAATGAGATTGCGGGCTTAGGAAGTGAACAGATGACCGACAGATTCATCATCAAGAAGATTGTAAGAGCATTGGATGGAAAATATGATACCGTGTGCACATTGATCCAAATGATGCCCAATTACAAAGATCTCAAGCCAACGGAAGTCATTGGAAGAATTGTTGCTCATGAGATGTCACTCAAGGATAAGGAGGAACTTCACAACAAGTCAAGTGGTGCTTACAAAGCCTCATGTGAAGCCCCCACATCATCAAGCGAGAAACAAACCTTCAATGAAGAATTGAGCTTAATGGTGAAGAACTTCAACAAATTCTACAAGAGTAGAAGTAAAGAGAGAAGCTCCAAGTCAAGGTCCTACAATGACAAAAGATCTTCTAGTAGAGAGCGCAATTGCTACAATTGTGGGAGACCCCGACACTATTCCAATGAGTGTACGGCACCCTACAAAAGAAGATAAGATTCTCCAAAAAGAAGAAGTAGAAGAGAAGAATCACCACCAAGAGAGAGAAGGAGTAGAGATGATCGTTATGAACGAAGACCCTCACGGACAAGCAAGGATTCGGAAAGGAAGGACAAGTCATCAAGGAGCTACACAAAACGAAGACATCAAGCTCATGTTGGTGAATGGGTATCCGGCTCTGACTCCGACAATCACTCCGAGAGAACACTCTGACTCCGAATATACTCAAGATGAAGGTGTTGCCGGTCTAGCACTTGTGTCAACCAACTCCTACGACATATTTGATTCACCAAATGAAGGAATTGGAAGATGCTTCATGGCCAAAGGTCCTAAGGTAACACACCCCGAGTATGTTGATTTCAATAGTGATGAAGATGACTTGCTAGGGGATGATGATTTACTTGTTGACAACTCTAGTGATGAATACTATGATGAAACGTCAATCAATCATGCTAATCAAGATAAAATGAATGACAATGATAAGGAGAAGATTGAGCTTCTAACTAAAGAACTAAACACTCTTAAATTAGCTCATGAAACTATCTTCGAAGATCATCGAGAACTTTTAAGGGCTCATGAGAAGTTACGCTTTGAAAAGCTCAATCTTGAGCAAGAGCATGAGTTCTTAAAGGAAATCAATGATGATCTCCGTAAGAAAAGTTCTTCTTACATTGCCAAGCGTTTACTCTTATCTACTTACATGCCTCAAGTCAAGTACATTAACAAGAACAAGAAAGATTCTTCCTCTAGTAGTAACAATAATCATGTTAAATCTAATATTGTTGCTTCTAGTAGTTCTCTTGATTCCACTAATGATTCTCTTAGCCAAGTTACACTTGAGCAAGAAAATAGCTTATTGAAGGGAATTATAGAGAAAGGTGTATACAAGAGCCTTGTCGGGAGTAAGCAATTTGAGGAAATTGTACGCAAGCAAGGAAGGCACCGGAAGAATCAAGGTGTTGGTTTTGAACGAAAGTTCAATGCCAATGGAGTTGAGTGGGAAGAAGATCAATATCCCAAGACAAAGTTTGTTCCTCAACAAGAGAAGTATGATCCTACTTCCTTGAAGGGAACACAAGCTCAAGATGATCTTCCACCACAAGAACACAAGAACAAAGGCAAGGACAAGCTTCAAGAGGAGATAGATGCATTTGAAGAAGCTCCTAAGGCCTTGGTCAAGTGGGTTCCCAAGACTACGTCAAGTTCTACTTCACCAAGCACAACTACAACTCCAAAGATTTCCATCAACATGATGTGGATCCCGAAGAAGAAGAACTAGAGAGTTCTTGAGGGTGACTCCGCCAACATTCTTCACTCATATCATTATGGCAAGGACAAGTGCAATCAACTTCCACATCCTGCACTAGTTCAAGGAGTCACAAACCCTCTTGTTGGTAAGGCAAGGGACAAGGTAACCTAATGCTTTCATGGACATCATCTTGTGTGAACATCACTCTATGTCTATGGATATACTTGTTTGTTCCTTGTGGGACTAACCCGAGTAGGTATTGAAAGTGCAACTCACTCCAAAAGGATTGCTCCAAATGATCTACATCAACATTGAGCATCCACATCTTCAACACCTACATGAAGTCATCATCGACAAAACCCAAGGTTAGTTCATCCCTCTAAGGGGGGATCTCACATCTAGGGGGAGCTTAACTCTAAGAATTGAGTCAAAGCAACTCTAATGGTGTGAACATATCAATGCTTTATGTAAAACTGGTAACCCCACTTGAGCTTAAACGATGAGTATGACCTATGATCAAATGTTCTCATTTGACTCCTAAGTCAATATACTCATATATAGATGACCTAGTCATCGCCAATTGTTTGATAGATGCTAGAATTGGTTGTGCATGCTTTGCCACATATTTTCATTTGCCATTTTATTGTGTGAGCATGTTGGTTGCATATTTTACTCATTCGAGGACATCCACTTGTTGTTTTGATTGATTGGTTTCTTTTTCTTTGACCAAGTGGATGGACAAGAATGCCTAAGAACCTTCTCTAGCTATCTATGCTCTTCTCGTATCAAACTCTATTCATGCTACATCACAAAATTTGATCAAGTCAGATTCGAACCACTCTGTGTGAGGAGCACTCGGAGTCCCTGATTCGTCATGGACTTAAACTTCCAAAACTTCTTTGTGCTTTTTGGTCTGACCGATTCTTCCATTTCGGTCAAACCGAGATCACTAAGTCGATCTAGGTTTTCAATCTCGGTGCAACCGATTTGAACTTTTCGGTCTCACCGAGTTGTCAGAACTATCACAGTTATGCATCTCGGTGCCACCGAGTCGTTCCACTCGGTCACACCGACAGGGTCGGGCTATATATTCACACGGGCAAAAATTTGGAAAACTTTCTCCAAACCTCTTCGCCCGCACATAGCTCGCTCTGCCTTCTAGGTCTCCGGATCGTCGACTTCGTCGCCAGCCGCCTCCTGTCGCTGGTCTCCGCCGCCGTCAACGGAATTCATCTCCGCCGTTGCCGCCGTAGCGAGTTCATCGCCAAACTAGGGTATGTACTCGATCACAGTGCTATCCCCATCCAATCTCTAGCACATTGTGTTCATTATGATTCTTGCCACGATTGAAACACCTCTATCTAGTCAAAACAATCCTTAGAATAGATGCGATTTGAAAATTTAGGGTTAGGTTTCCGCCGAAACCATCTAGGACCCACCGAGTTGAAAAACTTGGTCCCACCGATTCGGCTAACGCCATTGCACAAGTAACTCTCGGTCTGACCGAGAATTGCTAATCGGTGTGACCGATTTTAGAACTCAGTGAAACCCTAGCAGTCTCGGTGCCACCAAACTGTGACTCGGTCTGACCGAGATCACTAGTTTACGTTCCAAAAGCTGCTTCGGTATCACCGAGTATACAAATCGGTTGATCCGAAATGCTTTCTGTGGAAAACTAAAACTAAGTTTTTGAATCATTCTTTTGCAAAAATCTCTGCATTTTGTGATGCTCATGCACTCTATCTCATCTATAACTATTCACAGGGACAGCAGTCAGTGTTTGCAGCATGTCAGACCAAAGTGATAGTCAGAACAGGGAAGAAGAGCAGATTTACATGAGTGAGGGCACTAGTCCCTCTAGCAGCTTAGATGAGGGAAGCAGACGCACTCCCAGCAACTTGCCCAAAGCTGCCACCAGGACAAGCAAGAAGAGAACCTCAGAATCTGAGGATGAGGATTATGTGGCAGTAGAGGATGAGGCCATTTCAAAGAAAAAGGTGCTCAAAAAGGAGTATAGATCAGCTGCAGAGCCAGTAACAGACACCAGAGTCACTTCATCTGCACCAGCTATAGCTCTAGTGCAACCAGCTCCAGCACCAACTCCTTCAGCTCCATCCGCATCAGCTGAAGTCTTCGTCCAAGGAGCCATCTCTACGCCACCAACTGAAGACCAAGCCTGAGAGACGAAATAGTACTATGCATTTTCTATGAACTTTTTGGTAACTTGTTGCCGAAGGGGGAGAAAAATGTATAGATCATAGGCTTTGAGAGAGAGAGAGTTTGCTTTTATTCTCTCTTGTCTTCTTGGTTGAACTTTATTTGCTTTTGCTTGCTTGAGATACTATGCTATTGCCTGTGAGACATTGATGATCATGTGTTTGATCATAAGCTACACTTATGCTTGTTGGATGATATTATCTTATTTATCTTTATTTGATCATTCACTTTGCTTGGTGATGAGTGCATGTATTCAATCTTTATTATTTTGAGCGCTCCACCAAGATGTATGTGACATGGAAGAGTAACCCATGATCCTAATTCCTTGTGCATTTGCAGTCCAAAGCAAATCTTAAATCTATGCACAAATTTAGGGGGAGCTCTTGCTTATCACATACTTCTCAAAGCGAGGATGTTTTTTCAATCTTATTATCATTTGTCGAAGCTTTGATCTATATGTTGTCATCAATTACCAAAAAGGGGGAGATTGAAAGTGCAACTATCCCTAGGTGGTTTTGGTAATTCATAACAACATATAGCTCATTGAGCTAATACTATTCAAAGACAAATATTTCAGGAAAGCTCAATGAATGGCATGGCATGGATGATGAAAGTGGATTCCTCAAAATATCAAGAATAAAAGGATTGCCTCAAGCTCAAAAGCTCAAGACTCTGCATTTTACATTTTAATGATCCAAGATCACATTGAGTCTATAGGAAAAGCCAATACTATCAAGGAGGGATGAGGTGTTGCTTAATGAGTTTCTTGCTCCATGATGCTTAGTGATATGCTCCAAAAACCCTCAACTACTTTCTCACATCCACATATGACCTAAACCCAAAGTCAAACTCGGCCCCACCTATTCTTTCTATCCGGCGCCACCGAGTTCAGATGTCATAGCCACTGCCACAAACCCTAGGCAAATCGGTCTCACCGATAGGGATCTCAGTCTCACCGAGATGGGATTGTAATCTATCTGTTTCCCTTCGTAACGTTTCGGTCTAACCGAAGTGAGCGATCGGTCCCACCGAGATTGCAATGTAAACTCTCTCTTTCCTTTTCGTAACATTTTGGTCTCACCGAAAAGAGCGAATCGGTCCTACCGAGTTTACCTGACCAACTCTCTGGTTAGCTAATTACCAAAATCGGTCTCACCGAGTTTGTGTAATCGGTCTCACCGAGATTACGTTATGCCCTAACCCTAACCATATCGGTCCTACCGAGTTGCATGTCGGTCCCACCGAAATCACTAACGGCCACTAGGTTTACTGAATCGGTCAGACCGAGTTTATGATTCGGTCCCACCGAGATTGGTAAATTGTGTGTAACGGTTAGATTTTGTGTGGAGGCTATATATACCCCTCCACCTCCTCTTCATTCGTGGAGAGAGCCATCAGAACAAACCTACACTTCCAACTTACCAGTTCTGAGAGAGAACCACCTACTCATGTGTTGAGGCCAAGATATTCCATTCCTACCATATGAATCTTGATCTCTAGCCTTCCCCAAGTTGCTTTCCACTCAAATCTTCTTTCCACCAGATCCAAATCCTATGAGAGAGAGTTGAGTGTTGGGGAGACTATCATTTGAAGCACAAGAGCAAGGAGTTCATCATCAACACACCATTTGTTACTTCTTGGAGAGTGGTGTCTCCTAGATTGGCTAGGTGTCACTTGGGAGCCTCCAACAAGATTGTGGAGTTGAACCAAGAAGTTTGTAAGGGCAAGGAGATCGCCTACTTCGTGAAGATCTACCGCTAGTGAGGCAAGTTCTTCATGGGCGACGGCCATGGTGGGAGAGACAAGGTTGCTTCTTTGTGGACCCTTCGTGGGTGGAGCCCTCCGTGGACTCGCGCAGCCGTTACCCTTTGTGGGTTGAAGTCTCCATCAACGTGGATGTACGATAGCACCACCTATCGGAACCACGACAAAAACATCTGTGTCTCCAATTCGTTTGAATTCTCCAAACCCTTCCCTTTACTTTCTAGCAAGTTGCATGCTTTACTTTCCGCTGCTCATATACTCTTTGCATGCTTGCTTGAATTGTGTGCGGATTGCTTGACTTGTGCTAAAATAGTTAAAATCTACCAAAGACTAAAATTGGGAAAAGGTTAATTTTTTAATTGGTTAAGTAGTCTAATCACCCCCCTCTAGACATACTTCAAGGTCCTACACAAACACAAAAGCTACAACGATCAAAGAGGCAAGGCCTCCTGCCTGGGACCTCCTAACTACTCCTGGTCGTCAGCGGTCTCCACGTAGTAGTAGGCACCCTCTGGGTAGTAGTAGTAGTAGTCGATGGGGTGGCATGTGGCTCCTGGGATCCACCATCTGGTTGCAACAACCGAAAAGAAGGAACAAGGGGGAAAAGGGGGTTGCAAAGCAACCATGAGTACTCATCCAAAGTACTCGCAAGCAACAGATCAATACTAAGTATGCATTGGTATCAAATGGAAGGGTTGTATCTGTGGACTGAACTGCAGAATGCCAGAATAGAAGGGAAGGCCTGGCCTATCAAAGACTAGCATCTTCAAGCAGCACCAAGTATCTTCAAGCATCTTGCAGCATTCAGAAGAGTATAGAATAGCAGTTTATATTTAACAAGCATGTTGTAGCATTAACGCCCAGAGATCCTTCCTCGACTCCCTACGAGAAAGCAATCTCGCAGCCACATATCCATCACATGTCTCAAGTAACCAGTTCTAGTTGTAGTAGATCAGGATACAAGTCTGAACGTCCATTACCATGGACACGGTATTCGAATAGAAAACATCCCTGGAAGGGTGCACCACATTACCCAACACGCTTGATTACTCTGGCCAGACACACTTTTCTGAGTCAATGCCCGGCCTCGTAAGACCAACACGCCACAGCCCTACCTAGGCTCAGTAGAGAGGTCCCCGCCGGTCTACTGATAACCCACAAGTGTAGGGGATCGCAACAGTTTTCGAGGGTAGAGTATTCAACCCAAATTTATAGATTCGACACAAGGGGAGACAAAGAATATTTTCAAGTATTAGCAGCTGAGTTGTCGATTCAACCACACCTGGAGATTAATTATCTACAGCAAAGTGATCAGTAGCAAAGTAGTATGATAGTTTTTATAGTAGTAGCAGCAGCAATAGTAATGGTAATAGTGATAGCAATAATTTTGTAGCAAGTGCAACAGTAACAGCATCAGTAGTAACTTAGCAAGATCAATATATAGGAAAATCGTATGCATTGGTTCGATGATTTGTTGGATGATATTCATCATGTGACAGTTATAACCTAGGGCAATATGACACTAGCTCCAGTTCATAAATATAATGTAGGCATGTATTCCGTAAATAGTCATACGTGCTTATGGAAAGAACTTGCATGACATCTTTTGTCCCACCCTCCTGTGGCAGCGGGGTCCTATTGGAAACTAAGGGATATTAAGGCCTCCTTTTAATAAAGAACTGGAACAAAGCATTAACACACGATGAATACATGAACTCCTCAAACTACGATCATCACCGTGAGTGGTCCCGACTATTGTCACTCCGGGGTTGCCGGATCATAACACGTAGTAGGTGACTATAACTTGCAAGATTGGATCTAAAACATAGATATAATGGTGATAACATAAACGGTTCAGATCTGAAATCATGGCACCCAGGCCCAAAGTGACAAGCATTAAGCATGGCAAAGTCATAGCAATGTCAATCTCAGAACATAATGGATACTAGGGATCAAGCCCTAACAAAACTAACTAGATTACATGATGAATCTCATCCAACTCCTCACCGACTAGCGAGCCTACGAAGGAATTACTCACTCCCGGTGGGGAGCATCATGGAATTGGCAATGGAGAAAGGTTGGTGATGACGAAGATCAAAGATCCCCCTCTCTGGAGCCCCAAACGGACTCAAGATCTGGCCTCCCGATGAAGAACAGGAGACGATGGTGGCTCCTTCTCGTGGAATGCGATAATTCTTTCTCCCTCATTTTTTCTAGAAAAATAGGATTTTGTAGCGTCGGTTTCAGGGTCTGCGAGGCCACTAGGTGGGGACAACCCACCTGGGCGCGTCTGGTGGGGGAGGGGGGTAGGCGCGCCCTGGTGGGTTGTGCCCACCCAGGTGCCCTCCTCCGGTGGTTCTTGGCTCCAGAGATTCTCTTTTATTGTATAAAAAATCCTCGCAAAGTTTCGTTCCAATCCGAGAACTTTTATTTTTGCACAAAAAACAACACCATGGTAGTTCTGCTGAAAACAGTGTCAGTCCGGGTTAGTTTCATTCCAATTATGCAATTTAGAGTTTAAAACAAGACGAAAAGCGTTAGGAAAAGTAGATACGACGGAGACGTATCAACTCCCCAAGCTTAAACCTTTCTTGTCCTCAAGCAATTCAGTTGATAAATTGAAAGTGAAAAAGAAAAACTTTTACGAACTCTTTTGCTCTTGTTTGCATAAATAAGATTAAACATCACCCAGGTTTTCAGCCAAGATTATAACTAACCATGTCGACAATAACTCTTAGAAATTTTATTATTCCATACCAATGACATAATCAGCTAGCGAGCAATAATGAGATATCTCAAACAACAACATGTTGTCAAAACAACCATGATATAATATGACAATCGTGGTATCTCGCTAGCCCTTTCTGAGACCGCAAAACATAAATGCAGAGCACCTCCAAAGTTCAGGCAGCGACTAAACATTGTAATTCATGGTAGAAAAGATCCAGTCATGATGCACCCAACATTAGCTACACGCAATGCATGAGGATGACAATAGTGCTCTCAGGTTCTGGCAATTATTTGAGAAGGTGATGACACAACATAAAAGTAAATAGATAGTCACTTCGCAGAGGGAAGCAGTGATTTGCAGCGATGCTAGAGCTCAAGTTTTTAAAACATAGGTAAATGAAATTTTGATAAATGCACCCTTCTTGTTTACTTCGCGACCATCATTTATCAATATCTTCCATGCTAAACACATGAGTGGCGGTTCCCAAGCGATAAAGTAAAGGTTACGACTCCGTAGGAGTTTTTGTTTGATTATTTGTAAGCACTTTTCTGTTTGCAGTTTGGGACTGGGAATCCCTATTACCACCCCTTTCTCGTGCAATGGAGACTGAATAAACACTCGTCCTGAGAATAATCCGCTTAGCATGGAAGATACTAACTACCTCCTGTTGTTCTATGAACAATCCGGACACACAAAAAGGATATTTATTTAAAGTTTTTAGAGATGGCACATGCAAATTTACTTAGGACGGCGCGGTAATACCGCATATAGGTAGGTATGGTGGACTCATCTAGAATAACTTGGGTTCAAGGTTTTTGATGCACAAGCAGAATTCCCGCTTAGTACAGGTGAAGGCTAGCGAATAGGTCGAGAAGCGGCCAGCTAGAGAGCAACAGCGGTCATGAACATGCATTATGCATAAGTAACATTGGACACTAGCATGAGTAGGATATGAACACCATGAACATAAATATCATAGAGGCTATGTTGGTTTTGATTAAACTACATGCATGAACATGTGCCAAGTCAAGCCACTCGAACATTCAGAGGAGGATACCATATCATCATACTACATCACAGTCATTTTAATGCAATGTTGACATCCAAGATAAATCATTATCCACTCCTAGCTACTTATGCATGGCAAGAGAAACTATAATCTCTAATTGTCAATGCAAACATGTTTGATCATAATAAGCTGAATCATGGATACTAGGTTAAACATATTTACAAAAATAGAACAAGTCGAGTTCATACCCGTTTCTCTCTACCATGGCCAGTTCATCTAATGTTGTCATTTTTGCCTTTCACTTGCACGATCGAATGATATAAAAGTAATAATAGTCCAAGAGTGCCGTGGACTAAGCTGGAATCTGCAAACATTTTATTCAACATGAGAAGACAAGGTAAAATGGGCTCTTTGTTAGATCAATAATAATGCATATGAGAGCCACTCAACATTTTCATCATTGTCTTCTCCTCGGTATGACTCAATAAAAAGAAAAGAAATTCACAGAAACACATTGAAATATTTTTGGAGTTTTTCGTTTTCTTGAATAAGCAAATAAAAGAGGAAAAACAAAAATGAGAAAGACTATTTACACGGGAAAGCTCCCAACAAGCAAAAAGAAGAACAAGGAAATCTTTTTGGGTTTTTCTTTTTAGTGCTACGACTAAGTACTCTAGAAAGAAAACTAAAAAAGAAACAGGAAATATTTTTGTATTTTCTCAAAGTTTTTCAGACACACAAGAAAAAGCGAGAAAATAAATTTAGCATGGATAATATAATGAAAAAGTGTGGACATCGACGACTGAAATGAAATGTGTGAACACGAATGTAATGTCGGTGGAAATACGTACTCCCCCAAGCTTAGGATTTTGGCCTAACTTGGTAATCAGTCAGTAGCCTGCATAGTGGTCGGGATGATAGCTCACGGAGGCTCTCGGTGCGGATGCCTCAGCCTGTCGGGCGGCCACAATCGCCGCGTTATGAGCCCGGGCCTCGCTCTCAAGAACAAAATATCTTCTCTTACTGTGAAAATCAAAGAGAGCGGGCGCAGGCAAATATGTGTACACCACGGAACTTTGATTAAACAACAATTTATAGGTGAAATTATGGGGATCGCCTTTAAGGATCATATGACATTTCATAGCATCAAAGTCCAAATACTGCATGGGTAAAATAGGGTCATAGGGCAAAGGTGAAACACCCAGCTCTCGTGTGGCATAAATTCCACCATAGAAATAACCACTACAAGCGTTGTGTTGCAACCTGCGTGCAACAATCACTCCAAGATTATAACTTCTGCCACCGGTGAGAGCGGTGCGTATGAGGCTCAAGTCTGGGGCACAAAGTGTACTACAATCTTGTTTGCCTACAATACACTTTCCATTAAATAATGCAAAGTACTGAATTGTGGGAAATTGAATGCTCTTTATTCTACCTTGCATCACTCCCCTAGTCTCACCATAGCAAAGTCTAGTCAAAAATATATCGTACTCAGATCTTGGTGGTTCGTCAAGCGAACCCCGGAATGGGATTTTGCAGTGGTGAGCAAATCTCTCTAAAGATATGGTAAATGGGTTTTCATACAGTTTAAATGACACCCTAGACTCACGGGGATGGAATTTAAATCCTTTGACAAATGATTCAGTGAGAGTGTGGTCTTGATTGTACTTATCTGAAATGTATCGACCGGGACCGGCATTGTGAACATATTGCTCAAATTCCTCCTTAATGCCCACACTCACCATATAATCACCGCATGGCCATAGGCATGTTTTGGTGGCGGCATCTCGTATGGAACTTTCACTTGGTTCAACATAAGACCGACGAACAGAACTGTCACTAGAAGATGCCTCCGAGGATCTCCTCCTCGAAGAACTCCTTCCAAAGAGGTTCATCATATTCGCGTACAATTTTCTAAAATAAAAATAGGTGACAAAAATTTGTCAACAGAACTTCTCAATAATCATAGCAAATACTCATAGGGATGCATAGACGCCATAGCAAGCATTCAAACTACTTAGAACTCTAAGAATTGAACATGCAAGCTCATCTACAGCAGCACCAAGAGTAGCTAATTATTCAAAATATAAACCACTAAAGCAAAAACTAATTGGACAAGCGAAGGAGTCACATACCAAGCAACAATCCCCCGAAACAGTTTCGAAAATGGAGCTTCGAGCAAAGAGATCAAAATTCGCGGATTTGAGAGCAAGAACACGAGAGAGAGAGAGAGCAATGGTGATTTTTTTCTGGAGGTAGGTGGTGATGTGGGATGAAGCAATAAGTGAGGGGGACCACAACCCACCAGGGCACGCCTGGGGGTCCTGGCGCACCCAGGTGGGTTGTGCCCACCTGGTGCACCTCCCTCTGATATTATTTGCACCAAAATTCTTAAATAATCAGAAAAAATCGTATTAAATTTCCAGAGCATTCTAAGAACTTTTATTTTGGGGTTATTTTTTATTGCACGGGAAATTCAGAAAATAGGCAACACATGGAAATTTATTTTATTTAACTAATAAAAACAGTAAACAAAAGGTAGGGACATAAAGTAGTGCTTACTAAATTCATCAACTTCATACCTCTAAAAAATGATCCATTAATAAGGTTGATCAAGTGTTATTAACAACCACTTCCGATTAGCATGAAACCGAAGAACTTTCGTAAATCACTAATTTACCTCAACGGGGATATGAATGTCCCCAAAAATAAGCATTTCATATTTCTTTTTAACAGTAGGTAGACGTAGTTGAAAACCTCAAATAGTGATCGTCGGAGATATTTCAATAACATTAATACAATTCACTTGGAATTGTTTCTTCGGAAAGTGCACCGTATGCTCATTACCGTTGATATGAAAAGTGACCTTGCATTTATTGCAATCAATAACAGCCCCTGCGGTATTCAAGAAGGGTCTACCAAGGATAATCGACATGTTGTCGTCCTCGGGCATCTCAAGTATAACAAAGTCAGTCAAAATAGTAACATTAGCAACAACAACGGGCACATCCTCACAAATACCGATAGGTATGGCAGTTGATTTGTCAGCCATTTGCAAAGATATTTCAGTAGGTGTGAGTTTATTCAAATCAAGTCTTTTATATAAAGAGAAAGGCATAACACTAACACCAGCTCCCAAATCACATAAAGCAGTTTTCACATAATTTCTTTTGATATAGCAAGGTATAGTTGGTATTCCCGGTTCTCCAAGTTTTTTAGGTAATCCATCTTTAAAAGTATAATTAGCAAGCATGGTGGAGATTTCAGCTTCTGTTATTTTTCTCTTATTAGTGATGATGTCTTTCATGTACTTTGCATAAGGAGGCATTTTAAGGATATCGGTCAAGCGAGTACGGAAAAAGACTGGCCTCAGCATTTCAGCAAAGCGTTCAAATTCTTCATCATCTTTCTTTTTAGTTGACTTAGGTGGAAATGGCATAGGTTTTTGAACCCATGGTTCTCTTTCCTTGCCATGTTTTCTAGCAACAAAGTCTCTTTTATCATATCTTTTTTTCTTGGGTTGTGGGTTATCAAGATCAATTGCAGGTTCTATCTCAACATCATTGTCTGGTTCTTTAGTATTTGTTTGAGTATTTTCGTGAACCTCATCATTATATCTTTCATTATCAGAAGGTGAGTGTTCACTACCAAATTGAGTTTCAGCATCAGAGATAGAAACTTCATTATCATTATTAGGAGGTTTTTCTACTTCAGGTTCACTAGAGGCATGCAAAGTTCTATCATTTTTCTTCTTCTTTTTCTTTTTACAAGGACTGCGTGCATCAGTGTTCGCTCTTTGAGAGTCTTGTTCAATTCTTTTTAGGTGTCTCTCAGGATAAAGTGGTTCCTGAGTCATCCTACCTCCTGTAGTCATTACTCTAACAACATGATCATTGATATTATTTTTCATTTCATCTAGCGGCTCTTTTTGAGATTTAGCAACTTGTTCTAACTAAGTTTGAACCATAGAAGCATGCTCCCCCACACCTCTAACATCATTTGAAATTCTAAATAACAAGTCACTTAAGCGAGCAATCATATCAGAATTATATTTCAATTGTTTCATAACATTTGAATTGAAGTGATCTTGCTTTCTAATGTAATTTTCAAACTCATAAAGGCATTAGCTAGGATGCATATTGTGAGGATTATCATTATCATTGAATTTCATTAGAGAATTTACCTCTACCAAATTAGGTGGTGGTGGTTTATCAAGCCCATGTATTTCTTCAATAGGAGGTAAACATTTTACATCCTCGGCTTTAATACATTTTTCCTTCATAGATTTCTTTGCCTCTTGCATATCTTTGGGACTGAGATATAAGATACCCCTCTTCTTCGGAGTGGGTTTAAGCGGTGTTTCAAGAAGAGTCCAATCATCATAATTTCTCAACATGTTATTCAATAATTCTTCAGCTTGCCCAATAGTTATTTCCCTGAAAACACAACCAGCACAACTATCTAGGAAATCCCTAGAAGCATCGGTTAGTCCATTATAGAAGATATCAAGTATTTCATTTTTCTTAAGAGGATGATCAGGAAAAGTATTAAGCAATTGGAGAAGCCTCCCCAAGCTTGTGGGAGACTCTCTTCTTCAATTTGCACAAAGTTAAATATTTCCTGTAAGGCAGCTTATTTCTTATGAGCAGGAAAATATTTTTCAGAGAAGAAATAAATCATATCCTAGGGACTACGCACACAACCAGGAGCAAGACTATTGTACCAAGCTTTAGCATCACCCTTTAATGAGAACGGAAATAACTTGAGAATATAGTAATAACGAATTTTCTCATCATGAGCAAAAAGGGTGGCTATGTCATTCAACTTAGTAAGATGTGCCACAACAGTTTCAGTTTCATAACCATGAAAATGATCAGATTCAACCAAAGTAACTAACTCTGGGTCGACAAAGAATTCATAATCCTTATCATCAATAAAGATAGGTGAAGTAGCCAACTTAGGATCACATTTAATTTTAGGATTCAAAGATTTTTCTTTGTACTTGCATAATAATTTTTCTAGATCATCTCTATCCTTACAAGCAAGAATATCTCTAGTTGTCTCCTCATTCATAACATAACCTTCTGGTACCTTTGGGAATTCATATCTAGGAGGGCTAGTTCTAATAGGTGTTTCAAGATTTTTCAGTTTCAAGTTCATCATCAGTTTCAACAATATCATGTTGTCTTACTCTAGCAATTTGTTCATCATGAAATTCACCTAGTGGCGCATCATCATCAAGCAATGTACTACCATCATCATAAGTATCATTCATAGCAGAAGTAGCATCATCAATAACTTGTGACATATCAGGATTAGTAGCATGTGGTAGTGTTGCAAGTTTACTTAAAACAGAAGGTGAATCTAAGGCAGAGCTAGATGGTAGTTCCTTACCTCCCCTCGTCTTAGTGGGATAAATCTTAGTCTTAGCATCTTTTAGATTCTTCATAGTGATAAATTGATAATAGTCCCAAGTGACTCAACAAATATAGCCATGTTCCCCGGCAACGGCGCCAGAAAAAGGTCTTGATAGCCCACAAGTATAGGGGATCGCAATAGTTTTCGAGGGTAGATTATTCAACCCAAATTTATAGATTCGACACAAGGGGAGCCAAAGAATATTTGCAAGTATTAGCAGCTGAGTTGTCAATTCAACCACACCTAGAGATTAATTATCTGCAGCAAAGTGATCAGTAGCAAAGTAGTATGATAGTTTTGATAGTAGTAGTAGCAGCAATAGTAATGGTAACTGTGATAGCAATAATCTTGTAGCGAGTCCAATAGTAACAGTAGCAGTAGTAACTTAGCGAGATCAATATATAGGAAAACATAGGCATTGGATCGATGATTTGTTGGATTATATTCATCATGTGACAGTTATAACCTAGGGCGATACGGCACTAGCTCCAGTTCATAAATATAATGTAGGCATGTATTTCGTAAATAGTCATACGTGCTTATGGAAAGAACTTGCATGACATCTTTTGTCCTACCCTCCCGTGGCAACAGGGTCCTATGGGAAACTAAGGGATATTAAGGGCCTCCTTTTAATAGAGAACCAGAACAAAGCATTAACACATGGTGAATACATGAACTCCTCAAACTACGGTCATCACCGGGAGTGGTCCCGACTATTGTCACTCTGGGGTTGCCGGATCATAACACGTAGTAGGTGACTATAACTTGCAAGATCGGATCTAAAATATAGATATAATGATGATAACTTAAACGGTTCAGATCTGAAATCATGGCACCCCGGTCCAAAGTGACAAGCATTAAGCATGGTAAAGTCATAGCAACAACAATCTCAGAACATAATGGATACTAGGGATCAAGCCCTAACAAAACTAACTAGATTAAATGATGAATATCATCCAACTCCTCACCGAACAATGAGCCTACGAAGGAAGTACTCACTCCCGGTGGGGAGCATCATGGAATTGGCGATGGAGAAGGTTGGTGATGACGAAGATCGAAGACCCCCCTCTCCGGAGCCCCAAACGGACTCCAGATCTGGGCTCCCAATGAAGAACAAGAGACGGCGGCGGCTCCGTCTCGTGGAACGCCATAATTCTTTCTCCCTCATTTTTTTAGAAAAATAGGATTTTATAGCGTCGGTTTCAGGGTCTGCGGGGCCACCAGTGGGGACAACCCACCAGGAGTCTTGAGGGGGCAGCGCTACAGTGCGTTGTGCCGCCCAGTGCCCCCTCCGGTTGTTCTTGGCTCTAGAAATTCTCTTTTATTTTATAAAAATCCTCGCAAAGTTTCGTTCCAATCCGAGAACTTCTATTTCTGCACAAAAATCAACACCATGGTAGTTCTGCTGAAAACAGTGTCAGTCCGGGTTAGTTTCATTCAAATCATGCAAACTAGAGTTCAAAACAAGAGGAAAAGTGTTAGGAAAAGAAGATACGGCAGAGACGTATCATCTACATCCTAAGCGCTCCGAGGTCTTGGGCCCATCGCCCGTTGCAGTCTGGGTCGTGGCACGCAGAGCGATCTAGGCCACCTCCACAGGGGCGCTGACCAGGCCGTGCCACAATGCTGAACTGGACGTCTGACAAAGCTTCGGCTGATACTACGATGCCGAGGCCCATAACTATTATCGCGTGGTGGTTAGTGCGTAAAGGCGAAAGGCCAACTCAGAACAAATACCCAAACCTGTTAGTGCATTGGGGGCTCGCTGAGACGAGCATAGACTCATGATAATGTGACCCCGTCGCCCTTTCTCGTGGACTTATGGCAAGGGCCCATGTCGGTGTCAAAACCGGCGGATCTCGGGTAGGGGGTCCCGAACTGTGCGTCTAGGCGGATGGTAACAAAAGACAAGGGACACGATGTTTTTACCCAGGTTCGGGCCCTCTCGATGGAGGTAATACCCTACTCCTGCTTGATTGATCTTAATGATATGAATATTACAAGAGTTGATCTACCACGAGATCGGAGAGGCTAAACCCTAGAAGCTAGCCTATGGTATGATTGTTGTTGGTCCTACGGACTAAACCCTCCGGTTTATATAGACACGGAGGGGGCTAGGGTTACACAGAGTCGGTTACAGGGAAGGAGATCTACATATCAGTATTGCCAAGCTTGCCTTCCACACCAAGGAGAGTCCCATCCGGACACGGGACGAAGTCGTTAATCTTGTATCTTCATAGTCCAATTGTCCGGCCAAAGGTTATAGTCCGGCTGTCCGGATACCCCCTAATCCAGGACTCCCTCAGTAGCCCCCGAACCAGGCTTCAATGGTGATGAGTCCAGCGCGTAGATTGTCTTCGGCATTGCAAGGCGGGTTCTTCTTCAAACTCTGAGTACCTGTTAAATAGTGTCCGGCTTCTCGTAAATATTGCGCTTCTTGGCTTCTGTGTCCAATAATGACCATCTTTCACGTGTCAAGCGAATGTGAGGAGCTAGAGCGTTTTTATATTTATCACCCTGGCTGTGTGAATGAACTGTCTATTTAAAGAGACGAGGATTCTCATATCCAAATCACACCATCCTCCCTCAGCGAGCATTCATCAGAGCACGCCCGAAAAAATCCATTCCAGCATGATCGGCCAGCATAGCTCCTCCTCTCGCTCCCGCAGCCCCAAGCCCGGAGATTGGGAGAGGTGTTCCGTCCCGCACATCCAATTAGTGAAGCTACAGACCCAGGGATTTCTCCCCCCAGCGTATATGGTCCCGGTTCGAGCCGGGCTCGCCACCTATAATGGCGGGGAGCAAGCAGAGAGCTTTCCCAACCCCTCTAAGGGGGAGCGGGTATGCCTTGTCCCTTATTTGTTAAGGGGACTCGGATTTCCAATCCATCTGTTTCTCCGAGGGCTCCTGGAGTTCTACGGCCTCCAGTTGCACAACCTCACCCCTGCCTCCATACTGCACATCGCTGGTTACGTAGCCCTGTGCGAACTTTTTCTGGGCTGCGAAGCTCATTTCGCACTGTGGAAGAAGTTGTTCTGCCTTGTGCCCCGTACACAGAGGGGATCAATATATCAAGTGGGCGGAGCCGAAGTATGGCACATCGCCGGGACCGGATACCTATCCGATACCCCGAAGGAGACGTCCGAAGTCTTGCCTTCAGAGTGGTTTTATATGGAGGACGTCCCCCTTCCGGATCCTATTCGGATCGGCCTTCCCGAGTTTGATAATGCTCCTTTGAAGAAGCGCCTGAGCTGGCGACCACGGAGCCCTCAGGAGGAAGACGATAGAGACGTTCTTTACCTAATGGTCGGATAAAGATATTGGCTCAATCAGGGCTGACCATAACCGAGGTTATGTCAATATGTATTATGCGGGGGGTGCAGCCGCTCCAATATTGAGGCCACTCTATGTGGGATTTCAATGGGGAAGATGATGCCACCCGCTGCGGCCGTAAGGGGCCGGACTCTATTGCTGCCCTAGCAAAAATCCTGTCCAGTTTGTACAAGGGAGAGGAAGAGGAGTTCCTCCGCATCAAGCCACGGGATGGATTCTCCATGTACAACCCTCCGAGCTAGGTAAGCTGCCAATTTTTACATCCACCCCTTCCGCATTTTTGCCGCAAATATTTTATCTCGTCATTTCATTGCAGGAACTGCGTAAGGCTGTAAGGGAGATCAACAGCCCACCTCCACAACCCGAGGATCCTGAACGGTCCCTCGACCCCGGCCTTAAAGAGGATTCGGACATATTCGTGGAGCTGATTGACAGGGTATTCTACCAACTGAGCTGCGATGATGCCATGGTGGCCATTATAGCCGACTACCCCGGGCTACTCCCAGCTTCGCAGGTAAATGAGACCAAAGTCCCAACCTATGAAAAGGATTTCCTTTTACACACTTCACCTACCGTATACAAATGGTGTTTTATAGGGAAGGCCCTCGGGATGCCACGCCGAGCCCGTGGCACCTCGCCAACAAGGGGCTCCGAGGCCGTACATGTCACGCCCAATATGCGACCCTATCCAAAAGGAACTCGAAGGTCCCACCAAGGATAGACCCGCATATTGGAACGCTTTTGCAAGGTGGATATCATTACATCAACATTACATAATAGTGGGATACATACAAGACATACAATGTCACATGAATACAACATCATATACAAGAATAACATCCGACTACGGATGAAACATAAAGAAGCTTAAACGACATCCACCCTGCTAGCCCAGCTGCCGACACGAACCTATCCCCGATCAAGAAGAAGCGAAGAAGAACTCAAGACAAGAAAGCATCGCTCTCGCGTCATGATCATCGCAAACCTGTACTGCAATCGGCGGTATAGTAATCTGTGAGCCACGAGGACTCAGCAATCCCATTACCATGGGTATCAAGACTAGCAAAGCTTAAAGGGAAAGGAAGGGGTAAAGTGGTGAGGTTGCAGCAGCTGCTAAGCATATATGGTGGCTAACATACATAAATGAGAGCGAGAAGAGAAACAAAGGAACGGCCGTCAACTAGTAATGATCAAGAAGTGATCCTGAACTCCTACTTACGCCAAACATAACCCGAAACCGTGTTCTCCTCTCGATCAACCCCGAAAAGAGACACTCAGTTACGCACACGGTTGGTGTATTTTAGAAGAGTTTGCTTCAAGTTTACTACAACCGGATATTAACAAATTCCCATCTCGCCACATAACCGCGGCACGGCTTTGAAAGTTTATACCCTGCAGGGTGTCCCAACTTAGCCCATGATAAGCTCTCGCGATCAACGAAGGATATTCCTTCTCCCGGAAGACCCGATCAGTCTCGGAATCCGGCTACAAGACATTTCGACAAGTAATAAAACAAGACCAGCAAAGCCGCCCGATGCGCCGACAATCCCGATAGGAGCTGCACATATCTCGTTCTCGTGGCAACACCGGATGAGACTAGCTACGAGTAAAACCAACCCTCGGGTTGCCTCAAGGTGGCCCAGCAGCTCGGTTCGAGCCAGCACTTAGAGAAGCACCGCCCGGGGGCTAATAAAGATGACCCTTGGGTTAATTACTCCCAAGGGAAATGCAGGTGGTGGTGAGGCAAATGGAAAACCAATGTTGGGCCTTCTTTGGACGAGTCTTATTCAAAGCGAACTGTCACGGGGTCCCATAAATCACCCGACCGCGTTAGGGACGCAAAATCCGGGAACATAATACCGATATGACGGAAACTAGGGCGGCAAGAGTGGAACAAAACACCAGACATAAGGCCGAGCCTTCCACCCTTTACCAAGTATATAGATGCATTAATTAAATAAGATATATTGTGATATCCCAACAAGTAAACATGTTCCAACAAGGAACAACATCTCCATGTTCCAACAAGGAACAAACTTCATCTTCACCTGCAACTACCAACGCTATAAGAGGGGTTGAGCAAAGCGGTAACATAGCCAAGCAACGGTTTGCTAGGAAGGGTGTCAAAGGTTAGAGGTTCATGGCAATTTGGGATGGCTTGATGAACAGGTAATAGGTAGCGCAGCATAGCGATAGAACGAAGCAACTAGCATAGCAATGATAGTAGTGAGATCCAGGGTAGCGGTCATCTTGCCTGAAATCCCGCAAGGAAGAAGAACGAGTCCATGAAGAAGACGAACGGGTGAAGCCGAACCAAGCGTAGACGAACGAATCCTCACGATCGCAACGAAACAGGAACTAACAAGAAGAAGCACACAACATGGTAAACACACCACACATGAATAAGGCATGATGCACAACAAGCATGATGCATGACAAGACTACATGAAGCTAATCATGGCAAGAGATGATGCAAACAAGAACAACACATCAAAGCAAGTTTAAATGAGGCCGGAAACAACATATAACAATTCCGGTAAGTCCTCATATGCAAATTTCGAAATTGGTCCAGATCTGATTAACTTTATGTTCAAGTTGTTAAACAGCAAGTTAAGATGCACCACGATGATCTACACGAAATTTTAGTCAACTTACATATAAAGTTCATTTAATTCGGAGCTACGGTCTAGAAGATATGAGCAAAACAAGTTAAACATGGCATTGATGCAAAATGCATACAAACATCACACAAACACATCAAAACAAGGATGCAACATGATAATATGAAACTACATGCAAAATCAAGCAAGTTTCATATAGAGCACACTCAAAACAGAGCAACGGTTCAACACATACACACAATACAAGTTATAGCAACAATCTGTCCGAAACAGCAACTAGGCATATTGCAATCATCAAAACAACATGCTACAGGAACTCAATAAGATAACAAAAGGCATGGTCATGATGTACAGGTAAAGCATTACAAAACATAAACACTGAGCTATCTCCAGAAACAACTAGAACATGCTCAAAATGACATAGCAAGATTGCAAATAATAACAGTTTCAGGCATTGGCAGAAATAACATCAGGTTGCAATGTTTAGAGCTATGAAACAACATGCTACAGGAACTTATAATGGCAAACAAAGGCATGGCATGAATCTACTAATTGCATAGAACAAAAGTCCTTTAGTGACCATAAGCCAAAAAGGATCAGAAGATATGATGGCACCCATGTAAACATGACAAGTTATATTACAGATTTAAACATGGCAGGAACAACAATGAGTAGGCATGTTGGTGAGCTTGAACCACTCACCACAGAGCAATACATGGCAAACTAAGCATAAGAAGCTATACAGGGCAAGAACAACATCATAGCATGCAAGGATCAACTACAACAACCTTGGCAAAATTGAATAACATGTAAACAATCTGCCAGGAAACATTTTATAGCAAAAGTAGAGCTCGATTGACTCAAGCTATGGAACTCCATAATTGCAAACAAGGGCATGGATGGATAGAGAATAACCATATGTTCAAAACATCCTTACTGAAGTATCTCAAAATATGCATGGATCTCTCTGTAGCATCAAGTTTACATGGCATAAAAATATAAGCAAAACAGGGCTGAAATCAGCAACATCAGGAAGCCTAGTTTGCATGCTTGTGCTAGTCACCACATAGATCACAAAAATACATGGCATACACCCCTGGAAATATGGCATGGCATATTACAAAACACATGTAGGACTCAAGTCCAAAGGGTGCACACATCAATCATGGCAAAAATGACAAAAGTGCATGTTCTGATAAGAATCAGAAACTAACATCACATAGCACTCTTCCAACAGCATTTCGGGCATCAAGATGAGCTCAAATTAAAATGATGCAATGAGATGAAATGATCTACTCATCGAGACGAACATTTTGACATATTAAACGCGCAAAACGGAGCAACGATGACAGAGTTACGATGCGATGAAAATGGCACAAAATATCAACGGAACAAAATACTTGGAGGAAAAATATGAGGGGGAAGAAGTCAACCGAATGGCGCGGGAACCGAGGCGGAGGCGGATCTCGCCGGATCCGCGGCGCCGGTGGCCGGAGAGGGCCGGGGCGGCCGGGGAGGAAGGCCGCCGGCTCGGGGCGGAGGTCGCCGGGGAGGGGCGAGGGCGCCGGCGTCGGGCTGGGAGGGGAGCGGGCGGAGCGGGCGGCCTCCGGCGAGAGGTGGCCGGAGCACGGGCGGAGAGCTCGGCGGAGGCGACGGAGGCACCTGGCGGGCGGGCGGCAGCAGCAGCGCGGCAGCGTCATGGGCGAGGCGGCGCCAGGCGACGGGACGGAGCGGGCAGGGGCGGTCTTGGCTCATGGGCCCATGGAGGCGCAGAGCCATGTGGCGGCCTCCCACTGGCTGCGGGCGGCGGCGGCGAAGTGTCCGGCGGCGGCGGACGTGTCCGGCGGGCGCGGAGGGGAATTTTAGGGTTTCGGGGGAGAAAACATCCGCGAATTTTCGGGGGGAGTGCATATATATAGGTAGAGGGAGCTAGGAGAGTCCAAATGAGGTGCGGTTTTCGGCCACGCGATCGTGATCGAACGACCAAGAGCATGGAGGGGAGTTTGCTGGGTTTTGGGCCACTTTGGAAGGGGTGTTGGGCTTCAAAGAGAAGGAGGCTTTAGCGGTTACCCGGTTAACCGTTGGAGTATCAAACGACCTCCAAATGATCCAAAACTTGACAAGCGGTCTACCGGTGCTATACCAAGGCCGCTTGACAAACCTCGGTCCATTCCGAGACCGTTTAACACCCTTTACTAAAAGAGGTAAAAGGGGGCGCCGGGAGACATAGGAGTGCCGGATTGCAAAACGGACAACGGGGAAAAATGCTCGGATGCATGAGACGAACATGTATGCAAAATGAAATGCACATGATGACATGATATGAAATGCATATGATGACATGGCAAAGTGCAACACGCAAGCAGATGACATGGCAACAACGGCGAATAACTGGCGGACACCTGGCGCATCGAATCCGGGGCGTCACAACACTCCTCCACTAACAAGAGATCTTGTCCCGAGATCTTAGGACCGAGACGGAAGGGAAAAAGGGATGAGGTGAAACAAGAACTCAAGAGAAGAAGCAAAGAATCGAGAGCACTCGAGAAGAAGAGAGGAACAACGAGAATGACGAGAATAGAAAGCTCACAGAATCGGATAGGCTATGAACCACTCTGGTTCGAACAGGATAAGAAACGAATAAGACTGAAAGGATTTAGGTAGCACTCTGGCTAAAAATGGAATGACAATTGACGAGATAAACAACGCAATGCCTCTGGAAGAATTGAAAGAATTTGAATGAAAAGAACTTAGAAGGAAGGATTGACTGGATTTGAATATCTGAGAAGAACAAAGATATGCAAAACTCCAATTGGAAAGAATACAGAGAATTAATTGCACTTCGAGACGCGAGAAGAAAAGATACTTGAATTCCTCCAACAAGAATCTTGATGAACTCTTGAGAGAATGAATTAAATCATGAAGAACCACCATGAAGAACTCCGGTAACAAAAGGATGATGAGATACAATTGAAGGATGGAAATAATAGGATTAAGTCTTGCGATGATTTAGATGGAGGTTCCGACGAAATAGACGAGGAAAATTGAACTCCGGAAAAGAAAAGATGAAAACACTTGGAAGTAGAATTTATTCCTCAAGAACAAACTCCGAAGAAAAAGATTAATCACTTTGAGGAAATAAGAATAAGATTTATTGTATGCTTATCCTTCATCAAATTAAATTGATGACAAGCAATGGATTCTTCATACTACTTATTCTCATTGTGAAAAGATTAAGGTAATATATACCGCCAAATCTGGGAAGGTTTCCATAAGCCACCGGTAGGATTAAAAGAACGAATGAATAAAAATGATAATCAAGGAAAAGAATCTTGAACGAACCACCGTAAGAAATGACAATGAACGAAGAAAAGAGAAAGAATCACCGGGAAGAATTAAGAAAGCACGAAGATACTTGAGGGAATTAAAATGCAAGAGAACGAAGAGATCGCGAACTGATTGAAGAATACTTGAACGAAGCACCGGAAGGATATTGAGACGAACGAAGGGGCACGGATATAGAATAATTGGAGAACGACTCTGAAAACTTGGAACGAAGAAATCCTCCGAAAGGATGGCCTCCGGATGATCGAGACGGAAAGCAACACCTGAAATACTCCGGATTGATGAAAAGAATTTGCAAGACTAGAAACAATTAGATAGGATAACATCGAGTTATCACCATGAATCTCCGGGGAACGGGCAATATTTTAGAGGAAAATTCTACTTCGGTCTTCAAATGACGACGATAAACATCACCAAAATTACTGAGATACTCCGGAAGAATGAAAACGAAGAGGTTGAGCCAACAATAAAATGATTCGAAATTGATCTTGGAAAAGGCAAGTGACTGATGAGATCCATACTTACATCACACTTGAAAAGAATTTGAGAATAACTCCGGGGAAATCAGAAGAGTCAGGTAAGATCCTGGGAAAAGACCTGTGGGTTAGGGCCCACTAAAAGAAAACACCGTTGGAAAGGGATGATGAACAGATAGATGATGCACCGGAACAATTGAGATATTTGAATGGGGTGACAACCTCGAATTGATTGGAACACATACGAATCTCCTGAGATGTCTTCAGCACTCCGGAAGGATAAACTGGCGAGAGGCGAACGAGCAAAGGGAAATATTTGAGCTGAGGGAAAGAATACGATCGACAACGAAAACTCGAATTTGGATCCACCGGAAAGAAAAAGGATGAAGAATGACGAACAAGACGAGAATTCACCGGTTGAAATGATTAACGAAAGACTGAAGAGGCTCCACACGAATGAAATTGATGGTCGAAAAAGACTCAAACTCCGGGAATAATAGGGTGGGAGGGCGGGAAAAGCAAAGACAACTTGGAAGGGGAAAAACCGACAAATATCTTGAAGAGAAAACACCAGTTGAAATCATTGAGGAAAAGAAAGCAAAGACTTCGCACGAGTGGGATGGATACTCGATTATGGACTCCGTTTCCGAGAAGAAGAAGGGTGGGCGGGTGGGAAAAGAAAAGCAACTGAGGATTGAACTTGGCGAAGATGAAGGGGTTCGAGTCGACTTGACGAGAAATGCACCGGACAAAAGAGGATGGACAACTCACGACACTAACCACATGACCCTAAAGAAAAATTTGAACGGGAAGAGGAGTAATTCAAAACACCTACGTCAAGATTCCTTACCAGAGCGACGAAGGGGCAGAGGAGTAAAAGGAATTCCTACTCTCCGATATAACTAGACTCGAAATCAGTTTTCTTCTAGACTCAACAACGGCCAAACTACACGATCAATCAAGGGGCTCCTAAGGTCGGTCGAGGCTCGATACCAACTTGTTACGCGCCCAATATGCGACCCTATCCAAAAGGAACTCAAGGTCCCACCAAGGATAGACCCGATATTGGAACGCTTTTGCAAGGTGGATATCATTACATCAACATTACATAATAGTGGGATACATACAAGACATACAATGTCACATGAATACAACATCATATATAAGAACAACATCCGACTACGGATGAAACATAAACAGAAGCTTAAACGACATCCACCTCGCTAGCCAGGCTGCCGACACCGAACCTATCCCCGATCAAAGAAGAAGCGGAAGAAGAACTCAAGACAAGCAAGCATCGCTCTCGCGTCATGATCATCGCAAACCTGTACCGCAACTGGTGGTGTAGTAATCTGTGAGCCACGAGGACTCAAGAATCCCATTACCATGGGTATCAAGACTAGCAAAGCTTAAAGGGAAAGGAAGGGGTAAAGTGGTGAGGTTGCAGCAGCGGCTAAGCATATATGGTGGCTAACATACGCAAATGAGAGCGAGAAGAGAAACAAAGGAACGGCCGTCAACTAGTAATGATCAAGAAGTGATCCTGAACTCCTACTTACGTCAAACATAACCCAGAAATCGTGTTCTCCTCTCGATCAACTCCGAAAAGAGACACTCACGGTTACGCACACGGTTGGTGTATTTTAGAAGAGTTTGCTTCAAGTTTACTACAACCGGATATTAACAAATTCCCATCTGCCACATAACCGCGGGCACGGCTTTGAAAGTTTATACCTGCAGGGTGTCCCAACTTAGCCCATGATAAGCTCTCGCGATCAACGAAGGATATTCCTTCTCCCCGGGAAGACCCGATCAGTCTCGGAATCCCGACTACAAGACATTTCGATAGTAATAAAACAAGACCAGCAAAGCCGCCCGATGCGTCGACAATCCCGATAGGAGCTGCACATATCTCGTTCTCAGGGCAACACCGGATGAGACTAGCTACGAGTAAAACCAACCCTCGGGTTGCCTCAAGGTGGCCCCATGCAGTAGCTGCTCGAGCCAAGACTTAGAGAAGCAATCGCCCGGGGGCTAAATAAAGATGACCCTTGGGTTAATTACTCCCAAGGAAATGTAGGTGGTGGTGAGGCAAATGGAAAAACCAATGTTGGGCCTTTGGACGAGTCTTATTCAAAGCGAACTGTCAAGGGGTCCCATAAATCACCCGACGCGTTAGGGACGCAAAATCCGGGAACATAATACCGATATGACGGAAACTAGGGCGGCAAGAGTGGAACAAAACACCAGACATAAGGCCGAGCCTTCCACCCTTTACCAAGTATATAGATGCATTAATTAAATAAGATATATTGTGATATCCCAACAAGTAAACATGTTCCAACAAGGAACAACATCTCCATGTTCCAACAAGGAACAAACTTCATCTTCACCTGCAACTACCAACGCTATAAGAGGGGCTGAGCAAAGCGGTAACATAGCCAAGTAACGGTTTGCTAGGAAGGGTGTCAAAGGTTAGAGGTTCATGGCAATTTGGGATGGCTTGATGAACAGGTAATAGGTAGCGCAGCATAGCGATAGAACGAAGCAACTAGCATAGCAATGATAGTAGTGAGATCCAGGGTAGCGGTCATCTTGCCTGAAATCCCGCAAGGAAGAAGAACGAGTCCATGAAGAAGACGAACGGGTGAAGCCGAACCAAGCGTAGACGAACGAATCCTCACGATCGCAACGAAACAGGAACTAACAAGAAGAAGCACACAACATGGTAAACACACCACACATGAACAAGGCATGATGCACAACAAGCATGATGCATGACAAGACTACATGAAGCTACTCATGGCAAGAGATGATGCAAACAAGAACAACACATCAAAGCAAGTTTAAATGAGGCCAGAAACAACATATAACAATTCCGGTAAGTCCTCATATGCAAATTTCGAAATTGGTCCAGATCTGATTAACTTTATGTTCAAGTTGTTAAACAGCAAGTTAAGATGCACCACGATGATCTACACGAAATTCTAGTCAAGTTACATATAAAGTTCATTTAATTCGGAGCTACGGTCTAGAAGATATGAGCAAAACAAGTTAAACATGGCATTGATGCAAAATGCATACAAACATCACACAAACACATCAAAACAAGGATGCAACATGATAATATGAAACTACATGCAAAATCAAGCAAGTTTCATATAGAGCACACTCAAAACGGAGCAACGGTTCAACACATACACACAATACAAGTTATAGCAACAATCTGTCCGAAACAGCAACTAGGCATATTGCAATCATCAAAACAACATGCTACAGGAACTCAATAAGATAACAAAAGGCATGGGCATGATGTACAGGTAAAGCATTACAAAACATGAACACTGAGCTATCTCCAGAAACAACTAGAACTTGCTCAAAATGACATAGCAAGATTGCAAATAATAACAGTTTCAGGCATTGGCAGAAATAACATCAGGTTGCAATGTTTAGAGCTATGAAACAACATGCTACAGGAACTCATAATGGCAAACAAAGGAATGGCATGAATCTACTAATTTCATAGAACAAAAGTCTTTTAGTGACCATAAGCCAAAAAGGATCAGAAGATACGATGGCACCCATGTAAACATGACAAGTTATATTACAGATTTAAACATGGCAGGAACAACAATGAGTAGGCATGTTGGTGAGCTTGAACCACTCACCACAGAGCAATACATGGCAAACTAAGCATACATCCATCAAGAAGACATGGCATAGAAGCTATACAGGGCAAGAACAACATCATAGCATGCAAGGATCAACTACAACAACCTTGGCAAAATTGAATAACATGTAAACAATCTGCCAGGAAACATTTTATAGCAAAAGTAGAGCTCGATTGACTCAAGCTATGGCACTCCATAATTGCAAACAAGGGCATGGATGGATAGAGAATAACCATGTGTTCAAAACATCCTTACTGAAGTATCTCAAAATATGCATGGATCTCTCTGTAGCATCAAGTTTACATGGCATAAAAATATAAGCAAAACAGGGCTGAAATCAGCAACATCAGGAAGCCTAGTTTGCATGCTTGTGCTAGTCACCACATAGATCACAAAAATACATGGCATACACCCCTGGAAAGATGGCATGGCATATTACAAAACACATGTAGGACTCAAGTCCAAAGGGTGCACACATCAATCATGGCAAAAATGACAAAAGTGCATGTTCTGATAAGAATCAGAAACTAACATCACATAGCACTCTTCCAACAGCATTTCGGTTATCAAGATGAGCTCAAATGAAAATGATGCAATGAGATGAAATGATCTACTCATCGAGGCGAACATTTTGACATATTACACGCGCAAAACGGAGCAACGATGACAGAGTTACGATGCGATGAAAGTGGCACAAAATATCAACAGAACAAAATACTTGGAGGAAAAATATGAGGGGGAAGAAGTCAACCGAATGGCGCGGGAACCGAGGCGGCGGCGGATCTCGCCGGATCCGCAGCGCCGGTGGCCGGAGAGGGCCGGGGCGGCCGGGGAGGAAGGCCGGCCGGCTCGGCGAGACGTCGCCGGCCGGGAGCGGCGAGGGCGCCGCCGGCGCCGGGCGCGGGAGGCCAAGGCGGAGGCGGCGGCCTCCGGCGAGAGGTGGCCGAGCACGGTGGAGAGCTCTGGTGGGAGGCGACGGAGGCACCGGGCGGCGCTGCCAGCGGGCCAGCGTCAACGCAAGGCCAGCGGCAGGCGACGGGACGGCGGGCGGGCAGGGGGCCGACTGGGCTCATGGGTTCCCTTGGGCGCTGGAGGCGAGGCCACGTGGCGGCCTCCCACTGGCTGGCGGGCGGCGGGCGGCGTGCCCGCGGCGGCGGACGTGTCCGCGGGCGGAGGGAATTTTAGGGTTTCGGGGAGAAAACATCCGCGAATTTTTGGGAGTGCATATATATAGGTAGAGGAGCTAGGAGAGTCCAAATGAGGTGCGGTTTTGCCACGCGATCGTGATCGAACGACCAAGAGCATGGAGGGAGTTTGCTGGGTTTTGGCCACTTTGGAAGGGGTGTTGGGCTTCAAAGAGAAGATGGCTTCGGCGGTTACCCGGTTAACCGTTGGAGTATCAAACGACCTCCAAATGATCCAAAACTTGACAGCGGTTCTACGGTGCTATACCAAGGCCGCTTGACAAACCTCGGTCCATTCCGAGACCGTTTAACACCCGCTTACCTAAAAGAGGTAAAAGGCGCCGGAGACATAGGAGTGCCGGATTGCAAAACGGACAACGGGAAAAATGCTCGGATGCATGAGACGAACATGTATGCAAAATGAAATGCACATGATGACATGATATGAAATGCATATGATGACATGGCAAAGTGCAACACGCAAGCACATGACATGGCAACAACGGGGAATAACTGGCGGACACCTGGCGCATCGAATCCGGGGCGTTACAGTACATGCTAAAAAGGAAAGCGGTCCGGACAGAGACGTCGGTGCAGAGGTATGATGTAACACCTCACACCGCGGTTGTCGTCTTTTTTTATAAAAACATAACAACGCTCGTGTTTCCCAGAAGGAAGAACGCTCGTCAGACAATATCCGGAGAGGTTGTCGATCATGCCTCTACCAGTCGGGCTCCAGGGCCGGACACAGAGGCAGAAGCTAACATGAGGCGCACGTCGGATGCTCGTCCTACAGAGGATGCGGATAAAATATCCGCTACAAATTCCGAAGTGGAGAGCGCCATGAATCGCAGGCGTCGCCAAGCCGTACTCCATTACGCTTGTTTCTCCCAAGAGAAATTTGATGCCTTCAACTCAGGAGATGCGTATATCCGTGCAGCTCAAAATGGTCTAGCCAAAGCCACGGACCAGTATGTAAAGGATATACGGGTAAGAAAATTTGAGGATTATATACATCAGTAGCCCGTGAGACTTGAAACAGTTAGCATAACTGATTTAAGGATCATAACGTGTGCAGGTTCTTGCAGAGAAGAATACCCAATTATCTCAGGAGTTGGAAGAGTGGAAAGCCCAGCTTCGGGCCGCACTTGCCGCGGAAGAGGAGTCCAAGAAGACCCCTGCTGGTAACTACTGCATTCATGCGATAAACGGCAGGTATCAGATACTGTGCGGCGTGCCTGCAAGTCTAACAATAGCTTTTGCAAATGACTCCGGAGTAAATCCGGAGGTCGTGCCGGGGGATGCGAAACGTGCTGAACGACAGCTAAATGCTGGCGAGCGCGTGTTGTCGCGCGTCATTCAAGAGAAAAATAATCCCGAGACGCTAATACCCAGCTAAGCGTGGAACTGAAGGATGTCTAGGCCCAGCTTGCGGACTCTGCGAAGGGGAATAAGCGGCTTCGACGCGGCATTTTTAGTAAGTGCTTAAACGAACCCTTCAAAGAGTTCGGTGAATAGGCCGGCTACCAAAGTTGTGTCTGCAGGTATGCTGACGGGTCGTCCCGCGAAAGAGATGCCCGGGTCTGTGGGTGATCTTCTACCTGAGCTTTCACAACTGCACGAACAAGTTCGGCACGTGATGCAAGGTATTGCCCAGGCCTTGTGGCCATCCATCTCCCTGCCGGCGAGCATTGGAGAGCTTGCGGAGAAGCTCAGGGGAGCGCGGCGGCGCTTCCGATTATGGAAGATATCGGCCTGCCGTCAAGGTGCCAGGGAAGCCTGGGCCATGCTGAAGACGCGGTATACCAAGGCTGACCCAAACCACATGGCCGAGGTCGGACCTGTGGGGCCTGATGGGAAAGAGATCCCCGTTAGCTTAGTGTATGGGCAAGTAGAATTAGCCGCAAAGTATTCCCAACAGGATTGTAGGCTAGACAGCCTGTTGGATGGTATAGAAGAGGAATTTAGTCAGTCTAAGTGACTATGTAATTAAAGTGACATGTAGAATGCCTTCTAGCCGGATTTTAAATCATTTGTCATGGCGGACCTTTTCGCTTCAACCTCGGGACCCGATAGTCCGGAGTGTATCCGAATACCCTCTTAGTTATGTAAGAACCGGGGCATGCGTGGAAACCAGGCGTAGGGGTCATTAGTGCTTGAACAGACAAGTACCCAACTAGTTATGTTATATTACATGGGTAGTAAGAAACATCTTCCAGGGAGAATAGTTCCGTTAAGGGTTCCTTTCCCTGGGTACGCATGCCCTAAAGTGCATGTCCGGACTGCGAGAAGAGACGCAGGCAAAAACATCTGGGGGCACATATGGAAAATTAATAAAAATCATCTTTTGTTCACCAGCCAAATGTTCCCTTAAGAACGCTAGCTTTCGGCTTCACCCAGTCTGAGGTACACATCCGGCTGACCCGGCAGTAACAATCACAGAGGTGCTCCCCTTATGCCCTAGCCGAATTAACGGGAACGTAGGGCATAAATACAAGAGCCAGGCAACCCGGCTTGGCCAAAACTTAAGTCATATCGATGCATATAATGGCGAAGAAAAGGTACATGCGGAAGAATAACACATGTGCGGGGCATGAAGCCCAGATAAATAATTAAGCTTCTGTGTAAGAAGCCCCCAGGTATAATGAGCGCGGTTAGCGCGTCAATATTGTGCAGGCTAGGCACAAGTTGGCCTTTGAAGGCCTTGATAAAGAAAAAAGAAGAAAGAGGGAAAGAAAAGATAGATAATGTATATGCAAAAAATGGACAGAGGAAGGAGACAAACATAGAGTCCGGCACTAGGCGTAGAATCTTCGGAGCCTGGCTGCGTTCCATGGGTTCGGCACATGTCGGTTATCCGATGCATCCCGCAGACGGTACGCTCCACTGGTCAGAACCTGGTCAATAATGAAGGGACCTTCCCATTTGGGCTCGAGCTTGGTCTTTTTCTTCTCTGGCAGGCGTAGAACTAGCTCGCCAACGTTATAAGTTTTGGCCCGTACTTCTCTGCTTTGGTATCTTCGAGCTTGTTGCTGATAGAATGCGGAACGGGCTTTTGCTGCATCACGCTCCTCCTCCAGGGTGTCCAGACTGTCCTGCCGGTCGAGCTCGGCTTCTCTTTCGCCGTACATGCGCACTTGAGGTGAGTCATGAATTATGTCGCAGGGCAGAACCGCCTCTGCGTCGTACACCATAAAGAAGGGTGTGTATCCGGTAGTACGATTCGGCGTGGTCCGCAGCCCCCAGAGTACGGAGTCGAGCTCCTCTACCCAGTGCGTGTTAGATTACTTTAAGGACCGCACTAATCTGGGTTTGATGCCGCTCATGATAAGACCATTTGCTCGCTCAACTTGACCGTTAGTTTGGGGGTGATAGACAGAAGCATAATCGAGCTTGATGCCCATGTTGCTGCACCAGAGTTTTACCTCATCGGCCGTGAAGTTCGTGCCGTTGTCAGTGATGATGCTGTGGGGGACGCCATAACGGTGTACAACCCCGGATATGAAGTCTATCACCGGTCCGGATTCGGCCCTTTTAACAGGTTTGGCTTCTATCCATTTGGTGAATTTATCCACCATGACCAATAAGTATCTTTTCTTATGGGTTCCCCCTTTGAGGGGTCCAACCATGTCAAGCCCCCAGACCACGAAGGGCCAGGTAATGGGGATTGTTTGGAGGGCGGTAGGTGGCATATGGCTTTGGTTTGCAAAGAGCTGGCAACCGGCGCAGCGTTGGACCAAGTCCTGTGCATCTGCCCGGGCCGTCGGCCAATAAAAACCTGTACTGAAGGCCTTGCTTACAAGGGCCCGGGCTGCAGCGTGGTGGCCGCCGAGTCCAGCGTGAATTTCTGCAAAAAGCTTCCGCCCTTCCTCTTTGGAGATGCACCTTTGAAGGACTCCGGTAGTGCTTTTCTTATACAGCTCTCCCTCGTGGACCCTGTAGGCTTTAGACCGCCGCACTATGCAGTGTGCCTCATTTTGGTCCTTGGGAAGTTCTTGCCTAGTTAGGTAGGCCAGGAATGGTTCTGTCCACGGGGCGATGATGGCCATTATTACGTGGGCTGAAGGTGTTATTTCGGTGGCAGAGCCTCCGATTATGTCAGAGTGTTCGGTATTGGGCATTGTGGTCGGGTCCGGACTATTGTTACCGGTGTCCCCTTCCCATACCACGGATGGCTTAAACAACCTTTCCAAAAAGATGTTGGGGGATTGTATCGCGTTTTGCACTGATGTGGGCGAGGATATCCGCCGCCTGATTGTTTTGTCGAGCCACATGGTGAAATTCAAGCCCCTCGAACCGAGCTGACATCTTTAGGACGGCGTTGCGATAGGCCGCCATTTTCGGATCCTTAGCGTCGAAGTCTCCATTTATTTGAGATATTGCGAGGTTCGAGTCCCCACGCACCTCCAGGCGTTGAATGCCCATGGAGACTGCCATCCGAAGACCATGCAACAGGGCCTTGTATTCGGCTGCATTATTGGAATCTGTATACAGTATCTGGAGTACATATTGAACTGTATCTCCTGTTGGGGACGTCAGGACGACGCCAGCCCCCAGACCAACCATCATTTTGGAGCCGTCGAAATGCATGATCCAATTGGAGTATGTGCCGTACTCTTTAGGGAGTTTGGCTTCCGTCCATTCGGCGACAAAATCGGCCAATACTTGCAACTTAATGGCTTGCCGAGGCTTGTATGTTATGTCGAACGGGAGGAGCTCAATGGCCCATTTGGCAATCCGGCCCATAGCATCACGGTTGTTTATAATATCATTAAGTGGTACCTCCGAGGCCACTGTAATTGAACACTCTTGAAAGTAGTGTCGCAGCTTTCGGGATGCCATGAATACCGCATAGGCTATCTTTTGATAATGTGGGTACCGTGATTTGCATGGAGTGAGGACAGTGGATACATAATATACCAGCTTTTGAAGGGGAATTTATGTCCGACCGTTTCTCGTTCGACGACGAGCACTGCGCTTACAACCTGACGAGTTGCGGCAATGTACAACAGCATTGGTTCGCTGATGTTTGGCGCAACCAGAATTGGGTTAGTTGCCAATATGGGATGTATTTCTTCCAATCCTGCTGTGGCAGCATCCGTCCACTCGAAGTGTTCGGTGCGCCGAAGGAGGCGATAAAGTGGTAATGCCTTTTATCCTAGGCGGGAAATAAAGCGGCTTAGAGTCGCCACACATCCAGTTAATTTCTGGATTTGTTTGAGGTCCATTGGGATAGCCAACTGTGTCAGGGCTCGGATTTTGGGCGGATTTGCTTCAATTCCTCTACTAGAGACAATGAAGCCCAGGAGCTTTCCGGCTGGTACACTGGTACACCAAAAACGCATTTTCCGGATTTAGCTTGATTTCGTATGTTCGGAGGTTATCGAATGTGAGCCTCAAGTCGTCTATTAAAGAGTCGACGTGTTTGGTTTTGTAGACCACATCATCTACGTATGCCTCTACTGTTTTGCCGATCTATTTCTCCAGACATGTCTGAATCATGCGTTGATATATTGCGCTGGCATTTTTGAGCCCAAAAGGCATTGTGTTGAAACAGAAGGGGCCGTATGGTGTGATGAATTCCGTTGCGGCTTGGTCGGACTCCGCCATCTTGATTTGGTGGTAGCCGGAGTATGCGTCAAGGAAACACAATGAGTCATGTCCTACGGTAGCATCGATAATTTGATCGATGCGGGGGAGGGGGAAGGGATCCTTTGGGAAAGCCTTATTGAGGTCCTTGAAATCGACACATAGGCGCCAGGATTTGTCCTTCTTTGGTACCATCACCAGGTTTGCTAGCCAGTCCGGATGTTTTATTTCTCTAATGAATCCGGCCTCCAATAACTTGGCTAGTTCCTCTCCCATAGCTTGTCTCTTAGGTTCAGAGAAACGCCGAAGAGTCTGCTTGACCGGCTTGAATCCCTTTAGAATATTAAGGCTGTGCTCGGCCAGCCTACGCGGGATTCCTGGCATATCTGAGGGGTGCCAGGCGAATATGTCCCAATTTTCACGCAGGAACTCTCGTAGTGCGGCGTCCATGGCGGGGTTTAACTGTGCCCCGATGGAGGCTGTTTTTGTAGTGTCCGTTGGGTGGACTTGGAATTTGACTATTTCATCCGCTGGTTTGAAGGAGGTGGACTTGGATCTCTTGTCAAGTATCACGTCGTCCCTGTCCACTGTGGAGTGTAGTGCAGTTAATTCCTCGGTCGCAAGGGCTTCGGATAATGCCTCGAGGGCCAGTGCGGCTATTTTGTTTTCGGCGCGGAGGGCTGTGTCCGGATCACTAGCGAGGGTGATGATTCCGTTGGGCCCAGGCATTTTGAGCATCATGTACCCATAATGGGGTGTGGCTTGGAAGATCGTGAACGCCTCCCGCCCTAAAAGGGCGTGGTATCCGCTACTGAACGGGGCAACTTGGAATGTAATTTCTTCGGACCTATAGTTCTCTGGCGTGCCGAATACCACATCTAGTGTGATTTTCCCAGCACAGCGTGCTTCCCGACTGGGGATGATTCCTCTGAAGGTTGTGCTGCTTTGGTCAATGCGGTTCCAGTCTATTTCCATTTTCTGAAGAGTTTCCTCATAGATGAGGTTTAATCCACTGCCACCGTCCATGAGTACCTTGGTGGGTCGAAAGCCGTCCACAATTGGACTGAGGACCTGTACAGTTGGTGCCCGGGCTATTCGGAATTTAGGTTCTTCACTGGCATTGAAGGTAATAGCCGTGTCACTCCATGGATTTATTGCTGCCACGTGGCAGATTTCGGCAAGGCTGCGGAGTGTTCGCTTGCGCCTATTATTTGATGGAAGGTCTCAAAGACTATTAATACCGTATTGTTATCCCCGGGATGGTGCTCTGTGGCATCTGGGATGAGAAGATCCTTGCCACTTTTGGCCACCTGCCGGAGTATCCAACATGCTCTAAGGCCGTGCGTTGGTATGGTATCCGCTGTACTATGAATTTTGCAGGGTCGTTGAGCCATCCCTCCAATACGGTTCCATGCCCTGTAGAGGGTTTTTGCTTTTTTGGGATTAACTCGGGTGTCTTATGATAGTGCACCCTTTTACTTCGGACTGGGTGTGTATTCGGAGCCGGATTATCCCAAAATTTCGATTCGGTTTTCCAGGCGCTTTCCATCGCACAGTACTTTCGTACTATGGACGCCAAGTCAGCGAAGCATGATATGTCACGGCAACTTATGGCATTAATGATTCCCTTGTCCATGCAATTATTGCAGAAGAATAAGATTGCGTCCTTCTCACGACAGTTCTTAACCTTGTTCATCACAAGGAGGAATCTGGCCCAATAAAGATGTACTGTTTCCTGGGGCTCTTGCCTGATGTGGGAAAGATCGCTTATGTTTGGGTGGGTGGGTGGAATTGAGTCCGAACCCTTACCCGATCTGAGACCCAGGGGCCGAGGAGTTTCCAATCTTGGAAGTTTGGGTTCCGGGATGTTGCCCGATAAGTCTGGCCCGCTGCCTGACTCTAGGTTCAGGGCTTGCGTGATGTCCTCCCGTAAACGGGTGTCCGGCTCGAAGAGCTCAGGAATTCAGACATAGTTAGTCCTCAAGATAGAGGAAGAATCGCCGAATTGTTCCTCCACCACCGCAATATGATGGGTGACCGGTGGAGAGTTAATCTCCCTTTGATCGGGTTTAAGCCCAATCCGATCATAATCCATAGCGACTCCCAAGGCGGCGATGCGATCCAAGAGCTCGTTTAGGGAAGAGAGCTCCATTGGATCCATCTGCTCGGCAAGTTCTGAGTTGACGTGGAGGCTGTTTTCGATTACCCGAGAAGTCATCGTCGTTGCAGCAGTCGAACAGGCGGTTATGATGAAACCGCCTAGCCGGAGAGTTTGGCCAACAGCCAAGGCTCCCCCGGCGGTAATATTACAAGAGTTGATCTACCACGAGATCGGAGAGGCTAAACCCTAGAAGCTAGCCTATGGTATGATTATTATTGGTCCTACGGACTAAACCCTTCAGTTTATATAGACATCGGAGGGGGCTAGGGTTACACAGAGTCGGTTACAGGGAAGGAGATCTACATATCCGTATTGCCAAGCTTGCCTTCCACGCCAAGGAGAGTCCCATCCGGACACGGGACGAAGTCGTCAATCTTGTATCTTCATAGTCCAATAGTCCGACCAAAGGTTATAGTCCGGCTGTTTGGATACCCCCTAATCCAGGACTCCCTCAGCCCAGAATGCCCGGCCGCGCCTCGTAGAGAACTCGTGGGTGCTCTATGGGTCCACCCGACTTTCACATCAACTCGCGGGTACCCCTCGGGGCCGACCCGACTTTAATAATGGTATCAAGTAAAGTCAAGGTAACCGTGTGTCCAAACATCAAGGGGAAAACCCGAGGAATCACCCTCGATGGATTCCACTCGATGTAATCATCAAGGTGAACATATGAGGAATCACCCTTGATGTTCACACTAGAGGTGTTGCACGACAGAGCCGTATCGGGAATGGTGAAGGAGGAATCACCCTCGTTGACCACGACCAAATAGCTACACTACAGAATTATCATCAGGAGTGTGTTATGAGGTATCACCCTCGGCACTCGACAGTACCTCTATAAAATCGAGCAACAAATGGGGCGTGATGTGATGTGAGGTGATAGGCTCTGGTAGTCGATCACGTCCATCGAGTCATCGATGATGAAGCTGGGGCAACAAGGACAAGGTGGGGGTCACTAATGGATCACTAACCAACCTATACTAAGTAGTTTAGGATAAGCAGGTAAGGTACAATGAGCGGTTACAAAAGAAGGCTATGCATGAGAATAGGAGTAACCAATAGCAAAATCTAATTCAAGCATGAGAGAGAATGGAACGGGCGATATCGGGATGATCAAAGGGGGGCTTGCCTGAAAGCTCTGCTGAAAGGGAAGAAGGGTCGTCGTTTGATGTAGTTGATCACAGTGGCATCAACACTGGTCTCGGGGTCTACCGGAGAGAAGAAGGTGAAGAAACAATAAATACAGAGCAAAATGCAATACTATGCATGACATGACAAAACGCGGTGCTAGATGTGACCTAACGCGGTACTACACCATACAGGCGAAGGGGGAAAACATCCGGGAAAGTTTTCCGGAAGTTTGCATTTTTTGGACACATGAACCGGAGGGGGAAGGTTGCATGTTCGCTATGCTAGGGACATGTGGTGGATGAATGGACTCCCTATTCGGATTCGTCTCGTCGTTCACACTTTGAACATTTTATTTTGCAAGCTTGAGAAACTTGAATTTTGGGCTTTAATTTGAATTTGAATTTGAATCATGATTTGGATCAAGTGAGGATTAGCAACAGTAATGTGATGACATGGCACTGACGATGTCCTGGATTAGGGGGTACTCGCCACATCGTCTCCTGATCAGTTGGATTGGGCCAAGGACCCCCATGACCGTTTGCTCATGGGCCAGTTCGGACAGCCGATGTATACACGAGGAAGATTCCACAAGACTTGGTGATCAAGACAAGGACTGCTCTCCACCGGCGTATTCGACTAGGACTCTTGTTATCCTAGGCCTCTGGTACATTATATAAGCCGAGGCCAGGCTAGAGCATCATGACATTACTCATTATACCTCTAGGGTTTAGACCACAACATATGATCTCGAGGTAGATCAACTCTGTAATCATACACATCGAATACAATCAAAAGCAGCATGTAGGGTATTATCTCTTCGAGAGAGCCCGAAGCTGGGTAAAATCCCGTGTCCATGTTACCATCGATCCTAAGACACATAACTTGGGACCCTCTACCCGAGATCTGTCGGTTTTGACACCGACAATGGTGCTTTCATTGAGAGTTCCGCTGTGTGGTCGGCAAAAGGATCAATGGCTCGCCTGCAGATCAACTACGACGTCGGCGTCTTCGTCGCTGCCTCGACTGGTCACCTTGGCTTGACCGAGGACTATGCCCTACCTCCGATCATCATGTTAGGATGAGGGCCTTAATAAACATCAACTCTGATCTCTATCAAGATCACGGAGGAATCATCCATGGAGCTCGGGGGCTCAACGTCAACATTGCCCTCGGGCGACCGTGTTGTTTTTCTGAACAGCGAACTTGTATCCGCTACCACCACCTCCTCGAGCATCACTTTGACGATTCCTTCGGTGGAATTATGCGGAATTGAGTCTACGACAACACTGTAAAATTTCGTCGCGTTCCGATGGAGCAATCTACACCGGTCTCCGATATACCGGAGCCGCGTCGAATCTGGACGAGTTTGGAGCGTGGTATCCAGCACCTAGCTCAGACATCCTTTGGAAGATCCAACCGTTGATCGGCTGCAGAATTCCTATATCTACCAACCTTCAAACATCCATCTCGATCCGACCGTCCAAACTCCAGGAACCTTCCGATTAGTGCATCACTTTTTAGATCTATTTTCTGCGCGAGAATGAATCCGGCCCGAGTTCATCTTTTTTTATGAACGGGATTTCAGACATCCTTTTTGAAGGAAGTTTTGTATGGGGTATTGTGTTTTGTTGCCAAACACATCCCACTAATTTTAAAGTCTTTTCCAATATGATCTTCACAATTGCGCCAGTGTCAAACCAGCCCGACAACATTGTTCCACGGCTGCCGACCTGCGCTAGACATGTCGTCGCTTTGTTGAGCCGAGCTCAACTTCTTTGGACCATCATCTCGGCAAGCCGAACAATAGTTCAGCATCACGAAGGATAAATCATCACCAACCTCGCCGCCCCACGGATTACACGGAGCGGGCACATTGGCATCGCCGCACGGTCACTTCATCAAGCCGGCATTGACCATGTCACGAGTTATGACCTGCATCGGCATGGCCGCACCGTTGCTTCTTCGAGTCGATGTCCATCACGCCGAACTACTTCAACACCTCGGCTGACATGACAGCTGCAACATCTCCTTACCGACCTGCTCCGTCACCTCGTCTGGACCGGGGGCTTCACCATCCCTTCATCAACCTACTACGGAGACTTCGGCGTCATCAGCCGACCAGCTTCGTCACGTTAGCTGGACCGGGGGCTCTGCCTCGGCGAGCCAACCTTTACCAACATCGCCATGCCGTCGCTTCACCGCCCATCAGCCAATGGGTGTGCAGATCGAGTCCCAATTTTGGGAGTCACTTTTCTTCGGACTGCTACAACAAATGAACCAAGTGCTATTAATCCTAGCAATTTTTGCTTGTTTGGGTTTATTTTTCCCGAGTTATTACTCTGATTTGTTCCATCATCTGTACACAGGTCTATCAAATGGCGGCCGCATTAATGACGGTCGCGTGGTGGTTCGGTCAATTTCCGTACATAGTTCGGCGAACGCCGCATCCGGAACTCGGACCGACCTGTGAATTCAGGCTTTGCCACGCCTTTACCGCATCACGCCGACGCCCTGCATCAACATTGACTTCGGTGCCAAGCCACATATTTTTTAAATAAATTATCTTGCATAAATTAATTACGCGAGGATTTTTATATATTTATATTATTATTGTTGGTCTGCACTATTTTACATGTGCAGGTAATGGACTTCGACTGCGTCATGTGGTCTCTTCGGTAAACCGACGATGTCATCCCAATCGGCGTTAATCGTCTCGCGTGATCACCTTGTTGGTCGTGTTGCCATACCGACGTGTTCGGTTGCCTCGAGGACCTTGGCATCGCCGAGAGAGCTCTACCTCATCGAGCGTTCGGCGCACAGGACATTGATACGTCTCCAACGTATCTATAATTTATGAAGTATTCATGCTATTATACTATCCTTGTAGGATGTTTAATATGCATTTATTTGTATATGATTTTTGGGACTAACCTATTAACCTAGAGCCCAGTGCCAGTTTCTGTTTTCACCTTGTTTTTGAGTTTTGCAGAAAAGGAATACCAAACGGAGTCCAATTGTGGGCCAATTTTTATGATTTTTATGGACCAAAAGAAGACCACGAGTATCGGAGTTGGGCGAGAAGAGTCCCGAGCTGCCCACGAGGGTGGGGCGCCACCCCCCCTGTATGCGTGGGCCTGCCTCATGGACAGCTCGGGCACCTCCTTGACGTGAGACCGACGCCAAAAATCCTATAAATACATAAACCTTGGAAAATTAACCTAGATCGGGAGTTCCGCCGCCGCAAGCCTCTGTAGCCACGAGAAATCAATCTAGGTCCTCTCTGGCACCCTGTCGGAGGGGGCCAACATCACCGGTGGCCATGGAGGAGTATCCCGAAGGGGCCATCATCACCATGAAGGCCAAGGACCAGAGGGTGGAGGCCATTGAGGAGGAAGCACAAGGGGGAGAACCTCTCCTCCTCTCTCTTGGTGGCACCGGATTGCCATCGGGAGGGGAATCATCGCCGCGGTGATCGTCTTCATCAACATCACCATCCTCATCTCTTTTACGCGATCCACTCTCTCGCACCCTGCTGTAATCCCTACTTGAACATGGTGCTTTATGCCACATATTATGATCCAATGATGTGTTGCCATCCTATGATGTTTTGAGTAGATATCTTTTGTCTTTGGGTTGATTGATGATCTAGATTGTTATGAGTTGTATGTTTTATTTTGGTGTTGTCCTATGGTGCCCTCCGTGTCGCGCAAGTGTGAGGGATTCCCGCTGTAGGGTGTTGCAATACGTTCATGATTCGCTTATAGTGGGTTGGTGAGTGACTGAAACACAAACCCGAGTAAGAGGGATTGTTACGTATGGGAATAAAGAGGACTTGATGCTTTAATGCTATGGTTGGGTTTTACCTTAATGATCTTTAGTAGTTGCGGATGCTTGCTAGAGTTCCAATCATAAGTGCATATGATCCAAGTAGAGAAAGTATGTTAGCTTATGCCTCTCCCTCATATGAAACTGCAATAGTGATTACCGGTCTTGTTAACAATTACCTAGGACAATTCCGCACACCGATCCACCATTATTCCACACTCGTTATTTATTTTATTTAGTAATATATTCTAACTTTATGATAACAGCACCTACTTTTATGTTTTAGCTCTCCGATATCATGCAAAGTTATCCTCTTCATACCCACAACGTAGTTTTATTTCTCGTTTCTAGTTGGAAGTAAACGTTCGGTGCACGTAGAGTCGTATCAGTGGCAGATAGGTCTTGAGATAATATTGATCTTACCTTTATCTCCTTCTGGGTTCGACACCCCATACTTTTCACTTCCACCTTTGGAAAGTGCTATGATGATTCCTTGCACTTGGGGATTATCAAGCTCTTTTCTGGCGCCGTTGCCGGGGAGCAATAGCGTGGGGTTGATATTCTCGTGTGTGCTTGTTTGCTTTCTTCACTAAGTAGATTTTGTTTTTCCTTTTTTTTCTGTTTAGTTGTGGGTGAAACATACAAAAAAATTTAAAATAATGAAAATACAAAAAAAATTACTTGCCTTTCATGCCTAAAAAGTTTTTCGAAAAGAGAAGCGATTGGAAAGTTATGCATTGAAGAAGTGAGGGTCGACCTTGAGCACTTGTGTTCATGCTCACGGAAACAATGTAGAATTTTTCATGGAAGTTTCTCTGTAAATAATTATCCCTTTGTATATATTCATTGTATTATAAAAATAATGTGCCAAGCTTTGGTTTTAGGATGATTAGATTGCTTGTTTACTATGTGCAGAACAAAAACAGAAACTTTGGCTGTAGTGTGTGAATTTACATTTTTTACTGGAAAGACAAATGGGTCTGAAACTTTTTGCACTTTACTTATGTACAAATTTTTCAAATTTCAATTTTAGTTCTTAATTTTAGAAGTTACATAAGTTTTCCAAACTTCCAGATTACTACCGACTGTTCTGTTTTTAACAGATTCTGTTTTGCGTGTGTTGTTTGCTTATTTCGATGAATCTATGGCTAGTATCGGGGGGTATGAACCATAGAGAAGTTGGAATACAGTAGTTTTAACACCAATATAAATAAATAATTAGTTAATTACAGTACCTAAAGGTAGTGATTTGCTTTATTACACTAATGGATCTCACAAGTTTTTGTTAAAGTTTTGTGTGAATGAAGTGTCCGGAGGTCGAGGAGCTATCAATATGAGAAGAATAAAGAGAGACAAGAGTTCACGATTGGGGATTCCCAAGGCACCCCAAGTAAATATTTCAAAGGATACTCAAGCATCTAAGCTTGGGGATGCCCCGGTTGGCATCCCATCTTTCTTCTTCAACAAATATCGGTATACCTCGGTTTTTGCTTTGTTCACATGATTTGTGTCCTTTGTGTTTTTATTTTTCCTTTATAACCATGCTAGCATGAGATATCCCTTCATTTATTTATAGAATACTTCATGTGCTTCACTTAAATCTTTTAAGTATGATCTTATAGAATTGCTCTTTGTGCTTCACTTAAATCCTTTAAGTATGATTTTATAGAATGCTTCGTGTGCTTCACTTATACATTTTGAGCTTGGATATTCGTTAGTTGTAGAATGCTCCATGAACTTCACTTATATCTTTTGGAGTATGAATAATACTATCATTTAAAGTGGGTTTGGAAGAGTGTCAACTTTAGGAATTAGTGATCCCACTATTTTGGAAGTGTTGAATCTTAGTGTGATATTTATGAAAGTGGATTTGGAAGAGTGTCAACTTTAGCTAGTAATGATTCCACTATTTCGGAAGAGGCTCCAATTAAGTATGAGAACAAAGTTACTATCCATGATGCTACTGAAAATAATTATGAGGGAGGAATACATGCTTGTAGGAGTTGCAATAATGTCAAGTTTCCTCTCTATGTGCTTAAAGTTTTGAAGTTATACTTGTTTTGCCTTCTTATGCTAGTTGATTCTTGTTCCCAGAAGTTGTGTGCTCACAAAATCCCTAGGCATAGGAAGTGGGTTAGATTTAAATGTGCTAGTCATATTCTTCAAGATGCTCTTCTTGTGCTTCAATTCCTATCTTTTATGAGAGCATCATTGAAATCATCATGCCTAGCTAAAAGGCATTAAAGAAAAGCGCTTGTTGGGAGACAACCCAATATATACCCTTACTGTTTTTGTGTGTTTACATGATTAATCTACTTTAGTAATCATGTTTTATAGCTTTTGTTTCAATAAAGTGCCAAGTAAGACCTTTGGGAAGACTTGGGTGAAAGCTGATGTGATCTTGCTGTAAAAAACAGAAATTTTGCGCTCACGAGAATAGATGTAATTTTTTACATAAGAGTGCTATTGAGTTGATTATTTTTGCATAAGATTAATAGATAAATTCCTCATGTCCACCAATTTATTTCATAATTTTTGGAGTAGCAGAAGTATGGTTATTATTCAGATCATTACAGACTGTTCTGTTTCTGACAGATTCTGTTTTCATTGCATAGTTTGCTTGTTTTCTAGTTTCTATGGATTATATTCCTCAATATAAATTGTAGAAATGACATTTTACAGTATGAATTGTGTGATAACAATTATGAACCTTGTTTTTGACAGTACCAAAGTGATTGGTTTACTCTTTATCATACTAACCTATCTCACAAAGTTTGGTTAAGTTTTGTGTGATTGAAGTTTTCAAGCTCTGGGTGAGATATCGATATGAGGAGAATAAGGAGTGGAAAGACCCTAAGCTTGGGGATTCCCAAGGCACACCAAGGTAAAATTCAATTAAGACTCAAGCGCCTAAGCTTGGGGATGCCCCGGAAGGCATCCCCTATTTCGTCTTCAAAACTATCGGTATACCTTACTCGGAGCTATATTTTTATTCGTCACATGATATGTGTTTTTCTTGGAGCGTCATTTTCTTTTGTTAGCATTTGCTTTCTGTTATTTAGAATAGTGTTTTGCATTTTTAGTTTCAATAAAAATGTCAAGGATAGCCTTTACCATGCTTATTTTGCTAATATACATGTTGCTGTTTGAAAACAGAAAGTTTACCGCTATTGCAAAAATTCCCTAGAAAATTCAGAGAATGATATAAGGTTGAAACTTTTTGCATGTTGAGCTATAATAAATCTTATACAGCGTAGTATTTTTCTCATAATTTTTGGAGTTAGGGAAGTATGATGAATCTTGCATTCTTTACAGACTACACTGTTTTGGCAGATTGCTGTTATAGCTGCATTGTTTGCATATGTTTGCTTGTTTACTGATTCTATTTTAGGATAGGAGCATTATATATGAAGAGACATTTAGTATTCAATGTTGAATAATAATTTTAGTGTTTTGTTACAGTAGAAAACGATAAGGTTTTGCATTGGTTTATACTAACCTATCTCACGAGTTCTTGTTGAGTTTGGTGTGGATGAAGCTTTTGATAAAAAGAGAAACCATGATATGAGAGGAATTAAAGAGATATAAAATTTCAAGCTTGGGGATGCCCAAGGCACCCCAAGATAATATTCCAAGAAGTCTCAAGCATCTAAGCTTGGGGATGCCCCGTTAGGCATCCCACCTTTTCTCTTCAACAACTATCGGTTAGTATCGGTTGAGCCTAAGTTTTTGCTTCTTCACATGAGTTGTGCTATCCTTGCAATGTCATTTTATTTTGTTTTACTTGCTGTTTGAATAAAATCATTGGATCTGAAATATTGAATGAAAAGAATCCTCCCATGGCTAGTTAATTATTTGACTACTCAGTGTTCTTCACTCATATCTTTTGGAGTAGTTTGTCATTTACTCATGTGCGTCATGTATATCCTATGAGTAAATGGTTGAATAAATTGAATGTCATAAACCTGAATTTAAATATGTTTCATATGCTTATAACATGGGGAGTAATGACTTCAAACATAATAAGTATAGGTAGTAAACTTATTGAAAATTAGCAAATGTAGAATTGGTCACTTGAACAATTCATGAAAGAATATTGAAGGAAGAGGGGTTTCACATATAAATATACTATTATTGACATCTTTTATGATTGGGAGCACTCATTAAAATATGACACGCTAAAGAGTTGATGTTGGACAAGGAAGACAACGTAATGAGTTATGTTTTCTTATATCTGAGATAAAGTATGTTGTCATGGATCCTCTAACATGTTGAGCTTGCCTTTCACCCTCATGCTAGCCAAAATTCTCAGCACCAAGTAGAGATACTACTTGTGCTTCCAAAATCCTTAAACCAGTTTTGCCATGAGAGTCCACCATATCTACCTATGGATTGAGTAAGATCCTTTAAGTAAGTTGTCATCGGTGCAAAGCAATAAAAATTTCTCTAAATATGTATGATTGATTCGTGTGGGAGAAATAAGCTTTGTACGATCTTGTGATGTGGAAGTAATAAAAGCGATGGACTGCATAATAAAGGTTCATATCACAAGGGGCAATATAAAGTGGCGTTCTTTCACATTGAGATTTTGTGCATCCAACCATAAAAGCGCATGGCAACCTCTGCTTCCCTCTGTTTAGGGCCTATCTTTTATTATTATCTTCTACCTTATGCAAGAGTCACGGTGATCTTCACCTTTCCTTTTTCATTTTATCCTTTGGCAAGCCCAGCATGTTGGAAAGAACCTTATATATATATCTAATTGGGTGTAGGGGAGCATGACTTATTATTGTTGACATTACCCTTGAGGTAAAAGGTTGGGAGGCGAAACTATAAGCCCCTATCTTTCTCTGTGTCCGATTAAAACTCCATAACCACAAGTATTGCGTGAGTGTTAGCAATTGTGAAAGACTAAATGATAGTTGAGTATGTGGAGTTTGCTAATCAAAGCTCTGACATAGACTCTTCCTGAAAATAAGATGAATTGCAATTGTTTGATGACTGACAATATTGTTTGTTAGTTTTCAAGAAAGTTTATGATCTATACTTTAACATGTGATTAGCTTGTTACTTTATCATGAGAAGTTTTATGAGTTGAGCTACTGTTATGACATATAATGATGCAAGAAAAAGGGTTTGGAGTTATCATTGATCAAACTTATGCACTTGCTAGCATTCACACTTCATAAATTATTTCTTTTATCATTTACCTACTCGAGGACGAGCAGGAATTAAGCTTGGGGATGCTGATACGTCTCCAACGTATCTACAATTTATGAGGTATTCATGCTATTATACTATCCTTCTAGGATGTTTTATATGCATTTATATGATATTTTATATGATTTTTGGGACTAACCTATTAACCTAGAGCCCAGTGCCAGTTTCTGTTTTCTCCTTGTTTTTGAGTTTTGCAGAAAAGGAATACCAAACGGAGTCCAATTGACGGGCCAATTTTTTATGATTTTTTATGGACCAAAAGAAGACCACGGAGTATCGGAGTTGGGCCAGAAGAGTCCCGAGCTGCCCACGAGGGTGGGGGCGCGCCACCCCCCCAGGGCGCGTGGGCCTGCCTCGTGGACAGCTCGGGAACCTCCTTGACGTGAGACCGACGCCAAAAATTCCTATAAATACAGAAACCTCGGAAAATTAACCTAGATCAGGAATTCCGCCGCCGCAAGCCTCTGTAGCCACGAGAAATCAATCTAGGCCCTCTCTGGCACCCTGTCGGAGGGGGCCAACATCACCGGTGGCCATGGAGGAGTATCCCGAAGGGGCCATCATCACCATGAAGGCCAAGGACCAGAGGGTGGAGGCCATTGAGGAGGAAGCACAAGGGGGAGAACCTCTCCTCCTCTCTCTTGGTGGCACCGGAGTGCCATCGGGAGGGGAATCATCGTCGCGGTGATCTTCTTCATCAACATCACCATCATCATCACCATCCTCATCTCTTTTACGCGGTCCACTCTCCCGCACCCCGCTGTAATCCCTACTTGAACATGGTGCTTTATGCCACATATTATGATCCAATGATGTGTTGCCATCCTATGATGTTTTGAGTAGATATCTTTTGTCTTTGGGTTGATTGATGATCTAGATTGGTATGAGTTGTATGTTTTATTTTGGTGTTGTCCTATGGTGCCCTTCGTGTTGCGCAAGCGTGAGGGATTCCCGTTGTAGGGTGTTGCAATACGTTCATGATTCGCTTATAGTGGGTTGGTGAGTGACTGAAACACAAATCCGAGTAAGAGGGATTGTTGCGTATGGGAATAAAGAGGACTTGATGCTTTAATGCTATGGCTGGGTTTTACCTTAATGATCTTTAGTAGTTGCGGATGCTTGCTAGATTTCCAATCATGAGTGCATATGATCCAAGTAGAGAAAGTATGTTAGCTTATGCCTCTCCCTCATATGAAACTGCAATAGTGATTACCGGCCTTGTTAACAATTGCCTAGGACAATTCCGCACACCGATCCACCATTATATCACACTCTCTATTTATATTATTTAGTAATATATTCTAACTTTATGATAACAGCACCTACTTTTATGTTTTAGCTCTCCGATATCATGCAAAGTTATCCTCTTCATACCCACAACATAGTTTTATTTCTCGTTTCTAGTTGGAAGTAAACGTCGATTGCACGAGAGTCGTGATCGATGGCGAGATAGGGCTTGAGAGAATATTGATCTTACCTTTAGCTCCTTGTGGGTTCGACACTCCATACTTATCACTTCCACCTTTGGAAAGTGCTACGATGATTCCTTGCACTTTGGGATTATCAGACATATTTCTTTTATTACTCACTTTGCATAAATTATTTATTATGCAACAATTTTTTAAATTTATTATTATTACTATTATCTCCGGTTTGCACTATTTTTCTGCACAGGTAAATGATTCGGGTCGGGCAGTGTTGTCACCGCGGCGTACTGACATACCACGTCACCTCGACTGGACGGGGGGCTTCGTCAACACTTCATTAACCCACGCCGGGGACTTTGGCGTCACTCTGCCGGCCTGCATTGGCCGTGCTATGTCACCACTTCGGAGTGCCAAGCTTTTCACTCTGCCACCTCGGGACCGGCTTGGGGGATGGAACCTTGTCCCGCATCAAGATCGGACCGCGTCATCAATGCCAAACACATTAACCAGCTAAGTCGCTTTCATGCTCAAAGTTTTAAATTTTTAACTTGTGTTCGGTTCGACCATGCTCACATACATTGTTTGTTAAAAGAAACTCCCCTTACCCATGTTAACTGGGGGGCTCTTAAAATTTACACGAGCCGTTCTATAATAATGTGTTTTCTTCTTGGTCGTTGCAAAGTCTTTTTCTACCGCTCCTTTTTTGACTCGAGTGTATGGTCAATTGCCGGATAGCCTAGCTTCTCTCTAAAGCCGCTCGAGTTTAGTTTGCTAAACTGGCCTCGAAGAAGCACTCCGTCTTCGGGATAAGGAGCTTGAAGCTGTAGGCTGACCCGCTCGAAGTCATGAGATCAGATGCGTCATGTTAAAGCACGACAGAAGCACAATTTTTTTAAAAAGACCAATTTCTGGATTGGCACCAAAATCTCGGTTTAGACCGGACGTCAAGCTTTTACATAAGTTTTTGGCTTTTCGAACCTATGGCACTTTTAAACTATTGGTGTGTTTCTAGCATAAGTCTTGTAGTGCAACGCCGGACACCTTCAGAGATTCTACAAAAACATTCTCGGATATTGCTATATATGCATCAACTTCGAATTGTGTCTTTGGTCAATAGTTGGGTTGCCCGGCTCCTCTGCTTGCCTCCTATGTTTCGTTTGTTCGGCTAGGTGTGCAAAGGGAGAACCACTGCGATTGTGCTTCCAGCTCGCATGGTTAAGCACCTCAGTGGAGAAAGCCGAAAACTGACTATCACAATAAGCGTAAACTGGTCAGTGATCTGATGATTGTGTTAAATGATGGGTCGTTCATAACATTGGCCGAAGTGTTGCCCAACTTTAAGCTCCTATGACTAAGTGAAAGTTATAAAGCCCGCATATCTGATTGCCTCGTTTCCGCTAACACAACCGCCTTCGGGCACCGAGACGTCGGCTAAGGGTTGTTTTTTATTGCGGAAACACCCTGCATAGCATCTACAAAGGGGTGGAAGCCGATGATGGGCCACTTTCAACTGATAAACGATTGCAACAGAGTCAAAATAAACATATTATCGGCATTTGTATTCAATATACAAGGGCCGCCTTCTGTAATCATCGTTATAAGGCCATAAATATGCATCAATTTGACTTAAGATTTCGGCCAAGCTAGGTTGCGTGGCTCCTGTGATAACCCCTACGTTCCCGATTTTTCGGCTAAGAGGTAAAGGGAGCACCTCTGCGATTGTTACTTCCGGGTCATCCGTGTTAGTACCTCAGACTGGGAGAAGCCGAAAGCTAGCCATCTTAAAGAATATAATTGGTCGGCAACGACGGAAGTGAAAATTTTGGTCCATTAAAAGCCACAGAGATTGGGAACTTACCCTGAACTAAATCCTCATTTTTTTCTCCTGCATCGATCGGAGTTGAGGTTTCATGATCATGGTCGGCATGACAACCCGAAGAAAGGAACCAATAGCGGGATTATTTTCTTTGGGAGATGTTTCTTACATCAAATAGTAATATAACATTCTCTCCGCATACCTTTGTTTATAAAACCATATGGCCGGATTGCCTTGTTTTTCGTAAACCTTTGACCTTGTAAAGGCTTTATAAAGTAGGACAAACACTCCCCGACCACTGGCCGAGGAGGTTGAAGCTGATGGTCGGTCAACAAGGTGTTTGTACAATGCGGATCCGAGCATTCAAGATGTAAAGTACTTGGATACATAGAATCATTACACATAAAAATTGCGAGTAAAATTGATTTACTGCAATCCATCTTTTAAACCCCTTGGGGCCTACCTTGGCGAGCTCGGATTTCGACCAGCTCTAAGCTCCTTTAAGAGATCTTTATTCTCTTTCCAAGAAGTTTGTGTTAAACACAACAAATTTTTATGTCAAACGGATATCGATCCTTAATTCGGCCACTCGTGCCCACATTAAGGCTTGAGGGCTACTAGGCTTCGCGCTCATTATTTATAAATATTAAAGGGGCACATCGATCCCCTGATCTGGTGTTGCCACCCGACCAGTTTCTCGGGGGCTACTGCATTGCTTATTCAATGCAGAGAATTCAAAGTGCTCAGTGTTCGGCAGGACCGGACTATGGGCAAGCGCGTCTTCGGACAACAGTAAGTACCATCTGGGACTTATCCGGCATCAAGCTAATATATCACGGCGAATTCTCACAACCCTCTCTCAGGGGCCTGTCCGCTGATCATTATTTCTAATATATTACACTGTGTTTCTATTCCTACGTATGCTGCGAGCTAGGAGTTGATCCTCAAGATGATTTTGCAAATCGACCTGAGTCTCAGGGGCTACTAGGATAAGAAGTTCTATGTTTTCCTTCAGGTGCATCTCGGGTTTTAGACCGACACACACCTTGAGGGCTATTGGATATACATATACTGGCTATATATCTTGGCAGAGAATAAATTGCACCAATCAAAAATATTCATGAAAAAATCAACCCACGGTCGGGGTGGTGCACCACCTCAGAAGCAGTTCGGCATAAAGCTCGAGCGCCAGTGGTTAGCTCCATAGAGGGCATTTCCGGCATTAAGCTCGGGTGAATTCCTTCAATCTTTTAAAAGACTGAGGTAGTTTACGACACCTCGGACGCTGACCATCGTTGGAGCTCGAAAGTGGTCCGGCATAAAGCTCGGATACGAATGGCTCGTTCCATAGAGAACTTTTCAGCGTTAAACTTGGATAACCCCCTTCAAACTTTTTCAAGCCAAGGTGATCTATGACACCTTGAATATAGTCCAGCATTGGAGCTCGGATGTAATCCGGCGTCAGTGCTTGGCTGTAAAAGATATCTCGAATGCAGTCCGGCGTTGGAGCTTGGATGCAAGAGGACACCGTCGCACGGGAACAACTTCAAACCCGAGGTGTGGCGTAAAAAATAATAACAAGGCATTGATAAAGGCCGAGAACTTAAAAGGGCTCCTCAGATACCCGACGTGTAAACTCTTCGGATTCACTTTGGTGATCCTCAAGATCGAAGATGAGATGATTTGTTGAACCAGTTTTCAAGACCGACGGCCGAAGATGAAGAACAGTTCGGAAGAATCGAGGAGCATCCCCAACTTGAAGACCGGTTCAGGGGGCTACTGACGGTGTCCTGGATTAGGGGGTACTCACCACGTCATCTCCCAATCAGTTGGATTGGGCCGAGGACCCCCATGGTCGTTTGCTCATGGGCCAGTTCAGACAGCCGATGTATACACGAGGAAGATTCCACAAGACTTGGTGATCAAGACAAGGACTCCTCTCCACCGGCGTATTCGACTAGGACTCTTGTTATCCTAGGCCTCTGGTACATTATATAAGCCGAGGCCAGGCTAGTCGATAGAGCATCAGGACATTACTCATCATACCTCTACGGTTTAGATCACAACATATGATCTCGAGGTAGATCAACTCTGTAATCAAACACATCGAATATAATCAAAAGCAGCATGTAGGGTATTATCTCTTCGAGAGAGCCCGAAGCTGGGTAAAATCCCGTGTCCATGTTACCATCGATCCTAAGACACGCAGCTTGGGACCCCCTACCCGAGATCTGCCAGTTTTTACACCGACAGGCACCATTAGTGGGGGATTATTGTAGCTTAATTATCTAGGCGTCACATAAAGTTTGGGGATGCGACACTTATGTCAAAAGGCTTCAGCCTGATAAGCTCGAACCCAAATCGGAGAAGTGTGTCTTCATAGGATACCCTAAGGAAACAATTGGGTACACCTTCTACCACAAATCTGAAGGCAAGATATTTGTTGCCAAGAATGGAAACTTTCTAGAGAAGGAGTTTCTCTCGAAAGAAGTGAGTGGGAGGAAAGTAGAACTTGATGAGGTAATTGTACCTTCTCTCGAACTGGAAAGTAGCTCATTAGAGAAATCCGTTCCCGTGATGCCTACACCAACTAGAGAGGAAGCTAATGATAATGATCATGAAACTTCATATCAAGTTACTACTGGACCTCGTAGGTCGAACAGAGCATGTTCCGCACCAGAGTGGTATGGTAATCCTGTTCTGGAAGTCATGTTACTAGACCACGACGAACCTACGAACTTTGAAGAAGCTATGATGAGCCCAGATTCTGATAAATGGCTTGAGGCCATGAAATCTGAGATAGGATACATGTATGAGAACAAAGTGTGGACCTTGCTGGACTTGTCTGATGATTGACGAGCCATAGAGAATAAATGGATCATTAGGAAGAAGACTGACGCTGATGGTAATGTTACTGTCTACAAAGCTCAACTTGTCGCAAAAGGTTTTCAACAAGTTCAATGAGTTGACTACGATGAGACTTTCTCACCCGTAGAGATGCTTAAGTCTGTCTGAATCATGTTAGCAATTGCCGCATTTTATGATTATGAAATCTGGCAAATGGACGTCAAAACTGCATTCCTTAATGGATCTCTTAAAGAAGAGTTGTATATGATGCAATGCTACCTCTTGAGCACTGTGCTGGTTTTCCCTTGAAGAGGAAAGGGTGATGCAGCAAAGTAGCGTAAGTATTTCCCTTAGTTTTTGAGAACCAAGGTATCAATCCAGTAGGAGGCCACATGCAAGTCCCTCATACCTACACAAACAAATAAGAACCTTGCAACCAACATGATAAAGGGGTTGTCAATCCCTTCACGGCCACTTGCAAAAGTGAGATCTGATAGAGATGATAAGACAATATTTTTGGTATTTTTATGATAAAGACTAAAAGTAAAGAAAGCAAAATAAACGGGGAAAGAAATAACTTGTTGACGGGAGATTAATATGATGGAGAATAGACCCGGGGGCCATAGGTTTCACTAGTGGTTTCTCTCAAGATAGCATAAGTATTACGGTGGGTAAACAAATTACTGTCGAGCAATTGATAGAATTGAGCATAGTTATGAGAATATCTAGGTATGATCGGTGGGGAGTTAATCTCCCTTTGATCGGGTTTAAGCCCAATCCGATCATAGTCCGTAGCGACTCCCAAGGCGGCGATGCGATCCAAGAGCTCGTTTAGGGAAGAGAGCTCCATTGGATCCATCTGCTCGGCAAGTTCCGAGTTGACGTGGAGGCTGTTTTTGATGACCCGAGAAGTCATCGTCGGTGCAGCAGCCGAACAGGCAGTTATGATGAAACCGCCTAGCCGGAGAGTTTGGCCGACAGCCAAGTCTCCCTCGGCGGTAATGTTGTCTTTAAAGACGAGACGAGGCATCCTTCCTTGCGGTGACGGCACAGTGGAACTCTCTCTCAATGAAAGCACCACTGTCGGTGTCAAAACCGGCGGATCTCGGGTAGGGGGTCCCGAACTGTGCTTCTAGGCGGATGGTAACAGGAGACAAGGGACACGATGTTTTTACCCAGGTTCGGGCCCTCTCGATGGAGGTAAAACCCTACTCCTGCTTGATTGATCTTGATGATATGAGTATTACAAGAGTTGATCTACCACGAGATCAGAGAGGCTAAACCCTAGAAGCTAGGCTATGGTATGATTGTTGTTCTTCCTCTGGACTAAACCCTCCGGTTTATATAGACACCAGAGGGGGTTAGGGTTACACAGAGTCGGTTACAGGGAAGGAGATCTACATATCCGTATTGCCAAGCTTGCCTTCCATGCCAAGGAGAGTCCCATCCGGACATGGGACGAAGTCTTCAATCTTGTATCTTCATAGTCCAACAGTCCGGCCAAAGGTTATAGTCCGGATATCCGGATACCCCCTAATCCAGGACTCCCTCAGTGGGTATGATACCGGCAAAAGGTGCGCTGTATTAGAGAGGCTAGCAATGGTGGAAGGATGAGAGTGCGTATAGTCCATGGACTCAAAATTAGTCATAAAGAACTCACATACTTATTGCAAAAATCTATTAGTTATCGAAACAAAGTACTACGCGCATGATCCTAGGGGGATAGATTGGTAGGAAAAGACCATCGCTCATCCCCGACCGCCACTCATAAGGAAGACAATCAATAAATAAATCATGCTCTGACTTCATCACATAACGGTTCACCATACGTGCATGCTACGGGAATCACAAACTTTAGAACAAGTATTTCTCAAATTCACAACTACTCAAGTAGCATGACTCTAATATCACCATCTTCATATTTCAAAACAATTATCAAGTATCAAACTTCTCTTAGTATTCAATGCACTTTATAGTTTTTATCTTGGATGCCTATCATATTAGACTAAATTTATAACCAAAGCAAATTACCATGTTGTTCTAAGGACTCTCAAAATAATATAAGTGAAGCATGAGAGATCAATAATTTCTATAAAATATAACCACCACCGTGCTCTAAAAGATATAAGTGAAGCACTAGAGCAAAATTGTCTAGCTCAAAAGATATAAGTGAATCACATAGAGTATTCTAACAAATTCCGAATCATGTGTGTCTCTCTCAAAAGGTGTGTACAGAAAGGATGATTGTGGTGAACTAAAAAGCAAAGACTCAAATCATACAAGACACTCCAAGAAAAACACATATCATGTGGTGAATAAAAATATAGCTCCAAGTAAAGTTACCGATGGATGAAGACAAAACAGGGGATGCCTTCCGGGGCATCCCCAAGCTTAGGATTTTGGGTTGTCCTTAGATTTTACCTTGGGGTGCCTTGGGCATCCCCAAGCTTAGGCTCTTGCCACTCCTTGTTCCATAATCCATCAAATCTTTACCCAAAACTTGAAAACTTCACCACACAAAACTTAACAGAAAATCTCGTAAGCTCCGTTAGCGAAAGAAAACAAAACACTACTTCATGGTACTGTAATGAACTCATTCTTTATTTATATTGGTGTTAAACCTACTGTATTCCAACTTTTCTATGGTTCATAAGCTCCATTACTAGCCATAGATTCATTAAAATAAGCAAACAACACGAAAAACAGAATCTGTCAAAACAGAACAGTCTGTAGTAATCTGTAACTAACACAAACTTCTGGAACTCCAAAAATTCTAAAATAAATTTCTGGACGTGAGGAATTTAACTATTAATCATCTTCAAAAAGAATCAACTAAATAGCACTCTCCAGTAAAAAGTTGTAGCTAATCTCGTGAGTGCTAAAGTTTCTGTTTTTTACAGCAAGATAGCAAAGACTTTCCCCAAGTCTTCCCAAAGGTTCTACTTGGCACAAACACTAGTTAAAACACAAAAACACATCTAACCAGAAGCTAGATGGATTATTTATTCCTAAACAGAACCAAAAAGCAAAAAATAGAATAAAATTGGGTTGCCTCCCAACAAGCGCTATCGTTTAACGCCCCTAGCTAGGCATAAAATCGAAGATAGATCTAGGTATTGCCATCTTTGGTAGGCAATCCATAGGTGGCTCTCATAATAGATTCATATGGTAATTTAATTTTATTTCTAGGGAAGTGTTCCATGCCTTTCCTTAACGGAAATTTGAATCTAATATTCCCTTCCTTCATATCAATGATTGCACCAATCGTTCTAAGGAAAGGTCTACCAAGAATAATAGGACATGAAGGATTGCAATCTATATCAAGAACAATGAAATCTACGGGCACATAATTCCTATTTGCAACAATAAGAACATCATTAATTCTTCCCATAGGTTTCTTAACGGTGGAATCCGTAAGGTGCAAGTTTAAAGAACAATCATCAAATTCACGGAAACCTAGCAAATCACACAAAGTTTTTGGAATCGTGGAAACACTAGCACCCAAATCACACAAAGCATAGCATTCATGATATTTAATTTTAATTTTAATTGTAGGTTCCCATTCATCATAAAGTTTTCTAGGATAGAAACTTCCAACTCAAGTTTTTCTTCATAAGACTGCATTAAAGCATCAACGATATGTTTAGTAAAAGATTTATTTTGACTATAAGCATGAGGAGAATTTAGCACGGATTGCAAAAGGAAATACAATCTATCAAAGAGCAATTATCAAAATTGAATTCCTTGAAATCCAAGATAGTGGGTTCATTGCTATCTAAAGTTTTAACCTCTTCAATCCCACTTTTGCCAAATTTTGCATCAAGATCTAAAGACTCAATTTTGGGACGCCTTCTAACTAAAGTTGACTCATCTCCAGTCCCATCATTATCAAGATTCATATTGCAAAACAATGATTTAACAAGGGACACGTCAATAACTTTTAGATCTTCATCTTTATTCTCATAAAAACTTTCCGGTTTGGCGGCCATCTTATTAACTAAGGTGGCTTGCTTATCCCAAATTTCAGCTATTAATTTTTCAAGATGAGCAATCTGAGATTTCAAACCATAAAATTCCTTAGACATGTCATCAAGTTCTTTATTCATGTGTTCCATAAAGCCTTTTTGTTCCTTAAGCTCGTTTCTAAAGAAATTATTATGCTCAAGTTGTAAAGTCATAAAGCTTCTGACGTTGCTTTCAATCTCTTCCAACCTTTTAAGGTGAAGATCACCAAATCTAGGCAGGGCCATAAGGGCAACAAGCAACAAGAGGCAAGCGAAAACAGGCGAACAGAAAGAGAGGGCGAATAAAACGGCAAGGGTGAAGTGGGGGAGAGGAAAACGAGAGGCAAATGGCAAATAACGTAATGCAAGGGATAAGAGTTTGTGATGGGTACTTGGTATGTCTTGACTTGTGCGTAGACTCCTCGACAACGGCGCCAGAAATGGCTCGTTGTCGGGAAATCAAATCTTGACTTGACTTGGCGCACACCTCCCCGGCAACGGCGCCAGAAATCCTTCTTGCTACCTCTTGAGCACTGCGTTGGTTTTCCCTTGAAGAGAAAAGGGTGATGCAGCAAAGTAGCGTAAGTATTTGCCTTAGTTTTGAGAACCAAGGTATCAATCCAAAGAGGAGGCCACACGCAAGTCCCTCGTACCTACACAAACAAATAAGAACCTTGCAACCAACGCTATAAAGGGTTGTCAATCCCTTCAAGGCCACTTGCAAAAGTGAGATCTGATGGAGATGATAAGATAATATTTTGGTATTTTTATGATAAAGACTAAAAGTAAAGAAAGCAAAATAAACGCAAAAAAAATAACTTGTTGACGGAGATTAATATGATGGAGAATAGACCGAGGGTCATAGGTTTCACTAGTGGCTTCTCTCAAGATAGCATAAGTATTACGGTGGGTAAACAAATTACTGTCGAGCAATTGATAGAATTGAGCATAGTTATGAGAATATCTAGGTATGATCACGTATATAGGCATCACGTCCGTGACAAGTAGACCGACTCCTGCCTGCATGTACTACTATTACTCCACACATCGACCGCTATCCAGCATGCATCTAGAGTATTAAGTTCATAAGAACGGAGTAACGCTTTAAGCAAGATGACATGATGTAGAGGGATAAACTCATGCAATATGATATAAACCCCATCATTTTATCGTCGATGGCAACAATACAATACGTGTCGTTTCCCCTACTGTCACTAGGATCGAGCACCGCAAGATTGAACCCAAAGCTAAGCACTTATCCCATTGCAATAAAGATCAATCTAGTAGGCCAAACCAAACTGATAATTCGAAGAGACTTGCAAAGATAACCAATCATACATAAAATAATTCAGAGAAGATTCAAATATTGTTTATAGATAATCTTGATCATAAACCCACAATTCATTGGATCTCGACAAACACACCGCAAAAGAAGATTACAACAAATAGATCTACAAGAGAATCGAGGAGAACTTTGTATTGAGATCCAAAGAGAGAGAAGAAGCCATCTAGCTAATAACTATGGACCCAAAGGTCTGAGGTAAACTACTCACACATCATCGGAGAGGCTATGGTGTTGATGTAGAAGCCCTCCGTGATCAATGCCCCCGCCGGCGAAGCGCCGGAAAAGGCCCCGAGATGGGATCTCACGGGTACAGAAGGTTGGGGCGGTGGAATTAGGTTTTCGTGGTGTTCCTCGATAGTTTGGGGGTACGTAGGTATATATAGGAGGAAGAAATAGGTCGGTGGAGCCACGAGGGGCCCACGAGGGTGGAGGGCGCGCCTAGGGGGGTAGGCGCGCCCCCTACCTTGTGGCCTCCTCGGTGATTTCTTGATGTCCACTCCAAGTCCTCTGGATCACGTTTGTTCCAAAAATAACTCTCCCGAAGGTTTCATTCCGTTTGGACTCCATTTGATATTCCTTTTCTGCGAAACACTGAAATAGGCAAAAAAAAACAACAATTTGGGCTGGGCCTTCGTTTAATAGGTTAGTCCCAAAAATAATATAAAAGTGTATAAATAAGCCCATTAAACATCCAAAACAGAATATATAATAGCATGGAGCAATCAAAAATTATAGATACGTTGGAGACGTATCAGGCATCCCCAAGCTTAATTCCTACTCGTCCTCGAGTAGGTAAATGATAAAAACCAATGTTGGGGATATCGCTTATCGGGAACTTATCGGTCGACCCATGATAAGGGGTAAATCGGCCAGTTTATCGGCATATCGGCCGATTTATCGCCATATTGGCTAATTTATCAGCCGATTTATCTTATCGCTCAGACAACGATAAGCAATAAATCGACCGATTTATCGGAATATCGGAAGATATCTTGAACAGTGATAAAAACAGAATTTTTGATGTGGAATGCTACATAGCATATTCTTCAATGTATTTCTCTCTATTGTGGCATGAATGTTAAGATCCGAAAGATTCAAGATAAAAGTTTAATATTAACATGAAAATAATAATACTTCAAGCATATTAACAAAGCAATCATGTCTTCTCAAAATAACATGGACAAACAAAGTTATCCCTACAAAATCATATAGTCTGGCTATGCTCTGTCTTCACCACACAAAGTATTTAAATCATGCACAACCCCGATGACAAGCCAAGCAATTGTTTCATACTTTTGATGTTCTCAAACTTTTTCGATCTTCGCGCAATATTTGAGTGTGAGCCATGGACATAGCACTATAGGTTGAATAGAATGGTGGTTGTGGAGAAGACAAAAAGGAGAAGATAGTCTCACATCAACTAGGCGTATCAACGGGCTATGGAGATGCCCATCAATAGATATTAATGTGAGTGAGTAGGGATTGCCATGCAACAGATGCACTAGAGCTATAAATGTATGAAAGCTCAACAAAAGAAACTAAGTGGGTGTGTGTCGGTGTCAAAACCGGCGGATCTCGGGTAGGGGGTCCCGAACTGTGCGTCTAGGCGGATGGTAACAGGAGACAAGGGAGACGATGTTTTTACCCATGTTCGGGCCCTCTCGATGGAGGTAAAACCCTACTCCTGCTTGATTAATATTGATGATAGGGGTAGTACAAGAGTAGATCTACCACGAGATCAGAGAGGCTAAACCCTAAAAGCTAGCCTATGGTATGATTGTTGTTCGTCCTACAGACTAAAACTCTCCCGTTTATATAGACATCGGAGAGGGCTAGGGTTACACAGAGTCGGTTACAATGGGAGGAGATCTACATATCCATATCGCCAAGCTTGCCTTCCACGCCAAGGAAAGTCCCATCCGGACACGGGACGAAGTCTTCAATCTTGTATCTTCATAGTCCAGGAGTCCGGCCAAAGGTTATAGTCCGGCTATCCGAACACCCCCTAATCCAGGACTCCTTCAGTGTGCATCCAACTCGCTTGCTCACGAAGACCTAGGGCATTTTGAGGAAGCCCATCATTGGAATATACAAGCCAAGTTCTATAATGTAAAATTCCCACTAGTATATGAAAATGACAACATAGGAGACTCTCTATCATGAAGATCATGGTGCTACTTTGAAGCACAAGTGTAGAAAAAGGATAGTAGCATTGTCCCTTCTCTCTTTTTCTCTCATTTATTTTTTTATTTTTTTATTTGGGCCTTCTTTCTTTTTTTTGGCCTCTTTTCTTTCTTTCTTTTTTCGTCCGGAGTCTCATCCCGACTTATGGGGGAATCATAGTCTCCATCATCCTTTCATCACATGGGACAATGCTCTAATAATGATCATCACACTTTTATTTACTTACAACTCAAGAATTACAACTCAATACTTAGAACAAAATATGACTATGTGAATGCCTCCGGTGGTGTACCGGGATATGCAATGAATCAAGAGTGACATCTATGAAAGAATTATGAAGGTGGCTTTGCCACAAATACGATGTCAACTACATGATCATGCAAAGCAATATGACAATGATGAAGCGTGTCATAATAAATGGAACGGCGGAAAGTTGCATGGCAATATATCTCGGAATGGCTATGAAAATGCCATAATAGGTAGGTATGGTGGTTGTTTTGAGGAAGGTATATGGTGGGTGTCGGTGTCAAAACCGGCGGATCTCGGGTAGGGGGTCCCGAACTGTGCGTCTAGGCGGATGGTAACATGAGACAAGGGACACGATGTTTTTACCCAGGTTCGGGCCCTCTCGATGGGGGTAAAACCCTAATCCTGCTTGATTGATCTTGATGATATGAGTATTACAAGAGTTGATCTACCATGAGATCGGAGAGGCTAAACCCTAGAAGCTAGCCTATGGTATGATTGTTGTTCTTCCTACGGACTAAACCCTCCGGTTTATATAGACACTGGAGGGGGCTAGGGTTACATAGAGTCGGTTGCAGGGAAGGAGATCTACATATCCGTATTGCCAAGCTTGCCTTCCACGCCAAGGAGAGTCCCATCCGGACACGGGACGAAGTCTTCAATCTTGTATCTTCATAGTCCAACAGTCCGGCCAAAGGTTATAGTCCGGCTGTCCGGATACCCCCTAATCCAGGACTCCCTCAGTAGCCCCCGAACCAGGCTTCAATGGTGATGTGTCCAGCGCGTAGATTGTCTTCGGCATTGCAAGGCGGGTTCTTCTTCAAACTCTGAGTACCTGTTAAATAGTGTCCTGCTTCTCGTAAATGTTGCGCTTCTTGGCTTCTGCGTCCAATAATGATCATCTTCCACGTGTCAAGCGAATGTGAGGAGCCAGAGCATTTTTATATTTACCACCCTGGCTATGTGAATGAACTGTCTATTTAAAGAGATGAGGATTCTCATATCCAAACCACACCATCCTCCCTCAGCGAGCATTCATCGGAACGCGCCCGAAAAAATCCATTCTAGCATGGCCGGCGAGCGCAGCTCCTCCTCTCGCTCCCGCAGCCCCGATCCCGGAGACTGGGAGAGGTGTTCCGTCCCGCACAGCCAATTAGTGAAGCTACAGACCCGGGGATTTCTCCCCCCAGTGTATATGGTCCCGGTTCGAGCCGGGCTCGCCACCTATAATGGCGGGGAGCAAGCGGAGAGCTTTACCAACCCCTCTAAGGGGGAGCGGGTATGTCTTGTCCCTTATTTGTTAAGGGGACTCAGATTTCCAATCCATCCGTTTCTCCGAGGGCTCCTGGAGTTCTACGGCCTCCAGTTGCACAACCTCACCCCTGCCTTCATACTGCACATCGCTGGTTACGTAGCCCTGTGCGAACTGTTTCTAGGCTGCGAAGCTCATTTCGCACTGTGGAAGAAGTTGTTCTGCCTTGTGCCCCATACACAGAGGGGTTCAATATATCAAGTGGGCGGAGCCAAAGTACGGCGCATCGCCGGGACCGGATATCTATACGGTACCCAGAAGAAGACGTCTGAAGACTGGCCTTCAAAGTGGTTTTATATGGAGGACGTCCCCCTTCCGGATCATATTCGGATCGGCCTTCCCAAGTTTGATAATGCTCCTTTGAAGAAGCGCCTGAGCTGGTGACCACGGAGCCCTTAGGAGGAAGACGATAGAGACGTTCTTTACCTGATGGGCCGGATAAAGATATTGGCTCAATCAGGACTGACCATAACCGAGGTTATGTCAATATGCATTATCTTGGGGTGCAGCGCCCAATATCAAGGCCACCCTATGTGGATTTCAACGGGGAAGATGATGCCACCCGCTGCGGCCGTAAGGGGCCGGACTCTATTGCTGCCCTAGCAAAAATCCTGTCCAGCTAGTACAAGGGAGAGAAAGAGGAGTTCCTCCGCATCAAGCCACGGGATGGATTCTCCATGTACAACCCTCCGAGCTCGGTAAGCTGCCAATTTTCATATCCACCCCTTCCACATTTTTGCCGCAAACATTTTATCTCATCATTTCATCGCAGGAACTGCGTAAGGCTGTAAGAGAGGTCAACAGCCCACCTCCACAACCCGAGGATCCTGAACGGTCCATCGACCCTGGCCTTAAAGAGGATCCAGACATATTCGTGGAGCTGATTGACAGGGTATTCTACCAATTGAGTTGTGATGACGCCATGGTGGCTATTATAGCCGACTACCCCGGGCTACTCCCAGCTTCGCAGGTAAATGAGACCAAAATCCCAACCTTTGAAAAGGATTTCCTTTTATGCACTTCACCTACCGTATACAAAAGGTGTTTTATAGGGAAGGCCCTCGGGACGCCACGCCAAGCCCGTGGCACTTGCCAACAAGGGGCTCCGAGGCCGGACAGGCTAAAAAGGAAAGCGATCCGGACGGAGACGCTGGCGCGGAGGTATGATGTAACGCCTCGCACCGCGGTTGTCGTCTTTTAATAAAAACATAACAACACTCGTGTTTCCCAGAAGGAAGAACGCTCGCCGGACTATATCCGAAGAGGTCGCCGATCGCGCCTCTACTAGTCGGGCTCCAGGGCCAAACACAGAGGCGGAAGCTAACAAGAGGCGCACGCCGGATGCTCCTCCTACAGAGGATGCGGATAAAATATCCGCTACAAATTCTGAAGTGGAGAGCGCCATGAATCACAGGCATCGCCGAGCCGTACTCTGTGACGCTTGTTTCTCCCAAGAGGCGTTTGATGCCTTCAACTCAGGAGATGCGTATATCCGTGCAGCTCAAAATGGTCTAGCCAGAGCCACGGACCAGTATGTAAAGGATATATGGGTAAGAAAATTTGATGATTATATACATCAGTAGCTCCTGAGACTTGAAACAGTTAGCATAACTGATTTAAGGATCATAACGTGTGCAGGTTCTTGCAGAGAAGAATACCCAATTATCTCAGGAGCTGGAAGAGTGCAAAGCCCGGCTTCGGGCCGCACTTGCCGCGGAAGAGGAGTCCAAGAAGACCCCCGCTGGTAACTACTGCGTTCATGCGATGAACGGCAGGTATCAGATGTTGTGCGGCGTGCCTGCAAGTATAACAATAGCTTTTGCAGATGACTCCGGAGTAAATCCGGAGGCCGTGCCAGGGGATGCGAAACATGCTGAACGACAGATAAATGCTGGCGAGCGCGTGTTATCGCGCGTCATTCAAGAGAAAAATAATCTCCGAGGCGCTAATACCCAGCTGAGCGTGGAACTGAAGGATGTCCGGGCCCAGCTTGCGGACTCCGTGAAGGAGAATAAGCGGTTTCGACGCGGCATTTTTAGTAAGTGCTTAAACGAACCCTTCAAAGAGTTCGGTGAATAGGCCGGCTAACAGAGTTGTGTGTGTAGGTATGCTGACGGGTCGTCCCGCGGAGGAGATGCCCGGGTCTGCGGGTGATCTTCTACCCGAGCTTTCACAACTGCACGAACAAGTTCGGCACGTGATGCAAGGTATTGCCCAGGCCTTGTGGCCATCCGTCTCCCTGCCGGCAGGCATTGGAGAGCTTGCGGAGAAGCTCAGGCGAGCACGACGGCGCTTCCGATTATGGAAGATATCGGCATGCCGTCAAGGTGCCAGGGAAGCCTGGGCCATGGTGAAGACGCGGTATACCAAGGCTGACCCAAACCACATGGCCAAGGTCGGACCTGTGGGGCCTGATGGGAAAGAGATCCCCGTTAGTTTAGTGTATGGGCAAGTAGAATTAGCCGCAAAGTACTCCCAACAGGATTGTAGGCTAGACAGCCTGTTGGATGGTATAGAAGAGGAATTTAATCAGTCTAAGTGACTATGTAATTAAAGTGACATGTACAATGCCTTCTAGCCGGATTGTAAATCATTTGTCATAGCGGACCTTTTCACTTCAACCTCGGGACCCGATAGTCCGGAGTGTATCCAAATACCGTCTCAGTTATATAAGAACCGGGGCATGCGTGGAAACCAGGCGTAGGGGTCATTAGTGCTTGAACAGACAAGTACCCAACTAGTTATGTTATATTACATGGGTAGTAAGAAACATCTTCCAGGGAGAATAGTTCCGTTAAGTGTTCCTTTCCCTGGATACGCATGCCCTAAAGTGCATGTCCGGACTGCGAAAAGAGACGTAGGGAAAAACATCTGGGGGCACATATGGGAAATAAATAAAAATCATCTTTTGTTCACCGATCGAATATTCCCTTAAGAACGCTAGCTTTCGGCTTCACCCAGTCTGAGATACACATCCGGCTGACCCGGCAGTAACAATCATAGAGGTGCTCCCCTTATGCCCTAGCCGAATTAACGAGAACGTAGGGCATAAATACAAGAGCCAGGCAACCCAACTTGGCCAAAACTTAAGTCATATCGATGCATATAATGGCGAAGAAAAGGTACATGCGGAAGGATAACACATGTGCGGGGCACGAAGCCCAGATAAATAAGTAAGCTTCTGTGTAAGAAGCCCCCAGGTATAATGAGCGCGGTTAGCGTGTCAATAGTGTGCAAGCTAGGCACAAGTTGGCCTTTGAAGGCCTTGATAAAGAAAAAAGTAGAAGGAGAGAAAGAAAAGACAGATAATGTATATGCAAAAAATGGACAGAGGAAGGAGATGAACATGGAGTCCGGCACTAGGCGTAGAATCTTCGGAGCCTGGCTGCGTTCCATGGGTTCGGCTCAAGTCGGTTATCCGATGCATCCCGCAGAGGGTACGCTCCACCGGTCAGAGCTTGGTCAATAATGAAGGGACCTTCCCATTTGGGCTCGAGCTTGGTCTTTTTCTTCTCCGGCATGCGTAGAACTAGCTCGCTAATGTTATAAGTTTTGGCCCGTACTTCTCTGCTTTGGTATCTTCGAGCCTGTTGCTAATAGAATGCGGAACGGGCTTTTGCCACGTCGCGCTCCTCCTCCAAGGTGTCCAGACTGTCCTGCCGGTCGAGCTCGGCTTCTCTTTCTTCGTACATGCGCACTCGAGGTGAGTCATGAATTATGTCGCAGGGCAGAACCGCCTCTGCGCTGTACACCATAAAGAAGGGTGTGTATCCGGTAGTACGATTCGGCATGGTCCGCAGCCCCCAGAGTACGGAGTCGAGCTCCTCTACCCAGTGCGTGTTAGATTCCTTTAAGGACTGCACTAATCTGGGTTTGATGCCGCTCATGATAAGACCATTTGCTCGCTCAACTTGACCGTTAGTTTGTGGGTGATAGACAGAAGCATAATCGAGCTTGATGCCCATGTTGCTGCACCAGAGTTTTACCTCATCATCTGTGAAGTTCGTGCCGTTGTCAGTGATGATGCTGGGAGGGACGCCATAACGGTGTACAACCCCGGATATGAAGTCTATCACCGGTCCGGATTTGGCCGTTTTAACAAGTTTGGCTTCTATCCATTTGGTGAATTTATCCACCATGACCAGTAAGTATTTTTTCTTATGGGTTCCCCCGTTAAGGGGTCCAACCATGTCAAGCCCCCAGACCGCGAAGAGCCAGGTAATGGGGATTGTTTGGAGGGTGATAGGTGGCATATGGCTTTGGTTTGCAAAGAGCTGGCAACCGACGCAGCATTGGACCAAGTCCTGTGCATCTGCCCGGGCCGTCAACCAATAAAAACCTGTACGGAAGGCCTTGCTTACAAGGGCCCGGGCTGCGGCGTGGTGGCCGCCTAGTCCGGCTTGAATTTCTGCCAAAAGCTTCCGCCCTTCCTCTTCGGAGATGCACCTTTGAAGGACTCCGGTAGTGCTTTTCTTATACAGCTCTCCTTCGTGGATCTTGTAGGCTTTAGACCGTCGCACTATGCAGCGTGCCTCATTTTGGTCCTTGGGAAGTTCCTGCCTAGTTAGGTAGGCCAGGAATGGTTCTATCCACTTGGCGATGATGGCCATTATTACGTGGGCTGAAGGTGTTATTTCGGTGGCAGAGCCTCCGATTACGTCAGAGTGTTCAGTATCGGGCATTGTGGCCGGGTCCGGACTATTGTTACCGGTGTCCCCTTCCAATACCACGGATGGCTTAAACAGCCTTTCCAAAAAGATGTTGGGGGACTGTATCACGTTTTGCGCCGATGCGGGCAAGGATATCCGCCGCCTGATTGTTTTCTCGAGCCACATGGTGAAATTCAAGCCCCTCGAACCAAGCTGACATCTTTAGGACGGCGTTGCGATAGGGCGCCATTTTCGGATCCTTAGCGTCGAAGTCTCCATTTATTTGGGATATTGCGAGGTTCGAGTCCCCACGCACCTCCAGGCGGCGAATGCCCATGGAAACTGCCATCCGAAGACCATGCAGCAGGGCCTCGTATTCGGCTGCATTATTGGAGTCTGTGTACAGTATCTGGAGTACGTATTGAACTGTATCTCCTGTTGGGGACGTCAGGAGGACGCCAGCCCCCAGACCAGCCAGCATTTTGGAGCCGTCGAAATGCATGATCCAATTGGAGTATGCGCCGTACTCTTTAGGGAGTTCGGCTTCCGTCCATTCGGCGACAAAATCGGCCAATATTTGCGACTTAATGGCTCGCCGAGGCTTGTATGTTATGTCGAACGGGAGGAGCTCAATGGCCCATTTGGCAATCCGGCCCATAGCGTCATGGTTGTTTATAATATCATTAAGTGGCACCTCCGAGGCCAATGTAATTGAACACTCTTGAAAGTAGTGTCGCAGCTTTCGGGATGCCATGAATACCGCATAGGCTATCTTTTGGTAATGTGGGTACCGTGATTTGCATGGAGTGAGGATAGTGGATACATAATATACCGGCTTTTGAAGGGGGAATTTATGTCCGTCCGTTTCTCGTTTGACGACGAGCACTGCGCTTACAACCTAATGAGTTGCAGCAATGTAGAACAGCATTGGTTCGCCAATGTTTGGCACGGCCAGGATTGGGTTGGTTGCTAGTATGGCCTTTATTTCTTCCAATCTGGCTGTGGCAGGATCCGTCCAGTCGAAGTGTTCGGTGCGCCGAAGGAGGCGATAAAGTGGTAATGCCTTTTCTCCTAAGCGAGAGATAAAGCGGCTCTGAGTCGCTACACATCCGGTTAATTTCTGGATTTGTTTGAGGTCCGTTGGGATAGCCAACTGTGACAGGGCTCAGATTTTGGCCGGATTTGCTTCAATTCCTCTACTGGAGACAATGAAGCCCAGGAGCTTTCCGGCTGGTACACCAAAAACGCATTTTTCCGGATTTAGCTTGATGTCGTATGTTCGGAGGTTATCGAATGTGAGCCTCAAGTCGTCTATTAAAGAGTTGACGTGTTTGGTTTTGATGACCACATCATCTGCATATGCCTCTACTGTTTTGCCGATCTGTTTCTCCAGACATGTCTGAATCATGCGTTGATATGTTGCGCTGGCGTTTTTGAGCCCAAAATGCATTGTGTTGAAACAGAAGGGGCCGTATGGTGTGATGAATGCCGTTGCGGCTTGGTCGGACTCCGCCATCTTGATTTGGTGGTAGCCGGAGTATGCGTCAAGGAAACACAATGAATCATGTCCTGCGGTAGCATCGATAATTTGGTCGATGCGGGGGAGAGGGAAGGGGTCCTTTGGGAAAGCCTTGTTAAGGTCCTTGAAATCGACACATAGGCGCCAGGATTTGTCCTTCTTTGGTACCATCACCAGGTTTGCTAGCCAGTCCAGATGTTTTATTTCTCTAATGAATCCGGCCTCCAATAACTTGGCTAGTTCCTCTCCCATAGCTTGTCTCTTAGGTTCAGAGAAACACCGAAGAGTCTGCTTGACCGGCTTGAATCCCTTTAGAATATTAAGGCTGTGCTCAGCCAGCCTGCGTGGGATTCCTGGCATATCTGAGGGGTGCCAGGCGAATATGTCCCAATTCTCCCGCAGGAACTCTCGTTGTGCGGCGTCCACGGCGGGGTTTAACTGTGCCCCGATGGAGGCTGTTTTTGTAGTGTCCGTTGGATGGACTTGGAATTTGACTATTTCATCCGCTGGTTTGAAGGAGGTGGACTTGGATCTCTTGTCAAGTATCACGTCGTCCCGCCCTTTGTGGGCCTTGCAGTAGTTAATTCCTCGGCCACAAGGGCTTCGGATAATGCCTCGAGGGCCAGTGCGGCTGTTTTGTTTTCGGCGCAGAGGGTTGTGTCCGAATCACTAGCGAGGGTGATGATTCCGTTGGGCCCAGGCATTTTGAGCTTCATGTACCCATAATGGGGTATGGCTTGGAAGATCGTGAACGCCTCCCGCCCTAAAAGGGCGTGGTATCCGCTATTGAACGGGGCCACTTGGAATGTAATCTCTTCAGAACTGTAGTTCTCTGGCGTGCCGAATACCACATCTCGTGTGATTTTCCTCGCACAGCGTGCTTCCCAACTGGGGATGATTCCTCTGAAGGTTGTGCTGCTTTGCTCAATGTGGTTCCTGTCTACTTCCATTTTTTAAAGAGTTTCCTCATAGATGAGGTTTAATCCACTGCTGTCATCCATGAGTACTTTGGTGAGTCGAAAGCCGTCCACAATTGGACTGAGGACCAGTGCAGCTGGTGCCCGGGCTATTCGGAATTTAGGTTCGTCACTGGCATTGAAGGTAATAGCCGTGTCACTCCATGGATTTATTGCTGCCACGTGGCAGATTTCGGCAAGGCTGCGGAGTGTTCGCTTGCGCCTATTATTCGATGCGAAGGTCTCAAAGACTGTTAATACCGTATTGTTATCCCCGGGATGGTGCTCTGTGGCATCTGGGATGAGAAGATCCACGCCACTTTTGGCCACCTGCCGGAGTATCCACCATGCTCTAAGGTTGTGTGTTGGTATGGTATCCGCTGTACTATGAATTTTGCAGGGTCCTTTGAGCCATCCCTCCAATACGGTTCCATGCCATGTAGAGGGTTTTTGCTTTTTTGGGATTAACTCGGGTGTCTTATGATAGTGCACCCTTTTACTTCGGACTGGGTGTGTATTCGGAGCCGGATTATCCCAAAATTTCGATTCGATTTTCCAGGCGCTTTCCATCGCACAGTACTTTTGTACTATGGACGCCAAGTAAGCGAAGCGTGATATGTCATGGCGACTTATGGCGTTAAGGATTCCCTTGTCCATGCAATTATTGCAGAAATATAAGATTGCGTCTTTCTCATGACAGTCCTTAACCTTGTTCATCACAAGGAGGAATCTGGCCCAATAATGATGTATTGTTTCCTGGGGCTCTTGCCTGATGTGGGAAAGATCTCTTATGTTTGGGTGGGTGGGTGGAATTGATTCCGAAACCTTACCCGATCTGAGACCTAGGGGCTGAGGAGTTTCCAATCTTGGAAGTTTGGGTTCCAGGATGTTGCCCGATAAGTCTGGCCCGCTGCCTGACTCTAGGTTCAGGGCTTGGGTGATGTCCTCCCGTAAACGGGTGTCCGGCTCGGAGAGCTCAAGAATCCGTACATAGTTAGTCCTCAAGTTGGAGGAAGAATCGCCGCATTGTTCCTCCACCATCGCAATGTGATGGGTGACCGGTGGGGAGTTAATCTCCCTTTGATCGGGTTTAAGCCCAATCCGATCATAGTCCGTAGCGACTCCCAAGGCGGCGATGCGATCCAAGAGCTCGTTTAGGGAAGAGAGCTCCATTGGATCCATCTGCTCGGCAAGTTCCGAGTTGACGTGGAGGCTGTTTTTGATGACCCGAGAAGTCATCGTCGGCAAGCAATTAACAGCAGGCGATTATGATGAAACCGCCTAGCCGGAGAGTTTGGCCGACAGCCAAGTCTCCCTCGGCGGTAATGTTGTCTTTAAAGACGAGACGAGGCATCCTTCCTTGCGGTGACGGCACAGTGGAACTCTCTCTCAATGAAAGCACCACTGTCGGTGTCAAAACCGGCGGATCTCGGGTAGGGGGTCCCGAACTGTGCTTCTAGGCGGATGGTAACAGGAGACAAGGGACACGATGTTTTTACCCAGGTTCGGGCCCTCTCGATGGAGGTAAAACCCTACTCCTGCTTGATTGATCTTGATGATATGAGTATTACAAGAGTTGATCTACCACGAGATCAGAGAGGCTAAACCCTAGAAGCTAGGCTATGGTATGATTGTTGTTCTTCCTACGGACTAAACCCTCCGGTTTATATAGACACCAGAGGGGGTTAGGGTTACACAGAGTCGGTTACAGGGAAGGAGATCTACATATCCGTATTGCCAAGCTTGCCTTCCATGCCAAGGAGAGTCCCATCCGGACATGGGACGAAGTCTTCAATCTTGTATCTTCATAGTCCAACAGTCCGGCCAAAGGTTATAGTCCGGATATCCGGATACCCCCTAATCCAGGACTCCCTCAGTGGGTATGATACCGGCAAAAGGTGCGCTGTATTAGAGAGGCTAGCAATGGTGGAAGGATGAGAGTGCGATAGTCCATGGACTCAAAATTAGTCATAAAGAACTCACATACTTATTGCAAAAATCTATTAGTTATCGAAACAAAGTACTACGCGCATGATCCTAGGGGGATAGATTGGTAGGAAAAGACCATCGCTCATCCCCGACCGCCACTCATAAGGAAGACAATCAATAAATAAATCATGCTCTGACTTCATCACATAACGGTTCACCATACGTGCATGCTACGGGAATCACAAACTTTAGAACAAGTATTTCTCAAATTCACAACTACTCAAGTAGCATGACTCTAATATCACCATCTTCATATTTCAAAACAATTATCAAGTATCAAACTTCTCTTAGTATTCAATGCACTTTATAGTTTTTATCTTGGATGCCTATCATATTAGACTAAATTTATAACCAAAGCAAATTACCATGTTGTTCTAAGGACTCTCAAAATAATATAAGTGAAGCATGAGAGATCAATAATTTCTATAAAATATAACCACCACCGTGCTCTAAAAGATATAAGTGAAGCACTAGAGCAAAATTGTCTAGCTCAAAAGATATAAGTGAATCACATAGAGTATTCTAACAAATTCGAATCATGTGTCTCTCTCAAAAGGTGTGTACAGAAAGGATGATTGTGGTGAACTAAAAGCAAAGACTCAAATCATACAAGACACTCCAAGAAAAACACATATCATGTGGTGAATAAAATATAGCTCCAAGTAAAGTTACCGATGGATGAAGACAAAACAGGGATGCCTTCCGGGGCATCCCCAAGCTTAGGATTTTGGGTTGTCCTTAGATTTTACCTTGGGGTGCCTTGGGCATCCCCAAGCTTAGGATCTTGCCACTCCTTGTTCCATAATCCATCAAATCTTTACCCAAAACTTGAAAACTTCACCACACAAAACTTAACAGAAAATCTCGTAAGCTCCGTTAGCGAAAGAAAACAAAACACTACTTCATGGTACTGTAATGAACTCATTCTTTATTTATATTGGTGTTAAACCTACTGTATTCCAACTTTTCTATGGTTCATAAGCTCCATTACTAGCCATAGATTCATTAAAATAAGCAAACAACACGCGAAAAACAGAATCTGTCAAAAACAGAACAGTCTGTAGTAATCTGTAACTAACACAAACTTCTGGAACTCCAAAAATTCTAAAATAAATTTCTGGACGTGAGGAATTTAACTATTAATCATCTTCAAAAAGAATCAACTAAATAGCACTCTCCAGTAAAAAGTTGTAGCTAATCTCGTGAGTGCTAAAGTTTCTGTTTTTTACAGCAAGATAGCAAAGACTTTCCCCAAGTCTTCCCAAAGGTTCTACTTGGCACAAACACTAGTTAAAACACAAAAACACATCTAACCAGAAGCTAGATGGATTATTTATTCCTAAACAGAACCAAAAAGCAAAAAATAGAATAAAATTGGGTTGCCTCCCAACAAGCGCTATCGTTTAACGCCCCTAGCTAGGCATAAAATCGAAGATAGATCTAGGTATTGCCATCTTTGGTAGGCAATCCATAGGTGGCTCTCATAATAGATTCATATGGTAATTTAATTTTATTTCTAGGGAAGTGTTCCATGCCTTTCCTTAACGGAAATTTGAATCTAATATTCCTTCCTTCATATCAATGATTGCACCAATCGTTCTAAGGAAAGGTCTACCAAGAATAATAGGACATGAAGGATTGCAATCTATATCAAGAACAATGAAATCTACGGGCACATAATTCCTATTTGCAACAATAAGAACATCATTAATTCTTCCCATAGGTTTCTTAACGGTGGAATCCGTAAGGTGCAAGTTTAAAGAACAATCATCAAATTCACGGAAACCTAGCAAATCACACAAAGTTTTTGGAATCGTGGAAACACTAGCACCCAAATCACACAAAGCATAGCATTCATGATATTTAATTTTAATTTTAATTGTAGGTTCCCATTCATCATAAAGTTTTCTAGGGATAGAAACTTCCAACTCAAGTTTTTCTTCATAAGACTGCATTAAAGCATCAACGATATGTTTAGTAAAAGATTTATTTTGACTATAAGCATGAGGAGAATTTAGCACGGATTGCAAAAAGGAAATACAATCTATCAAAGAGCAATTATCAAAATTGAATTCCTTGAAATCCAAGATAGTGGGTTCATTGCTATCTAAAGTTTTAACCTCTTCAATCCCACTTTTGCCAAATTTTGCATCAAGATCTAAAGACTCGAATTTTTGGGACGCCTTCTAACTAAAGTTGACTCATCTCCAGTCCCATCATTATCAAGATTCATATTGCAAAACAATGATTTAACAAGGGACACGTCAATAACTTTTAGATCTTCATCTTTATTCTCATAAAAACTTTCCGGTTTGGCGGCCATCTTATTAACTAAGGTGGCTTGCTTATCCCAAATTTCAGCTATTAATTTTTCAAGATGAGCAATCTGAGATTTCAAACCATAAAATTCCTTAGACATGTCATCAAGTTCTTTATTCATGTGTTCCATAAAGCCTTTTTGTTCCTTAAGCTCGTTTCTAAAGAAATTATTATGCTCAAGTTGTAAAGTCATAAAGCTTCTGACGTTGCTTTCAATCTCTTCCAACCTTTTAAGGTGAAGATCACCAAATCTAGGCAGGGCCATAAGGGCAACAAGCAACAAGAGGCAAGCTTAAAACAAAGTAACGTAAAGAGAGGGCGAATAAAACGGCAAGGGTGAAGTGGGGGAGAGGAAAACGAGAGGCAAATGGCAAATAACGTAATGCAAGGGATAAGAGTTTGTGATGGTACTTGGTATGTCTTGACTTGTGCGTAGACTCCTCGACAACGGCGCCAGAAATGGCTCGTTGTCGGGAAATCAAATCTTGACTTGACTTGGCGCACACCTCCCCGGCAACGGCGCCAGAAATCCTTCTTGCTACCTCTTGAGCACTGCGTTGGTTTTCCCTTGAAGAGAAAAGGGTGATGCAGCAAAGTAGTGTAAGTATTTGCCTTAGTTTTTGAGAACCAAGGTATCAATCCAGTAGGAGGCCACACGCAAGTCCCTCGTACCTACACAAACAAATAAGAACCTTGCAACCAACGCTATAAAGGGGTTGTCAATCCCTTCAAGGCCACTTGCAAAAGTGAGATCTGATGGAGATGATAAGATAATATTTTTGGTATTTTTATGATAAAGACTAAAAGTAAAGAAAGCAAAATAAACGGCGAAAAAAATAACTTGTTGACGGGAGATTAATATGATGGAGAATAGACCCGAGGGTCATAGGTTTCACTAGTGGCTTCTCTCAAGATAGCATAAGTATTACGGTGGGTAAACAAATTACTGTCGAGCAATTGATAGAATTGAGCATAGTTATGAGAATATCTAGGTATGATCACGTATATAGGCATCACGTCCGTGACAAGTAGACCGACTCCTGCCTGCATGTACTACTATTACTCCACACATCGACCGCTATCCAGCATGCATCTAGAGTATTAAGTTCATAAGAACGGAGTAACGCTTTAAGCAAGATGACATGATGTAGAGGGATAAACTCATGCAATATGATATAAACCCCATCTTTTTATCCTCGATGGCAACAATACAATACGTGTCGTTTCCCCTATTGTCACTAGGATCGAGCACCGCAAGATTGAACCCAAAGCTAAGCACTTCTCCCATTGCAAGAATGATCAATCTAGTAGGCCAAACCAAACTGATAATTCAAAGAGACTTGCAAAGATAACCAATCATACATAAAAGAATTCAGAGAAGATTCAATTATTGTTCATAGATAATCTTGATCATAAACCCACAATTCATCGGATCTCGACAAACACACCGCAAAAGAAGATTACATCGAATAGATCTCCAAGAGAATCGAGGAGAACTTTGTATTGAGATCCAAAGAGAGAGAAGAAGCCATCTAGCTAATAACTATCGACCCGAAGGTATAAGTAAACTACAAACACATCATCGGAGAGGCTATGGTGTTGATGTAGAAGCCCTCCGTGATCAATGCCCCCTCCGGCGGAGTGCCGGAAAAGGCCTCAAGATGGGATCTCACGGGTACAAAAGGTTGCGGTGGTGGAATTAGGTTTTCATGGTGCTCCGCGATAGTTTGGGGGTACGTAGGTATATATAGGAGGAAGAAGTAGGTCGGTGGAGCCACGAGGGGCCCACGAGGGTGGAGGGCGCGCCCGGGGGGGTAGGCGCGCCCCCCTGCCTTGTGGCCTCCTTGATGATTTCTTGACATCCCCTCCAAGTCCTCTGGATCACGTTTGTTCCAAAAATAACTCTCTCGAAGGTTTCATTCCGTTTGGACTCCGTTTGATATTCCTTTTCTGCAAAACACTAAAATAGGCAAAAAAAACAGCAATTTGGGTTGTGTCAGTGTTCTGGGAATGGGGGTCTCCAGACTTGCCTGCCTGCGACCTGCAGCGTGGCTCAAGTGGGGGCCCAGCGCGGCCCAGCTTCATCAGCTCAAGCTCAAGACCCTCGCGAGGGCCAAGCCTCATGAGGCGGACGACAGAACCTTCCTCAGGAGCAGCCTCGTCAGGCAGGCTCACGAGGAGGCGGAGAGATCAAGGCAGGGTACCTCACGAGGGTGCCCCGTGACGCAAGCCATGATGATCGAGACCAGGCGGGCGCCGGCCCGCGCAGTGTCCTCATTTCCCCTTTGGTGCAAAGGAGGCAAGCACAGACCAAGGCATCAGGCAAAGGTTGCCACTTCGGTGCAACAAGACCAAGACCAGCAGAGCGGCAGGAAAGAGGTCATCGTGGAGCCCAGGACGGCGTCACCGTTAGAGCCTTTGGCAGCCGAAGACCAACTTTAGTCAGGATAAGTGTACTGGATGTTCCCCTTCAAAATGGCCAATTGTTGGCGCCCTTCCCGCTCATTATTTGGGAAGAGGCCCGGGGCCTCCCTCTATAAATAGGACTATCCACCACAAAGGAAGGAGGGACGGAACAGAGTAGAGGCAATCAGGTAGAGCCCTAGCAGAGAGAGAAGAGGCGATCGAACTCACCCAAGCAGTTCATCGCACCAGCCCAAGAACACCCCTCGCGAGACTGTTCTTCCTTTGTACTGTTCTTCATCAGCCCCTGAGGCAATCCACCACAGCACACACTGGAGTAGGGTATTACACCACAACGGTGGCACGAACCAGTATAAACCTTGTGTCTCTTGTGTTGTTCATCGTTCGTAGTTTAGATCTCTTGCTAACTATCGACGCCTGAACTGGTAGGGGAAAGATCTCCACGCGCACCCCAGTGTTCGAACCTCAAGGGTCTGCTAGAACCCGAAATCCGACATTTGGTGCGCCAGGTAGGGGTGCGCCGGAATCCTTCCTCCACCGCCTCGCGTTTTGTCACCTCGTCGTTCCATGTCAAGTGACCCTGCAGCCGACGCCGACCGCTGGGCGGCATGGCCCGCCCACGCCATGCCGCCAGCCCAGGGCGACCTCAACCTTGCACCTCAGGCAGCTCGCGCTCCGCAAGGCGCTGCGGGCACGGGCGACGCGCGACGCCGCCGCCCTCACACCGCTGGCGGCGCGGTCAGCGGCTAGAGCCTCAAGCCACGCCGCGGCCACGGCGCCGCACACCCGACGGGAGCAGGCGAACTCCAGGGCCGCGCTCACGGTGGCCCAAGAGCTGTTACGGTGCAGAGCTTCTAGAGGGAGGCGGCGACGCGGTTGTTGGAGCGGTGGCGAGCTCACGGACGCCGCCTCCGGAGCACCTCCTTTCTGCATACGGCTGCCACCTCTGGCCCAGAGCATGCCGTATGGCGGCCCCATGCGCGCTCATGCAACCTCAAGCGGGCTCCAGGGCCTACTCGACGCCAACCTGGCCAGCAGCACCAGGCGGCAAGCCACGCGGACCCCATCTCCGGCCGGCGAAGGAGCGCACACCGTGACCTTGGGCCTCGGCGGACCATCGCGCCACCACTCTCAAGACAGCGCTCCGGGCCGGACTGCGTGGCACATGGGGCACTACAGCGAGACCTATGGGGCAGCGTACCCAGAAGCTTATGTGGCCCGCATGATGGATCAACAGTACGCACAAGAAGAAGACCATGGCTCGTTCCTTGGGCCAAGCTGGGGCGAGGAGACACCACAAGCTGAGCTCTTTCAGGAACCCCAAGAGGGCCTCGACGACCGTGCCGGTGGCAGCAACTATCTGGTACCATTAATTCCTCAGGAGCAAGCTTATGCTAACCATGTGCCGCAGGAGGTACAGGTTGCCGCGGCAGGTGGCTACCCCGACTCTGCAGCCTCTTACCCCTCAGGAGGAGGGCATCGGGGGATGCAGGAGAGGGGCCGAGATCCGGATTCGTCCCGCGGCGCTCGACGCAAGATGTTCTCAGGAGGTAGGCCCTCTGCCGGGGAGGTGCCTCAGGGCCGTGGTCGTCGGGGGAACCGCTGGCGACCGCTCTACCCCATTGGCGTCGTCCTTGGTCTCCGGCTGCCATCAGTGGCGGTAGAGTGTAGCACAAGGCGGGGCCCTCATCTGGCGATATGAAGCAAGGCCGGTACCTATGAAGAAGGCCTAGTGCCTATGAATCTCGCCGCCCTGTGACACTCTCACGTAATAATGAGTGGGGCTGTACACGCCCCGGAGTCTCAGGAGCGCCGGCCTCAGGCCCTGGGGCTCCCTCCCACGCCCAGCGGCAGCACTTAGCTCCGCGCTGGTGAGAAGACATCGAATACTAGACTAGGTGTCGGACATGGCCTTTTGCTTTTCTGCCTTTTCCTTTGTTGACAAGTTTCTTCGATTTGAATTTAAGTTGGATTTGAGTTCGAGCCTTGCGTGCGTTTGGGGAAGGGGTGTTTAGTCTCATTCGAGCAATCTCTCGTGTTCTGGTTTCGGCTTTGCGTCCAAAGCTAGTGTCAGCCCCCCCCCTCGCGAGCCCCTCGCGAGCCGGGCCGGGCCAATCATGTCCGCAGCTCGGACGGCCGTCGCCACTCCCTCTCCGGAGGTTCTTATCGCAGGATCAATGGGTTCACCCAGAAGACACACATGGCGCTATGGCCCCCACAGCCCCTCTCGGGGCTCACCAGGGCGAAAAAGGTAAACGAGCCAGCCGACCCACCACCAGGCCGGCCGTTAAGCTCACACGCAGCGTTAAGATTACCAAGGCATCTATCGCAAATCTTTACATGAGGGGCTTCTGAAAGTGCAACTATCCCTAGGTGGTTTTGGTAATTCATAACAACATATAGCTCATTGAGCTAATGCTATTCCAAGACAAATATTTCATGAAAGCTCAATGGATGGCATGGCATGGACGATGAAAGTGGATCCCTCAAAATATTAAGGATAAAGGATTGGCTCAAGCTCAAAAGCTCAAGACTCTACTTTTTACATTTTAGTGATCCAAGATCACATTGAGTCTATAGGAAAAGCCAATACTATCAAGGAGGAATGAGGTGTTGCTTAATGAGCCTCTTGCTTCATGTGCTTAGTGATATGCTCCAAAACCCTCCACTACTTTCTCACATCCACATATGACCTCAACCTAAAGTCAAACTCGGCCCTACCGATTCTTTCTATCCGGCGCCACCGAGTTCAAATGTCATAGCCACTGCCACAAACCCTAGGCAAATTGGTCTCAGCGATAGGGATCTCGGTCTCACCGAGATGGGATTGTAATCTCTCTGTTTCCCTTCGTAATGTTTCGGTCTAACCGAAGTGAGCGATCGGTCCCACCGAGATTGCAATGTAAACTCTCTGTTTCCCTTTCGTAACATTTCGGTCTCACCGAAAAGAGCGAATCGGTCCCACCGAGTTTACCTGACCAACTCTCTGGTTAGCTAATTACCAAAATCGGTCTCACCGAGTTTGTGTAATCGGTCTCACCGAGATTACGTTATGCCCTAACCCTAACCATATCGGTCCTACCGAGTTGCATGTCAGTCCCACCGAAAACCCTAACGGTCACTAGGTTTACTAAATCAGTATGACCGAGTTTTATGATTCGGTCCCACCGAGTTTGGTAAATTGTGTGTAACAGTTAGATTTTGTGTGGAGGCTATATATACCCCTCCACCTCCTCTTCATTCGTGGAGAGAGCCATCAGAACAAACCTACACTTCCAACTTACCAGTTCTGAGAGAGAACCACCTACTCATGTGTTGAGGCCAAGATATTCCATTCCTACCATATGAATCTTGATCTCTAGCCTTCCCAAGTTGCTTTCCACTCAAATCTTCTTTCCACCAAATCCAAATCTGTGAGAGAGAGTTGAGTGTTGGGAAGACTATCATTTGAAGCACAAGAGCAAGGAGTTCATCATCAACACACCATTTGTTACTTCTTGGAGAGTGGTGTCTCCTAGATTGGCTAGGTGTCACTTGGGAGCCTCCGACAAGATTGTGGAATTGAACTAAGGAGTTTGTAAGGGCAAGGAGATCGCCTACTTCGTGAAGATCTACCGCTAGTGAGGCAAGTCCTTCGTGGGCGACGGCCATGGTGGGATAGACAAGGTTGCCTCTTCGTGGACCCTTCGTGGGTGGAGCCCTCCGTGGACTCGCGCAACCGTTACCCTACGTGGGTTGAAGTATCCATCAACGTGGATGTACGATGGCACCACCTATCGGAACCACGACAAAAACATTTATGTCTCCAATTGCGTTTGAATCCTCCAAACCCTTCCCTTTACATTCTTGCAAGTTGCATGCTTTATTTTCCGCTGCCTATATACTCTTTGCATGCTTGCTTGAATTGCGTGATGATTGCTTGAATTGTTCAAAGATAGCTAAAATCTGCCAAAGTCTAAAATTGGGAAAAGGCATAGCTTTTAATTGGTCAAGTAGTCTAATCACCCCCCCCCTCTAGACATACTTCAAGGTCCTACAAGTGGAAGGCTCTTGTATACACCTTTCTCTATAATTCCCTTCAATAAAATGTTTTCTTGCTCAAGTGTAACTTGGCTAAGAGAATCATTAGTGGTATCAGAGCTTTGGTCTCCATTTGCTTTGATTTCCATAGCTTTTGGTGGTCATAGCCTTGGTTTCACAACCTAGGAGAGTATGGCGTCTAGGGAGGGAAATTATCACCGTAGAGGTCCTTACTTTGATGGCACTAATTTTGCTAGTTGGAAGCATAAGATGAAAATGCATATTCTTGGACATAACCCCGCCATTTGGGCTATTGTGTGTATTGGTTTGCAAGGTGAATTCTTTGATGGGAGAGAACCGAACCATGAAGCTAGCGCGGAAGAGTTGGAGATGTTGCAATACAACGCTCAAGCTTGTGATATCCTCTTCAATGGCTTGTGCCCCGAATAATTCAACAAAATCAGCCGTCTTGAGAATGCAAAGGAAATTTGGGATACTTTGATTGATATGCATGAAGGTACCGACTCCGTCAAGGAATCCAAGTTGGATGTGCTCCAAAGTAAGCTTGACAAGTTCAAAATGAAGGATGGTGAAGGTGTCGCTGAAATGTACTCTAGGCTTGCTCTTATCACAAATGAGATTGCCGGCTTAGGAAGTGAAGAAATGACCGACTGATTCATCATCAAGAAGATCCTAAGAGCATTGGATGGAAAATGTGATATCGTGTGCACATTGATCCAAATGATGCCAAATTACAAAGATCTCAAGCCAACGGAAGTCATTGGAAGAATTGTTGCTCATGAGATGTCACTCAAGGATAAGGAGGAACTTCACAACAAGTCAAGTGGTGCTTACAAAGCCTCATGTGAAGCCCCCACATCATCAAGTGAGAAACAAACTTTCAATGAAGAATTGAGCTTAATGGTGAAGAACTTCAACAAATTCTACAAGAGTAGAAGCAAAGAAAGAAGCTCCAAGTCAAGGTCCTACAATGACAAAAGATCTTCTAGTTGAGAGCGAAATTGCTACAATTGTGGGAGACCCAGACACTATTCCAATGAGTGTATGGCACCCTACGAAAGAAGAGAAGATTCTCCCAAGAGAAGAAGTAGAAGAGAAGAATCACCACCAAGAGAGAGAAGGAGTAGAGATGATCATTATGAACGAAGACCCTCACGGAGAAGCAAGGATTCGGAAAGGAAGGATAAGTCATCAAAGAGCTACACAAAACGAAGACATCAAGCTCATGTTGGTGAATGGGTATCCGGCCCCGACTCCGACAATCACTCCGAGAGAAGCTATCACTCCGACTCAATACACTCAAGATGAAGGTGTTGCGGTTTAGCACTTGTGTCAACCAACTCCTCGACATATTTGAATCACCAAATGAAGGAATTGGAAGATGATTCATGGCCAAAGGTCCTAATGTAACACACCCCGAGTATGTTGATTTCAATAGTGATGAAGATGACTTGCTAGGTGATGATGATTTACTTATTGACAACTCTAGTGATGAATACTATGATGAAACATAAATTAATCATGCTAATCAAGATGAAATGAATGACAATGATAAGGAGAAGATTGAGCGTCTAACTACAGAACTAAACACTCTTAAGTTAGCTCATGAAACTATCTTCGAAGATCATCGAGAACTTTTAAGGGCTCATGAGAAGTTACGCTTTGAAAAGCTCAATCTTGAGCAAGAGCATGAGTTCCTAAAAGCGATCAATGATGATCTCCGTAAGAAAAGTTCTTCTTATATTGCCAAGAGTTTACTCTTATCTACTTACATGCCTCAAGTCAAGTCTAGCAACAAGAACAAGAAAGATTCTTCTTCTAGTAGTAACAATAACAATGCTAAATCCAATATTGTTGCCTCTAGTAGTTCTCTTGATCCCACTAATGATTCTCTTAGCCAAGTTACACTTGAGCAAGAAAACAATTTATTGAAGGGAATTATAGAGAAAGGTGTATACAAGAGCCTTGTCGGGAGTAAGAAATTTGAGGAAATTCTACGCAAGCAAGGAAGGCACCGGAAGAATCAAGGTGTTGGTTTTGAGCGAAAGTTCAATGCCAATGGAGTTGAGCGGGAAGAAGATCAATACCCCAAGACAAAGTTTGTTCCTCAACAAGAGAAGTATGATCCTACTTCCTTCAAGGGAACACAAGCACAAGATGATCTTCCACCACAAGACCACAAGAACAAAGGCAAGGACAAGCTTCAAGAGGAGATTGATGCATTTGAAGAAGCACCTAAGGCCTTGGTCAAGTGGGTTCCCAAGACTACGTCAAGTTCTACTTCATCAAGTACAACTACTACACCAAGGATTCCCATCAAGATGATGTGGATCCCGAAGAAGAAGAACTAGAGAGTTCTTGAGGGTGACTCCGCCAACATTTTTCACTCATATCATTATGGCAAGGACAAGTGCAATCAACTTCCATATCTTGCACTATTTCAAGGAGTCACAAAACCCTCATGTTGGTAAGGCAAGGGACAAGGTGACCTAAAGTTTTCATGGACATCATTTTGTGTGTGCATCACTCTATGTCTATGGATATTCTTGTTTGTTCCTTGTGGGACTAACCCATGTAGGTATTGAAAGTGCAACTCACTCCAAAGGATTGCTCCAAAAGATCTACATCAACATTGAGCATCCACATCTTCAACACCTACATGAAGTCATCATCGACAAAACCCAAGGTTAGTTTATCCCTCTAAGGGGGGATCTCACATCTAGGGGGAGCTTAACTCTAAGAATTGAGTCAAAGCAACTCTAATGATGTGAACACATAAATGCTTTATGTAAAAGTGGTAACCCCACTTGAGCTTAAACGATGATTATGACCTATGATCAAATGTTCTCGTTTGACTCCTAAGTCAATATACTCATATATAGATGACCTGGTCATCGCCAATAGTTTGATAGATGCTAGAATTGGCTGTGCATGCTTTGCCACATACTTCATTTGTCATTTTATTGTGTGAGCATGTTGGTTGCATATTTTACTCATTTGAGGACATCCACTTGTTGTTTTGATTGTTTGGCTTCTCTTTCTTTGGCCAAGTGGATGGACAAGAATGCCTAAGAACCTTCTCTAGCTATCTATGCTTTTCTCGTCTCAAACTCTATTCATGCTACATCACAAAATTTGATCAAGTCGATTGAACCACTCTGTGAGGAGCACTCGAGTCCCTGATTCTTCATAGACTTAAACTTCCAAAACTTCTTTGTGACTTTCGGTCTGACCGATTCCTCCATTTCGGTCATACCGAGATCACTAAGTCGATCTAGGTTTTCAATCTCGGTGCAACCGATTTTAACTTTTCGGTCATACCGAGTTGCTGTAACTGTTAACAGTTATAGATCTCGGTGCCACCGAGTTGTTCAACTCGGTCACACCGACAGTGTCAGGCTATATATTCACATGGGCAAATTTTGGAAAACTTTCTCCGAAACTCCTCGCCCGCGCATAGCTCACTCTGCCTACTAGGTCTACGGATCGTCGACTTCGTCGCCAGCCGCCTCCAGCCGCTGGTCTCCACCGCCGTCAACGGAATTCTCCTCCGCCGTTGCCGCCGTAGCATGTTCATCGCCGAACTAGGGTATGAACTCGATCACAGTGCTATCCTCATCTGATTCTCAGCACATTGTGTTCATAATGCATCTTGCCACGATTGAAACACTTCTATCCAGTCAAAACAATCCTTAGAATAGTTGTGATTCGAAAATTTAGGGTTAGGTTTCCGCCGAAACCATCTCGGACCCACCGAGTTGAAAAACTCGGTCCCACCTATTTAGCTAACATCATTGCACTAGTAAGTCTCGGTCTGACCGAGAATTACAAATCGTTGTGACCAATTTTAGAACTTTGTGAAACCCTAGCAGTCTCGGTGCCACCAAACTGTGACTCGGTCTGACCGAGTTCACTAGTTTAGGTTCCAAAACTGCTTCGGTATCACCGAGTTTGAAAATTGGTAGATCCGAAATGCTTTCTGTGGAAACTAAAACTAAGTTTTTGAATCATTCTTTTGCAAAAATCTCTGCATTTTGTGATGCTCATCCACTCTACCTCTCTATAACCATTCACGAGGTCAGCAGTCAGTTAGTGCAGCATGTCAGACCAAAGTGACAGCCAGAATAGGTCAGAAGAGCAGATTCACATGAGTGAGGGCACTAGTCCCTCAAGCAGCTCAGATGAGGGGAGCAGAAGCACTCCCAGTAATTTGCCCAAGGCTGCCACAAGGACAAGAAAGAAGAAGACCTCAGAGTCTGAGGATGAAGATTATGTGGTAGTTGAGGATGAGGCCAGTTCAAAGAAGAAAGTGCTCAAGAAGGAGTACAGCTCAACAGCAGTTAAGCCTGGAATGAAGACCAAAAGGCCAGCAGGAAGACAACCAATGTCCAAAGCCAGAGTCTCCACTCAAGCTTCTTTGGAATCCCAACCCAAAGAGCCTGCTGCTGCTGAAGGAAAGAAAAGGAGGAAAGGGTCAAGAAGACCATGGCCAGAGTGATTGGGAAGCCCTCTATGATGGAGGAAGAGGTTGCTGAGCCAGCACCCAAGGCACAAAAGCTGATGGGTGATGCCATAAAATCAGGGGCTGCAACTGCAAAGCCCAAAGCTGCCCCTAAGCCCAAGAGTGCACCAAAGAGGAATACCAGGAGTATACCAGCAGCTGAGAAGAACAAGGCTCCAATGCCTGAAGTTGATGCTGAGGAAGATGAAGAAGGGCAGGTCCTTAGGAAGCTCAAGCCCAAGATTCCATACCACAATGATGCTCATCATGTGGCTGAGAACATGAAGATCAGGAGAGATCAAGGGTTGAGGCTATGGAGAGAGTCAGATCCATATGTCACCAGGAGAAGGACTGCTGTAAATTATAGGTTCCACACCAAGGGGTAGCAAGACTTTTATGAGACCATCTTATTGGATAAGAAGCCCATAGTTTGTGATATGAGGTGGGTCGACTGGACCTACATTCAGGAGAATGCAGAACACTATCCTGGAGTATATGACAGCTTCAGTGCGTGTGGAGTTGCAGATTTTGTTGGGCAGAAGCTCACAAATTGGAACGACGAGATCATTATGCAATTCTACTCCACAGACATTTCTATCCGGATGGCGAGGATAGTATGGATGTCGAAGGAACAAGATATCAGTCAACCATAGAGGAATGGGCAAGTCTGATCAATGCCCCCAAGGAAAGTGAAGATGACTTGGACATTTATGCCAAGAAGAAGATGGGTCACAACTCAATGTCACACATGTACAAGGAAATCCCAGATGATGCACTTGAGACTTTCAAGTTTGGATCGGCACATTATCTTCTGTCAGGGCTGCCTACGATCAACTGGATCCTAAGGCACACACTTTTGCCCAAATCAGTTGACCACAACATGATCAGAGGGCATGCAATCAATTTGCTTCACATATTTGATGTGCCTCAGAAATTCAAAGTCATGAGCCTCATAGTACAAACTATCAAGAGGACAGCAGTAGACCAGAAGAGGAGATGTGGATATGCCCCACAGATTCAGGAGTTGATAAACTCAAAGATGGGCACAGGAAAGTATATGTTGGATAAGGAACACATGGTTCTCTATCCTGACTTTGAGGACAATCAAGTTGTCATGAGTGAGAATGAACCATCATCAGTACAAGCGCAAGAGAAGAAGGAGAAGGCAAGGAAAGAGAAGGCTGCCAAGATGCCAACTCAAGCAGAGGCATCTGATTACTTTCTGAAGAACAAGCAGGAGCAGCTTGGTTACTTGATAGCATCAACTCTGCGGATTGAGAAGGGGTTGGCCACCCTAACTCAAAACCAGGAGAGCACGGAAAGAATCATGGAACAAAATTCTATGATCTTGATGTCAAGGTGGCGAGATTCATCGGTGTGGAGCAGCTACAGGATGACATGCAGGAGAGGAAGGGCAAAACTACGACTGATGAATTTGCCAGAGTGCCACGAGCTTAGAGATCAGCTGCAGAGCCAGTCACCAGAGTCACTTCATCAGCTCCAGCTACAGCTCCAGCGCAACCAGCTCCAGCACCAGCTCCTTCAGCTCCTTCCACATCTACTGATGCCTTCGTCCTTGGAGTCCTTTCTACACCACCACCAGAAGACCAAGCCTGAGAGACTATATAGTCCTATGCATTTTCTAGGAACTTTTTGGTAACTTGTTGCCAAAGGGGGAGAAAAATGTATAGATCATAGGCTTCGAGAGAGAGAGATTTGCCTTTTTGTTCTCTCTTGTCTTCTTGGTCGAACTTCGTTTGCTTTGATTGCTTGAGATACTATGCCTTTACCTGTGACACATTGATGATCATGTGTTTGATCATAAGCTACACTTATGCTTGTTACGATATTATCTTACTTATCCTTATATGATCATTCACTGTGCTTGGTGATGAGTGCATGTATTCAATCTTTGTTATTTTGAGCGCTCCACCAAGATGTATGTGACATGGAAGAGTAACCCATGAGCCTAATTCATTGTGCATTTGCAGTCCAAAGCAAATCTTAAAATATGCACAAATTTAGGGGGAGCTCTTGCTTATCACATACTTCTCAAAGCGACGATGTTTTTCAATTTTATTATCATTTGTCGAAGCTTTGATCTATATGTTGTCATTAATTACCAAAAAGGGGGAGATTGAAAGTGCAACTATCCCTAGGTGGTTTTGGTAATTCATAACAACATATAGCTCATTGAGCTAATGCTATTCCAAGACAAATATTTCAGGAAAGCTCAATGGATGGCATAGCATGGATGATGAAAGTGGATCCCTCAAAATATTAAGGACAAAGGATTGGCTCAAGCTCAAAAGCTCAAGACTCTACTTTTTACATTTTTAGTGATCCAAGATCACATTGACTCTATAGGAAAAGCCAATACTATCAAGGAGGGATGAGGTGTTGCTTAATGAGCCTCTTGCTTCATGTGCTTAGTGATATGCTCCAAAACCCTCCACTACTTTCTCACATCCACATATGACCAAAACCTAAAGTCAAACTCGGCCCTGCCGATTCTTTCTATCCGGCGCCACCGAGTTCAAATGTCATAGCCACTGCCACAAACCCTAGGCAAATCGGTCTCACCGATAGGGATCTCGGTCTCACCGAGATGGGATTGTAATCACTATGTTTCCCTTCGTAACATTTCGGTCTAACCGAAGTGAGCGATTGGTCCCACCGAGATTGCAATGTAAACTCTCTGTTTCCCTTTCGTAACATTTCGGTCTCACGAAAAGAGCGAATCGGTCCCACCGAAGTTTACGACCAACTCTCGGTTAGCTAATTACCAAAATCGGTCTCACCGAGTTTGTGTATGTCGGTCTCACCGAGATTACGTTATGCCCTAACCCTAACCATATCGGTCCTACCGAGTTGCATGTCGCCCCATGAAAACCCTAACGGTCACTAGGTTTACTAAATCGGTATGACCGAGTTTTATGATTCGGTCCCACCGAGTTTGGTAAATTGTGTGTAACGGTTAGATTTTGTGTGGAGGCTATATATACCCTCCACCTCCTCTTCATTCGTGGAGAGAGCCATCAGAACAAACCTACACTTCCAACTTACCAGTTCGAGAGAGAACCACCTACTCATGTGTTGAGGCCAAGATATTCCATTCCAACCATATGAATCTTGATCTCTAGCCTTCCCCAAGTTGCTTTCCACTCAAATCTTCTTTCCACCAAATCCAAATCCTGTGAGAGAGAGTTGAGTGTTGGGGAGACTATCATTTGAAGCACAAGAGCAAGGAGTTCATCATCAACACACCATTTGTTACTTCTTGAGAGTGGTGTCTCCTAGATTGGCTAGGTGTCACTTGGGAGCCTCCGACAAGATTGTGGAATTGAACCAAGGAGTTTGTAAGGGCAAGGAGATCGCCTACTTCTCGAAGATCTACCGCTAGTGAGGCAAGTCCTTTGTGGGCAACGGCCATGGTGGGATAGACAAGGTTGCCTCTTCGTGGACCCTTCGTGGGTGGAGCCCTCCGTGGACTCAGCAAGAACCGTTACCCTCGTGGGTTGAAGTCTCCATCAACGTGGATGTACGATAGCACCACCTATCGGAACCACGACAAAAAAATTCGTGTCTCCAATTGCGTTTGAATCCTCCAAACCCTTCCCTTTACATTCTTGCAAGTTGCATGCTTTATTTTCCGCTGCCTATATACTCTTTGCATGCTTGCTTGAATTGCGTGATGATTGCTTGAATTGTTCAAAGATAGCTAAAATCTGCCAAAGTCTAAAATTGGGAAAAGGCATAGCTTTTAATTGGTCAAGTAGTCTAATCACCCCCCTCTAGACATACTTCAAGGTCCTACAGCTTCCCCTCCCATCACAGTCTTTAGGGCCAAGCCCGAACCTCTTTTGTACAGGGTAAACAACGGTGACAAACAATCAGTCGGACATGTCGCTTGCTGCGCCTTCTGGGTCACCTCCGGAGGCGTCGCTGGCGTCGCTGACATCATCGCCGTCCCCAACACCTCCGCCAGCGCCAGGACCGTTCACCACTCCGCCTTCATCGGCGGCCACAATCACGCCGTCATCATCAGACGTGAAGGCCCTGACAAGGTTGTCCACGTGACCATCCACCCACTGCGCCAGGTCGCCCCGGACGGCTATGGGCACCGGTGCGATGGCGGCATCGAAGTTGAAGTGGGGATCCCTGTCCCGTAGATAACTGAAGACACGGGAGAAAGCACGCCCGAGCAAGGCTCGGCTCGTCTCCTCAACGAGCCAACGAGACCTCTCGGCGCGGTTCTCCAGGAGCGTCACCACATCAGCAAAATACTGGAGGTTGCCGGCATAGTTGGTATCGTGCGGCTCCTCGGCAACGGCCTCGCAAATATTGCCCAGGGCCGCGTTAACCCGTTCCCTGAGCGTCCGGAGCATGGGGGTGTGCTCGTGCTCCAGAACCCGCCTCCGACGAATCTCGTCCTCGTTATGCCGTGCAGTGGCCTCGGCGCCATCAACCCTCTGTCAAAGAAGAAGCAGCTCAGCGCGGGAGGAAGTCAGCTCCGCCTGCGCTACGCGAAGGGCGGCTGCGGAGGAGTCCGCACCCCGCGTCACTTCGTCCAGCCTGGCCTTGAGGGACGCGGTCCTGCCCTCAGCTTCGGCCCTGACCAATTCCAACCTCAACTCATACTGGCGCTCGAGGCCTGAGCGAGCTTCCGCTATCGCGGGCGTCGACCCTCTTTTGGGCTCGGGCCTCAAGGCGATTTTGCCCTCGCTCGAGTCACCAGCGCCCCCGTCTCCAACCGCTCAAGGTCAAGGTTGCGCTCGGCGGCCCCAGCAACAGCGCTTCCTCGCGCTTCTGGAGCTCCGCCTGGTCGAAGGAAGCCTCCTTCAGCGACATAAATGCAGCCTGGCGCAACTCCACCTGCTGCTCCAGAGAGTTGCTCCAGGCTTGGAGCTCCCACGCATGCTCCTCCGTGTCCCTGCGCCGACGATCTGCTTCCAGGGCCTCCTCGACAGCTCGGGAGCAAGCCTCTCGCGAGGCCGCCAGCGACGCCTCAGCCTTCGCATTGTCAAGGTCACGCTGGTGACGCGCGAGGGCAACGGCTACCTTCAGCTTGCGCCTCTCCTCAGCAAGGCGCAAACCTTCTGCCTCAAGACGCGCATCTTCGCTGGCGAGCTCCGCCCCGAGCCGGTTCACCGCGGCCGTTGCCCCATGGAGAAGTTCTTGACGAAGGGCACGACGTTCGCGAGCACGCCTGAGCACATCTTCCGCGTCCCCCTCTGCTGCTGGTGTATGCGGAGGGCCCAGAGGCGGCGCGCCTCCTTCCACAGGGCAGGGGGCTGGCGCCCCAACAATCGCCGGACGGGCCTCGCCAGGAGCAGGGCCTGGCGCCGGTCCGTCCCCGGAAGAAGAGCTCAAGATCGACCTCAACCAATCACCGTCCACGACCAAGGAAGGAGCGCGGGGCAACCTGGCTGTGCCCCAGGAGAACTCGTGAAGGGAAGGCAAGAAAGACAGGCTCGGGGCCTTTCGGTGAGCAGGCCACCTCTCTGACCGGCTGAGTGGTAAGGGCGCCGCTTGAACTCGACACACCAAGGACCAGCAACGAAGACGGAGCTTGGGGAGATGGCTCCTTGGCCGTCTCCGCGAATTCGGTAGGGAGGGCCCTGAAGGGTTACAGTCAGCCGCGAGAACCAAGAAGTAGAGGAGCAGAGGGCGAAGAGGACTTACTCGTCTGTGGCGAAGTACCTCCTGCACTTCAGCAAGCGGCAAGGGCGATCGTCACCGCCCGAGGCCTCCTTCCTCTTGCGGAGGGCCACGAAGTCTCTGTGAACCGCCTAAGCGCTCGGCGCAGGGGTCGGTTTGTGGCATAGAGGAGGCGGTAAGGTGATCAGCGCCAATGGGACCAGCCTGGGGGACGCCACCAGGCGCCCCGTCACGAGGGGCGACCGGGGCCTCGGGAGCCCCAATCTCGGGAGCCCCAACCTCGGGAGCCGGAGACCGCGACTCTTCACCTATCACCATTCCGGAACGAGCTCCGGGAGATGCCGCCCTCGGGGCTTCACGCGGCGTCACCACCTCAACATCATCCCCTTCATCTCCTGATGGTTCTCGTCTCCCTGCTCCATCACCTGAGACAGAGCCACTTTGGGCGACCGGAAGAGCTACCACAGCAACTGGGTTCTCACGAGGTCCCCTGAGGCCAACCGGGCGCAGCCCCCTGTAACGCCCTCGATGCGGCTATATCTCCCACGTGTCGAAGCATGACTTAGAGGCATAACCGCATTGAAAGCAATGTCGCAAGTGAGGTAATCTTCACACAACCCATGTAATACATAAGGGAAAGAGATACATAGTTGGCTTACAATCGCCACTTCACACAATACATGAGTAAAGCATTACATCATACAGATACAATCAAGGTCCGACTATGGAACCAAAATAAAAGAAGACTACCCCAAATGCTACACGGATCCCGATCGTCCCAACTGGCTCCACTCTTGATCAACTGAAATGAAAACAACACAATGAACAGGATCTTCATCGAGCTCCTCCTTGAGCTCGGATCGCCACCACTGCAGTTTCATCGGCACACTGCAAACTGGTTTTGGAAGTATCTGTGAGTCACGGGGACTCAGCAATCTCACACCCGCGAGATCAAGACTATTTAAGCTTATGGGTAGGAGAAGGTAGTGAGGTGGAGCTGCAGCAAGCGGCTAGCATATCTGGTGTCTAACATACGCAAATGAGAGCGAGAAGAGAAGGCAAAAGCACGGTCGAACAACTATGATCAAGAAGTGATCCTAGAACAACCTACGTCAAACATAACTCCAACACCGTGTTCACTCCCCGGACTCCGCCGAGAAGAGACCATCACGGTTACACACGCGGTTGGTGTATCTTAGTTAAGATCAACTTCGGGTTTTCTACAACCGGACATTAACAAATTCCCATCTGCCTCATAACCGTGGGCACGGCTTTCGAAAGATAATACCCTGCAGGGGTGTCCCATCTTAGCCCATGATAAGCTCTCGTGATCAACGAAGGATATTCCTTCTCCCCGGGAAGACCCGATCAGTCTCGGAATCCCGGGCTACAAGACATTTCGACAGCAATAAAACAAGACCAGCAAAGCCGCCCAATGTGCCGACAAATCCCGATAGGAGTCGCACGTACCTCGTTCTCAGGGCACACCGGATAAGTCAAGCTACGAGTAAAACCAAGCCTCGAGTTTCCCCGTGGTGGCCCCACAGCCTGCTCGGTTCGGACCAACACTCGGAGGAGCACTGGCCCAGGGGGGCTAAAATAAAGATGACCCTTGAGTCTGCAGAACCCAAGGGAAGGGGTATATGTGGTAGGTAGTCAAATGGTAAAACCAAGGTTGGGCCTTGCTGGAGGGGTCTTATTCAAAGCAAACTGTCAAGGGGGTCCCATAAATCACCCAACCGCGTTAGGGACGCAAAATCCAGGAACATAATACCGATATGACGGAAACTAGGGCGGCAAGAGTGGAACAAAACACCAGGCATAAGGTCGAGCCTTCCACCCTTTACCAAGTATATAGATGCATTAATTAAATAAGATTTATTGTGATATCCCAACAAGTAAACATGTTCCAACAAGGAACAACATCTCCATGTTCCAACAAGGAACAAACTTCATCTTCACCTGCAACTAATAACGCTATAAGAGGGGCTGAGCAAAGCGGTAACATAGCCAAACAACGGTTTGCTAGGAAAGGATGGTTAGAGGCTTGACATGGCAACATGGGAGGCATGATATAGCAAGAGGTAGGCATCATAGCATAGGCATAGCAAAAGAGCGAGCATCTAGCAAGCAAAGATAGAAGTTATTTCGAGGGTATGGTCATCTTGCCTGAAATCCCGCAAGGAAGAAGAACGAGTCCATGAAGAAGACAAGCGGACGTAGTCGAGCGAATCCTCACAACTCAGGAAGGAAACGAAGCTAACGAGAGAAGCAACCGAAAACAAACAAACAACATGGTAAACCAACAAGCACAAACATGGCATGATGCACAACCAAGTATGATGCATGTCCGGTTTAAATAGCATGGCATGGCAATATGCACAAACAAAACTACAAGTTAAATGGAGCTCAATATGCAACGAGTTGCATATTAACGAAACACCACATCAATTATTTAGTTATCTCTCGATTATGTACCCAACAACATTAAATGTGGTTAAGCATGGCAAAAGGTGAAGCATAATTAAACTACCTATTTAGGCAAGTTTAAATGAGGCCGGAACAACTAACAACAATTCCGGAAAATCCCCACATGTTATTTAGCAATTTAAAGCAAACACAATTTTAAGCATTTAAATGGTGTTAACAAGATGCGGATGACATATGCAAGTTTTAAGCAATTTTATGAAAATGTTGACATGAGCATGATACGAGGCATTTGTCGCTATGGCAGAAGGAAAAGGGTGCCACGGCGAATCCGAAAATGATGCCACGGCAACATATCGGTTCCGTAGCTCATGGAGATACGGTGCAAAAGGAAGCGTCTTGGATGTGCGGAACATGCTAGATATGGTGGGGTGCTCCCGACTACCGGGTTCCCACGGGTTAGGGGCATGGAAGCGAGTGACAATTCGGACACGGTGAAAGCGGTGCATCTCATACAACACACAAGCATTCGTTCACGGGCGGTCGTCTCGACAGTATACCTTGAGCGTGCATTTTGAAGCGGACCGAGTTCGGAGGAAGTAGTCGCTCGCGACGGTAGTGGTTCACGTTTCGTAGTCGTACACATTCCATAGATGTTCGAGGTCACGGCGAGGAACTTGACGTCCACGGATTCTTCGAGGGTCGACGGTAGTCGATACGGCAACCGTAGTTGAACTTGGCAATGGTAGTAGTACACGGTCGTGAGCGTTCGAGCCATCGGTAGCGGTACTTGATGAATCCCAAAACGAACTTGGCGTCTTCGTGCGTAGGGGTACTTGACGCGTCGTTGTGGTACTTGGCAAAAATCACAGAGAAGATGCTTGGCGGTCCTGGTAAGGTCTTGGCGTCCATGTAGTCGATCTTGCAGATCTTGACGATCCAACACAAAACATCACAAGGGGCCTCGGGGCGGCGGCGGCAAGGAGACGATGGTGGTGGTGAGCGACAGGGGCTCGCCAGAGTAGCTGGTGGCGACTGGGCGCGACGCGATGGGGCCCCTGGTCGCCGTAGAGGAAGCAGAGGATGGCGCAGGTCCAGCGACGACGGAGAACGGCAGGATGCGGCGAGGAGGAGGCCGCAGATGAGGGAGGAGGTTGGGCGCGCGGTGCATGGTGGTGGAGGCGAGATCTGGGCGCGGGGTTCCGTTCCCGGCGCCGGAATGGAGGGGGGCGCACCGGCGAGGAGAGGAGGCGGCTTGACGCGGCTATGGCAGGGAGGCGAGCGAGGAGGAGGCAGAAAGGATCGGGCGAGGCGCTCCTCTCGTGCGTGGTGACGGCGCGAGGGAGGAGACGAGGGAGAGTGGGGGATCTGGCGGGGGTTCGGGCTAGGGTTAGGAGGGATTGGTGGGGCGGGTGGGCCTTGGCCTTGGGCAGGGCGGGAGGTTGGGAGGCCCAGCTGCTGGGCTCCTTCTCTCTCTCTCTTTCTCTAATTCTCTTTTCAAAACAGAAAATAAAGAGAAAGAAAAAGGGAAGAAAAGAAAGGTTAGAGAAAGAGTTGGGCACGGGGATAATTTTCACGGACTCGTAAAAATGTGCACGGTCCATGAAAAATAGGAGTGGCAAGATTGCAGGAATTAAATTCAAAGTCATTTGAATTTAATTCAAAAGGTTTGAGCAAGGACTAGAATTAGAGGTTTCCAAAATGTTGGGATTTTGGTGGAGCTCCAAAGATGATGAAAGAATAAATGGCAAAGTTGGAGATCAAGAATTAAGACAACAAAGGCATTAGGATATTTTGTAAGTGTGTTTATGGTAAATCCAAATAATTGGAATATTTACTATAGCTCTCTAAATATCGAGAGGATATGTTTTAAAGAGAATCACCATGTGAATTCCTCGATTTAAATTGATCAAAGATCCATGCCATTTATTTAGTTGAGTTGCAAAAGATTTATGAGATGATGGCATGATGACATGATGCAATGCAAAAATAAAAAGGGCAGGCACAAATGAAACACACGGCGAAACCCGGAATATATGGAAGTGTTCGAGGCCGGTCTCAGGCGTCACAACACTCCACCACTACGAGAGGATCTCGTCCCGAGATCTGGGATGGCACCGGAGAGAAACGGAAGAGGAAGAGGTAAAACATAGTTGCTTCTTTGACAAACGAGTGAAACCAAAGAACCTTGAGAGGTTGAACAAAATGAAAGAAAGAAAACAACGAAGATGAACAAAGTTGAAAACACTGTTAGAAAAGAGGAACATGGGATACGACGAGAACCAAGAGGTTTAGTGATAAGATAGATATTGAAACCACTCCGGTTAAAACTAGATAGAGAAGGAATAAGATTGATATAATTTAGGCAGCATTCCGACTGAAAATGGAAGGAATTAGAATCATGAACTTGAGAAGATGGGATGATACTTGATGAAATCAACAACACACTGCCTCCGGAACTATTGAAAGAATGGCACAAGGGGTAAGAAAGATTCGCACAGCTCTCCGGTTGAGGAAAGGCAAAACTTGATAAGATGAGAGAACTCGAATGAAAACATGACACTCGGCTAAGCGGAGAAGCAAGGATAAGTACATGATCTTGACAAAACAAGATGATGGGTCAAGAGAGCAACATCACAATGCCTCCGGAAGAAATGAAAGAATGGAATGGAATGGAATGAAGGAAACAAGATCTTGAAAGAGCACGCTTACAAGAAATGCTAGAACGGAGTTGTTGGATTATCAACAACGAAAGTAACAAGCTTGTTGTGGGCTTATGGAACACATCTCAAAATTATGAGGTGACAACCGCCACTAATGTAAACAGTTGATTGGATTAAGATCAACAAGAAGATGAAAACTTCTTTCATTGAGAGGATAGGAGGAAAACTTGGATCATTGATAAGCACCATAATAGCAACATTCCTTAGGGAAGGATTTAAGTGAAATCTATACCAAGATAACACCAACGAATAAATTGTTGGGTTGAAAAGATCTCGTGAACGAAGAGAAATGATGGATTTAAATATCTCATTCCTGACAACTTGTGAATCAAGAAACACGAAGGGAAATTGTCAAGAATGACATAACACCACCTCAAAAGATAATGATAGAAAGAATTTCACTTTGGAATGCAAGATGAAGAATGCTTGAACTCCTGAAGACAAAACATGTGTTGAACACCATGTTTATTTTAGAGTATAGCTTGACGGATCTTAACTCCGAGAGAAATCTTGATGAACAATTGAAGAATAAAAAGAATCCTTGACGAAGCACCATGTAGAGCCTCCATGAAGAACTCCGTTAAACAAAAGGGTGATAGAAAGAAAGAGAAGTTGAAAACACAAGGTGAAGCCTTGCAATGATTTAGATGGATCTTCGTGATGATGAGAGCTTGGAACTCCGGGAAAAGAAAAGATGAAACAATTGAAACCGAGAATTTATTCATCATGAACAAACTCCGAAAGAAGGAATTAATCACTTGGATGAAACAAGAACAAGAATTATGTTATGCGTATCCTTCACCAATTTAAATTGATGACAAGCAACGGATTAGGCATACTACTTATTCTCGTTGAAAAAGGATTGAAGAGAGATATTGCTCAACTTGGGAAGGTCTTCAACGATCCGCCGGTAGGATTCGGGAAGACGAATGAATCTATATAATAACGAAGGAAGAGAACTCTTGAACGAACCACCGTAAGAATTGAAATTGAACGTAGCAAAGGCACAATTCACCGGGAAGAATTGGAAAACGAATGAAGATGCTTGAGAGAATTTAGATACAAGAGAATGAAGAGATCATGAACTGATTAGAGGATATTTGAACGATTCACCGGTAAGATTTGGAGAACGGTAGCTACACGCCGAGAATGAAGAATTATGACATGATGGCCTTCGGAGGAAAGAAATGGAAACAACTCATGAAATGCTCCGGATGGGTGAAAAGAATTCCACAATCGAAAACAATTATGAGAGGATGGCATCAAACTTGAACTACGATCTTTGGAAGAACGGTTAAGGATTAGGAGGAACTCTTCTTCGGTCTTCACATGTTGAGAATGACGATGAGAAACAGCACCATGAATTGTTGAGAAACTCCGGAAGGATTAAAAGAGGAAAGGTTGAGCCAAAGATGAGAAAAAAATTGAAAGCGACCTTGGAGAAGGCATGTGGTGATGAAAATTCATTCTTACGTCACACTTGAAAAGAATTTGAGAATAACCCGGAAAGAATTAGAAGAGTCGTAAGATCCTCGAAAAAGACACGTGGGTTAGGGCCCACTCAAAAGAACCACTGTTGAACGATTGCTTCAAAAGAGAGATTGCACCGGTTGAATTAAATGGCTTGAATGAGATAGCATCCTCAAAAGAACTTGAGTGAATTGAGAATGGAAACTTGAATCTTCTGAGATATCTTCATCACTCCCAACCAAATGAATAGCGAGAAGTGAATGATTAGGAGATACACCGGCATGAGAAAGCATTGTGAAAAGAGGAAAAGGGATAAGATCAACACCGAAATCTTGAACTAAATCCACCGGAGAAGAAAATTAGAATGGAACAATGATAAGGTTGAAGCTTCCTTAGCGTCTTCATGAGAAATCACCGGATAAAACATTTAAAGGAAAAGAATGAAGAAACTTCCCTCAATAAAATGGATACTTGATTAAGAAATCTGAGTCCTTGAAGAAAAAGGGGTGGGAGGGTGGGAAAACAAAGGCAACTTGGGTCGGATGAAATGAACACCATTGAGAAAAAGCTTAGAATTGATCTTGCGAATGTTGGAATGATCGGATCCACTTGAAGAGAAGCACACCGGTTGAGAAAAGAATTAACATGACGACCTCGATGATCAAGAAGGATTAGTATTCACATAGCAATATGAGAACACCATTTAGAATAAGGTATGGAATCAACACTTGGCATTGAAGCAACTTGAATACCACAAAACGGAACAAAAACAAAGGATTTGGCTTGCAGAATAAACCGGAAACAAACATATGATAGATCCCATATCGTATCATGTGTCTGTTGGAAAGATATCCTATGAAATACTTGAATTCCCACTTATAAACTCCCGAAACTTTCTGGTTATGCAATCGGGTGTTGGGGATACAAGGGACACAAAATATATCACCCAAACTAACAATACCTAGATCCAGTTGTATCCATCCTTCAACACATAACCAAGAAACCTTCGGAAATCGTGTACCTCGACCTTCAAAAACATCCGTTATATGAGTCATGGCAATACTCGAGCTCGCCCGAGATTGGGTTATCGAGGTTATCTCACCAACAACTGCATAAAAGAGATTTTCGATGTCGGCAAAGCTCGTATTCCGAGCTGCAACGATAAAATTGTGACGACAACACCTCGGAGCTCAACTCCCCGGGACACTGCCACAACCCCTAAATGTCAGGAGGCACCAAGAACAATGTTCTCGTCACAAAACCATCGGCACGATTCCAAGATACCCGCGTGATCCTAAAAAAAATTAGTGAAATTTGAGAAGAGAAAGAGTCAAAACTCTACGTCAGGATGCCTCACCAGAGCGACGAAGGGACTGAGGAGTAAAAAGAATCCGACTCTCCGATATATATAATCCTAAATGACTCAAAACATTTTTTTTTCTAGACTCAACAACGCCAGCAAACAATCAAGCAGGGGGATCCTAAGTCCGGGATGGCTCTGATTACCAACTTGTAACGCCCTCGATGCGGCTATATCTCCCACGTGTCGAAGCACGACTTAGAGGCATAACCGCATTGAAAGCAATGTCGCAAGTGAGGTAATCTTCACACAACCCATGTAATACATAAGGGAAAGAGATACATAGTTGGCTTACAATCGCCACTTCACACAATACATGAGTAAAGCATTACATCATACAGATACAATCAAGGTCCGACTACGGAACCAAAATAAAAGAAGACTACCCCAAATGCTACATGATCCCGATCGTCCCAACTGGCTCCACTCTTGATCAACTGAAATGAAAACAACACAATGAACAGGATCTTCATCGAGCTCCTCCTTGAGCTTGGATCGCCACCGCACGGTTTCATCGGCACCGCAAACTGGTTTTGAAGTATCTGTGAGTCACGGGACTCAGCAATCTCACACCAGCGAGATCAAGACTATTTAAGCTTATGGGTAGGAGAAGGTAGTGAGGTGGAGCTGCAGCAAGCGGCTAGCATATCTGGAGTCTAACATACGCAAATGAGAGCGAGAAGAGAAGGCAAAAGCACGGTCGAACAACTATGATCAAGAAGTGATCCTAGAACAACCTACGCCAAACATAACTCCAACACCGTGTTCACTTCCGGACCACGAGAAGAGACCATCACGGTTACACACGCGTTGGTGTATTTTAGTTAAGATCAACCGGGTTTTCTACAACGGACATTAACAAATTCCCATCTGCCTCATAACCGCGGGCACGGCCAAAGATAATACCCGCAGGGTGTCCCAACTTAGCCCATGATAAGCTCTCGCGATCAACGAAGGATATTCCTTCTCCCGGAAGACCCGATCAGTCTCGGAATCCGGGCTACAAGACATTTCGACAAAGAATAAAACAAGACAAAGCAAAGCCGCCCGATGTGCCGACAAATCCCGATAGGAGTCGACGTACCTCGTTCTCGTGGCACACCGGATAAGTCAAGCTACGAGTAAAACCAAGCCTCGAGTTTCCCTGGTGGCCCCATTGTGTTGCTCGGTTCGGACCAACACTGAGGAGCACCGCCCGGGGGCTAAAATAAAGATGACCCTTGAGTCTGCAGAACCCAAGGGAAGGGGTATATGTGGTAGGTAGTCAAATGGTAAAACCAAGGTTGGGCCTTCTTTGGAGGGTCTTATTCAAAGCGAACTGTCAAGGGGTCCCATAAATCACCCAACGCGTTAGGGACGCAAAATCGGGGACATAATACCGATATGACGGAAACTAGGCGGCAAGAGTGGAACAAAACACCTGCATAAGGCCGAGCCTTCCACCCTTTACCAAGTATATAGATGCATTAATTAAATAAGATATATTGTGATATCCCAACAAGTAAACATGTTCCAGCAAGGAACAACATCTCCATGTTCCAACAAGGAACAAACTTCATCTTCACCTGCAACTAACAACGCTATAAGAGGGGCTGAGCAAAGCGGTAACATAGCCAAACAACGGTTTGCTAGGAAAGGATGGTTAGAGGCTTGACATGGCAACGTGGGAGGCATGATATAGCAAGTGGTAGGCATCGTAGCATAGGCATAGCAAAAGAGCGAGCATCTAGCAAGCAAAGATAGAAGTTATTTCGAGGGTATGGTCATCTTGCCTGAAATCCCGCAAGGAAGAAGAACGAGTCCATGAAGAAGACAAACGGACGTAGTCGAACGAATCCTCACAACTCCGGAAGGAAACCGAAGCTAACGAGAGAAGCAACCCGGAAACAAACAAACAACATGGTAAACCAACAAGCACAAACATGGCATGATGCACAACCAAGTATGATGCATGTCCGGTTTAAATAGCATGGCATGGCAATATGCACAAACAAAACTACAAGTTAAATGGAGCTCAATATGCAACGAGTTGCATATTAACGAAACACCACATCAATTATTTAGTTATCTCTCGATTATGTACCCAACAACATTAAATGTGGTTAAGCATGGCAAAAGGTGAAGCATAATTAAACTACCTATTTAGGCAAGTTTAAATGAGGCCGGAACAACTAAAAACAATTCCGGAAAATCCCCACATGTTATTTAGCAATTTAAAGCAAACACAATTTTAAGCATTTAAATGTTGTTAACATGATGCGGATGACATATGCAAGTTTTAAGCAATTTTATGAAAATGTTGACATGAGCATGATACGAGGCATTTGTCGCTATGGCAGAAGGAAAAGGGTGCCACGACGACGACTCCGAAAATGATGCCACGGCAACATATCGGTTCCGGTAGCTCATGGAGATACCGGTGCAAAAGGAAGCGTGCGGATGTGCGGAACATGCTAGATATGGTGGGGTGCTCCCGACTACCGGGTTCCCACGGGTTAGGGGCATGGAAACGAGTGACAATTCGGACAACGTGAAAACGGTGCATCTCATACAACACACAAGCATTCGTTCACGGGCGGTCGTCTCGACGGTATACCTTTGAGGCGTGCATTTTCGAAGCGGACCGAGTTCGGAGGGGAAGTAGTCGTTCTCGCGACGGTAGTGGTTCACGTTTCGTAGTCGTACACATTCCGTAGATGTTCGAGGTCACGGCGAGGAACTTGACGTCCACGGAGTCTTCGAGGGTCGACGGTAGTCGTACACGGCAACCGTAGTTGAACTTGGCAATGGTAGTAGTACATGGGTCATAGACGTTCGAGCCATCGGTAGCGGTACTTGATGAATCCCGAAACGGACTTGGCGTCTTCGTGCGTAGGGGTACTTGACGCGTCGTTGTGGTACTTGGCAAAAATCACAGAGAAGATTCTTGGCGGTCCTGGTATGGTCTTGGCGTCCATGTAGTCGATCTTGCAGATCTTGACGGTCCAACACAAAACATCACAAGGGGCCTCGGGGCGGCGGCAGCAAGGAGACGATGGTGGTGGTGAGCGGCAGGGGCTCGCCGGAGTAGCTGGTGGCGACTGGGCGCGACGCGATGGGGCCCCTGGTCACCATAGAGGAAGCAGATGATGGCGCAGGTTCGGCGACGATGGAGAACGGCAGGATGCGGCGAGGAGGAGGCCGCATGTGAGGGAGGAGGTTGGGCGCGCGGCGCATGGTAGTGGAGGCGAGATCCGGGCGCGGGGTTTCGTTCCCGGCGCCGGAATGGAGGGGGGCGCACCGGCGAGGAGAGGACGGCGGCTTGACGCGGCTATGGCAGGGAGGCGAGCGAGGAGGAGGCAGAAGGGATCGGGCGAGGCGCTCCTCTCGTGCGTGGTGACGGCGCGAGGGAGGAGACGAGGGAGAGTGGGGGATCGGGCAGGGGGTTCGGGCTAGGGTTAGGAGGGATTGGTGGGGGCGGCTGGGCCTTGGCCTTGGGCCGGCGCGGGAGGTTGGGAGGCCCAGGCTGCTGGGCTCCTTCTCTCTCTCTCTTTCTCTAATTCTCTTTTCAAAACAGAAAATAAAGAGAAAGAAAAAGGGAAGAAAAGAAAGGTTAGAGAAAGAGTTGGGCACGGGGATAATTTTCACGGACTCGTAAAAATGTGCACGGTCCATGAAAAATAGGAGTGGCAAGATTGCAGGAATTAAATTCAAAGTCATTTGAATTTAATTCAAAAGGTTTGAGCAAGGACTAGAATTAGAGGTTTCAAAAATGTTGGGATTTTTGGTGGAGCTCGGAAGATGATGAAAGAATAAATGGCAAAGTTGGAGATCAAGAATCAAGACAACAAAGGCATTAGGATATTTTGTAAGTGTGTTTATGTAAATCCAAATAATTGGAATATTTACTATAGCTCTCTAAATATCGAGAGGATATGTTTTAAAGAGAATCACCATGTGAATTCCCTCGATTTAAATGGATCAAAGATCCATGCCATTTATTTAGTTGAGTTGCAAAAGATTTATGAGATGATGGCATGATGACATGATGCAATGCAAAAATAAAAAGGGCAGGCACAAATGAAACACACGGCGAAACCCGGAATATATGGAAGTCTTCTGGAGCGTCGGTCTCGGGGCGTCACACCCCCACTCGTCAAAGATGGGCATCTGCTTCACAAAATCGGCCCTGCCCGAACAGAGATACAAGAGGGCACCATCACGTTGAAGGCTGCCTGGGGAAGGGTCACCAACCAGGACCCTGAGCACCGTCTTCAGCACCTCAGGCGCCAGGTCCCCCTCCTGAAGCCGCATGTGGTCTTTGTGCCCCGCAAAGTCCCACATCCGGTGAGAGTGGCGCTGGAGAGGAGCAATGCGACACTGGAGGAACTCCTTCACCACCTTGGGGCGCCGTCACATTGAGCGCCCTCAAGCTCTCGAAGCGGCGCTAGACGAATGCAAGCTGTGTGTCCATGGCGTCTCGTGACCCCACTGAGTTGGGAACAACAAAGCAGGTAGGATCAGAGCAGGGGCTGAACACCCCAACATCCACATACAACCACCGCTCTCTGAACTTGGCCTCAGGGGGGAGGGAGTCCGGAATCAATCCCTGAAGCAGCCGTCTCTGGCACCGCAAGGAAGCTCACACACCCCGAGCATTGAGTAGGATCACTCAGGCGCAAGGAGAAGAAGTGACGCAGCAGAGCAACAGAAGGGGGGATGCCCACCATTGCCTCACAAACAAAGGCGAAGACAGCCAGGAGGGTAATGGACTCAGGCCCGAGATGCATCATGTGGATCTGATAGTGGGAGATCACCGCATTGAAGAAAGCGGAAAAGGGGAACTGGACCGCCCACTGTGGCATCGCCGAAGAACCGGACCTCCGTGACAATCCTGCCGGGGAGGCATGGGGACGCAGCCATGCCGTGGTCCTGCCACACTCGTTGAAGATGGTGGCAAGAGCAGAGCGGACCTTGCCCAAGGCCTCGGGGTTGAGTATGATAGATCGATCTACGGCGGGGGCCACCGCCGGAGGCAAACGGGACGAAGACGCGGGCCTCTTCCCCTTTTCCTTCTTCGTTGGCACCATGACGATAGGAAGGGTGAGGGTCCGAGTTGGATTGAGGGCGGAAGTTGGAGCCAGAGGAAGAAGGAAGGACCGGGAGTGCGCGGACGGCGAAAGGGGAATGGCTGTGTGCAACCCCGGGTCCGCTTAACCAGGCGTGTAATGAGGCATCATGGGGAAGCGGAGACGCCCACGACCAATAAATCGCCACGCGACACCCAAGGCCGCAGGCTGTTGGGGCCCACGGAGCTTCGCACTTGCCCCTTCGCTTCTCTGCTAAGCCAAGTCCAGGCGCGCCTTGGGCCCGGGGGCTGCTGTCGGCATTCTAGGAACGGGGTCCCAGACTTGCTCACTGCGACTGCTGGCGTGGCTCAAGTGGAGGCCCAGTGCCCAGCTCCATCGGCCAAGCTCAAGACCCTCGCGAGGGGCCAAGCAGCAGGCGGACGACGGAACCTTCCTCGGGAGCAGCCTCGTCAGGCAGGCTCACAAGGAGGCGGAGAGATCAAGGCAGGGTACCTCACGAGGGTGCCCCATGATGCAAGCCATGACGATCGAGACCAGGCGGGCGCCAGGGGGCGCCGGCCCACGCAGTGTCCTCATTTCCCCTTTGGTGCAAAGGAGGCAAGCACAGACCAAGGCATCAGGCAAAGGTTGCCACTTCGATGCAACAAGACCAAGCCATCAGAGCGGCAGGAAGGAGGTCATCGTGGAGCCCAGGACGGCGTCACCGTCAGAGCCTTTGGTAGCCGAAGACCAACTTTAGTCAGGATAAGTGTACTGGATGTTCCCCTTCAAAATGGCCAATTGTTGGCACCCTTCCCGCTCATTATTTGGGAAGAGGCCCAGGGCCTCCCTCTATAAATAGGACTAGCCACCACAAAAGGAAGGAGGGACGGAACATAGTAGAGGCAATCAGGTAGAGCCCTAGCAGAGAGAGAGACAGGCGATCGAACTCACCCAAGCAGTTTATCGCACCAGCCCAAGAACACCCCTAGCGAGGCTGTTCTTCCTTTGTACTGTTCTTCATCAGCCCCTGAGGCTATCCACCACACCACACACTGGAGTAGGGTATTACACCACAACGGTGGCCCGAACCAGTATAAACCTCATGTCTCTTGTGTTGTTCATCGTTTATAGTTTAGATCTCTTGCTAACCATCGACGCTTGAACTGGTAGGGGAAAGATCTCCGCGCGCACCCCAGTGTTCGAACCTCAAGGGTCTGCCGGAACCCGAAATCCGACAGGCTGGGCCTCCGGTTAATAGGTTTGTCCCAAAAATAATATAAAAGTGTATAAATAAGCCCATTAAACATCCAAAACAGAATATATAATAGCATGGAGCAATCAAAAATTATAGATACGTTGGAGACATATCATGCAACCAGAAGATTTTGTCGATCCTAAAGGTGCTAACAAAGTGTGCAAGCTCCAGCGATCCATCTATGGACGGGTGCAAGCATCTAGGAGTTGGAATATACGCTTTGATGTGGTGATCAAAGCATATGGTTTTATACAGACTTTCGGAGAATCATGTATTTATAAGAAAGTGAGTGGGAGATCTGTAGCATTTCTAATATTATATGTGGATGACATATTGTTGATTGGAAATGATGTAGAATTTCTGGATAGAATTTCTGAATAAGAGTTTTTCAATGAAATACCTCGGTGAAGCTGCTTATATATTGGGCATCAAGATCTATAGAGATAGATCAAGATGCTTAATAGGACTTTCACAAAGCACATACCTTGATAAAGTTTTGAAGAAGTTCAAAATGGATCAGTCAAAGAAAGGGTTCTTGCCTGTGTTACAAGGTGTGAAGTTGAGTCAAACTCAATGCCCGACCACTGTAGAAGATAGAGAGAAAATGAAAGTCATTCCCTATACCTCAGCCATAGGTTCTATCATGTACGCTATGTTGTGTACCAGACCTGATGTGTGCCTTGCTATAAGTTTAGCATGGAGGTACCAAAGTAATCCAGGAGTGGATCACTGGACAGCGGTCAAGAACATCCTGAAGTACCTAAAAAGGACTAAGGATATGTTTCTTGTTTATGGAGGTGACAAAGAGCTCGTCGTAAATGGTTACGTCGATGCTAGCTTTGACACTGATCGGGATGACTCTAAGTCACAAACCGGATACATATTTATATTGAATGGTGGAGCTGTCAGTTGGTGCAGTTCGAAGCAGAGCGTCGTGGCGGGATCTACGCGTGAAGCGGAGTACATAGCTGCTTCGGAAGCAGCAAATGAAGGAGTCTAGATGAAGGAGTTCATATCCGATCTAAGTGTAATACCTAGTGCATCGGGTCCAATGAAAATCTTTTATGACAATACTGGAGCAATTGCCTTAGCGAAGGAATCCATATTTCACAAAAGAACCAAACACATCAAGAGACGGTTCAACTCCATCCGTGATCAAGTCAAGGAGGGAGACATAGAGATTTGCAAAATACATACGGATCTGAATGTAGCAGGCCCATTGACTAAGCCTCTTCCATGAGCAAAACATGATCAGCACCAAGACTCCATGGACGTTAGAATCATTACAATGTAATCTAGATTATTGACTCTAGTGCAAGTGGGAGACTAAAGGAAATATGCCCTATTTTATATTTCCTTATTCATGATAAATGTTTATTATTCATGCTAGAATTGAATTGATCAGAAACCCAAATACATGTGTGAATACATAGACAAACACTATGTCCCTAGTGAGCCTCTACTTGACTAGCTCGTTGATCAAAGATGGTTAAGGTTTCCTAACCATGGACATGAGTTGTCATTTGATAACGAGATCACATCATTAGGAGACCGATGTGATGGATAAGACCCATCCGTTAGCTTAGCATATTGATCGTTCAGTTTTATTGCTATTGCTTTCTTATGCCAAATACATATTCCTTTGGCTATGAGATTATGCAACTCCCGGATACCGGAGGAATACCTTGTGTGCTATCAAACGTCACAACGTAATTGTGTGATTATAAAGATGCTCTACAGGTATCTCCGAAGGTGTTTGTTGGGTTGGCATAGATCAAGATTAGGATTTGTCACTCCGAGTATCGGAGAGGTATCTCTAGGCCCTCTTGGTAATGTACATCATAAGAAGCCTTGCAAGCAAAGTGACTAATGAGTTAGTTACTAGATGATGTATTGTGGAACGAGTAAAGAGACTTGCTGGTAACGAGATTGAACTAGGTATGTGGATACCGACGATCGAATCTCGGGCAAGTAACATACCGATGGATAAAGGGAATAAATATGTTTTCATAATTTTTCGACCGATAAAGATCTTCGTAGAATATGTAGGAGCCAATATGAGCATCCAGGTTCCACTATTGGTTATTGACCGGAGAGGTGTCTCGGTCATTGAGGGAGTCCTGGATTAGGGGGTCCTCGGACAGCCGGAATGTTGGACTATGAAGATACAAGTTTGAAGACTTCGTCCCGTGTCCTGATGGGACTCTCCTTGGCGTGGAAGGCAAGCTTGGAAATACGGATATGTAGATCTCCTCCCTTGTAACCGACTCTGTGTAACCCTAGCCCCCTCCGGTGTCTATATAAACCGGAGGGTTTGGTCCGTAGGACAACAACAATCATACCATAGGCTAGCTTCTAGGGTTTAGCCTCTACGATCTCGTGGTAGATCAACTCTTGTAATACTCATATCATCAAGATCAATCAATCAGGAAGTAGGGTATTACCTCCATCGAGAGGGCCCGAACCTGGGTAAACATCGTGTCCCCCGCCTCCTGTTACCATCCGCCTTAGACGCACAGTTCGGGACCCCCTACCCGAGATCCGCCGGTTTTGACACCGACAGTCATGTCTACATAGTTCTCGAACCCGTAGGGTCCACACGCTTAACATTCGATGACGATATAGTATTATATGAGTTATGTGATTTGGTGACCGAATGTTGTTCGGAGTCCCAGATGAGATCACAGACTTGACTAGGAGTCTCGAAATGGTCGAAAGGTAAAGATTGATATATATGATGATAGTATTCAGACACCGAAAGTGTTCTGGAGTGTATAGGGTATTTATTGGGGTACCCGGGGGGGTTACCGGAACCCCCGGGGGAAAGTTATGGGCCATAAGAGGGGAGCACACCAGCCCGAAAGGGGTGGCGCACCCCCCAAGGAAGGAGGCCTGGTGGGAGAAGGGAAAGAGGGGGTTCGCCCCCCCCCCCCATTTCCTTCTCTCCTTCCTCTTCGCTTTTCCCCTTCCGGCAATTATGGAAGGGGGGAGGACGAATTGGCGAAGACCCCAAGTAGTATTGGGCCTACTTGGGGTGCCCCTTGGCTGCCTCTCCTCCCCTCCCACCTATATATATGTGGGGAGGAGGGCGCCTAGAACATACAACATCAATTGTTAGCCGTGTGCGGCACCCCCCTCCACAGTTTACACCCCTGATCATAGTTTTGCGATGCTTAGGCAAAGCCTTGCGAGAATCACTTCACCATCGCCGTCACCACGCCGTCGTACAGATGGAACCCATATACTACCTCGACACCTTGTTGGATCAAGAAGGGGAGGGACGTCACCGAGCTGAACGTGTGCAGAGCTCGGAGGTGCCGTACGTTCGGTGCTTGATCGGTCGGATCTAGAAGAAGTTCGACTACATCAACCGCATTGTCAAACGCTTCCGCTTTCGGTCTACGAGGGTACGTAGACACACTCTCTCCCTTGTTTCTATGCATCTACTAGATAGATCTTGCGTGAGCGTAGGAATTTTTTTGAAATTGCATGCTACGTTTCCCAACACTCATACCTCTTGACACGACATTAATCTGAAATACCAATTTTCAGCTCTTGGAACATCTCATATGCTCCGTGGCGTTCAAAACATTTTTTAAGTCCCGGTTCTAAGCCGTAAAGCATGGCACACTAAACTATCAAGTAGTCATCATATCGAGCTTGCAAAACGTTCATAATGTCTGCATCTACTCCTGCAACAGGTGCATCAAGGACATTTCTTCTGTGCAGCAATGATAATCCCCAGATCACGGACCCAGTACACATCATTGCTGCTATCATCTTTCAACTTAGTTTTCTCTAGGAACATATCAAAAATATATAGGAGCTATATATCACGAGCTATTGATCTACAACATAGATATGCAGAACTATCAAGACTAAGTTCATGATAAATTAAGTTCAGTTAATCAAATTACTAATGAACTCCCACTTAAATAAACATCCCTCAAGTTTATCTAAGTGATACATGATCCAAATCAACTAACCCATGTCCGATCATCATGTGAGATGGGGTAGTCATCAATGGTGAACATCTCTATGTTGATCATATCTACTATATGACTCATGTTCGACCTTTCGGTCTCGAGTGTTCCGAGACCATGTACGTACATGCTAGGCTCGTCAAGTTTAACCCAAGTATTCTGCATGTGCAAAACTGTCTTACACCCGTTATATGTGAACGTAGAGTCTATCACACCCGATCATCACGTGGTGTCTCGAAACGAGGAACTGTAGCAACGGTGCATACTTAGGGAGAACACTTTTATCTTGAAATTAAGTGAAGGGATCATCTTATAATGCTACCGCCGTTCTAAGAAAAATAAGATGCATAAAGGATAAACATCACATGCAATCAAAAAATATGTGACATGATATGGCCATCATCATCTTGTGCTTTTGATCTCCGTCTCCAAAGCATTGTCATGATCTCCATCGTCACCGGCTCGACACCTTGATCTCCATCGTAGCATCGTTGCGTCGAGGTTGTCACGCCAAGTATTGTTTCTACAACTATTGCTAACGCATAGTGATAAAGTAAAGCAATTACATGACGCTCACACTTCATACAACAAAGAGACAACCCTAAGGCTCCTGCTGGTTGTCGATACTACAAAACATGACCATCTCATACATCAACATATATGACATCATATCTTGACCATATCACATCACAACATGCCCCGCAAAAACAAGTTAGACGTCCTCTACTTTGTTGTTGCAAGTTGTACGTGGCTGCTACAGGCTTCTAGCAAGAACTGTTCTTACCTACGCATAAAACCACAACGGTGATTCATCAAGTTTGTTGTTTTAACCTTCTTCAAGGACCGGCCGCAGTCAAATTCGATTCAACTAAAGTAGGAGAAACATACACCCGCCGGCCACCTTTATGCAAAACTAGTTGCATGTCAGTCGGTGGAACCTGTCTCATGTGCGTGGACATGTAAGGTTGGTCCGGGCTGCTTCATCCCACAATACCGCCGAATCAAAATAAGACGTTGGTGGTAAGCAGTATGACTATCATCGTCCACAACTCTTTGTGTTCTACTCGTGCATATCATCTACGCATAGACCTGGCTCGGATGCCACTGTTGGGAAAAGAAGCGAAGCATGTGGGCAAACCCTAAGTCGATCGTGGGAGTTAAGGGCATCTACAACTGGATACACTAAATCCGACCCCTCAAACGACCGCGGATGCACCCTGGCGCGTTCACGGAGAGTGATTGGTCGCACCTCAAAAGACATTTCTACAACCGGATATATCAGTTATGAAACCTCAAATCCATACAATTACATGCAACGTGAAACGTGATCTAAGTGGAGCTCATCCGGCTCCGTCGTGCCCATGTCCGACGACTGGCTACGCCCCTCAAAGTGTTACTCTGGTCGCCGACGAAGTAGAGTAGGACATGGGACACACATCGGCTCACGGGACTCAAGGCGCCGCCGTCTTCCACGCCCTACTCTTCCTCCTTGGAGTCCAGAGCCTTCATGGTGCCGATCGATGATGGATCCGTTGTATTCGGGGGAAGGCCGACATGTCCACCACGATGCGGCTGCACTGCCCGGGGTTGCCGGCCACCCATATTGGCGCCGGAGAGTGCGACTCTGCCTTGCGAGGGCTGCCATGGCCTCCCACGCCCTCTGCTTCATCTTCGCACGGTGGGCACACCGCGCCATAGCCTCAGCGGGCAGGCAACATATGGCCTCGTCGTCGGCGCGTCAAAGAAGGGCTTGTGTGTCTGTCGTGGCATTCCGACGCCAGACGGAGCGTTCCAGATCCAGGCGCCATTTGGGCTGAGGCGACGGATTCCCGGCAGATCGAGTCCGAGCTTTGTCTGGCATTCTCCTAGCGTGCGCGGCGAAGCACAATGCAGACAACCATCTCCTCCTCGGGCCCGACTGGATGATGTCCCAGTTCGCAGATCGACTGGCAAAGGACTCGAACCCGGTGCCGGCCATGCCGGAGAAGGCCGGAGTTCGTGGAAAGTGGGCTTGGGGCAGGGTGGTGGTGGAGTGGCTAGAGTTTGGTCCGGGAGCAGATGAGGATGAATACACGTGGGGCCGGGGTGGGCTAACGTGGCCCGAAACCGACGTGGCAGACGTGCCCGGGCCTCCCATACCCACCCTAGAATTGAGCTGAATATGAGGGGTGTCGGTCAACCCAGACGTTTGAGGCCGGTTTGAGGTGCCCGGTTGGGTCGTATTTTTTTGACCGGTACCGGCCGACTGTCCGGGTGTTTGAGGGGGGTTTGAGGCGTCCGACTGTAGATGCTCTAATTTCGCGTAGAAGATGGGAAATCTAACTGTTGCTGTAATTCCGTGGTATTTACTCGATCATTTCAACTTTACATATTTCGGTTGGAGATGCTCGGCAGTTTTGGCTTTGACGAAGCGCCATTTCGGTGCCGCTTACACGTGGGGTCTTATCCAAGGCGTGGCATTTGTGTCAAAGTGCAAGAAAGAAATATGCCATTTTCTCTAGACCGTCCTGTACCTTGCTTTCGTCTTCCTCGCCCCGAGCCTCGGCCCTCCTGACCTAACCAATCCGACCCAAGGCGGCTCCATCTCTCCTAGACTGTACCACGCCGTGCCCTGCCGTAGCACTGCGTTACCGCCGACGCCTCACCCCCACCCCATCCCATCCCCCACTCCCACAACCCCTCCGCCCCTCTCACGCGCCTCGCCGCCATCACCGTTCCCGTTCTTCCTCGTCGCCGAATTTCGTCCCTGCTGTCCCCGCCCCGTCCGCAATCTCGGGCCATTGGGTTTTGAGGTATGAGGGTTGTTCCCAATCAGAGATTTGTTAAATCCCACTCACCAATCGCAATTTCTGGGTGTGCCGGTGCGCACCATCTAGATCCGCCCCTGCTTACGGATCCTTGAATTTTTTTCCGACTTGTTTTCTGAAATAGGTTCCAGGGATTGGTGTCTGGAATGCAATGGTGGGGATAGCCTGACCGTCCAGAGCCCGAAAGAAGAGCACATTTCTCGTTCCAATCTCGGTTTTCTTGGATTTCGATTCGTTTGTTCAGGGCCGGCCGAGATGGACGACGACGGCAGCTTGAGCATTCGGAATTGGGGCTTCTATGAAACGATGAAAGGCAACCTCGGCCTGCAGCTGATGCCATCTGTGGCCGGCGGCCACCGGGACACAAAGCCGCTGCTCCCCAACGGCACCTTCTTGCAGCACCACAACGCCCCGCACCACCCGCCGCATTCACATCATCCCCGCGACTATGGTAACGGCGAACCCTCTGGTGGCATGCCCACCGAGCCGCCGGCTATTCACATGGACTTTGTGCGCAACGAGGCCTGGATGCACCCCTCGCAGCATCAGCATCAGCACCAGCACCACCACCAGAACCAACATCAACAGCAGCATCAGCATCAGCATCAACATTCCCGTGAGCAGAAGGTCCTTCATGCTGTTCCTCTTGGGCCTCCTGGACATATTGGACATCCTGGACATGCTGTGCATCACCACCCTACAGGTTTTGGGATGATGCCAGATGCGCGTGGTGCACACACTCTCCAGATGATGCAGCCACAGGAGCCTCCTGTGCCTGAGGAGGAAAAAATTGCCCCACCGTTGGTTGAAGAGCATTCTGTGGTCGGAAGCAAGCCTCCGGTAAAGAAGAGGCAGCAAGGTCGTCAGCCTAAGTTGCCGAAGCCGAAGAAGCCTAAGAAGGTTGCTACTCCAGGGGAAGATGGGGCACCCAAGGCCCGTGCACCCCGAAGCAGGGGTCCTCTTAAGCCTGTGGAAATGGTAATTAATGGTATTGATTTTGACATTTCAAGGATACCAACACCTGTGTGCTCATGCACTGGAGCTCCCCAGCAATGCTACCGGTGGGGTGCAGGTGGCTGGCAGTCTGCATGCTGCACAACTTCTATTTCGACATATCCGCTGCCAATGAACACAAAGCGCCGGGGCGCACGTATTGCTGGAAGGAAGATGAGCCAAGGTGCATTCAAAAAGGTTCTTGAGAAGCTAGCTGGTGAAGGGTACAACCTTAATAATCCAATTGACTTGAAGACCTTCTGGGCCAAGCATGGCACAAACAAGTTTGTAACAATCAGGTAAGAGACATGCTATGTTGATCGCCTTGTAGGCTCCAACGCTGCAGTTTGGTGCGAGTTATTCTCTGTACCTGCTCTTGCCAATCTGTAGACGTCTTTAGAAGTAGCTTGTAGCCATGTTCAGTTTCCTGGACTTAATTTACATGCCTATTTCGAGCTTCAGCTGTGAAGTAGGAAGTCTGTCTGTATCTGTCATGTCAATTTAGAAGTTGTAGTGTAATGGCAACAGTTTTTCTGATTTAGTTAGCATTTAATGCTTCAATGTCTGTTATGACCTGGATGTTTATGGCTTCATGTAGAGGTTTTCTCCATTAAAGTTGAAAGATAATCGCTACCTCTTCTAGGGCTAGTTATCATTTAATTTGGTATTTCTTTATGTCTGCCAAGTTTATATATGAAATACTCGCATGACTCATGCGGTTCTTATCTTTGACCTGCTATTAAGCTTGTGCTCCCCATGGATCTAAGCAAGTAAAATGCCTGATAGTTTCTCATTGTTCCGATCTGGTGTTACAATGCGCTGAACCGAGTATTTTTAATTGTGTGCCTCTACCTTAATACCTTGGACATAATTATAGCAATTGCTCACCAATGGTTTGCATATCTTAACTCAATATGTGTAGTATTTTCCTTTTGAAATAGCATGAACTTTAATTTGTGTGGTGTTTGATTGCCCTTTCTCCTAGAATTATGCAAGGGAGTATATTTATAAGGTATGGGTAGAAGTCTTACAAGGTCAAAAAAACACATGACAAATGAAAACAGAAGAGAAAGAAAAACATCACCAGCAAGTGGACAGACAACTACTGCTGCACAGCGTACCACCTGAGTGCCCCCAAGAGTGAAAGATTTGCTACCAAAGGTCAGTAAGATCCTGCAAAGGTGTGGCCGGGCCTCCTTGTGAAAACAACCTTTCCTTCCTTTCCTTCCATAGGTGCCATGGGCCCAAAATAATGAAGCTGTCCATACATTTTCCTTTCTGAAAGATCTTGGAGTCCCTATCCTCTTGCCACCAGTCCTACAGTTCACTATCAAGAGAGGGTGTTGCATTTAAGACCAGTCCATCTGTAGTTGAAGAAGTTTAATTATAGCGACTTTCTATAACAAAATCCGAGTTGTTGAAATCTGATTACACGGCTTTCTGTCAACATCTTACTAGCTTAGAAGGTTTCCAGAAGTATGAGAATGGATCTTTGCTCAGGGTTCATTATTTGGAAATCGAGGTTTCGTTGTGGCGTCTGTTTGCAAATATTTATCTATACTTAGAAACTGATTAGGTTTGATTGCAACGAGGTAAAAAAACATGGGTAGCAAAACTAAGTTTTTTTTTGAGAACGCAAAACTAAGTAATATGCAGATTGTTTGGTTTAGCCATTGAACAAAAGCCCGTTTGCTTGCCAGCTCTGGTTTGTTTCTTCTTTTAGCTAACAGGCATGATGAACCACTACCAATCCTTTTGCATTTACGTTCGTTGGCTTTCTGAAAGCACTTATCCGTTTCTATTTTTGTGCGTTTCAGTCATCTTAAGATCTACTACCACAGTGCAGAAAGCGCTTTCTTATTCTGTTTTTGGATATATCAGTTACTTTACCATCCTAAAAGCGCTTGTCTGCTTCTACCATTCGATGTATTACTAGCTAGCTGGAAAAGCTGGAAAGTACTACTGTCCTTTTGTGGAACTAACATCAAAATCCTGCCAAAGTTAGTAATTATTCTCTATCACAATACAACATCGGCCGGATATGCTATGGGTCTATTTCAAGAAACTGGTGTGGCGGTATAGGAGGCTGGGCCCCCCAGCCAAATTAAGTAAACTCAATGATAGATCACTCTCTATCGCTCGCTGTATACATCTTTAAAGAATGACACAGCGAGAGAGGTTATTTTTTTCAAAACGGAGGCAAAAGATTTGCCTCATTCATTAAATAAGAGAGAAGTGTTATAGAGTGTTACAAATGACCCATATGCCCGGCATGGCAACTACTCGCGCACAAGAATACACCCCAGTTTTTTAGCTCCCGCGAGAACCCAAAGCTTGACGTCGTTGATGATAGCACGGAGAAGGACCGGAGGTGGTGCGCTCTTGTGTCGGAAGACCCGAGCATTACGCTTGCTCAGATCGCCCAAGAGACTAGCATTGTAAGTGAGGCCAAGGCTCGTCGGTTTGGGTTTTGCAAGTAGGTTCGCTTTTCCACCATTCCAAAACGGATCCATCCAAGTGCCAAGAGGAGGTGTCCATGTGCGCTAGACCAAATTCAAGGATGACCGAGTTCCGAAGCCTTATGGTGTAGCGGCATTTGTAGAAGAGTGTGCACGATCTCGCCAACACGTTTGCAAAGCGAAGCAAAGTCCCATTTTGCCAACCGCGCCGCTCAACTGTCTTTTGTCCAAACCGGTCTTGGATAGCCAACCAAGCAAAAACTTGATCTTAGGAGGGCCCAAGCCTTCCGGATCATAAAGTCCATGGGCGAAAGTGTCACCCAAGAAATCGAGCCTTGTAGGCGGTGGTCATGAGTAGGACCCGTCGTTGGCGTGTTTCCAAATAATGTCATCGTCAGTTTGTTGATCCAAGTTTAGGTCATGCACAAGCATCCATAACGTGAAGAATTGGAGGATGTGGGCATAGGAGACGATGGTGTTGCGACCGATCTTAAGAATCCAAACATCTCCATGGAGGGCCTCACGCACCTTCCAGTTCTTGCGCGTGGAGGCCTCATAAATCAAAGGGGCAATGTCCTTCAGTTTCCGCCCAAGAAGCCATGGGGAATCCCAAAAAGGTGTTTTGGCACCGTTGCCCAAAATGATGGTCGTTGAGGCATAGAAGAAGTCCATGTCCTCCTCCGTGCAAGGGTTCCCAAGCCCCACCCAAAGCTTGTTTGGCTCCTTCCATTCATACCATGGCCACCTAAGACGAAGGTCTGAGCAAACTTGTCGGTGTCTAGAACCCCAAGGCCTCCATACTCCTTGGGGCGGCAAACCACCTTCCAATTCACTTTACATTTGGCACCGGCCGCCTTATCCGATCCGCACCAAAGGAAAGCCCTCTCCAATTTGTTGATGTTGTGAAGAGAGCGTGGTGGCACGATGAGAGGTGTGATGGCATACTTTGCTTGGGAGGCGATAACCGATCGACAGTGTCGTATGGCGATGGCGGTGATGTTTTGGCCGTCCCAGGTGGCAAGCTTGCCGGCCGCCTTGTCTTCAAGGTATTGGAGGTTATTTTAAAAAATGTTCGCGTTGCTGGGCTCTCGCGTCCGCGGATGGTGAGCGATCGCGACCCCTTCTCTCTCCTCTCATCTCCCTTGCGACAACCTCGACCAGATCCTTCTCTCTCCTCGATCTCCCCCGCGACAACCTCGACCAGATCTAGTACCCCCTGCGTGTCCTCTCTCCTCTCCCGTTGAAGCCACGCTCTCTCGTGCTCCCTTGAGCTCGTCTATGCTCTTGATGTCTTGACATTTGCCGTGATAGGCTCTAAAATCATTCTTCTTTGCGCAAAGACACGCCACGGCTTGTCTTTGAAAAGACAAAGGTTGTGGAGGAGCAACTCCACCTTTTTGCTATAATGTGTACAACACAAGTGTTGAAGGAACAACTTCAATGTGTTATGCTAGATATCGCTCTAGAGGCGTAATGTAGGTCGATAGAGGCGCAAGAGTTCAATCCGAACTCCTAGGGCACAAGATCTACTTCAAGATCTTAGATAAGAACAACAAGTTCTATTATAGGTAGGTGTACATAGTCTGCGTACAAAGTAGAGGTGAGGACCTCTATTTATAGGGCTTTGGGAAGCCTTCACATACTTCTACTTATAACTGGAATACTCTAGACACATTATTTAAGGTTCACCATTCTACTCATAGCTACTCACAACTAGAAAACTCTAGAAAACAATAGGTAGGATAAAGAAAAGAAAAGAAATACTAGACCACAACAAAATCTAGAAGTAGCCAAACAAATTTGACATATGATTATATTTTCATGTTCCTCATCTATTGTTCCTCATCTATTATTCCTCATCATTCTCTCCTGGTTGTTTGGAACTCGCCCTCGAGTTATCTTAGAACGCTTCTTCTGGATGGTAGAGAGTCAAGTCCACAACATTGAAAGTGTTGGAGATACCCATATCGCTTGGAAGATCTGTCACATAAGCATTATCATTTATCTTCCTCACGGTAGAGAAGGGTCCATACCTTCACCGCCTAAGTTTCCCTTTAACACCTAAAGGCAGCCTCTCTTTTCGGAGGTAGACCATCACCTTATCACCGGCTTGGAATGATTTTGGCCTCCTTTTGCAATCAGCAAGTTGTTTATATTTCTGATTTTGTGCTTCCAAAGCACCGCGAATCTCTTCAAATAACTCGGTGTAATTATCAAAGAAAGGACAATGCTGATTTTGAGTTTCCCTTGATGGTAGCTTCACGGGTCCACCACATGTGATGGAACTTTAGTGTAGACAATGGAAAAATGGCTCCTCCTTGTGGATCTATGCTTGGAGTTATTGTAGGAGAACTCTGCAAGAGATAAAGCCAAATCCCATTGTCCCTTTCTTTCTCTACAAATGCCACGGATCAGATTACCCAAAAATTTGTTCACCACTTCCGTTTGTCCATCTGTTTGTGGATGAGCAATGCTAGAAAATTTCAATTCAGTGTTGAATTGCTTCCACAAAGTGAACCAAAATGCAGCAAGAAACTTGCTATCACGGTCTGAGACAATGGACCTTGGAACTCCATGAAGTCTGACCACTTCTCGAAAGAATAGGTTTGCCACATGATGAGCATCTGTTGTCTTGCGGCATGGGATGAAATGAGCCATCTTAGAGAATCTATCCAAGACCACAAATACAACATCACTTCCTCGTCTTGTTCTTGGCAAGCCCAAGACGAAGTCCATAGAAATGTCCTCCCATGGAGCAACAGGAACATGCAAAGGCATGTATAACCCTGTGTTCTGGACTTGGCCTTTGCAAGTCTGACATACGGGGCACCGTTGAACGAACTTCCTAGCATCTCTTTTTAGTTGTGGCCAAAAGTAGCGAGCTTCCAGGTTAGCGATAGTCTTGTCCCGTCCAACATGGCCACTAAGATCGCTTGAATGGATCTCTCTAACCAACTTGTCACGTAGAGAACTTCTTGGAATGCACAAACGATCATTTTTGAAGAGATATCCATCTTGCATATATTCATCGCCTAATGGTTGGCCCCTTGCGTGCTTTACCCAAACATGGCCAAAGTCTTCGTCACCCTCATACAACTCCTTTATTTGATCCATGCCCGGAAGTTCAGCTTCAAAAGAAGTCAAGAGGCATGCACGACGACTCAAAGCATCGGCTACTCTGTTAGTTATTCCAGATTTATGCACGATGAGATAGTTAAACCTCTCCAGATATGCTGCCCATCTTGCTAGCATGCGGTCAACATGCTTTTGATTTCTAAAATGCTTCAAAGATTGATGGTCGCTATAAACAATGAACTCTTTAGGCGACAAATAGACTTCCCAAGTTTTCAACGCCCGAAACGGGCGTATAATTCTTGCCGATAGGTACTCCATTTCATCTAGCTTCACTTAACTTCTCACCAAAGAAAGCAATGAGCTTCCTTTCTTGAGATAGGACACCAATGCCTACTCCACTTGCATCACACTCCAACTCAAAAGTCTTGTTGAAATCGGGTAGTACCAAGACAGGGAGCTTGTGATAGCTTTTGTTTAATCTCATTGAAACTAGCTTCAGCCTTACGCCCATTGAACTTTCCTTTCTTCAAACACTTTCGGTAATTGGTGCCATGATAGTCTGAAATTCTTCACAAATCGCCTATAGTAAGTTGCAAGGCCATGAAAGCTTCTTACCTCGAGAAATGGTCTTGGAGTTGGCCATTCTCGGATTGCTTACGCATGCTCGGGAATGGGGTCCCAGACTTGCTGCTGCGGCTGCTGGCGTGGCTCAAGTGGGGGCCCAGTCTGGCCCACTTCATCACTCAAGCTCAAGACCCTTGCGAGGGGCCAAGCCTCGTGGGGCGGACGATAGGAAGCTTCCTCAGGAGCAGCCTCATCAGGCCGGCTCGTGAGGAGGCGGAGAGATCAAGGCAAGGGCACCCCGCGAGGAGCCCGTGACGCAAGCCATGACGATCGAGACCAAGCGGGCGCCGGCCTGCGCAGTGTCCTTATTTCCCCTTCGGTGCAAAGGGGGCAAGCACTGGCCAAGGCATCAGGCAAAGGTTACCATTCCGGTGCAACGAGACCAAGGCCAGCAAAGCGGCAGGACGAAGGTCACCATGGAGCCCAGGCGGCGTCATCGCCGATGCTTTTGGCGTACCAAGACCACCTTTAGTCGGGATAACTTGTACTAGATGTTCCCCTTCAAAATGGCCGTTGTTGGCGCCCTTCCCGCCATTATTTGGGAAGAGGACCAGGCCTCTATAAATAGGACTAGCCACCACAAGAGAGAAAAAGGATCCGCCAAGTAGAACACACCGCATCTCAAGAACAACCCCGCGAGGCCGTTTTTCCTCTCAGATTGTTCATCATCATCACCGAGGCAATCCACCACACCACACACTTTGAGTAGGGTATTACACCACAACGGTGGCTCGAACGAAGATAAATCTCGTGTCCCTTGTGTGTTCTTCTTTCGCCTAGATTCCTTGCGGGCCATCGAGACGCTGAAGTCGGTAGGGGAAAGATCTTCGCGCACCCCGTAGTTCGAACCTTAAGGGTCCGCGGAACCCGAATCCGACATTTGGCGCGCTGTAGGTGCGCCGAATCTTTCTCCCCGCCGCTGCGTGTGATCTTCGTCGTGTCCATGGTCGACGCTGTCGAACTCGCTGAAGCGTCGGGCTCTCGCCACCAGCGTCGCCAGACGGCGCCGTGCTGGCGATCGCCCGTCGTTCCTCGTCGCCGCCGCTAACGCCGCCATCGCCCGACGGGAACGAGCAAGCAGTTCGTCCTCAGATCCTTCGGTCGGCGAGAAGGTCGACCGCCACCCTGTCGCCGACTCCGGCGGTTCGTCGTCCCACGCCTGTCAAGGCTTCAGACGACGCCAAGACGCTGCCACGCTTCGGCGCGTGAGCTCCTCGTGACTACCGCCCGTCGACGACCTCTGCGAGGAGGAGGCTCGCCCAAGATCACCGAGCCTCGGCGGCGCAGGGGGCTCTCCTTGCCATCCCTCTCGTTGCCTCGCCCTCCATCCCGGCAGAGGCGAGGATCGAGGTGCCTCCGCCACCTCCTCCCCAAGAAGGCGCCACAGCTCCAAGGCGCGCCCCTGGGCGAGACCCTCCACGTCCGGTGCTCGCGCGAAAGAAAGGAGCTGCCAAGAAATCCTCGTCCCCAAGAAGGTGCTCGCGTTCCCAAAGACCGGTGCGCCATGACCGCATCCTCGCGCCACCACGCCAAGACCTGCTACGCTTCCAAGCGGCGACGCTGTGGAATTTCCAGAGCAAGCCCAAAGACAAAGAAGGGCGCCGGTGGCTACAAAGAGCGCCGCGCTTTCACCCCGAAGCTGCGCGGTGTCGCATGGCCGTGCAAGTTCAAGCTCGACCGCCTCGCTACGATGGCACTGCGGACCGCTGAATTCCTCTGACTCACGAGCCGGGCATCAAGCCGCCAACGGAGATGAAAAGGTCATGGCGAATCGGTTTCCTATGGCGCTCAAGGACGGCGCCGCATTTGGCTCTCGAACTCGGCTCTCGCACGATCTCCTCACGATGAGATGCGACTCGATTCATCGCCAACTTCTGTGGCACTCGCGACCGGCCCCGCCATGAGCGACGCGCGCGATCAAGCAATGCCTGGGAAACCTGCGAAGTACATCCAACGCTTCAACAACGCTCGCGTCAAGATCCCTGTGGTGACCGAGGAAGCCATTATCTCGGCCTTCTCCGATGGCGCGGCGCGACATCAAGATGAAAGAGGAGCTAGCAATCCATGAAGACCTGTGCACATCCCTGGAGCTGTTCAATTTGGCGGCCAAGTACGCCAGGGCTGAGGAAGGGCACCTCTCCCTCCTCGAGCTCCCGACTGCCGACCCAGAAGAGAAGAAGCCCAAGGTCAAGGACGTGAAGCGTAAGGGAGCTGTCGTGCTCGCAGCAGAACCAGACACCAAGCGAGGCAGGGATCAGCCTGAGTCATCCAAGGGCAGCCGGTACTGCGTGTACCACGACCTCCACACCCACAACACCAACAAATGCTAAGAGCTCAGGGCCGTGCGAGATGGGCGTATCGGCCGATGCCCCGAGCGCAACGACATGGGCTATGGCCGAGGAGGAGGAAGAGGTGGACGACGATGGGAAGACCGTGGCCCTCGCCAAGGGTGGTGTGACCGACCTCGCGAGGGAGGCTGGAGGGATCAGCCTCGTGAGGATCGCCCGCACGGCAACGCAGGCCTCCCTCCTTTGCCACCACCGCCAAGGAGGCATGAAGACCAGCATCAGGATGAGGGGGTGGGGTTTCAGAGCAGCTACCGATCGCAGCATCCGGGCGACGCCTGAGCCCCAAACCTCACGGCGCATCTTCAAGCGGTTTGCTCGCGAGGTGAATGCAGTCCTCCCAAGCTTGAGGCCACGCGCCCTCTCGGGTGGTTGCGTGCGCTATCACGCCTGATTCAATGGATCGGCTCAAGTGCGCAAAGAACGGTCAAGTCCTCCCGATGCTTTGCTCCCGGTCATCGACAATGTGCAAGTCACGGGACCCTCATCGATGGCGGAGCAGACTAAACGTCTGTAAGGCCGAGACGCTCGACAATCTCCAAGTGCCATATGATCGCCTTCACCGACCAAGCCTTTCTCAGAGTCGCGATGGTTCCACTGTTCGATAGAGGCGGGTTAGCCTTCGATCACCTTTGGGCAGCGCAACAACTACCAAGACCGAGCTCATCGACTTCGACGTCGCCCACATTCGCTGCCATACAATGCCATCCTCGGGTACCCCCACCGCCAAGTTCATGGCGGTGACTCACCATGGCTACAATGTCCTCAAGATGCCAGAAGCGGTGGAGTCATCACAAGACCTCGTGAGGAAAGGGATGCGATGTGTTCTCTTGAGCGTGCCTTCCAAGCCGACAATCAAGACCCGGATCACTAGAGCGGAAGACTTCCGAGGCGACCCTAAGAAAAAGAAGGCCGCTGGCACAAGCCATCGAGGGAGTGCCTTCGGAGGCATTGCGCCAGATTCGCGCCCGTTCGAGAGCGCCACCTCTGTCGCATAGGAAGGCGCGCCGCGCCTCCTCGGGCAGGCTCGGGGCTCTTTCTTGAGAGCCACCGACTTTGCCAAGGTCACGAGGAGGCGTCGGGCACCACTTGGAGGCATGCTTCAAGGCACGCTTCCCTCGAGAAGGTATGAGGCAAGGAGGCCAAACCCTCGGGAGTTCGTCATGAGAAACACTCAGAGCTACAGGAGTCGAGGGTCATGCGCGGCGGCCGCCGCCTACGCCGTAGCCCTACATCCAAAGCGAGGATGGTGGGCTGCGCGTCAGATCGACGTGCGTGGCTCAACCAAGCGCGCCTCAGGAGTGCCTCCGCCTCAGGCGTGAGGCGTTGCGAGGGTCCACTCACGCCCACGCTCGCATGCCTTCGGTCCGCCGAGCGTGGTCGCCGCCATCGGCCGAGGAGCATTATGGAGGCTCAGGAGGTCGGGCATTGTGCGGTCTGGCGGAGATGGAGATGGCCCTCGAAGACCCACCTGTGCCCCCGGAGCCTCCCGAGGCTCCTGGGCCCGGGGGCTCGTGAGGGTCGATGTCCTCACCGCGCGTCGCCCGCTTCTTCAGCATCACTTCATCTCCAACGGTATCAGGTGACATCTTTCAAAGTTCCATTTTTAGCTGGGAGCGCCCACAGGGCTGCATCATTCCTAGGTCGCGTGGGTCCATCTCTGCGGCATGTATCCGTTTTGCTTATGCTCTTTACCTACCTTGTTGGGGGCGCCCCCCGGGCTGCATTATCCCCAAGTTGCTCGGGCCTAGCCCAGTGGCGTTTGCTTTTTCCGCATCTATCTGAAATGGATTTGCTCCTTCGTGCTTAACATACCTGACCTAATCGCCTGCTCGATTGAAACCTACCTATGGAGCCGCTCGCTCTGGCACGACATTTGCGTACGGGTCCATCCTTGCAACGCTGATAAATCTGAGTGGTCGAGCTCTGGCCGCGGCAGCCCCGCAAGGCGCCACCTCACCAGACCCTCAGTGCCCCAATCACACCCCCGGAGCAACGGCCAGGCCGAGCGAGCCAACGCGGAGGTCTTGAGGGGCCTCAAAACCAGGACCTTCAAGAAGAAGCTGGAGGCTTGCGGCAGGGGCTGGTACGACGAGCTCCAGTCCGTGTTGTGGTCTATCCGCACGACCGCGGCCAAGCCGTGGCGAGACCCCGTTCTTCCTCGTCTACGGAGCAGAGGCCGTCCTCCCTCACGAGGCCAGGCGTCGCTCCGCACGGGTCCTGGCATTCGACGAGACGCAGCAGGACGCCACGCGGGGGACGGATCTCGTGCTGGGGGAGGAACACCGTCGAGAAGCAGCTGCAGCAGCAAAGGTATCAACAGCGTTGCGACAATACCACCGCCGCAACATCCGCCCCTGAACTCTTGAGGTAGGGGACCTCGTGCTCGAGACAGGTCCTCTTGAGGAGGGTTGACAAGCTCTCTCCCATGTGGGAGGGCCCATTCAAGGTTGTTCATGTTTCGGGCCCGGCTCATGGCGCTTGGAGACCCGGAGGGTACCCATCCGTAACGCATGGAACATTCAACATCTCAGAAGGTTCTACCTCGAGCGAGGCCTAGTGCCTATGGAAGGCCCGGTGCGTGAAGAAGGCCAATGCTTGTGAAGCCGCGCATTTTGGGAAAGGCCGGTGCTCGTGAAGAAGGCCACGCCCGTGAAGCCGCCGATTTTGGGAAAGGCCGGTGCCTGTGAAGAAGTTCAATGCCTGTGAAGCTGCCGCATTTTGGGAAAGGCTCGGTGCCTGTGAAGCTCGCCGCCCGTGACACTCTCACGTAATAATGAGTGGGGCTGTACACGCCCAGAGTCTCGGAGTGCCGCCCTCGGGCCTCGGGGCTCCCGCCACGCCATGGCGACTTAGCCTGCTTTGGTGAGAAGACGTCAAGACTAGAATAGGTGCCGAACGCGGCTTTTTCATTTGCTTTCTGCAGTTGGCTTGTTTGTTCCTGTTTGAAGTTTTACTGGAGCTGTTGCCTTCTCTGGCTTGTGACTCTTTATCTTTTTCACTCACTTGCCTCGTTTTCTCTCGCGCAAGTCTCGCGAGGGAGGTTCGCGGGCACCCTCGCGAGTGTTTCTGCCCCGATCGTTTGAAGCTTTCCTGTCCGAGTCCGCTGCGGGAGCACCCCTCCCAGTCCATGCCCCACGGGCATCGCGACACGAGCACAGGACCTGAGCCGGTCGCCCCCACAACCGAGACCGAAAGCTACTCCTCCAGTTAATCCTTGCAGGACATGAAGCGCACGGCGAGGCCTCGGCCTCGGGAGGCGAGGACCGCGGCAAGCCTCACCGAGCTAAGTAATTCCCGCACATAGATTAGCCCCTGGTTTTCAAACGACTACATCTTCTTACTCGTTTGTCCAAATCCAACGAAACCAATGCCCACTTCTTCGTTATGATCTCCTCTACCCAGTATTCCAACTCAAACATGTTTTTGAAAGTTTAAAATTTGAATTAGACCAGATTTGAATTCAAACTTCGTTTGATCATAACTTGAGTTTCGTAACTCCGATTTAGTTGATTCTTTTTGCAAATCGAAGCTCTTGACCTAAACTTTCTAATAAGGCCAAATTCAAATAATTTTGGTACTGTTAGAAATTGTTTTTTGTTGCAAGAGTTATTTGCTTGGTTTTGATGTTTCCCGAATCGTTTTCTTTGTTCGGTCCGATGTTTTGAGTGATTGCTTATGTGTGGCTACTATTGCTTGATTACGATAGATTGATCGGAGTGTGACGAGTAGAACCATCAAGAGTTTTGAGTGCGAATCATCTTCATCAACATTGCAGGCAAGTTCACACTTTGATCATATCCCTTTTCATACCCAATTTTTATGCATTAGATCAATCCTCAAACATTGCATGATTAGGGTCTAATTAAATTATGGGTTTTGAGAAGTAGATTGAGGTAGTACCTATTACCTGTTTTATTATCAAACCCTTGGGAGTTACTTCTACGTTTGCTTATTATGCCATGCTATGCTAGTAGACGTGGATTGGGTGAGTGTATCCATGACATATGTGAGATTGTTAAATTAATGGTTTATTTAAGGTGGCAACTTAAACACACATCTGGGTGGATTGAGGCACCTGGTTTCCAGACTTGCCTGTTTTTCTTGGACCGCCACCTGTGCTCAAAGGGATCATGAGATTATTCATGCTAGAAACTTCCGTGCACCACATGCTACTATGGGCTCTAGCATAGTTGACTAAGTCGTGCGTAACTCTTACGGTGGTAGACTAGCCGATGTAGGGGTTGTAGGTTGGTACGGTCTATCACATCGTAAGGTGCTAGCGCTTCTGAAAGACTATGTCTCGGTCATCCGTTTCTCAAACACCATGTAGTGCGAGAAATCAAACGGAGGAGATCGAGTCTTGTGGGGAAAAGTGCACAAACCTCTGCAGAGTGTATAAACTAATCATGGTTAGCCGTGTCCCCGATTATGGACATCTTGAGTATCTAGTACTTGCATATCATGTGAATCTCATCATGTTACTCTAATTAATATTGTTGGGTTGTTAATGAGAACTTTTAATTGGGATTGAGGATGCTGTCAACCATTCTCAATGTTTAACAACCACCATGATAGTTAAATAAAATTTATTCCTTTGCAGTAGGGAAAAATTGGCTTTACGCAAAACTGTAACCATAGAGCTTTTCCACCAGCCATATATGCATGTAGCGATAGCCATATTTCAGCATTGCTCTACAGTGTGAATTTGCCAATACATTCAATGTACTGACCCTTTGTGGCTGCAACATCTCATGTTGCAGGATCTTACGACGAGTAAGTGATACGTTAGGGTTACGATTTCTACAGTCAACTTTGCCGTTGGTGTTGATGGGAATCCACAACCTTGTTACTTCCGCTATTTGGATTCAGGTAATAGTATTTACGTTATTTATACATGTGATTTACCTCTGTTATAAATCCTCGAGTCATGTGTGTGTCAAAGATACCGATCCAGGATGACACTTTGCCACGAGACTTGATCCATTCGGTCGGGTCGCTACAAGATGGTATCAGAGCACATGTTGACTGTAGGACGTGACCCTAGAAACTGGCAAGCCCATAGAAAGATTTTTTCTCTACAACTTTCTTTTCAAAAAGATCTCCTACCTCTCTCCTCTTCTGAGCTTATCCAAATTTCCTTTTAGTTAGACCATACCCTTTCCCCTTTTGACCACATGAAGATTCGGCTGATGAGACCACTCCAAGAAGTACAAGATATCGGACAACTAAGACTACTTTGGAATAAAGAGGATTTTTACCGTACATCAGAATAATGGAAACTACAACGGTTGAAGACTCCGAAGACTAGGAGAATTTGAGGGATATGAAGAATTTCCAGATTTAGTATGACCTAGGAAGGCTACCCTTATGAAACTTGGCAGGACTATGGAAGTCGTCAATACCCGAGATCAAGGTGTATTGAGTAAGACCGGAACATGGAGAGTTAGTAACTCAAAGTTTTGTCAGGAAAGCCCTAAGGAAGGAGATATCAACTATGGAATGATAGCTCATGGAAATGACAAGAGCGTAAACACGCTATCCATGATGTTATCGCCGCTTATGCTATTGTCACCGTCGAAGTTAAGCATGCATATGCATGAAAGGATTGATGGTAGAAGGCTGATGGAGCACCTATCAGCAAGAGGTGAAGCTTTAACCTTAGCTGATGTAACACCGGGATCTGGAGCATTACATCAAGAAGTTTAGGGTGGATCTGCAGGAAGCCGTTTTTGACAAGGAAGTAATTCGTGAAGAACCCAGGTCCCAGAAGATTAAAATAGCCAAGCAGGAGGAGCTAAACCTCGAGATAACGGAGATTTTTCAGGAACTGAAGGACAGTAGGATCATGGTTCATGTCGAGGTTGATGAAACCCAGAAGTTTGGAATGCAACTTCAGGACTGTTAAAGGACGTCACAAGAGACTTCGTGTCAACAGAGATGAGTTGGCAAAAGGGACTTGAGAAAGACAAGCATGATCGGAAGAAGCCATCGGAGACATGAACAAGAGTTGAAGAGTTTGATGACTTTGAAGATTTATTGACCTTTAGAAGACCAAACCCCAGTTATATACTTACGTTAGATGCGACGTTTGTGAGCTGTCATTTGTTTGATGTTTTTCCGACAGCCACAATAAAAAACCTGTCTCTTCAAAACCATTGTTTGTATTGTGTGCATCCCTCTCTATCTCTCTTATCCCACCCCAAAACCCATGGACCCCATAGAGGATGTATGGAGACGAACCCATATTCTCTGGACCAATGAGTCAATTGGAGACAGACCGATGGATTCAGAACATGGAAGATCATATGAAGAATAACCCTATAGCCGGAAAGGATATAAGACCCAGCATGCCCTTCAGTGCTTTGAAAGAGATGCTGCTACTTGGTGGAGGATGTACCAAACCATCAATGGATGGAAAGGAGTAACCACTTGGAAAGAATTTAAGTGGACTTTGTTAAAGTCTTGGCTAGTGTCCCAGAAATTGGAGCCTTATGGAAATGATATGAAGAAACCTTGTGCATGCAAGCTCTGTGGAGAAATAGGACACAACCATAAAGAAAATAAGGACGAATACCCTCATAAGCAGAAGATTACCAAAGGAGTTAGCCGAGGATCTCAGGGAACTTCGGTTGGAGATTGTTCCCAAAGGTTTTGTTGCAGCAATGGAAGTTCAGTCTACATTGTTGAGAAAGATCCGTGAAGCTATGAAGGATGACAAAGAGATTGCTGAGGTAAAAGAGAGGATGAGCAAAGGAAAGGCCAAAGGTTTTCGTAAGGATGAGCACGACACCTTATGGTTTGAGGATAGTGTACATGTACCCAATAATGCAGTAGATCGTGAAGTTAATACTTCAGAGGCTCATGACTCACCATACTTGATTCGCCTCGAAACACCAAGATGTATTTGGATTTGAAGGAGTGTTCTGGTGGGTGGTATGAAGAAGGATATCATGGAGTATGTAGTCGAGGTGATGTATGCCGAGAGAGTAAAGGCAGAGCATCGGCTGCCAGGAGTACTACATCCTATGCCGATACCCAATGGAAGTGGGATAAGCTTGGCATGGATTTCATTACCGGATTTCCCGTAACCCAACTCGACATGATTCTATCTGGTATTAGTTGATTCGCTGACCAAAGTGGCTCACTTTATCCCAAAGGAAAACCACCTATACAAGTGCGAAGTTGGCCAAGATATAATTGACCAGGATCATATGTCTGCATGGAGTTCCGAGGACCATCATATCAGATAGAGGAACACGGTTTACCTCAAAGTTTTGGAATCAGCTGCGCCACACTTTGGGTACTAGGCTAGAGTTCAAGATGCCTTTCATCTGCAGCATGATGGATAGACCGAGAGAGTCAATCAGATTCTGGAGGACATGTTGAGAGCGTGTGCGCTAGATTATGGATCTAGTAGGGATGATAAATCTACCTTACCCGGAGTTCTCATACAACAACAGTTACCAAGCCAGTTTGAAGATGGCCCCTTTTTAAGCTTTGTATGAGAGAAGGAGCCAGACACCGTTGATGTGGGATGAAGTCGGAGACCGTCAGTTGTTTGGACCAAATGTGATCAAGGAGTTAGTTAAGATGATTCGAGATAGACTGAACGTAACTCAGTCCAGGTAGAAGAGTTATGCAGACTAAAAAACGCAAGGAGGTAGTCTATGAAATTGGAGATAGAGCATGTCTTCATGTGTCCCCTCTGCGAGGAGTTAAACGATTTGGAATTAAGGAAAGTTAGCTCCGAGATTTGTAGGACCATACCGAGTTTTGGAGCGTATGGGAGAAGTGGCCAACAAATTGGAGTCACCCGAAGGACTGTCAGGAGTTCATGATGTGTTTCATGTTTCCCAGTTGAAGAAGTGCCATGCAGAGATGGCCAATATTCCCCTATAAGGACGCTTGGCCCTGGAAAGGATAATGACGTTCCATGAAGTGGAGTATGGACTTCATAAGTATAAGTTTTTATCTTGGTATGTGGGATATCCCACGAGGATGAAGAGATGAATTACTATTGGATATAAAGGAGGTATGATGTTGAAAATATGGATAAATGGAAATTCCATGATGAGTCTGAGTAATCGTGTCCTAGTTTGGTGCCAATAGAAGGAAGAAAGACATTACAATTGGATGGATTTTAAGTATGCTAGGAAACTGGAAGTTGAATGTTGGACTAATGATCAGTTGCCCCGAGGATGTGTTCAAGGTTTGCAAGTGATGAGATAGGCCATTACTCACAGGCCCCAGGACCTGCCAAGAAGCAAGCACATTCTTGCTGAAGGAAAAACCCTAGAAGAACTTACGATTTTTATCAACCGACGATTCTATAGGAGTTTACGCAAAACCTGAGAGTTGTTAAGGAACGATAGATGTTTGTTTGGCTTGCAGAATCAATGGATTTTCCGAACTTGGTTCGTCGACAAGAGAAATTCTGCAATGCTTGTGAGGATGACCGAGTGTTAGAATGCTAGATTTGCTAAACCATGTACAAGGTAATGATTTAAAAGGGATGGATTGATCACCATACCGACTTACTCTTATTATTCGCCTTGCTATACGGGATGGTAAATCTGAGTGACTTACCTATAGTAGAGTGACGACGATACCTCGTTGAACCTTAGAATGGTATAGGTATTTTTTTCCCTTGTACACGACAGTTGTTGCCAACCTTAGGTTATACGGTGAGGTTCAACCCAGACCCATTTCCTGCAGGACAAACCATAAATTGTTGACCACCACGAGATATCGATAGCTGATTAGTATTGGCGCCAGACCCGTCAGCTAAGAAGACCCAATCTCGGAATAACCTTACCAAGATAAAAGGACAGAAGAAATTGAGGAAAAGGTTATGCCACTATCGGAAGAGCCAGAGAAGGAACTATCCTTACGATCTGAGAAGACCGACACTGTCAGTAATAAGGATGGAGTATATGAGTTTTGTTGGAACCGTAACCATGCTTCTAAGGGTGGTAGCACCCCAGACCCCGGAGACGATCGATGGATTTTGAGAAGACCCCCAAACCCTAACCTATTTCTTGCTAGCCTCTCCGAATCTCGAGGACGAGATTCATTTTAAGGGTGGTAGATTTGTAACATCCCAAAATTCTAAATTTTGGAATGTTATAATAAATAGATAGATTTGATTGTTTGTTTGATTGTTGTGCGATTGATTGACTGAAAATGAGTGAATTCGAAACTCTTGGAAAGTTAAATGAGAGGGAATAAAAGGACTTTCCCAAACTTTCATTTTCTTTTCTGATCTTCATGAATTCAAATTCTTTTCAACCACAAAACCCCGGAGAGAAGATGACATGACTTCTTCCATTTATTTAAATGACAAGGGGTGTTGAAAATATTTGAATTTTATTTGGAAAATATTTCCAATTCTAAAACTTTATGCAACTCAATGATTTTCACGAGCGAAGATAAAATGACTTCTTCAAATTATATGAAATATGAGTTGGGAGTTTCAAAGGATTAAATTCAAAGTTCTTTTGAATTTATTTTCAATTTGGAGTTATTTGAGTTTTATTCAAATTATTTTCTCCAAAAATAAAATATATGGAAAATAGGGTAACATGATTCCCTACATCGAGAAAATTGAGAGAAATAAATTTGAATTAATTTTGGTATTTTTAAAATGATTTTTATTGGATTTTACTAGCAGAAGCACTTTTGCTTTATTTGAATTTCTATGGATTTTATTTGATATTAAAAAATGTTCACTTGTAGGAAATCTTTTTCGAAAATTATGATATATAATATGCCTATATATCATTTTTAGTATTTGTGGTTTTTTTACTTTTGTCTCGTGCATTGTTTAAAAAACAAAAAAAATTCCCCACTTGAATCGGGCGGCCCAGCTCTGCCCAGCCAAGGCCTGGCTCACAAGACCGCCATCGTCCCGTCGCTTGAGCCGGACTCGGCCGAGTCCGAGCCACGCCCGCCGCCGCCTTGCCCTTCCCCACGCCTCCCGAGGCCACCCCTCCTCCTAAATACCGGGCCACCCCGACCTCTTTCTTCTCTCTCTTCTCGCTTGCCCGCTTGCCACAAGAACCACCGCCGCCGCCTCCTTCCGTCCCGTCCCCTCAGACACCGCCGACGCCGCTAACCTCCTCGCCAATGCCGCCGCCCTCCCGTGCCCTTCGCGTTTTCCTCGACGACCGAGAGCCGCCACCTCGATCGGGACCCGAGCCGCCATTGCCGCCTCGCCGTTGCCGGAGTTCGACCTCGCCGCCGACGGTTCTTCGTCGAAAACCGATGTCAACCGGTATAAAACCGACACCGGTCTGATACGGTTTTTCTTAAACCCTAGACTAGATCTGTTTTTTTGGGTTTTATTAAACAGCGAACGTCCATTGTTTAGATCCTATAAACGAACGTTCGCCTTTTAGACTTTTCATTTTCTGTTAGTTTTTAGTTAGGGACTTCTTTGTAGATATATTATTTACAGATTAGCCCCTGGTTTTCAAACGACTACATCTTCTTACTCGTTTGTCCAAATCCAACGAAACCAACGCCCACTTCTTCGTTATGATCTCCTCTACCCAGTATTCCAACTCAAACATGTTTTTGAAAGTTTAAAATTTGAATTAGACCAGATTTGAATTCAAACTTCGTTTGATCATAACTTGAGTTTCAGAATCCGATTTAGTTGATTCTTTTGCAAATCAAGCTCTTGACCTAAACTTTCTGATAAGGCCAAATTCACATAATTTTGGTACTGTTAGAAATTGTTTTATGTTGCAAGAGTTATTTGATTGGTTTTGATGTTTTCGAATCGTTTTCTTCGTTCGGTCCGATGTTTTGAGTGATTGCTTATGTGTGGCTACTATTGCTTGATTACGATAGATTGATCGGAGTGTGACGAGTAGAACTATCAAGAGTTTTGAGTGCGAATCATCTTCATCAACATTGCGGGCAAGTTCACACTTTGATCATATCCCTTTTCATACCCAGTTTTTATGCATTAGATCAATCCTCAAACATTGCATGATTAGGATCTAATTAAATTGTGGGTTTTGGGAAGTAGATTGAGGTAGTACCTATTACCTGTTTTATTATCAAACCCTTGGGAGTTACTTCTACGCTTGCTTATTATGCCATGCTATGCTAGTAGACGTGGATTGGGTGAGTGTATCCATGATGATGTGAGATTGTTAAATTAATGGTTTATTTAAGGTGGCAACTTAAACACACATCTGGGTGGATTGAGGCACCTGTTTCTGTGACTTGCCTGCTTTTTCTTGGACCGCCACCTGTGCTCAAAGGGATCATGAGATTATTCATGCTAGAAACTTCCGTGTGCAGCCACATGCTACTATGGGCTCTAGCATAGTTGACTAAGTCGTGTAACTCTTACGGTGGTAGACTAGCTGATTAGGGGTTGTAGGTTGGTACAGTCTATCACATCGTAAGGTGCTAGCGCTTCAAAGACTATGTCTCGGTCATCCGCTTCTCAAACACCATGTAAAGCGAGAAATCAAACGGAGGAGATCGAGTCTTGTGGGGAAAAGTGCACAAACCTCTGCAGAGTGTATAAACTAATCATGGTTAGTCGTGTCCCCGGTTATGGACATCTTGAGTATTTAGTACTTGGATATCATGTGAGTCTCATCATGTTACTCTAATTAATATTGTTGGGTTGTTAATGAGTACTTTTAATTGGGATTGAGGATGCTGTCAACCATTCTCAATGTTTAACAACCACCATGATAGTTAAATAAAATTTATTCCTTTGCAGTAGGGAAAAATTGGCTTTACGCAAAACTGTAACCATAGAGCTTTTCCACCAGCCATATATGCATGAGGTGATAGCCATATTTCAGCATTGCTCTACAGTGTGAATTTGCCAATACATTCAATGTACTGACCCTTTGTGGCTGCAACATCTCATGTTGCAGGATCTTACGACGAGTAAGTGATACGTTAGGGTTACGATTTCTACACTCAACTTTGCCGTTGGTGTTGATGGGAATCCACAACCTTGTTACTTCCGCTATTTGGATTGAGGTAATAGTATTTACGTTATTTATACATGTGATTTACCTCTGTTATAAATCCTCGAGTACTGTGTGTGTCAAAGATACCGACCTGTGAATGACACTTGCACGAGACTTGATCCATTCGGGTCGGGTCGCTACACCAACTTGCGGCGAAAGCTCGAACTGCCTCCGGGGCTCAGGCGGATCCCTCCTCTCGCTTCACCGGGGCGCGATGGCGGACAGACCCGCTACCTTCCCCCAGGCGGGCGCGACGGTGCGGGGGCTGGTCACGGCCACCGCTGGAGGAGCTGCTGTCCGAAGGAGAGTCGCCGAAGCTTGGCGAGCCCCGAGCACCGCTGCCCACGCGCCTGCCGCCATTTTCATCCTGATCAGCGCCGAGGCTGGGCAGGCGGCCGCGGTCATCGTCTTCAGGGCAGCACGCAGTGTGGCGACCGTCTTCCCCGAACACCCTCACATAGAGGGTGGCATCGCTGTCGAACTTGAAGTGCAAGGTGCACCGCCGGCTCAGGCCACGCGCGCGGGCAAACGTTTGCCAGCCGCGGGTCAGGGCCGCATTCCCGGCGACGGAGACCTCCAGCGAAGCCCATGAAGCCCTGCTGCAGCAACCGTCCGCCTGAAGCCAGAGGCCGCCCGGAGCGCCGGCCGGAAGTTCACCTACGAAGAAACGGGGGAGCTAGAGCCAGGTGCTGGTCGGGTCCACCGACCACACGACGAACTTCGGCAGCACCTCCGCCGAGCGGAAGCGCAGCCTGGGGGGCCGTGCAGCCACGGCGTGCCTCCCATCGGCAACCGGGTGCTCATCGCCGCACGGGGAACCACCTCCATGACTGCGGGAAGCTACTACGGGGACCGCAGGATGCTTGTGAGGGCGGCCCCGACCGCGCTTGGTCGGGGGAGAGTCAAGCCCTTCCTGATGAGCCTTTCCCTTCTCCACGGCCGAGAACCTCTTCGGCGGAGCCATGGGAATGGCGAGCAGCCGGGATGGAAGAAAAGGAGTAGCGGGAAGGGATGGACTGACGAGGCTCACGCAGTCCCGTACTTATAGCCGGAGAAGGCCAACCGCCGGCCACCACGATCGCAGATAATCATGACCCATTTTTTGCATGCAGGGACTTGTCAAGTCGTGCGGTTGCCGAGGCGTCGTGGGGAAGCGGAGACGCCCACGTCCAATCAATCGCCACGCGGTGCCAAGGCCGCAGGCTATTGGGGCCCGCGGCGCTTCGCACTTACCCCTTCGCTTCTCTACTAAGCCAAGCCCGGGCGCGCCTTGGGCCCGGGGGCTACTATCGGTGTTCTGGGAACGGGGGTCCCCAGACTTGCCTGCCTGGGGCCTGCGGCGTGGCTCAAGTGGGGGCCCAGTGCGGCCCAGCTTCATCACTCAAGCTCAAGACCTCGCGAGGGCCAAGCCTCTCGGGTGGATGACAGAAGCTTCCTCAGAGCAGCCTCATCAGCCGGCTCGCGAGGAGGCGGAGATCAAGGCAAGGGCACTCGCGAGAGCCCTTGATGCAAGCCATGACGACGAGACCAGGGGCGCCGGCCTGCAAGTGTCCTTGTTTCCCTTCTGCAAAGGGGCAAGCACAGCCAAGGCATCGTGCAAAGGTTACCATTTCGTGCAACGAGACCAAGACCAGAAAGCGGAGGACGGAGGTCACCATGGAGCCCAGAACGCGGCGCCATCGCCATGCTTTTGGCACCAAGGCCACCTTTAGTCGATAACTTGTACTAGATGTTCCCTTCAAAATGGCCGTTGTTGGCGCCTCTTCCCGCCATTATTTGGGAAGAGGACCAGGCCTCTATAAATAGGACTAGCCACCACAAGAGAGAAAAAGGATCCGCCAAGTAGAACACACCGCACCAGCTCAAGAACACCCTCGAGGCCGTTCTTCCTCTCAGATTGTTCATCATCGCCTCGAGGCAATCCACCACACCACACACTGGAGTAGGGTATTACACCACAACGGTGGCCCGAACCAGTATAAATCTCGTGTCCCTTGTGTGGTCTTCTTTCTGGCCTAGATTCCTTGCGAGCCATCGAGACGCGAGTCGGTAGGGGAAAGATCTTCGTGCGCACCCCAGAGTTCGAACCTTAAGGGTCTGCCGGAACCCGAAATCCAACAGCTTCAACCTTAGAATCATCAACACGAATGCCGTCACGTGTTATGAAGAATCCTAGGAAAAGAAGTTGTGTTTGTAGGAAAACACATTTCTTCAAGTTGACGTAGAGCTCATTTTCCCTTAGTACTTCTAGCACCTTCCGAATGTGATCAAAGTGTTCATCCTCATCCTTGCTATAGATCAAGATATCATCGAAATAGACCACAACAAATTGGGATAAGAAGGGTCTAAGGACTTCATTCATTAAGTGCATAAAGGTACTTGGTGCATTTGAGAGTCCAAATGGCATGACTAGGCATTCAAACAACCCTTCCTTTGTCTTGAAGGCGGTCTTCCATTCATCCTCGGGTCTTATACAGATTTGATGATATCCACTGCTTAAATCTAGCTTTGTGAACACTCTTGCTCCACTATGCTGATCCAACATATCATCCAGACGGGGAATAGGGAATCTATACCTTACGGTGATCTTGTTAACGACTCTACTGTCCGTACACATGCGCCAAGATCCATCTTTCTTCGGCGCGAGTAGGGCTGGTACAACACATGGGCTAATACTTTCTCGAATGTGCCCCTGTTGCAACAATTCCTCCACTTTCTCCTTCAATATATCCTGCTCCTTTGGGCTCATTCGATAGTGTGGAAGATTAGGAAGACTTAATCCCGGGATTAAGTCAATTCTATGTTGAATTCCTCTCATCGGTGGCAAGCCATGTGGCTCCCCAAGTATGTTTTGAATTCTGCCAATAAACCATGTACCTTTGCTGGAATTTCAATAGTCAGATGCTCTTCTCCCTTTACAACAAGTGCAGCACACAAATCTGCCTCCTTCAAGTCTTCCATAAACTCATGAGAGGTATGGGAGATAGTTAACATAGTTTTCCCCTCCTCCTTAGAGGTATTACCTCCGGTTTTGTTTGGTAAGATAATGATCTTCATCTTGTTCCAAATGAAAGAGTAAGAATTTTCCTTGCCCTTGTGTGTAGTATCCACATCAAATTGCCAAGGCCTTCCAAGAAGAACATGGCTGGCATCCATGTCAACCACATCACACAACACATTTGAGCGATAATGCTTACCCAAAGAAAGTGGCAGGTTGCATTGTTTGGTGATCCTCATATTCACTCCTTTCTTGATCCATCTAATAGTGTAGAGATTTGGGTGAGCATGGGTTTCAAGCTTTAAATGGTCCACCAACTTCTGGGAGATAAGATTCTCGCAGCTGCAACTATCAATCACTAGTTTGCATACCTTGCCATTCACTGTGCATTTGCTCTCAAATATTTTCTTCCGTTGTGTGTCATCGAGTTGTGGTGTGGAACATAGGAGACACTGGATCACACATACCACCTCTTCACCTTATTCTTGACAAACCTTTTTTCCGTCTACATCTTCAGATTCGTATTCTCCATCATCACTTTCACCATCATGGATAGTCGTGTTAACAAATTTCCTTAGTGGGCAACCGCTGGATATGTGTCCCTCTTTACCACATTTATAGCACTTTGGGCCTTCATTTGCCTTACCCTTGCCTCTAGTTTGTTTCGGGATGGGCTGTTTTGTCTTTGGTGGAGTGGCCTTTTCTTCCACTCTATTAGGTTGGCTCCTAGATGAGCCTTCAGTATGAGGATATGGAGCCTTAGTTGTCTTTCTCATCCTTACAAACCTCTCGGCCTTTAAGGCTAGAGCTTGTGCTTGATCAACAGACCAGATTTGTTGCATCATCAATCGATCTTGAATAGCATCATTGAGACCATTGATGTACCTTGCAACTTGTTGCTCGTCAGTTTCAGCAAGGTTGCACCTCACTTGTAGTCTTAGAAACTCCTCCATGTAATCTGAAACAGTCCTATTTCCTTGAGCACAATTTTGAAATTGGATAAATAGGATCTGGTCATAATCAGCGGACAAAAATCTCCCTTTCAAGAGGCATTTCATTTGTCGCCAAGTTCTAACATGAGGTTCTCCTCTCAGCCTGCGATCCTCTTGAACGCGATGCCACCATGGACCGGCTCCTCCTTTCAGCTTGTATGCGACCAAAGGAACTCTACGATCTTCCGGAACCTCCATGACTTCAAAGAAAGTCTCCACTTCATATAACCAATCCAGTCACCCTTCAATGTCAACATTTCCATTAATACTTGGGATCTCAGCTTTCACCTTGTATGTATCTCTTGCATATGTAGGGTTGGGTGCTCTCCGATATGCGTAGAGATTGGGTTCTTCAAGGGCATCATCATATTCTTCACCTTCAGAAGCTTCAACATAAATTGGCCTTGTTGAAGCACGTTGAACAACATGTTGTTGTGGCGGTCTTGCTCCAAGATTACTGTGATGCCCGGGTAATTAAGCTACAGTAACCCCCTCGTAATGATGCCACGTCACCTCGGTTACTAATGATAAACTCGCGTTGATTAGAAATCGATTCAAATTCAAATTCAAAATCAAGGCAAACAACAAAAGTTTTCAAAAGTTGAAACAAAAATGTTCGGTGGATGCCGAATATTATAAGGGTAATTATAGTAAAGAAAACATATTTTTAAAAAGTGCCTGAATATTTTAAAATGAATTAAAACATAAATAAAAATAAATAAAAGTAAAAGTACAAAAACAATAAAAACAAAAAGAGGAACCCCTGCCCGCCCAAGAGTTATCACCCCATCACAACCCACCGGCCCACCGCCACTCCCCCACTCCCTTATCCACTCCCCGTAAACCCGAACCGCCATAGACACCCCACTTCAAAAAATATCTTCGCTTCTCTCCCGATTGATCGATCGAGAGGAGGAGGCCACGACGTCGCCGCCGCCGCCAGAGCACACGCCGCCGGACTTCCCCACCGGTCCGCCTCCCCTACGCATGTCGTCGCCGCCGCCCTCCCAAGCACCGCTGCCACGCCCCTACCTCGCAGTGAGCCCGACTCCCTCTTCGCCGCGCCGCCCCACGCTGCAACCGCTTGTCCTCGCACCGTCCGCACTCTCCCACGCCGCCACGCCGGCGGCGCTCACAAGACATTCACACGCTGCTCGAGCCCCGCCGCCCTTGTCCTTCCGTGCGGCCGCCGCCGCTTTGTCCTCGCTCACCAGCCGCGACCTATAGCGATCGCCTCGCCTCCGCCATCGCAGCCTCATCGACTAGCGCGCGCTTCGCCTCGCCGCCGTCGTGCCCGGCCGCCCTAGCCGCCCGGACGCTGCTGCAGTGTGCCGCCCGGCGCCCTCGAATGCGCCACGGTCGCGTGCCCCCGCTACTCAGTATCCCTATCTCATCCCAGACGCCGCGACTCGCCACGCCGCGATCCCGCTGCTGCTGCCTCCTCCTCACGCCGGCGCTCGCTGCTCCCGGCCGCCTGCCCCCTGCCAAGGCTCCTCAGAACGCCCGATGCGGCTATATCTCCCACATGTCGAGGCACGACTTAGAGGCATAACCGCATTGAAAGCAATGTCGCAAGTGAGGTAATCTTCACACAACCCATGTAATAAATAAGGAAAGAGATACATAGTTGGCTTACAATGCCACTTCACACAAGACATAAATAAACATCCATCATTCAGAGTACACTCAAGGTCCGACTACGGAACCAAAATAAAAGAAGATACCCCAAATGCTACACAGATCCCCGATCGTCCCAACTGGGCACCACTATCGATCATCGTGAAAGACACATAGTAACGACCCGTTCCTCGTCGAACTCCCACTCGAGCTCGATGCGCCACCTGACCGCATCGCCGGCACCTGCAACTGTTTTGGTAGAATTTGTGAGTCACGGGACTCAGCAATCTCACACCCGAGATCAAGACTATTTAAGCTCATAGGAAGGACAGGGTAGTAAAGTGGAGCTGCAGCAGTTTACTCAGCATATATGGTGGCTACATTCGCAAAAGAGAGCGAGAAGAGGAGCAAAGCACGGTCGTGAAACTAGTAGCGATCAAGAAGTGATCCCTGAACTACTTACGCCGACATAACTCCAACACGTCAGTTCACTTCCCGGACCGCCGAGAAGAGACCATCACGGTTACACACGCTGTTGATGTGTATTTTATACCAAGGTCAACTTCGGTTTTCTACAACCGACATTAACAAATTCCCATCTCGCCTCATAACCGCGGGCACGGCTTTCGAAAGATATTACCCCGCAGGGTGTCCTAACTTAGCCCATTATAAGCTCTCACGGTCAACGAAGGATATTCTTCTACCGAAGACCCGATCAATCTCGAATCCCGGACTACAAGACATTTCGACAAGAATAAAACAAGACCAGAAGCCGCCCGACAGCCGACAAATCCCGATAGGAGCTGCACATATCTCGTTCTCGTGGCACATCCGGATGAACACTACGACGGCAACCGAAGATGCCCCAAGTTGCCTCGTGGTGGCACCGCAAGTGGTTCTAGTTTGGACCAACACTCAGAGGAGCATTGGCCCGGGGTTAAATAAAGATGACCCTCGGCTCGCGAAACCCGGGAAAAGGCTTAGGTGGCAAATGGTAAAACCAATGTTGGGCCTTGCTGGACGAGTCTTATTCAAAGCGAACTATCAAGGGGTCCCATAAATCACCCAACCGTAAGGAACGCTAAATCAAGGAACATAACACCGTATGACGGAAACTAGGTGGCAAGAGGAACAAAACACTGCATAAGGCCGAGCCTTCCACCCTTTACCAAGTATATAGATGCATTTATTATAGCAGAAATATATTGTGATATCCCCAACAAGTAAACATGTTCCAAAAGGAACAACATCTCCATGTTCCAACAAGGAACAAACTTCATCTTCACCGCAACTAGCAACGCTATAAGAGGGCTGAGCAAAGCGGTAACATAGCCAATCAACGGTTTGCTAGGAAAGGATGGTTAGGGCTGACATGGCAATATGGGTGGCATGATATAGCAAGTGGTAGGCATCGCAGCATAGGCATAGCAAAAGAGCGAGCAACTAGCAAAGCAAAGATAGAAGTGATTTCGAGGGTATGGTCATCTTGCTCGCAATGTTCTCAGAGTTGTCGAAAGCTTGATCCTCGAAGCGTTCTCAACAGGTTCCTCGCTCACGCACTCGCCTCCCGACTCTACCCAAAGCAACAACACAAACAAAGGAACCACAATAAATCACGGTGCAATGCACAATCAACATGATGCAAAACATGGCATGATATGCTAGATGTGATATGCAATGTGTATGTGCGCCCGAAGGAAAATGATGAACCAGGCATCAACTTGGCAAACCAAGTATGCCACTGAAAGATGAGATGATTTCGTTGAAATCGATATAAAGATCACCGAATCGGATGCACGGTTTGCAAATGACAAGCAAAACAAGAATGGCACAAATCTGCCATTAACAGCATGATGCCACTTAGCAAGCAACAAATAATTGCTACTGCACCCAAACGTATCAACAAAGCACATGGCAGTGATCTACACAAGATGCTCGACAAAATATGAGCACTGAGCTACGGCTAGTTCACATCATAACAGGTTCAAACAAGCATGGCAAAAGTGCACAAAATATCAGGCTGGACATGGCAAAAACAGCATCAGGTTGCAATGTTCAGAGCAACAAAAATACATGCTACTGGAACTTATAATAGCAAAACAAGGCATGGCATGAATCTACTCAAAGCATAGAACAAAAGTCCCTTACTGACCATAAGCCAAAAAGGATCAGAAAATATAGTAACACCCATGTCAATATTGAAAGTTTCGTTAACAGATTCAACAACATGGCATGTCAAAAACTGATAACAAGTAGGCATGTTTACAAGCTCAATGCACTCACTACAGAGCCTTATATGAAAAACTAGGCATACATACATCAAGAAGACATTACATAGAAGACATACATGGCAAGAACAATAACATAGCATACATGGATCAACCACAACAACCTAGGCAAAATTGAATAACATGTAAACAATCTGCCAGGAAACATTTGGTAGCAAAAGTAGAGCTCGATTGACTCAAGCTATGGCACTCCATAATTGCAAACAAAGGCATGGATGGATAGAGCAAGACATGTTTAACAAAACATCCTTACTGAAGTATCCCAAAATATGCATAGATCTCTCGGTATCATCAAGTTAACATGGCATCAAAATATCAGCTAAACAGGGCTGAAAACAGCAACATCAGGACACCTACTTTGCATGCTTGTGCTAGTCACCACATAGATCACAAAAATACATGGCATACACCCCTGGAAAGATGGCATGGCATATTACAAAACACATGTAGGACTCAAATTCATAGGATGCACACATCAATCATGGCAAAAATGACAAAAGTGCAAGTTCTGTTAAGAAACAGAAACTAATCATCACATAGCACTCTTCCAACAGCATTTAGGGCATCAAGATGAGCTCAAATGAAAATGACGCAATGATATGAAATGATCTACTCTTCGAGACGAACATTTTGACATATTATACACGCAAAATGGAGCTACGATGACAGAGTTACACTCCGTTGAAAATGCAACAAAATATCACTGAGATGCAAAAACTTGGAAGAAAAAGGAGAGGGGAAGAAGTCAACGGGCGCGCGCGCGCGAACCGAGGTCGGATCGGGCTCCTCCCGATCCGATCGGGCGACGGCGGGCGGCGGGCGCCGAGAGCTCGCCGGAGCGCCGGAGGGGAGGAGGCGGAAGAGGCCGGGCGAGGCGGCGGAATGGCGGGGCCGGGGCGGAGGCGGGGCGGGCGGGCGGGCGAGCGCGGCGGCGAGGGCGGCGGCGCCGCCGGTGGCGGGCGAGGCGGCGGAGCGGGCGGCGGTTGCCGGGCGCTGGGCGGAGGCGCTGGTCGGCCCGGACGCCCGGGCGGGCTGGGCCAGGCTCGGGGCTCATGGCGGCGCAAGGGCGGCGGCGGGCCACGTGTCGCGCCCCGAGGGCGAGGGCGGCGGCTGGTGGGGCGGACGTGTCCGGCGGAGCGGACGCTTCGTCCCGGCGCGAGGTAGGGGAAGACTAGGTTAGACCTTAGATTTGGAGGGGTTTGCTTAAATAGGCATAGAGGGAGCTAGGAGAGTCCAAATGAAGTGTAGTTTTTACCACACGATCGTGATCGAACGACGGAGAGCATGGAAGTGACTTAGATGGGTTATTGGGCTGTTTTGAAGGGGTGTTGGGCTGCAACTTAAAAGAGGCCTTAGCGAGAGTGCGGTTAACTGCTGAGTACCAAACGAGCTCCAAATGACCCAAACTTGACCGGTGGTCTACGGTGGTATACCAAGGCCACTTGACAAACCTCGGTCCATTCTGAGAAGGTTTAGTACCGCATTACACGGAAAAACGTAAAAGGACCGCCGGGGAGATAGGAGTGCCGGATTGCAAAACGGACAACGGAAAAATGCTCGGAATCATGAGACTAACACGTATGCAAATGCGATGCACATGATGACATGATATAAAATGCATGACATGGACAAAATGCAAAAGAAGAAAACCCAACCACGGAGGGAATATCATATCACAATGCCGAAAATGGCAAGAGTTGGAGTTACAAATATGGAAAGTTACTCCGGGTGTTACACCTCGCGATCGACGCCCGCGCTGCTCGCCGCCGCCCAGCCTCCGACCTCCTCGTCAAGGCCCACTCCCCACGCCACCGCTTGTCGCTGCCAAGATCGCGGTTCCAGGCCGGGCCATGGCCGCTCTGCTCACTGGCGCGCCTGCTCGGGTGACACTGCGCCCATCGGGCGCCCACGCCCTCGCCCGCTAGTACGCCCGAACCGCTAGCCCCCGAGGGGCATATGACAAGGGGGCCCCGCCCCAGAACGGTTTATAAAAAAAGGAATTAATAATAATAATAATAATTATATTAATTAAAATATTATTTAAATAATTAAAGAATTAATTAACTTAATTAATTCTGTTAACTAACTATTAAACCAAATTAACCTACTAATTAATTTAACTAAACAGCTAGTTGGTTAGTTAGGGAATGACATGCGGGACCCACATGTCAGGTTGACCAGGTCAACTGCTGACGTCATGCTGTGTTGGGGAACGTTGCAGAAAATTAAAATTTTTTCTACGGTTTCACCAAGATCCATCTATGAGTTCATCTAAGCAACGAGTCAAGGAGTGAGTTTGCATCTACATACCACTTGTAGATCGCAGGCGGAAGCTTTCGAGAGGATGGTGATGATGGAGTCGCACTCGGATCACCGATGACCAAGCGCTGAACGGACATCACCTCGCGCTCAACACACGATGGGACGGGCAACGCCTCCTTCGCCTTGATCCAGCAAGGAGGAAGGAGAGGTTGAGGAAGATGGCTCCAACAGCAGCAGACGACGGGCGTGATGATGAAGGAGTGACAGCCCCACAGGCTTCGCCAAGCGCGCGGAGAAGGAGAGGTGTTGGGAGGGAGGGGCTGCGCCTCAATTGTGTGTTGCAGCCCTCCCTCACCCCTCTATTTATAGGGAAGGGAGGAGGGCGGCCCCTCTAGATGCATCTAGAGGGGGTGGCGGTTATGAGGGGGGGGCTTCTGCAAGCAAGGGGCGCCTTAGGGTTCCCTCAACCCTAGGCGATGGGCCCAAGGGAGGGGTGCGCCCAGCCCACTAGGGGCTGGCTGCCTCCCACGCAGCCCAAGTGGCCCCCGGGAGAGGTGGCCCTCTCGTGGTCCTCCGAACCTTTCCCTGGCCCTCCACAATACCGATATGACCCAAACTTTTCCAAGGTCCGCTTGACAACTTCCCATATATAAATCTTTACCTCCCGACCATTCCGAACTCCTCGTGACGTCCGGATCTCATCCGGACTCAACAACATTCAAAGAATCACATACAAGTCTTCCTAATAACCCTAGCATCACCGAACCTTATGTGTAGACCCTACGGTTCGGGAGACATGCGCATATGACCGAGACGCCTCAGTCAATAACCAACAGCGGATCTGGATACCCATGTTGGCTCCTACATGCTCCTCGATGATGTCATCGGATGAACCACGATGTCGAGGATTCAAGCAACCCCAGATACTATTCCCTTTGTCGACGGTGTGTTACTTGCCCGAGACTCGATCGTCGGTATCCCAATACCTCGCTCAATCTCGTTACCGCAAGTCACTTTACTGCATCAGAATGCATGATCCCGTGACCGCATACACTTGATCACTTTGAGCTCATTATGATGATGCACTACCGAAAGTGGGCCCAGTGATACCTCTCCGTAATACGGAGTGACAAATCCTCGCCTCGATCCGTGTCAACCCAATGACACTTTCGGAGATACCGTAATGCACCTTTATAGTCACCCAGCCACGCCAGACGCTTTGGTACACCCAAAGCACTCCTACGATATCCGGAGTTACACGATCTCATGGTCTAAGGAATAGATACTTGACATTGAGAAAGCTCTAGCAAAACGAATCGCACGATCTTGTGCTATGCTTAGGATTGGTCTTGTCCATCACGTCATTCTCCTAATGACGTGATCCCGCTGTCAATGACATCTAATGTCCATAGCCAGAAACCATGACTATCTATCGACCAACGAGCTAGTCAACTAGAGGCTTACTAGGGACGATTGAAGTCTATGTATTCACACGTATTACGATTTCCGGATAATACAGCTTATAGCATGAATAAAAGACAATTATCATGAACAAGGAAATATAATAATAATGCTTTTATTATTGCCTCTAGGGCATATTTCCAACAGTCTCCCACTTGCACTAGAGTCAATAATCTAGTTACATTGTGATGAATCGAACACCCATAGAGTTCGTGTTGATCATGTTTTGCCCGCGAAGAGAGAGTTTAGTCAACGGATCGCGACATTCAGATCCGTATGCACTTTTAAATTTCTATGTCTCCATCCTGAACATTTTCACGGATGGAGTTGAAGCGACGCTTGATGTGCTCGGTCTTCTTGTGAAACCTGGCTCCTTGGCAAGTGCAATAGCTCCAAAGTGTTGTCACAGAAGAGTTTGATCGGCCCCGACGCATTGGGTATGACTCTAGGTCGGTGATGAACTCCTTCACCCAAATTGCTTCATGCGCTGCCTCCGAGGCTGCCATGTACTCCGCTTCACATGTAGATGCCGCCACGACGCTTCGCTTGTAGCCGCACCACCATCGCTCCACCATTCAACATATACACGATCCGGTTTGTGACTTAGAGTCATCCAGATCTCGGTCAAAGCTTAGCGCCGACGTAACCCTTTACGGCGAGCTCTTCGTCACCTCCATAAACGAGAAACATGTCCTTTGTCCTTTTAGGTACTTCAGATATTCTTGACCGCTGTCCAAAGGTTCCTTGCCGGATTACTTTGGTATCTTCCTACCAAACTTATGGCAAGGTTTACATCAGGTCCTGTACACAAGATGGCATACATAATAGATCCTATGGCTGAAGCATAGGGATGACACTCATCTCTTCTTTATCTTTTGTCGTGGTCGGGCATTGAGCCGAGCTCAATCTCACACCTTGCAATACAGCAAGAACCCCTTCTTGACTGATCCATTTTGAACTTCTTCAAAATTTTATCAAGATATGTGCTTTGTGAAAGACCTATGAGGCGCCCTCGATCTATCTCTATAGATCTTGATGCCTAATATATAAGCAGCTTCTCCAAGGTCCTTCATTGAAAAACACTTATTCAAGTAGGCCTTAATGTTGTCCAAGAATTCTATATCATTTCCCATCAAAAGTATGTCATCTACATATAATATGAGAAATGCTACAGAGCTCCCACTCACTTTCTTGTAAACGCAGCTTCTCCATAAGTCTGATAAACCCAAACACTTTGATCATCTCATCAAAGCGTAATGTTCCAACTCCGAGATGCTTGCACCAGCCCATAAATGGATCGCTGGAGCTTGCATACTTTGTCAAGATTCTTAGGATCGACAAAACCCTCCGGCTGCATCATATACAGCTCTTCCTTAAGATATCCGCTAAGGAACGCTGTTTTGACGTCCATCCGCCATATCTCATAATCATAGTATGCGCAATTGCTAACATGATTCGGACGGACTTAAGCTTCGCCACGGAGAGAAAGTCTCATCGTAGTCAATCCCTTGAACTTGCCGATAACCCTTAGCGACAAGTCGAGCTTTATAGATGGTGACATTACCATCCGCCATCCGCCTTCTTCTTAAAGATCCATTTGTTTTCTATCGCCACGATCATCGGCAAGTCACCAAAGTCCATACTTTGTTTTCATACATGGATTCTATCTCGATTTCATGGCTTCTAGCCATTTGTTGGAATCTGGGCCCGCCATCGCTTCTTCATAGTTCAAGGTTCACCGTTGTTCAACAACATGATTTCCGGTGATGGGTTGCCGCATTCACTGGTGCGGAACGTGTCCTAGTGGACCCATGGGTTCAAGAGCAACTTGATCCAAGTACCTTGATCATCATCATTATTTTCCTCTTCGCTGGTGTAGGCATCACAGAGCATTTTCCGAGCTGCACTACTTTCCTGCTCAAGAGGTAGTACTTCATCGAAGTTCTACTTTCCTCCCACTTACTTCTTTCGAGAGAAACTTTTTCCGTAAAGGATCCGTTTGGCAACAAAGATCTTGCCTCGGATCTTAAGTAGAAGGTATACCCTATGGTTTCCTTTAGGGTATCCTATGAAGACGATTTTTCCGACTTGGGTTCGAGCTTTTCAGTTGAAGTTTCTTGACATAAGCATCGATCCCCAAACTTTTAGAAACGATGCTTAGGTTTCTTCCCAAACCATAATTCATACGGTGTCGCCTCAACGGATTTAGACGGTGCCCTATTTAAAGTGAATGTAGCTGTCTCTAGAGCGATCCCCAAAATGATAGCGGTAAATCGGTAAGAGACATCATAGATCGCACCATATCCAATAGAGTGCGACACGACGCTCGACACACCGTTACGTTGAGGTGTTCCAGCGGCGTGAGTTGTGAAACGATTCCACATTTTCTTAAGTGTGTACCAAATTCGTGACTTAAATATTCTCCTCCACGATCCGATCGAAGAATTTTATCTTCGTCACGTTGATTCTCTACTTCATTCTGAAATTCCTTGAACTTTTCAAAGGTCTCAAACTTGTGTTTCATCAAGTAGACATACCCATATCTACTCAAGTCATCCGTGAGAGTGAGAACATAACGATATCCTCCGCGAGACTCAACGCCATTGGACCGCACACATCGGTATGTATGATTTCCAACAAGTTGGTTGCTCGCCCATTGTTCCGAGAACGGAGTCTTGGTCATCTTACCCATGAGGCATGGTTCGCATGTGTCAAATGATTCATAATCTAGAGACTCCAAAAGTCCATCAGCATGGAGCTTCTTCATGCGCTTGACACCAATGTGACCAAGGCGGCAAGTACACAAGTATGTGAGACTATCGTTATCAACTTTACATCTTTTGGTATTCACGCTATGAATATGTGTAATACTACGCCGAGATTCATTAAGAATAAACCATTGACCATTGGAGCATGACCATAAAACATATCTCTCATATAAATAGAACAACCATTATTCTCGGATTTAAATGAGTAGCCATCTCGCATTAAACGAGATCCAGATACAATGTTCATGCTCAAACTTGGCACCAAATAACAATTATTAAGGTTCAAAACTAATCCCAGAGGTAAATGTAGAGGTAGCGTCGACGGCGCATCACATCGACTGAACCATTCCCGACGCCAAGATCGTCACCTAGTCCTTCGCCTCCGCTTATTCCGCAGCTCCCGCCGTGAGTTACAAATATGAGCAACGGCACCGATCAAATACCTGTGAGTTACTACGAGTATCGGTAAGGTACACATCAATTACATGTATATCAAATATACCTTTGGTGTTGCCGCCTTCTTATCCGCTAAGTATTTGGGGCAGTTCCGCCCAAAGGACCCTCCCTTGCAATAAAAGCACCCAGCCTCGGTTTGGGTCCATTCTTTGACTTCTTCCCGCAACTCGGCTTATCGGGCGCTGCAACCTCCTTGCCGCCCTTCTTGAAGTTCTTCTTACCCTTGCCCTTCTTAAACTTAGTGGTCTTATTGACCATCAACACTTGATGTTCTTTCTTGATTTCAACCTCTCACGACTTCAAAGATTGAAAATACTTCAGAATGGTCTTCACCATCCCCTGATATTGTAGTTCATCACAAAGCTTTTGTAGCTTGGTGGGAGCGATCAAGGATTTCGTCAATGACCGCCTCGTCTGGAGGTTAATCTCCACTGGGACAAAGGTCAGGCAACCTGCACATTTTGAGTATGTGCTCACCGATGTAACTATTTTCTCCATCTTACAACTATAGAACTTGTCGGAGACTTCATATCTCTCGACCCGGCATGAGCTTGGAAAACTAGTTTCAGCACTTCAACATCTCATATGCTCCGTGTTGCTCAAACGCTTTTGGAGCCCCGGTTCTAAGTAAAGCATGCCGCACCGAACGAGGGAGTAATCATCAAGACGCGCTCGCCAAACGCTCAAATCGCCTTTGCGGCCGGAGAGAGGTGGGTCACCTAACGGTGCTTCTAGGACATATGCCTTCTTGGCAGCTATGAGGATGATCTCGTGTTCCGGACCCAGTCCGATAGTTGCTGCCATCATCTTTCAGCTCGATTTTTCTAGGAACGCTGAAGTTCATGTTGACATGAGCGCTGGCCATTTGATCTACAAGACATATCATTCAAAAGTTTTAGACTAAGTTCATGATAATTAAGTTCATTTAATCAAATTATTTCAATGAACTCCCACCAGATTAGACATCCTCTAGTCATCTAAGTGTTACACGATCCGAGTCGACTAGGCCGTGTCCGATCATCACGTGAGACGGACTAGTCATCGCCGGTGAACATTCTCATGTTGATCGATCTTCTATACGACTCGTGTTCGACCTTTCGGTCTCCGTGTTCCGAGGCCATGTCCGTACATGCTAGGCTCGCAAGTTAACCCTAAGTGTTTTATGTGTAAATCTGTCTTACACCCGCTGTATGTGAACGTAAGAATCCATCACACCCGATCATCACGTGGTGCTTAGAAGTTTATTTAACTTTAGCAACGGTGCACGCTAGGGAGAACACTTTTGATATTTTGTAAGGGATCATCTTATTTACTACCGTCGCTCTAAGTAAACAAGATGCATAAACATAATAAACATCACATGCAATTATATAATAGTGACATGATATGGCCAATATCATAAAACTCCATTGATCTCCATCTTCGGGCTCCATGATCATCTTGTCACCGCATGACACCATGATCTCCATCATCATGATCTCCATCATCGTGTCTTCATGAAGTTGTCACGCCAATGACTACTTCTACTTCTATGGCTAACGCGCTTAGCAATAAAGTAAAGTAATTTACATGGCGCCCTTCAATGACACGCAGGTCATACAAAAATAAAGACAACTCCTATGGTTCTGCCGTTGTCATACTCATCGACATGCAAGTCGTGATTCCTATTACAAGAACATGATCTCATACATCACAATATGTCATTCATCATTCATCACAACTTGGCCATATCACATCACATGACAATTGCTGCAAAAACAAGTTAGACGCCCTCTAATTGTTGTTGCATCTTTACGTGGCTGCAATTGGGTTCTAGCAAGAACGCTTACCTATGAATAACCACAACGTGATTTTGTCAACTTCTATTTACCCTTCATAAGGACCCTTTTCATCGAATCCGCCCAACTAAAGTGGAGAGACAGACACCGCCAGCCACCTTATGCAACTAGTGCATGTTAGTCGGTGGAACCGGTCTCACGAAGCGCACGTAAGGTTGGTCCGGGCCGCTTCATCCCACAATACCGCTGGAAGCAAGATAAGACTAGTAGCGGCAAGCAAGTTGACAAGATCTACGCCCACAACCAAATTGTGTTCTACTCGTGCAATAGAGAACTACGATAGACCTAGCTCATGATGCCACTGTTAGAACGCTGCAGAAAATTAAAATTTTTCTACGGTTTCACCAAGATCCATCTATGAGTTCATCTAAGCAACGAGTTAAGGGAGTGAGTTTGCATCTACATACCACTTGTAGATCGCGTGGAAGCTTTCGAGAGGATGGTGATGATGGAGTCGCACTCGATCACCGATGACCAAGTGCTGAACGGACAGCACCTCCGCTGCTCAACACACGTGACGGTACGGGCAACGCCTCCTCCGCCTTGATACAGCAAGGAGGAAGGAGAGGTTGAGGAAGATGGCTCCACACAGCAGCACGACGGCGTGATGATGAAGGAGGACAGCTTCTCCCCCAGGGCTTCAGCCAAGCGCACGGAGAAGGAGAGGTGTTGGGAGGGAGGGCTGCGCCTCAATTGTGTGTTGCAGCCTCCCTCACCCCTCTATTTATAGGGAAGGGAGGAGGGGCTGCCCCTCTAGATGCATCTAGAGGGGGGGGGGCAAGGGAGGGGCTTGCCTCTGCAAGGGGGCGCCTTAGGGTTCCCTCAACCCCTAGGCGCATGGGCCCAAGGGGGGTGCGCCCAGCCCACTAGGGGCTGGCTGCCTCCCACGCAGCCCAGTGGCCCCGAGAGGTGGCCCTCCCGTGGTCCTCCCGAACCTTCCGTGGCCCTCCACAATACCGATATGACCAAACTTTCCGTGTCCGCTTGACAACTTCCCATATATAAATCTTTACCTCCGGCCATTTCGAACTCCTCGTGACGTCCCGGATCTCATCCGGACTCAACAACATTCGATAATCACATACAAGTCTTCCTAATAACCCTAGCGCCACCGAACCTTATGTGTAGACCCTACGGGTTCGGGAGACATGCAAACATGACCGAGACGCCTCAGTCAATAACCAACAGCGAGATCTGGATACCCATGTTGGCTCCCACATGCTCCTCGATGATGTCATCGGATGAACCACGATGTCGAGGATTCAAGCAACCCCAGATACTATTCCCTTTGTCGACGGTGTGTTACTTGCCCGAGACTCGATCGCCGGTATCCCAATACCTCGCTCAATCTCGTTATCGGCAAGTCACTTTACTGCATCAGAATGCATGATCCCGTGACTGCACACTTGATCACTTTGAGCTCATTATGATGATGCACTACCGAGTGGGCCCAAGGATACCTCTCCGTAATACGGAGTGACAAATCCTCGCCTCGATCCGTGTCAACCCAATGTACACTTTCGGAGATACCTGTAATGCACCTTTATAGTCACCCGCTTACGCCAGACGCTTGGTACACCCAAAGCACTCCTACGATATCCCGGAGTTACACGATCTCATGGTCTAAGGAATAGATACTTGACATTGAGAAAGCTCTAGCAAAACGAACTACACGATCTTGTGCTATGCTTAGGATTGGGTCTTGTCCATCACGTCATTCTCGTAATGACGTGATCCCGCTTGTCAATGACATCTAATGTCCATAGCCGTGAAACCATGACTATCTATTGACCAACGAGCCAGTCAACTAGAGGCTTACTAGGACGATTGAAGTCTATGTATTCACACGTATTACGATTTCGGATAATATGCTTATAGCATGAATAAAAGACAATTATCATGAACAAGGAAATATAATAATAATGCTTTTATTATTGCCTCTAGGGCATATTTCCAGCATGCTGACGTCAGCAAACACTATTCTGGATAATGTTGATTTAAATAATTAAATAACTCCTAAAAAGGTTTTAAATCTTTTAAAAATTAATATTAAAATAATCCGTAACTCGGATGAAAATACTTTATACATGAAAGTTGCTCAGAACGACGAGACGAATCCGGATACGTAGCTGTTCGTCCGCCACGCATCCCTAGCATAGCGAACACGCAACTTTCCCCCTCCGATTCATCTGTCCGAAATCGAGAAACACCGGGGATACTTTCCCGGATGTCCCCCCCTTCACTAGTACAACCTCCCACCGCGTTAGGGCACACTTAGCACCGCGCCTTGTCATGTCATGCATGTTGGAAATATGCCCTAGAGGCAATAATAAATTAGTTATTATTATATTTCCTTGTTCATGATAATCGTTTATTATCCATGCTATAATTGTATTGATAGGAAACTCAGATACATGTGTGGGTACATAGACAACACCATGTCCCTAGTAAGCCTCTAGTTGACTAGCTCGTTGATCAATAGATGGTTACAGCTTCCTAACCATGGACATTGGATGTCGTTGATAACGGATCACATCATTAGCGAATGATGTGATGGACAAGACCCAATCCTAAGCCTAGCACAAAGATCGTAGTTCAGATGCTAAAGCTTTTCTAATGTCAAGTATCTTTTCCTTAGACCATGAGATTGTGCAACTCCCGGATACCGTGAGGAATGCTTTGGGTGTACCAAACGTCACAACGAATCGGGTGGCTATAAAGGTGCACTACAGTATCTCCGAAAGTGTCTGCTGGGTTGGCACGAATCGAGATCGGATTTGTCACCCCGTGACGGAGAGGTATCTCTGGGCCCACTCGGTAGGACATCATCATAATGTGCACAATGTGACCAAGGGGTTGATCACGGGATGATGTGTTACGGAACGAGTAAAGAGACTTGCCGGTAACGAGATTGAACAAGGTATCGACATACCGACGATGGAATCTCGGGCAAGTACAATACCGCTAGACAAAGGGAATTGCATACGGGATCGATTGAGTCCTTGACATCGTGGTTCATCCGATGAGATCATCGTTGAACATGTGGAGCCAACATGGGTATCCAGATCCCGCTGTTGGTTATTGACCGAGAACGCCTCTTGGTCATGTTCCAGATGATTCCCGAACCCGTAGGGTCTACACACTTAAGGTTCGATGACGCTTAGGGTTACAAAGGAAGTTTGTATGTGGTTACTGAATGTTGTTCGAGTCCTGGATGAGATCCCTGACGTCACGAGGAGTTCCGGAATGGTCCGGAGGTAAAGATTTATATATGGGAAGTCCTGTTTTGGTCACCGAAAAGTTTCGGTTTTATCTAAGAACGATCGGGACCACCGGAGGGTCCGGGGTCCACTAAGTGGGGCCACCATCCTCAAGGGCTGCATGGGCCAAGTGTGGAGGGGACCAGCCCTGTGGCTGGTGCGCCCACGAGGGCCCAAGGCGCCTAGGGTTTGGGGGAGGGGCGACCCACCCAACTTGGGGGGCAAGTTTCTCTCCCTTGGCTGCACCCTAGATGGGTTTGGCTGGTCACGCCCCTAGGGGTGGAACCCCAGGTGGGGCGCAGCCTCCTCTCCCCTATATATACTTGAGGGTTTTGGGCTGCCAAGACATGAGTTTGACTCTCCCCGGCGCAGCCCTACCTCTCTCCCTTCTCTCTCTCTCATGGTGCTTGGCTTAAGGCTTGCAGGATTGCCACACTCCTCCATCACCACCACGCCGTTGTGCTGCTGCTGGACGGAGTCTTCCTCAACCTCTCCTCTCTCCTTGCTGGATCAAGGCATGGGAGACGCCACCGGCTGTACGGTGTTGAACGCGGAGGTGCCGTCTGCTCGGCACTAGGATCTCCGTGATTTGGATCACGACGAGTACGACTCCTTCAACCCCGCTCTCTTGAACGCTCGCTTAGCGATCTACAAGGTTATGTAGATGCACCTCCTTCCCTCGCTGCTGGTTTCTCCTTAGATAGATCTTGGTGACACGTAGGAAAATTTTGAATTTCTGCTACGTTCCCCAACAATGCATCGTCATGCATTTGTTTGCATTGTATTTATTGTCTCTTCCCCCTCTTCTCTCACTAGACACCGAGATCGACGCCACTGCTACCCAAGACGACTCACGGTGTTGACGACCCTCCTTCTCGGCCGAGCTTCTGTGCAAGCCCCCATTGATCACCGATATCGCCTTATTCTTCTCTATACCGCTTGCATTAGAGTAGTATAGCATGTTACCGCTTCCGCTTATTCTATCCTCGATGCATATCCTGTCCTTGCTACTATCAGTTGTTACCTTTACCTGCAATCCTACATGCTTAGTATAGGATGCTAGTTTTCCATCAGTGGCCCTACATTCTTGTCCGTCTGCTGTGCTATACTATCGGGCCGTGATCACGGGTATATACTATATACGTTATACATGATACATGTGGTGACTAAAGTCGGGTCGGCTTGAGGAGCACCCGCGAGTGATTCCCGGATTGGGGGCTGTAAGGACCTTTGTCCCAACGGCCCTCTGTGTGGATCTTTGTGGCGGAGCGACAGGCAGGTTGAGACCACCTAGGGAGAGGTGGGCCTGCTCGGTCGGCGTCATGGGTTACTTTGAAATAACACGCTTAACGAAGTTCTTGCTATTTGATCTCGAGTCCGCCATTTGGTCCATACGCACTAACCAACTACGTGGGAAAGTTATGGGCACTCGACGTCGTGGTATCACCAAGCCTTCGTGACGTCGCCGATCGAGCGGGCGCACCGGATTGGAACGTAAGCCTGCTTCTTGTATTAAGGGGCTAGTTCGCTTTTGCTGTCGCCTCACAACGCGTGGTGTGTGCTAAGGCGATGGGCCTGCACTCGCAGGCGCTTAGGTTTAGACCGGCGGTTGACCTCTCTGCTGGCCTAGGTGGGCTGCGACGTGTTGATCTTCCGAGGCCGGCATGACCCAGAAAGTGTGTCCGCCAAATGGGATCAAGCGTGTTGGGTTATGTGGTGCACCCGCAAGGAAGTTAATCTATTCAATAACCGTGATCTTCGGTAATGGTGACGACTTGGAGTTGTACCTTGACCTTATGACAACTAGAACTGGATACTTAATAATACACACCCTTCCAAGTGCCAGATACAACCCGGTGATCGGTCTCTAACAGGGCGACGAGGAGGGGATCGCCGGGTAGGATTATGCTATGCGATACTACTTGGAGGACTTCAATCTACTCTCTTCTATATGCTGCAAGATGGAGGTGGCCTGAAGCGTAGTCTTCGACAGGATTAGCTATCCCCCTCTTATTCTGGCATTCTGCAGTTCAGTCCACCGATATGTCCCTTTACACATATACCCATGCATATGTAGTGTAGCTCCTTGTTTTGTAGTACTATTGATGAGTACTCACGGTTGCTTTTCTCCCTCTTTCCCCTTTCCTTCTACCGGTTGTCGCAACCAGATGCCGAGAGTCCAGAGCAGACGCCACCGTCGATGACGACTTCTACTACACTAGAGGTGCCTACTACTACGCAAGCAGTGCCAACGATTTACTACTCAGGAGTAGTTTAGGAGGATCCCAGCTGGAGGCCCGCGCCTCTTCGATCAGATCCCGGTTTGTGCTAGCCATCTTATGACACCTTGTTTAACTTATGTCTGTTTTAGATATTGTTGCTTCACGACTGCCTATGATCGAGCTCTTGTATTCGAGCCCTCGAGGCCCATGGCTTGTATTATGATGCTTGTATGACTTATTTATGTTTTAGAGTTGTGTTGTGATATCTTCCCGTGAGTCCCTGATCTTGATCGTACATGCTTGCGTGTATGATTAGTTTACGATTGAATCGGGGGCGTCACAAGTTGGTATCAAAGCCGACTGCCTGTAGGAATCCCCCTTTCCAACTCCTTGGCCGAAGTCGAGTCTAGACATTGCAAAACTTTTACTAACATGGTTGTGTGTCTTACGGGCACACGTCGCCATTCGGTGGTAGTAGGATCTTTTATTCCTCGACCTTTACTCTGGGACTCTGAACTCTTTTCTACTCGGGTTAAACGAATTTTACTAAGTCTAACATTAGGATCTCGTGGTCACTTCCATCCGAGAGCCCTTATTATCGATGGTTTCTTTGCATCGTAAGATCCCGAAGATAACCTCCATGTTTTCTCGAGACTTGTCCCCGTTGCTTTTGCAATTCCCTACCACCGAAATATCCCTATGGATAGATACTTACACCTGTCGTTCTTACTTTTATTCACAATTGATCTTGTTATTACAAGATACCTCAAGAATACTTGTGCCTACTGCCTTGCATTTATTTGCCCCCTGAATACCCCTACAAATAGTTTCTCGCACTTATCGAGTATCTGCTCATCCCCAATTGATTCAAGTAATTCACAAAGGTCTTCAAAATACTACTCGATCTTCCGAAAATCCTCAACAGCTTATTGCTCTTGAAATTCTTGCTTGCTTGCATTTTGGTTAATCCCATAAGTAGTGTAATCTTATTGGCATCCTTTGCCTCTATCCTTTGAGTCCATTGATTCAATAAGATGCTAATGCTCGATCCTCAAATCGAATCCTAGAATTCATCCTTCCGACTCAAAGGTCAATTTGAACATGAGATGGTCCTCGACCAATCAAGTTGTCGTCTTAATATACCCCTAAGTCTATTCAGCTTGTCCATTCTTAATCAGAGCGTTTTCTTCTAATCCCTTGATTTGGCAATCATAATCATTTGCGTTTGAGCTTTGAATTAGTCAATGGTTTCTATAATCTGATACCTTGCATTCTTTTGCCTTCTGATTGAGTACCGATACTCACATCAGGTTCCTTGTGGTCCGCGAGACCATTTGCTTGGTTATTATCCGACCGTATCCTTCATTTCCAATAACCTTGAAAGTTTCTCCCCTGATACATAATGCCTTTGGTAAATTATGTCTTCTGCCTTTGGCAAGTTATATCCTATTCCTTGTCAACCATGCTCTGCTTCGAGCACATGTTAATTGACCCTAACGTTCATGGCATATGTTCTAAGATGCCCCGGTGGGTTGAACCTATGCTTTCCATAATTTGTGTGAACTCGAAAGTTTTCACGGGTCATACTCCTCTGGTAATTCACCAGGTAGGTTTTGACACCAAATCATTTTTATTTTGAGGAGTGGATGAAAGGTTATGCATTGGAGAAGTGGAGTCGAATTTGAACTTTATGCTCATGCCCATGGACACGATGTAGAACTTATCACGGAAGCTGCTCGTGAAAATAATTACCCCTTGTTATGAGTTCATCTTGTATCCGTGGTTTGATCATTTATGATTGTGGTTCCGACCATAATTTCTTCCTTTGATTCCATTTCTCAGGCAAGTTAAAGCGCTTGTCTTCTATAGATCAATACACCCCACTTCAACCTTTAATTTGATATGCCTTCGAGTATTATCCACCTGGTATCTCGAGGATATCATGCCATTGCACTACATCTTATGAATTTGTAATGGAGTAATACCTTTCCCTGTCATAGTCACTCCACGAGTTCTAGGTTGTCGTCAACCGAGAACACCGAATAGTGGACCGAGTCCGCACTGCGATTCGACAACTTTTAGTAATCTTCATTGCTTACGAGTTTGCACTTGATCATGTCATTCCCAACGGATTGACTACATCATCATCGTCAGGCTGACTGCTTGACCATTCTACCCATGTCCTTCATCCTCGGGACACAATCCCAACAGTGCTCTAAGCTTACATCAAACTTTCCGCATCATATTGTTTGTCTTGAGAGACAACTCCGAATTCTGAGATGGCATCTTATCTATGGTTATAGTAACCTTTACTTCACCATTCCCTTGATGTGATGTCTTTCACGATCGATTACATCTTCTTGAAACCTCTCGATAAATGTGTCATGATCATCGTCAACATTTTAACTTCTTCCGAGACGTACATTGAGTTCCTGATGAGAAATTCCATGCTTGCCCCCTCGATGATTTGGGTTAACATAGACAACATTATTGCATTCCCTCCAACACAAAACTTGTTCTTGTTTTGTGTTGTACCTTGAGTTCCGTGCTATCCAACAATTGTTCTTCTTTACCTTGGAGTATTACCATCTGTCTTGTCAACAATGTCATGAGACTTTCACCACCTCTTATGAATTATTGATGCAAGTAATACTTCTCACCATAACCTTCCCTTCTTGGTCCCCGTGTTGATTCTAACCGGGATTCCAACAAGTGAACGGTATTGCGTGGATTTTGTACTTCTAACAACCCTATTTTTTTGAAGTTGATGGTCGATAGTTCATTCTTAGACTATTGGTTGTTGAACCACCATTCTAACGTTGATCATGCTACCTAAGCCCACCTTTCGGGTGCACCTTTCAATCGATGTTCAATTGTGTATGCTTTCCTCGAGCATACATCATTATATCATTTGATCTGACAAATGTTATCTCCTTGTTCACATAATTCTGGAAACCCATCCTTTCGAAATCTCGATGAATTGTCACTGAGTTCATCAACTACCTCCTTATCCCTTCATTGGTTTAATGATGAGCTCTTGTTCTAGAATTCCCTTCCATAGTACATTTACCAGGAATCTTACAATGTCATCTCGTCAATTTGTTTTGCACCTTTTCTTTTCAGGCATCCTGAGTCTGAGGTATCCTGACACCAATCAGATCTGAATCTCGGTCAAATATGATGGTGGGAACATATTTCCAAGAGTTATAACATTGGTCTTTATATGACTCGTAAGGTGATGTCATGCCTAGCACACCTGACCGGAGGACCTATTGTTATAATTTCCTTTTTAGCAAGGAGAACCATTTTTCCATGAAGAATTTGAATGCCTTGTTTAATAAGTTATCCTGATGGATCCTTTGTGTTTCCAAGGTCTGAACTTTGCTTGAAGACCATGTCAGTGCTATCTCGAAGCATGTCTCTGGTACTTCGATTTTCAACAAAAACACTTGAAGCCCAAAGCTAAATGTTTCTTGCCTAGTTATCCAAACACCGTTGCTTGGGTAATGTCATGAACACCCTCCCCCCTTACCTAAATGGTTTTCTACGTTATATCCTGTCATGGATATCATGCTCTGCTTGTCCTTGGGAAGGATATAGCCCCGAAATATGTGTTTAAACACATTTTTCTTTCCATTGTTCTGATTAAATCTGATAGACACTTTTCCCTTTCCATTGGTTTGTTTAAACCCTTACTGTGATCTATATGATAAAAGCAGTAATAATTCCCTGCTTGTGCAAACACCTCGGTGTATAACTCTGTCAATAAGACCCTGTTACTATTGTTGATAGCATTCCGGTAACCACCAATGGACGAGAACTTTGCCTATTGGTCCGCCTCGTTCAACGAGAAGGAGAATGGTTCTCTTCGTCCCTCGCCCTTGGTATCGATGTTGTTGCCGACATAACCGACAGACTATCCTCTGACATGCCTTGCTCACATGATCGTGCAAGATGTCCTTGCCCTTCATACTTTTAACCCACATGGTGGGCCCATAACCCACAGTTCCACAGGATCGAAACCTGACTCTCCTATACAACATATTGTCAAAGTTATTCCTCGCGCTTGACTTCGTATGTAATTCACGGGCCACCTGCTTAGTGATCTATTATGGTATCAGACACAATACTTATTCCCATTGCTCCGAACCCCTGTCACCCTTCGTTTTAGGCAACGAACGAATGCCTATGCGCCTGAAACTACTATTTTGCGCCTTCTTACTTTGCTCTCGATATTTTCATAAGTTTCAATTCGAGAGTTACTATCCGGTATCCGCCACCTTCCCTGATGTTGTCGACTAGATAGTCGACCTTGCAGAGGTTTGTTCTCCCGGAATGCCCACCCTTTATTCTTTTGGAAGTACGATGGAGTTCCCGAAGAAAGGATGCCGACTTCATCATGATGACTTGAAGCAGAGAAATGAAGACATCAATGTATTGGACCGGCCTCTTCAAGAAGAGCAAGCCAGGATGAGAAGACCCGCTAGATTCATTACCAAACCTCCCCCCTTTCACTACCTCTTAAATCTCGGTACGAGATTTCTTGTAGTGGAGGAGATTTGTGACGCCTGGGTAATTAAGCTACAGTAACCCCCTCATAATGATGCCACGTCACCTCGGTTACTAATGATAAACTCGCATTGATTAGAAATCGATTCAAATTCAAATTCAAAATCAAGGCAAACAACAAAAGTTTTGAAAAGTTGAAACAAAAATGTTCGGTGGGTGCCGAATATTATAACGGTAATTATAGTAAAGAAAACATATTTTTAGGAAGTTCCTGAATATTTTAAAATGAATTAAAACAGAAAGAAAAATAAATAAAAGTAAAAGTACAAAAAGAGGACCCCTGCTCGCCCAAGAAATATCACCCCACTGGCCAACCCACCAGGCCCAGCCGGCCACTCCCCCCACTCCCTTTATCCACTCCGCCCAAGAAACCCGAACCGCCACCAACACCCCACTCCCCCATAAAATATCTCTCGCCTCTCTCCCGATTGATCAGATCGAGAGGAGGAGGCCACCGATGCCGCCCGCCGCCAGGAGCACACGCCGCCTCGCCGGACTTCCCCACCGGTCTGCCTCCCCCCTACGCACGTCGTTGCCGTCGTCCTCCCCAAGCACCGCTGCCACGTCCCTACTTCTCGCAGTGAGCCCGACTCCCCTCTCCTCGCCAAGGCCGTCTCCCGTCGGGCAATCAAGGCCGCCCTCGCGCCGTCCGCACCTCCCACGCTCGCCATTCTCGGTGCGTCTCGCGCGCACACGCACACGCGTGCTCGAGCCCCGCCTCGCTGCGCCTCGCCCTTGTCCCTTCCGTGCGCGGCCGCCGTCGCCTCGTCCCCTGCTCACCGGCCACGACCTATAGCGCGCTGCCCCCGCTCCGCTACTGCAGCCTCACCGGCTCGCGCGCTCCGCCCCTCGCTGTCATTGTTGAGGGAGTCCTGGATTAGGGGGTATCCGGACAGCCGGACTATGTACAACGTCCAGACTATTGAAGCGTGAAGATACAAGACTCAAGACTTCGGCCCGTGTCCGGATGGGACTTTCCTTGGCGTGGAAGGCAAGCTTGGCGATCCGGATATTATATTTCCTTCCTTGTAACTGACTCCATGTAAACCCTAGCCCTCTCCGGTGCCTATATAAATTGGAGAGGTTGGTCCTTAGAAGACCGATCACAATTACATTCATACCATCATAGGCTAGCTCTTAGGGTTTTGCCTCTACGATCTCGCAGTAGATCTACTCTTGTATTACCCATATCATCAATATTAATCAAGCAGGAAGTAGGGTTTTACCTCCATCGAGAGGGCCCGAACCTGGGTAAACACCTGTGTCCCTTACTTCTTGTTAGCATCAGCCTTGACGCACAGATCGGGACCCCCTACCCGAGATCCGCCGGTTTTGACACCGACATTGGTGCTTTCATTGAGAGTTCCTCTGTGTCGTCGCCATCAGGATCGATGGCTCGTCTTATTGTCAAGGACGACATTACTTCGGAGGGGGCTCTGGCTATAGGCCAGACGCTCCGACTCGGCGGCTTTATCATGGCCGCCCCATCGGCGGTGGTGCCGACGATGACTTCTCGGGTCATCAATCATAACCTTCGCATCAGTTCGGAACTTGCCGAACAGATGAATCCAACGGAGCTCTCCTCCCTTAACGAACTCTTGGATCGCATCGCCGCTCTGGGAGTCGCTACAGACTACGACCGGATTGGGCTTAAACCCGACCAAAGGGACATCAAGTCCCCGCCGGCCACCCACGAGATAGCGATAGTGGAGGAACCACACGCGGATTGCCCCTCATCTTTGAGGACAAGTTGTGTTCGGATCACCGAACTCCTTGAGCCAAAGACCTGCTCAAGGAAAACTCGACCTGTGTCCCGGACTTAGAGTCGGGCATCGGGTCAAGAAATTGGGCACCCCGGATCCTGAGCTGTTTAGCTCGGGACCGCACGCGCCCTTGGGCGATAGATCGGATCAAAATCCGGACCCTAAACTGAACCTAAACCGTCTCTCCCGGAACAGGCAAGAGCCCCAGGAAACTGTACATCACTACTGGGCCAGATTCCTCCTTGCGCTTAACAAGGTCAGGGACTGCCGCAAAGAGGAAATGGTCTCACTTTTACGCAAAAATTGCATGGACGAAGGACTCCTCAATGCTATAAGCCGCGCGACATAGTACGCCAGCGGACTTGGCAACCATAGTAATGGAAGTATCGTATGCGATGGAGAGCGCTTGGAAGACCCAAACAGAATTTTGGGATAGATCGCTCTCGCCAAAACCTTTGTCCGAACTAAACGGATTTAATCTCTCGTAAGTCGTCCGACCCAACCCCCAAGAAACCAAAACCCATGCTGTAAGGAGATCCAGATAGAAGAATGGCTCGACGGGCCATGCAAGCTCCATAGTACTCCGGATACAATACCTACTCATAGCCTTGAGGCATGTTGGATACTCCGGCAGGTGGCAAAAAGTGGCGAGGATCTTCTTGTGGGCCATAAAGAGGAACAACATCCCGCCAGCGTAACACAATACGGTACTATAAAGATTCGAGACTTTCGCCTCAAACAATAGAAGGCAAGCTTAGCTCACCAAGTTCGCTTGAAATTTACCGTGTGGCAAAAATAAACCCTTGAACGACATCGCTATAACTTTTAATGCCGTGATTTAACCTCGATCCCGGCTGTCCGGCACCACCGCTCTGGTCCTTAGTCCCATCGTGGATGGCTTTCGCTCACCAAAGTACTCATGGACGGCGGAAGTGGATTAAATCTGATTTATTTAGAAATGCTCAGAAGATGGAGATTGATAAAAGCCGATTGAACGAAGCGGCACGACCTTCAGCTAATTATCCCTACCGGGAAGCACGGTAAAAGGGAAAATCACACTCGATGTGGTATTCGGTACCCCGGAGAATTATAGGTCTGAGGAAATCACATTCCAGGTGGCTCCTTTTAACAGCGGATACCACTCCCTTCTAGGGCGGGATGCGTTCAGAAGCTTTCAAGCTGTACCCCATTATGGGTACATGAAGCTTAAAATGCCCGGACCCAATGGAATAATCACTCTAGCCACCTGTCAGGACCCCGATTCTAAATCACACCGATCTAGCATGTAACACCTCATATGACTTTGCGGCCTCACACACGGTATTCCCACGGGTGTCGCCTTACCATGGCCCGGGACCGTTTGCGCCTTTTGGCTCACGTATATGATAGTGCCGCTAGCATCCATATGACAGAGAACCCGGGCCGACATGACTAGTCGTGAACCCAAAGTGGCACTAACTTACGGGGACATGCATACATGAATCAATATCGAGCATGTCGGTCAGCAGCGTGCGAATCCGGGCTGTAGCACTGGGCTAACAGGACTCCGGTGAACCGGGCTGTAGTAGGCTAGGCAGGACTCCGGATTTCACCGCGTGACATTTCGAAGGACAGACATAAGGAAGTGAATCACATGCCGCCTGTCAAGTGTTCCGGAGCAGTAGTGCTGGGCTAGCAGGACTCCGGTGAACCGGGCTGTAGCGGACTACTATGGCATGGAAGCACAAGAATACATTTCCCCATAAGAGAGGCTACCAAGGATAAACAACTAGGTTGTCGGATCCCACACATACCAAGCATTTCAATCATGCACACAATATGCTCAATATGTGCAAATACAACATGGCATCACAACAAAACTCTACGACTCAAAGTATTTATTCAATAGGCTCCGAGGAGCGAGATATTACAAACATGGGTCTCCTGACCCAACATTCAGAGCATACAAGTCAAAACACATGCGGAAGCTTAACATGTCTGAGCACAGACATCTACAAATGAAAAAGGCTGAGAAGCCTGACTATCTACCAGATCCTGCCGAGGGCACAAGATCGTAGCTGAGGTATCAAGCTAAACGTCGAAGTCCAAACGGAAATACTAGCGAGACTGAAGTCTCTCTGCAAAAACATAAATTAAGAAAACGTGAGTAAAAATGTACCCAGCAAGACTTACATCAGAACTATCTACACATATGCATCGGTATCAACAAAGGGGGGATGGAGTTTGACCGCAAAGCAAGCCAGCTTTGACTCGGTGGCTATCTTGAACTACAACGCAAGTAACTCTTTTCGTGTATGCACACGAGTCCACATATTCACCATATCAATACACCACTATGGATCCGCTCCCGCCTCCCTACGAGAACTCCATCCATAGCACTCACGCTTATCTTGCGTATTTTAGAGTATCCACTTTCACTTGTCTATGAACCATACAGCAACCTAGAAGTCCTTTACGCGGACACGGCTATTCAATAGATGATGTTAACCCTGCAGGGTGTACTTCTTCACACGCGCTCGCCACTTACCACCATGTACACATCGTATCTCGGCAACCTTCAAGCGGAAGCTTTGGTGAGGAGTCGGCCACGACCGACTAACCACACAAGTCTCTCGTCCAGGTTTATCGCCTATTCGGTTCCATCCGCAAGGAGATCTGGCCGGGTGTCGCCACGGCCCCAAACGATGTGAGCAGGTTCCCAAGCCCACCATCCGGTGCCACTTGGTACACCGTGCCATGTGCTCTAGTCTGTCCCAAGCCCACATTGCAGGTGCCACTTGGTAGTCTACTAACACTACCTACAAACACCGTAAACTAGTTGCAACTCCTCGGACAGAGGTCAGGTTGGTTAATAAGTCGAGAGAGCTTGGGCCTTGGGAGCCCAATGTGTGGTAGTAACTGTTTCATGGATCACAAACATAGAACTTAGTTCACGAGGACGGCTGCAATGAGACAACCCACCATGTACTCCTACATGGCCTCTCACCACTACCTTTACCAAATCGTGTTCACACAGTTAGCTCACACACAGTGGGACATGTTCACACACCTCCGATTCATCCCGATGAATCGGACTGACTCAACTCTAAGCGAGTAGCAGGCATGACAAACAAGCATGAATGAGTAGGCACATCAGGGCTCAAACAACTCCTACTCATGCTAGTGGGTTTCATCTATTTCTTGTGGCAATGACAGGTCATGCGAGAGGAAAGGGGTTCAACTACGCAGCAAATAACAGATGAATCGTTGTTGTCCTAATGCAGAAAGGAGAGCAGGAGCGAGAGTGGGATTGTATCGGAATGAACAAGGGGTTTTGCTTGCAGACACTTACGAAGATAGTATAGTTCTTCATCGGTGTCATCGAACTCATCGTCGGTATGTCGTCTACTGAGAGGGGACAAACACCGGCAACAGAGACAATCAATGCAATGCAACAATATGATGCATGGTCATGACATGGCAATATGCTATGAGTTGAGCTAATTTGGCTAGGAACGATTTAAATGGAGTTGGTTTGAACACTAGATTCAAATTCAAACTCCACATAAGGCATTTCAAATGCCATTAATTCAAATTGTCATATATAGTAGCTTTAGGTTGCTCAAACATGCATGAAAATGCCATAGTCAGATTCTTTGGATTTTTCAGATAATTTTTCATATATAATTTGTTTGATTTGGAGTTACGGTTGAATTACTATGAATTTTTGAAGTTTGCAACATTTTCTGGAATTTCCTATATAAGAATAAATCCAGAAAAGGATTTACTGCATCAGCGTGGCGTCAATGTGACGTCAGCGGTCAACTGAGACGGTCCAGGTCAACCCTGACCTGTGGGTCCTGTCTGTCAGTGTCAATTAAACTAACTAAGTTTAGTTAGCGTTAAACTAATACTAACCTAGTTTAGTTAGTGGCAGGGCCCACACGTCGATGACCCGGAGGGTCAATTGGCCCAGGTCCACCCGGGTCAACGGTCGTGGGGTCAAACTTCCGGTGGCTCGACGCCGGCAACGATAGGCGTGGCGGAGGGGCTAGGAAATGAGCCACATGGCATCATTTTGGCCGCGGTTTGTTGCGTTCGAACGCACGCAGCGGCGCGCATCAAGTGGTGGCAGCGGTAGGTGCTGGGGTGGCGTGTAGCAGCGGTGGCGGCGAGCCGGGCGGCGGCCGGAGTATGGGCGCATGCGGGCATGGGGCTACGAGGCGCTAGGGGGCCATCTGGTGGCTGCTTTGGCCTCCTGGAGGCACCAGGAGCATGTTTAGGTGCACGGCCATGAGTGGTTCGAGCTCAGCCCACGGCGGCGATGAGGTATGGCGACGGCGAGCTTCGAAGCTCATGGATACGGCGGCTACCGCACGGTCGTGAGCAGGGGAGGAGGGGGAAAAGATGCGGGGGCTCACAGAGAACACGCAAAGACGGTAAGTGGGCTCGAGGGCGGTCCGGTGCGGGTAAAATGGTGAAGCCGATCTCCGGCGTCTGGAGGAAGAAGACGACGGCGAGGGCGTCACTGCAGGGCTCCCGGCATCGCTTGGCACGGTGAGGGGGAGGAGTGGGTCGAGGCGGAGCTTTGGGATGCGTCGGGGAGGTGAGGCGGTGGTGTCTGTGGCGCGGCGAACGGCGTCGGTGGCGACAGCTGCAAGCTCGGGCATGAGAGGGAGAGAGAGCAGAGGAGGGAAAGAGCTCGAGAGAGAGTGAGGGGCGGTCGGGGAGGCTGCGTGGCATGCATGGAGGCATCCAGGGCGGCGGGGACGCAGGAAGGCAGGGAGCTCGCGTGGCGCGCGGAGCGCACACACGCGTCGGGCACGCTACTCGTCCGATCAAGGGAGGACAACGACGACTGGCACAGGCCAGTGGGCTGGGCCGTGCTGGGCCAGGCCAGGTGAGCGCCAGGTAAAACCCTCTCTCTGCTTTCTGTTTTTCTTTTTATTTTCTTTGTATGTTTTGATTTAGTAAAAATACTAAACCATTTGATAAAATGCTGAAAATAATTGTGGGCACTTGTGAAATTATTTCCAACAGCCCAAAGTACTTTCAGAATTATTTGGACATGTAAAAATATTTATAGTATCTTAATGTCCAAATGCAAATATTTATGGATTAATTCAATAATCCAGGAATGACCTAGAAATATGTTCATCACTTTCGGCAGAGGTTCTAGACCAATTCAAAATGATGAACTTTTCCAAAGGCATTTTGGGTTCATTGAAAATGATTTTTATTTGAACCTAGTTGGATTCATTTGTGCTAGGGTTTGGATCAATCCCCATTTCAAGTTTAAAAGCAATTTAAACATGATGCAACACATGACTAGCTAGCCCAGAGCATACCAGAACTAGGGATGTGACACCAGTGATCCGGACGTTGCGCTTCGCGCTGAAAATAAAACCACAGCTCTAGCCTTGGAGGCATTATCCGAAGCCCTAGCAGCCGAAGAATTAACAGCACTACGGGCCACCGTGGATGTGGGACGACGTAATACTCGACAAACGACCCAAGTCCACCTCATTCAAACCTGCAGACGAGATAGTCAAATTCCAGGTCCACCCAACGGACCCCACAAAGACAGCTTCCATCGGGACACAGCTGAGCCCCGCGATTGACGACGCACTTTGAGATTTCCTACGCGAGAATTGGGACATTTTCGCCTGGCACCCATCGGACATGCCAGGCATCCCATGCAGACTGGCCGAACACAGCCTTAATATCCTAAAAGGATATAAACCAGTCAAGCAGACCCTAAGGTGGTTCTCAGAGCCCAAACGACTGGCAATGGGGGAAGAGTTAGCCAAGCTACTCGAGGCCGGATTTATCAGAGATATTAAACATCCGGATTGGCTGGCAAATTTGGTGATGGTGCCAAAGAAGGATAAATCCTGGCGACTATGCGTCGATTTCAAAGACCTCAACAAGGCTTGCGCCAAGGATCCCTTTCCCCTCCCTCGCATCGATCAAATCATCGATGCCACAGCTGGACACGACTCACTGTGTTTCCTCGACGCATACTCTGGATACCATCAAATAAAGATGGCAGGATCTGACCAAGCTGCAACAACTTTCATAACGCCATATGGCCCTTTCTGCTTCAACACTATGCCTTTCGGGATCAAGAATGCCGGTGCAACCTACCAACGCATGATTCAAACATGCCTGGAAAAGCAAATTGGCAAAACAGTGGAGGCATACGTGGACGACGTGGTCATAAAAACAAGATGCGTCGAAACCCTGATAGACGACTTGAGGCTTACATTTGACAATCTCCGGACATACGACATCAAGCTGAATCCGGAAAAATGCGTTTTTGGTGTCCCCTCGGGGAAGCTTCTCGGCTTCATCGTTTCCAACAGAGGAATTGAAGTGAATCCAGCAAAGATGCGAGCTCTGTCATAGTTGGCTATACCAACAGACCTCAAGCGCATCCAAAAACTAGCGGGATGCGTCGCTGCTCTCAGCCGCTTTATCTCCAGGTTAGGAGTAAAGGCACTACCGCTTTATCGCCTTCTTAGGCGCACCGAACACTTCGTATGGACGGATGCAGCCGTGGCCGGACTGGATGAAATAAAGACCCTATTGGCCAGTAATCCAAGATATTAACGAATATCGAATATCGACGAACCTATGCTATTGTACATAGCTGCAACGCATCAAGTCGTAAGCGCAGTGCTCGTCGTCGAACGAGAGGCCGACGGATACAAATACCTGCTCCAGAGGCCAGTCTACTACGTGTCCACGGTCCTAACCCCATGCAAATCCCGATACCCACACTATCAAAAAATAGCATACGCGGTGTTCATGGCATCCCGGAAGCTACGACACTACTTTCAAGAGTGTTCGATTACGGTGGCCTCCGAAGTACCACTCAATGACATAATAAATAACCGCGATGCTACGGGCCGGATTGCCAAGTGGGCTATCGAGCTCCTGCCGTTCGACATAACATACAAACCACGGCGGGCCATCAAGTCGCAAGTGTTGGCTGACTTCGTCGCCGAATGGACAAAAGCCGAACTCCCTAAAGAGTACGGTGCATACTCAAACTGGATCATGCACTTCGACGGCTCTAAAATGCTGGCCGGATTGGGAGCAGGCGTAGTCGACATCTCCCACGGTGACACGATCAATCGTCCTCCAAATATTATACACAGACTCCAACAATAAAGCCGAATACGAGGCTTTGTTGCACGGTCTTCGGATGGCAGTCTCTATGGGCATTCAACGCCTAGAGGTGCGCGGGGACTCAAACCTCGCAATATCACAGATAAACGGAGATTTTGATGCCAAGGACCCGAAAATGGCGGCTTACCGTAATGCCGTCCTCAAAATGTCAGCTTGGTTCGAGGGGCTCGAATTCCACCATGTGGCTCGAGAAAACAATCAAGCGGCGGATGTCCTCGCTCGCGTCGGCGCCAAACGCGACCCTGTCCCACCTAATATATTCTTGGAACGGCTGTTCAAGCCATCCGTAGTATGGGAAGGGGAATCCGGCAATACTAGCACGGATCCGAATACATCCCCAGATTCCGAACCATCAGACATAGTCGGAGGTTCTACCCCGGAAATAACGTCCTCGACCCACGAAGTCATGGCTGTAATCGCCCCGTGGACCGAGCCCTTCTTGGCCTACCTAAATAGGCAGGAGCTCCCCGAAGACCAAAATGAAGCACGCTGCATCGTTCGGCGTTCTAAAGCTTACAAGGTCTACGAAGGGGAACTCTACAAGAAAAGCGCTATCGGAGTACTACAAAGATGCATCTCTGAATAGGAAGGGCGGCAGCTCTTGGCTGAAATCCACGCCGGCCTGGGCGGGCACCACGCCGCGGCTCGGGCATTAGTCAGCAAGGCCTTCCGTACAGGCTTCTATTGGCCGACGGCCCGAGCGGATGCACAAGATCTTGTCCAACATTGCGTCGGTTGCCAGCTCTTTGCCAATCAGAGTCACATGCCCCCTACCGCACTCCAAACAATCCCCATAACTTGGCCCTTTGCGGTCTGGGGGCTGGATATGGTCGGACCTCTTAAAGGGGAAGCCATAAGAAGAAATACTTATTGGTCATGGTGGACAAATTCACCAAATGGATAGAAGCTAAACCAGTCAAAACGGCTGAATACAGACCAGTAATAGACTTCATATCCGGGGTCGTACACCGATACGGTGTCCCCCACAGCATCATCACTTATAATGGCTCAAATTTTACAGCTGACGAAGTGAAAACTTGGTGCGCAAAAATGGGCATCAAGCTCGATTACGCTTCCGTCTACCATCCACAAACTAATGGCCAGGTAGAGCGGGCAAATGGTCTCATTATGAGCAGCATCAAACTCAGGCTAGTGCAATCCCTAACAGAGTCGGATACGCACTAGGTGGAGGAGCTCGACTCCGTACTCTGGGGGCTGCGGACCACGCCAACTCGCACCACCGGATACACACCATTTTTTATGGTGTACGGCGCGGAAGCAGTATTACCTTGCGACATAATACATGATTCGCCACGCGTACGCATGTACGAAGAGAAGGAAGCTGAGTTAGATCGGCAAGATAAATTGGATGCCTTGGAGGAGGAGCGCGATGTCGCAAAAGCCCATTCCGGATTCTATCGCAAAGAGGCTCGGCGATACCAAAGGTAGAAGTGCGGGCCAAAACTTACAATATTGGCGAGCTCGTTCTCGACTACGGAGAAGAAGAAGGACAAACTCAAACCCAAGTGGGAGTGTCCGCCGTCATTGACAAAGTTCTCACCAGAGGAGCATACCGCTTCGTAATGCATCCGATAATGACTCGAGCGAACACATGGAGCGCGGCAAGACTACGGAGATTCTCGCCTAGCGCCGAACACAGTGCTCGTCTCCTAACCCCTCTTTTAATTATGCCCCATCCCTTTTCCTTTCTCGACCTTTTCTCTCTTCACACAAAGTATTCAATACAAAGTGCGATTTCGGATCACTCCGGCATCACTAAGTGTGTAAGAAATACTGGGGCTTCCTATACGGAAGCTAAAATGATTACTCACATGGCTTTACGCCCGTCACGATATGCATTCTTTTTCCATATGTGCCTTTTCTTCACCATTATATGCACCGATATGACTTAAGATGTTGCCAAGCTGGGTTGCCCGGCTCTTGTGTTTATGCCCCACGTTCCGTTAATTGGCTAGGGCATAAGGGGCACCTCTGCGATTATTCTTGCGGTTCAGCGGATGTGTACCTCGGTGGGTGAAGCCGAAAGCTAGCTTCCTTAGGAGAATATTCGATCGGTGAACAAAAGATGTATTAGTTTATCATAACATAAATCCCGAGAAGTCTTGTATCCTGCGCCATCGTTCGCAGTCCGGACATGTGCATCGTCGCATGCGTACCCCGGGAAAGGAACCCCTAACGGAACTATTCTCTCTAGAAGATGTTTCTTACTATCCATGTAATATAACATAACTAGTTGGGTACTTGTATGTTCAAGCACTTATGACCCCTCGCCTTGTTTCCTCGCATACCCGGTTTTGTATAGCTGGCGGGTATTCGAACACACCCGGACTATAGGATCCGGGGCCGGGCTTAAAAGGTCCGCCATGACAAATGATTTTAATCCGGCTAGGGGCTAATCATGCCCATTAAATTACACAGTTATTTGAACTGATTACATTCCTCTTCTATACCGTCCAACAGGCTATCTAGCTTACAATCCTATTGAGAATACTTAGTGGCTAACGCTACTTGGTCATACACCAGAGTAACAGGAATTTCTTGCCCATCGGGCCCCTTGATCCGCCGTCCATATGGTTCGGGTCCAGCTTGGTGTAGCGTGTCTTCACCATTGCCCAGGCTTCTCTTGCTCCTTGCCGGCATGCCGATATCTTCCATAGACGGAAGCGCCGCTGGACTTTGGCATCTTGAAGATCGTTCTTCTCCCTCCTAACTTGCGTAAGAATGCGCTCGCCAGCCTCTAGCTGCTTTTTGAGATCCGATGCGTCCTCTCCTACGCCCTCCGGATTCACCCCGGGATTGTGTGCAGAATTTTCTATTAGACTTGAAATATTTACTCTTTGGTGCATCTTCGCACAATTGTGATAATTACGAGATGAGGGCCTTTGGGGTTCCTCTAACTTGGCAATCGGCCCTCGGTTCGCCTTGCAGTCCTCCAGCCCCGAAACAATTGCTCGTTCTTCTCTACAAGGACATGTACATAAATTGATCCTTAAAACTGTTGTTTTAACGTTTCAAGTCTCGAGGGTACTGCTATACATACTTATCAAAATTCCTCACCCGTATGTCTTTGGTATCTTGGTTTGTCACTTGGGCAAGCCCTCCCGAGCAGCTTGGGCGACGTGTCCGCGAATTGAAGGCATTAAGCGCCTCTTTGGAAAGATGTTGTTCGGCACGGCCCGTCGGCGCTTTGTGATTCATGGCGCTCTCTACTTCAGAATTCGTGGTGAGAGCAGGTCCGCACTCTCAGCCGGAGAGCAATGCGGCGCTGGCCCCATGTCCGCCTCCGCCCAAGAAGCGGTTACGCAATCCGGTGGTGGAGGCGTGATTGGTAGGGTCTCGGATATAGTTCGGTTATTCTTCTTCTGCCTGAACACGAAGGGCGCTGTCATATTTTAAATTCTATAATCATCTGACAAAGTTATTGTTTTACCTATGTAGCGGTGTGTCAACCCGCACCGCCTTCCTCTTGAGCTCGCCCGATCTGGGCGCCCGTGGTTGGCGAGTCCCTAGGGGCTCGGCCCCTCGCTCGACCGTCGTTTACGCAAATAGAACGGCGCCTCAAGGGTAAATTATAACACTGGGGAGTCCTCTTTGAAGGACAAGGCTTTCTAGTTAAAGCTTACACATGAAGAGGGAGCAGTCCGGGGTAGTCGGCCGTAATGGCCACTAGGGCGCCATCCTACCGCCGATAAAATACCCGTTGACAAGCTCCACGGTGATATCTGGATCCACTTTAAGTCCGGATCTAGGGCCCTTCCGAGGTCCTCGGTTATGGGAGGGCTGAAGATTCCTTCTACGGCCCTCCTTAATTCCTACTCAGAAGCATTGATGCAAGTAATCTTAGCAGAAGAACGCTAGAGCAAAGCAGGGAAAAGGAATGGCAACTTGCCCATGCTGGGGGGTTGTACATGGAGAATCCTTCCCGCGTCTTCATACGAAGGAATTCCTCCTCTTCCCCTTTGTACAGGTCGGACAATATCCTTGCCAAAGCGGCAGCGGAGTCCGGACCTTTACGGCCGCAGCGGGAGGCGTCATCTTCCCCGTTGAAATGCCACATGGTCTTCCCCCGATATTGGAGCGGTTGCACTCCCCGTCTTATGCATATCGCCATAACCTCAACTATCGTCAGTATGGATTTGGCCAGTAACTTTATCCTGTCCATCAGGAGGAATATTTCCCTCGTGTCCTCTTCTTGAGGACCCCGGGGGCGCCAACTTAGGCGTGCCCTCGGCGGGGCGTTGCTGAACTCGCGGAGACCTGTCGGACTGGATCCGGAAGGGGGCGTCGTTTATATAAAACCACTCAAGGCGGTTTTCGGTGCCTTCTTAGGAGTGCCGGATAGGTATCCGGTCTCGCAATACGCCATACTTGCCCCGCCCACTTGACATAGGGACTCTTCAGGTGCGGGGGACGAGGCGTAACACTTACGCCATAATCCAAAGTGTGGTTCGCAGCCTAGAAACAGCTTCGACAGGCAACATACCCGCTATGTGCATATAGAGCCAGGGTAAGATCGTAAGCGAGGCCGAGAACTCCAGGAGCCCTTGAAGAAACGGGTGGATAGGGAACCCAACCCCTCGGCAGATGAGGGATCGGACATATCGCTCCTCCGGAGATGGGTTAGGAGATCCTCGGCTTGGTCTCCTCCGTCATAAGTGGCTATTCCAGCTCGGACGGAGACCATGAATGCCGGTGGGAGAAACCCTTGGGTTTGTAACTTTGTCAAACGGCTATGAGGCTGAACACTCTCCCCAATCCCCGACTTGGAATGAGAAGGGCAAGCGGAAGAGTTGCGACGGCCGCCATGTTGGAATGGCTTTTCATGAGCACTCTGCTGGATCTTGGCTCGGGAGGAGAGTGAGTTTTGGATCTGAGAATCCCCGTTCCTTCATATAGGCGGTTCACCCGGAGGATCGAGGGTGGCAAATGCAAAAATGCCTCGACTCCTCGCATTCGCTCGACACGTGGAGATGCTCATTACTGAGGCACCGAAGCCGAGGAGCACAACATTGATGGGAGGCCGGACACTATTCGCTGTAACAAGCACTTTGGAGTATTCGGAGAAGGAACCCGCCCTGCAATGCCGAAGACAAGACTGCGCGCCGGACTCATCGTCATTGAAGCCTGGTTCAGGGGCTACTGAGGGAGTCCTGGATTAGGGGGTATCCGGACAGCCGGACTGTGTACAACGTTCGGACTATTGAAGCGTGAAGATACAAGACTCAAGACTTCGGCCCGTGTCCGGATGGAACTTTCCTTGGCGTGGAAGGCAAGCTTGGCGATCCGGATATTATATTTCCTTCCTTGTAACCGACTCCATGTAAACCCTAGCCCTCTCCGGTGCCTATATAAACCGGAGAGGTTGGTCCTTAGAAGACCGATCACAATTACATTCATACCATCATACGCTGGCTCTTAGGGTTTAGCCTCTACGATCTCGCGGTAGATCTACTCTTGTACTACCCATATCATCAATATTAATCTAGCAGGAAGTAGGGTTTTACCTTCATCGAGAGGGCCCGAACCTGGGTAAACACCTGTGTCCCTTACTTCTTGTTACCATCAGCCTTGACGCACAGATCGGGACCCCCTACCCGAGATCCGCCGGTTTAGACACCGACAGTCGTGCCCCGATCGCTCCTAGCCGCTCCGAGCGCGTCACATGTGCCCGCCCCGGCGCCCCTGAACGCGCCCACGGTCGTGCCCCGCCGCTACCCGTATCCCTTTCTCATCCCGCACGCTTGTCCCGCCCGCGATCCCGCTGCTGCTGCCTCCCTCCTGCGCCGGCGCTCTGCTCCTGCGCCGCTCCGGCTCCGTCCCGCGTGCTCCCCCCCTCCCCGCGATCGGCGCCTGCCGCTGCTCGCCGCCGCCCGCTCCGGCCTCTCGCCGCTCCGCTCCCCCGATCGCCCGCTTGCCACGGCCAAGATCGCGGTGCCGCGCCCGGCATGGCCGCTTCTGCCGGCGCGCTGTTCGGGTGACGCCCGCTAATGCGCCTTGAACCGCTAGCCCCCGAGGGGCCTATGACAAGGGGCCCAAGCCCCAGAACGGTTTATAAAAAGGAATTAAAATAATAATAATAATAATAATTAAATTAATTAAAATATTAATTAATTAATTAAAGAATTAATTAACTTAATTAATTCTGTTAACTAACTATTAAACCAAATTAACCTACTAATTAATCTAACTAAACAGTTAGTTGGTTAGTTAGGCAATGACATGCGGGACCCACATGTCAGGTTGACCAGGTCAACTGCTGACGTCATGATGACGTCAGCAAACACAATTCTGGATAATGTTGATTTAAATAATTAAATAAATCCTAAAAATATTTTAAATATTTTAAAAATTAATATAAAATAACCCGTAACTCGGATGAAAATACTTTATACATGAAAGTTGCTCAGAACGACGAGACGAATCCGGATACGCAGCCTGTTCGTCCGCCACACATTCCTAGCATATCGAACACACAACTTTCCCCCTCCGATTTATCTGTCCGAAATCAAGAAACACCGGGGATACTTTCCCGGATGTCCCCCCCTTCACTTGTACAACCTCCCACCGTGTTAGGGCACACTTAGCACCGCGTCTTGTCATGTCATGCATCATCATGCATTTGTTTGCATTGTATTTATTGTTTCTTCCCCCTCTTTTCTCGCTAGACACTGAGACCGACGCCGCTGCTACCCACTACGACTATGGTGTTGACGACCCCTCCTTCTTGGCTGAGCTTCCAGGAAAGCCCCCCCTTGATCACCAAATATCGCATATTCTTCTCTATACTGCTTGCATTAGAGTATTGTAGCATGTTACTGCTTTCCTTTTATCCTATCCTGATGCATAGCCTGTCCTTGCTACTACTGTTGTTACCTTTACCTGCAATCCTACATGCTTAGTATAGGATGCTAGTTTTCCATCAGTGGCCCTACATTCTTGTCCGTCTGCTGTGCTATACTATCGGGCCGTGATCACTCGGGAGGTGATCACGGGTATATACTATATACTTTATACATGATACATGTGGTGACTAAAGTCGGGTCGGCTCGAGGAGCACCCGCGAGTGATTCCCGGATTGGGGGCTGAAAGGAACTTTGTCCCAACGACCCTCTGTGTGGATCTTTGTGGCGGAGCGACACGGCAGGTTGAGACCACCTAGGGGAGAGGTGGGCCTGGCCCTGGTCGGCGTTCACGGTTACTTTGAAATAACACGCTTAACGAGTTCTTGCTATTTGATCTGAGTCTGGCCATTTGGTCTATATGCACTAACCAACTACGTGGGAAAGTACTCGACGTCGTGGTATCAGCCGAAGCCTTCGTGACGTCAGCGACTGAGCGGTGCGCGCCGGATTGGAACATAAGCTTGCTCTTGTATTAAGGGGGCTAGTTCTGCTTCCGGCCGCCCTCGCAACATGCAGGTGTGCTAAGGGCGATGGGCCCAGACCCCTGTGCGCTTAGGTTTAGACCGGCGTGCTGACCTCTCTGTTGGCCTAGGTGGGGCTGCGACGTGTTGATCTTCCGAGGCCGGGCATGACCCAGAAAAGTGTGTCCGGCCAAATGGGATCAAGCGTGGTGGGTTATGTGGTGCACCCCTGCAGGACGACTTGGAGTTGTACCTTGACCTTATGACAACTAGAACCGGATACTTAATAAAACACACCCTTCCAAGTGCCAGATACAACCCGGTGATCGCTCTCTAACAGGGCGACGAGGAGGGGATCGTCGGGTAGTGTTATGCTATGCGATACTACTTGGAGGACTTCAATCTACTCTCTTCTATATGCTACAAGATGGAGGTGGCCTGAAGCGTAGTCTTCGACAGGATTAGCTATCCCCCTCTTATTCTGGCATTCTGCAGTTCAGTCCACCGATATGGCCCTTTACACATATACCCATGCATATGTAGTGTAGCTCCTTGCTTGCGAGTACTTTGGATGAGTACTCACGGTTGCTTTTCTCCCTCTTTTCCACCTTTCCCTTCTACCTGGTTGTCGAAACCAGATGCCGGAGTCCAGGAGCCAGACGCCACCGTCGATGACGACTCCTACTACACTGGAGGTGCCTACTACTACGTGCAGGCCACTGACAACGACCAGGAGTAGTTTAGGAGGATCCCATGCAGGAGGCCTGCTCCTCTTTCGATCTGTATCCCAGTTTGTGCTAGCCATCTTATGGCACCTTGTTTAATTTATGTCTGTTCTCAGATATTGTTGCTTCCGCTGACTCGTCTATGATCGAGCACTTGTATTCGAGCCCTCGAGGCCCCTGGCTTGTATTATGATGCTTGTATGACTTATTTATGTTTTAGAGTTGTGTTGTGATATCTTCCCGTAAGTCCCTGATCTTGATCATACACGCTTGCATGTATGATTAGTGTATGATTGAATCGGGGGCGTCACAATTACCTCTCCTTCTTCCTTGATGAACATCTTCCTCTTCTTTAGATGAATCTCCTTCATTGGTAGCAGGGGGAACAACCTTTCTTATCATCTCAACCAGCTAATCAAATCTCCAATTAAGATCTTCACGCATCTCTTCGATTTGTTGTTCAGCAGCATCCATCCTCTTCTCCAATTGCTCCATTGCTTGCGGCAGCTTGCTCTTGAAGAGGACATCAAGAACTTGTATGGGTCAACGAGGCTCTGATACCACCTGAAGCAGCACAAAGGTTGTGGAGGAGCAACTCCACCTTGCTGCTACAATGTGTACAACACAAGTGTTGAAGGAACAGCTTCAACGTGTTGCGCTAGATATCGCTCTAGAGGCGAATGTAGGCTGATAGGGCAGCAAGAGTTCAATCCAGAACTCCTAGGGCACAAGATCTACTCCAACATCTTAGATAAGAACAACAAGTTCTATTATAGGTAGGGGTACATAGTCTGCGTACAAAGTAGAGGTGAGGACCTCTATTTATAGGGCTTTGGGAAGCCTTCACATACTTCTACTTATAGCTGGAATACTCTAGAAACATTATTTAAGGTTCACCATTCTACTCATAGCTACTCATAACTAGAAGACTCTAGAAAATAGTAGGTAGGATAAAGAAAAGAAATGAAATACTAGACCACAACAGAAGTATCTTGAAGTAGCCAAACAGATTTGACATATGATTATATTTTCATGTTCCTCATCTATTGTTCCTCATCATTTTCTTTGGACGGGGGGCTTGACCCCGACCCTTTCTCTCTCCTCCGATCCCCCCCCTCTCCCGACAACCTCGACCAGATCTGGTACCCCCTGCGTGTCCTCTCTCCTCTCCCGTTGAAGCCACGCTCTCTCGTGCACCCTTGAGCTCGTCTATGCTACTGATGCATTGACATGCTACCAGCATCAGCAGCGACGGGTTCTCTCATGCTCCCTTGAGCTCGTCTATGCTCTTGATGTCTTGACATCTTTGTCGGCGTCGGCACGGTGTAGGCTCTCCGTCATTGCTGCTTTGCGGCACGCCACGGATCTGCTTTGGACGGGGGTGAGGAGTCTGGATTAGGGCTGTCCGGATGGCGGACTATAACCTTTGGCCGGACTCCTAGACTATGAAGATACAAGATTGAAGACTTCGTCCTGTGTCCGGATGGGACTTTCCTTGGCGTGGAAGGCAAGCTTGGCGATACGGATATATAGATCTCCTCCCATTGTAACCGACTTTGTGTAATCCTAGCCCTCTCCGGTGTCTATATAAACCGGAGGGTTTTAGTCCGTAGGACGAACAACAATCATACCATAGGCTAGCTTCTAGGGTTTAGCCTCTCTGATCTCGTGGTAGATCTACTCTTGTACTACCGATATCATCAATATTAATCAAGCAGGAGTAGGGTTTTACCTCCATTGAGAGGGCCCGAACCTAGGTAAAAACATCGTGTCCCTTGTCTCCTGTTACCATCCGCCTAGATGCACAGTTCGGACCCCCTACCCGAGATCCCCGGTTTTGACACCGACATTGGTGCTTTCATTGAGAGTTCCTATGTGTCGTCATCTTTAGGCCCGATGGCTCCTCCGATCATCAACAACGATGCGGTCCGGGGTGAGACTTTTCTCCCCGGACAGATCTTTGTATTCGACGGCTTTGCATGCTGCGGCCAATTAAGCAGCCATCCGGAGCAGATCGAAAGCTACGCCCCTGGCCATCAGGTCAGATTTGGAAGTTTAAACTACACGGCTGACGTCCGTGGAGACTCGATCTTCGACGGATCTGAGCCACAACCGTGCAGCTACCGCCTTTGTTACAATGGGCATGATCTAGCTCGCCGCGAGCAGTGCCCTAGAGGCCGCACCGTGTCGCTCGATCCTCGGCTCGAGCCGACTGCACTGTCGAGGACGGGTGGCTGGACATCCCCTCGGGGGCTGCAATCTCTACGACAATCGAGCCGAACACCAGCGTTGTCCTTTGCGAAGCTTGTGACTCCAAGGTGTCGGACTCCCCTCCGGACTCCGAACCTTCCGCGCCCATGCCAATTGAATCCGATTGGGCGCCGATCATGGAGTTCACCGCCGCGGACATCTTTCAGCACTCGCCCTTCGGCGACATTCCCAATTCATTAAAATCTCTCTCTTTATCAGGGGAGCCCTGGCCGGACTATGGTCAGCAAGGTTGGGATGCGGACGACGAAGAAATTCAAAGCCCATCCACCACCCACTTCATAGCCACTGTCGATGATTTAACCGACATGCTCGACTTCGACTCTGAAGACGTCGACGGTATGGACGACGATGTAGGAGACGAACAGGAACCAGCGCCTATAGGGCACTGGACAACCACCCCATCTCACGATGTATACATGGTGGATACACCTAAAAGAAACGACGACAAGGAACAAAGGGACGCAACGAGGGAACGTTCCCTCGAAAAGCAGTCAAAGCGGCGGTGTAAGCGCCGCTCCAAACCCCACCTCGACAGAGAGCAGCCATACAGACCCAGCCATAGAGCAGGGTGAACCTGCGGACGACGAACATGCCATCGAGCAACCGTCCGAACAGGACAACTTGGATAAACAACCCGTCCCCGGCGAAGATAACAGTCCGGACGACCTCACGCCAAACAAGCTACCGGAGCAGAAGAACCTCCACAAAAGGCTCGGCGCCACTGCGCGTAGCCTGAAAAAGGAGAAGCGGAAGCTCAAAACAGCGGAAGATGCACTCAGAACTAGATGGAGCAAAGTACTCAACACCGCAGACAAATGCGGCGACAGTCGCCGCACAAAGAGCTATCTGAAGCGAAAATTATTGCCGGAATTTGATGAGGAGGCCTTAGAGCCTCCACAATCAAAAAATAAGGAAGCCACCTGGTCGGGTGAACAACCCCATGGCCAACATAGAGCGGCAAAGGGCGCCGCACACAAGTCGACGCGATCCCCACAAGGATTCGCATCAAAAAGATGGCCCAGCTAGATCTATCTACGGGCCAAGAAAGCAAGCTCTAGTAAGCAATACAACGCATCAAGTATCCGAACATCACGGTACACCCAAATATAGGGGTGCCGCACACCCCTACGTTTCACCGATGAGGTCTTTGGATCATGAATTTCAGCGGATTCAAGCCCGTAAACATAGAGGCATCTGACGGAACAACAAACCACAGTGCGGATTGAGGATTACATCCTCCACATACACATGGCTAGAGGAGATGATCTCCACGCCATAAAATACTTACCCCTCAAGCTCAAAGGGCCAGCCCAGCATTGGCTTAAAAGCCTTCCTGAAAACACCATTGGAAGTTGGGAAGAGCTCGAGGATGCTTTTCGGGCAAATTTTCAAGGGATCTATGTCTGACCTCCGGATGCAGACGATTTAAGTCATATAACTCAACAACCCGAAGAGTCAGCCCGGAAACTCTGGAACATATTTCTTACTAAAAAGAACCAGATAGTCGACTGTCTGGACGCCGAAGCCTTAGCAGCTTTCAAACATAGCGTTCGAGATGAATGGCCCGCCAGACACCTCGGCCAAGAAAAGCCAAGAACAATGGCCGCATTAACAAGCCTCATGACCCGCTTTTGCGCAGGAGAGGATAGCTGGTTGGCAAGATGCGATACCAGCGACCCAAGTACATCGAAGTTAGGGATGGAAGCGGAAACCACGACGCAGCAAGGACCAGCGCCGGACCAAGGAAACAACCGAAGAGCACGGCGGTCAGCGCCGGATTCAAAAGCTCTCGGCGAGAATCAGAAAAAGCTGCCCCTCAAGGATAACATGGACGAGCTATCTAACCTAAACAAAATCTTGGACAAGATATGTCAAATCCACAGTACTCCTGGAAGCACGCAAACCATACCCATAGAGATTGTTGGGTATTCAAGCAATCCGCAAACTCAACACCGAACACAAAGGGCTCGACACACCAGCGAGGGCGATGACGAACCCCACAAGCGAGCACCGGAAAACAAAAGAATTTCCCACAAGAAGTCAAACTGTAAACTCACTTCACGTGACAAAAGGAAAAACATAGTGGCGCCTATAGAGATACGCGCCATAAGGCCTATGCGAGAGGAGTCCCGCCTTGGTTGTTAAAACCAATCACCTTCGACCAACAGGATTACTCTAGAAGTATCCGAACGCATGAGCTAGACTGCCTTGGTATTAGATCCGATAATTGACGGACTCCACTTTACACAAGTCCTAATGGACGGCGGCAGTGATCTAAACCTGCTATATCGGACAGAGTCCGCAAAATGAGGATAGACCCAACAACAATTCGCCATAGCAACACTTCCTTTCAAGGGTAACGCCAGCCCAGATGCCCATTATGCGGGCTCTCTCCTGCTAGAAGTTATGTTCGGCTCACCGACAACTTCCGCGCTGAAAAGCTAACTTTCCACATCGCCCCATTTACAAGTAGCTATCAAGCACTCTTGGGACGTGAAGCTTTCGCCGCTTTAGCATAATACCGCATTATGCATCTCTTATACTTAAAATGCCCGGGCCGCGAGGCATCATCTCATTAAAGGGAAATATCGAGTGTTCCTCGAGCGCGGAAGATTGTGCGGCTGCTTTGACAGCCACACACTAAACCGGCTTCACTAATCAAAGCACCTAAACAGGTCGTTCAGACCCCGGACATGGCTAGACGAGTCCGGCGTAAACATAAAAGGGCTTACTAGCCGCATACCCCCGTACAAGGGGCTCCACGCATGAACAACAAGATACAATAAAGCTCAATTTTATTCATTTTTTGAATTGTACTTTGTTTATTCAATATAATGTACATTTTCGCATGATCTTTTCAACTAAGTTCCTCTCTTTTACAGATGAACACAGTGCTACACCCGCCCGTGATACGACACAACGGAGACACAGCGAGGCGTGCGAGAGGGACCCATTCAAGGATTCTTTTCAGATTAAGACCCTGCGTAAACCTTTTTTACTATCTCTTGTTGATACACATCCCTCGGTTTCTTGATATAACCGAGGTGGAGGCTGGCGTCTTGGCATGTGGCCACGTTAGAATTTTGTGCGTACCTAGACACCAGGGGCTTATTATTAAGGGTGTTCTTCAGCCCGTTTTCATAAAGACCGAATACCTTAGCGAGTGTTTGGCGTCGCGAGTTTGGCCTTATATGCATCAGCTCCGAATCATGTCTTTGGTCAAATGTTGGGTTTGCCCAACTCCTGTGTTTTGCTGCTGTTGACACACGAACACGTCACGTGTACCCTCGACGCCAGGGGTGACGCACCGCAGCTCACGTCGAAGGAGACCCGACCGACGACGCGTCACAAAGACGGTCGACGGGCGCTTTGCAGACCGAAAACCCCACACCCGGGAGGGACCCGTCGAGTGCGGCGGCTATGGGCTGCCCTAGGTCGATTCGCTCGCCCCAAGAGCCTCGGGATTCGCAGCTCTCAAACACGAAGAACAGCGAAGAACCAGAGAGAAAAACGGTGGAGAGATAAAACGTAGATGAAAAAGTAGTATATTGATTTGTTCGACTGTGTGTTGTTCAATCGGCCATTACCCCCAATATATATAAGAGGCGGCTGGACTTCCCGTACAAGTAAAGGATTCATCTAGGCTTTCCTTACAAGAAATTACATCAATTTACGCCCTAGAGTCCTAGTTCTATTCCAACTCGAATTCAGTCTGAATCTGGCCCAACTTCTGTCTTCCTCCTTGCGCAGGCCGCCGAGCTTGCATATGATCTCCGATCAAGACAGCCCAAATATCAAACTTGTGCACCTCGACGATACGAAAAACTCTCATGTTGATTACTTTTTAAAATAAGGCCATCTTGAACACTTCTCGAGGTCATCTTTACCTTCCAGTCGGACTCGGTCCTGCAGTAGACTGGATTATCCAAGTCTCGTAGTGAATTTGTAAGCCATATACTATCTCTGATGATGATGACTCCAAAATCAAAGTTTACCGTCTTGATTACATGTATAACTTCTGTATGGAACACTTCTTCATCCGAGGTCATCTTGATAAACTTTTGGGCACATATTCAGTTTCACTCGGATTCGAGCTCATCCACTTGGATATTAGAGAATTTCACTCGGACCGTCCGACTGCACTTTTTCACTCGGAAAACAATCTTTCACTCGGATGACTATATTTCCACTCGGATGACTATATTTTCATTCGGAAAGCAATATCTTACTCGATCGGCAAGTTTTCGTTCCGATGGTAATCTTTTCACTCAGAACATTTTCATCTGGAGGAAAATTTCACTCGGATAACTATATTTTTATTCGGATAATAATAAGTTCATCCAGTCAGCAAACTTCCACTCGACCGGTAATTTTTGCTCGACCGGTAAATTTTCACTCGGATGATAAGATTTTTCACTCGATCGGTGAGTTTTTACTCGAAAGTTAAGCTTTCACTCGACCGGTAAGTTTTCACTCGGACGGCAAGCTTTTCACTCGACCGAAAACATAGCCAGATCTTGATTTGTCTCCTCAGGTCTCATAAGACCTCGGATTGTGACGAATTATATCTGAAAATCAATTACCTCGACGAGACGAAGACAATTACTTTAGAGTGCTCCTCCATCCGAGGTCGTATTGAAGGCATGATCGGCCGAAAACCACTCGGAATATTGAATTCTGCCACTCGGAATACAATTTCGGCCCCTAAGATGGAGTCGGACGATGATAACCTAAACATCAAAGTTGTTCCACTCGGTGATGTGAAACTTTTCATGCTGAAAACCCTTTCACTCGAAGCCAACTCATTTTCTTCTTATGCCGTGCCAAAATCTGATGTCAACACATGCCCCCCTGTTTTTCGACAAAGCTTGCGTGCCGAAAAATAATATGCACGGTGTTTGTTCTAAGGACGATGTCAACACTCCATCGGCCATTTATTTTTCTTAGGGCGATAATTATGTATCGCCCATGTTTGTTCTAAGGGCGATAATCGTATATCGGCGATTGCCTACCTAGGCTTCTTGCCACACCCTCGGGTGGTATTTCTTTAAGTATTTTCCATTGAGAGCTCTAGGTAACACCGTTCCTTCTACGGATTCCACCAAATATGAGTTTCGAGGAACTATTATTGTAATCCTAAAAGGACCTTCCCAACTTGGAGACCACTTCCCGAATCTTCTATCCCTTGAACCAATCGGTAGAATCACTTTCCAGACGAGATCGCCAACTTGAAAATTCTTCAATTTGACTTTCTTATTGTAAGCTCTTGCCACCCTCAACTTGTCTCTCTCTATGGCATTCAAAGCAGCCAAACGCTCATCGACAACCTCATCAACATTGTCCATCATCAAGTTATAAAAGTCTTTTGCCGATAAATCATTTTGTTTAGCTATTCTCAAGGCATTCAAATTTACTTCCACTGGTAAAACAACTTCTTGATCATATATACTAGCTCATATGGAGTCACTTTCGTAGCACCATGCCTTGAGATTCTGTGAGCCCACAAAGCTTCAGACAACAACTCATGCCATCTCCTCGGATTATTCTCAATCTTCTTCTTGATGAGTTTGATTAAAATTTTATTGCTAGACTCAGCTTGTCCATTAGCTTGGGCATAATATGGAGAGGAATTGAGCAACTTTATGTTATAAGATTCGGCAAACTCTCTGACTTGGTGTGACATGAAAGATGAACCTTGATCTGTAGTTAATGTTTGAGGAATACCGAATCTATGAATAATGTGCTCAGTTATGAATTGAATTACCTCCGTATGTGTCATGTTCTTGAGAGGTACTGCTTCAGACCATTTAGTGAAACAAACCAGTTGCCACTAATACGAACTGATGCCCTTTTGAGGAAGACGGGTGGATTTGTCCAATGAAATCTAAACCCCAACCTCTGAAAGGCCACGGTTTGATAATAGGATGTAACATAGCAGCGGGAGCCAATTGAATATCACCAAACTTTTGACAAGCTTCACACCCTTTATAATATCTGAAGCAATCATTAATCATAGTCGGCCAATAAAACCCAGACGTCATAATAACCATTTCATCTTGGGAGCCGATTGGTGAGTGCCACAAATACCTTCATGTACCTCTCCCATAGCAACTCTTGCTTGGTCCTCGCCCAAACACTTTAGAAGAACATCATCGATTGTTCGCGATAAAGACAAATCATCTCTCATTGTATACTTGAAAGCCATCGCCCGAACAGCCCTGTCCACCCTTTCACTCAGATTGCGCGGGTAATCAACAATGGGCTTCCTCCGATCGGGATTGTCACCGCACTAGATTTTTTGTTAATGGCGAATCGGTGGGTACAGGTTGGCCTCTCCCATATTGGCAAGACAAGACATCGGCTTTTGAGAAATATGAAACATGCCATGATCAACATGATATCCAGATGCTTGTTGTGCCAACTCATTTGCTTTCCAATTGTCATGCCTAGATATATGAGCAATGCTAAAACATGTTGGGGAACGTAGTAATTTCAAAAATTTCCTACGCACACGCAAGATCATGGTGATGGCATAGCAACGAGAGGGGAGAGTATTGTCCACGTACCCTCGTAGACTGTAAGCAGAAGCGTTATGACAACGCGGTTGATGTAGTCGTATGTCTTCACGATCCGACCGATCCAAGTACCGAACGTACGGCACCTCCGAGTTCAGCACACGTTCAGCTCGATGGCGATCCCGGACTCGATCTAGCAAAGTGTCGGGATGAGTTCCGTCAACCTGACGGCGTGGTGGCGATGATGATGTTCTATCGGCGCGGGGCTTCGCTTAAGCTCATGACGATATGACCGAGGTGGAATATGGTGGAGGGGGCACGCACAGTTAAGGAGCGATCCGTAGATCAACTTGTGTGTCCATGGGGTGCCCCTTCCCCGTATATAAAGGAGTGGAGGAGGGAGGGCGGCCCTCTCTATGGCGCGCCCTAGGGGAGTCCTACTCCCACCGGAGTAGGATTCCTCCTTTCTAGTCAACTAGGAACCCTTCCATGTAGTAGGAGTAGGAGAGAAGGAAAGGGAAGAGAAAAGGAGAAGGAAGGAAGGGGCGCCCCTTCCCTAGTCAATCGGACCAGACCAAGGGAAGGGTGCGGCCACCCTTGAGGCCCTTTTCCTTCTTTCCCGTATGGCCCAATAAGGCCCAATACGCATTCCCGTAACTCTCCGGTACTCCGAAAAATACCCGAATCACTCGGAACCTTTCCAATGTCCGAATATAGTCGTCCAATATATCGATCTTTACGTCTCGACCATTTTGAGGCTCCTCGTCATGTCCCCGATCTCATCCGGGACTCCGAACTCCTTCGGTACATCAAAACTCATAAACTCATAATAAAACTGTCATCGTAACGTTAAGCGTGCGGACCCTACGGGTTCGAGAACTATGTAGACATGACCTAGAACTATTCTCGGTTAATAACCAATAGCGGAACCTGGATGCCCATATTGGCTCCTACATATTCTACGAAGATCTTTATCGGTCAAACCGCATAACAACATACGTTGTTCCCTTTGTCATCGGTATGTTACTTGCCCGAGATTCGATCGTCGGTATCCAATAACTAGTTTAATCTCGTTACCGGCAAGTCTCTTTACTCGTTACGTAATGCATCATTCCGTAACTAACTCATTAGCTACATTGCTTGCAAGGCTCATAGTGATGTGCATTACCGAGAGGGCCCAGAGATACCTCTCCGACAATCGGAGTGACAAAACCTAATCTCGAAATACGCCAACCCAACATGTACCTTTGGAGACACCTGTAGTACTCCTTTATAATCACCCGATTCGTTGTGATGTTTGGTAGCACCCAAAGTGTTCCTCCGTAAGCAGGAGTTGCATAATCTCATAGTTACAGGAACATGTATAAGTCATGAAGAAAGCAATAGCAACATACTAAGCGATCAAGTGCTAGGCTAACGGAATGGGTCAAGTCAATCACATCATTCTCCTAATGATGTGATCCCGTTAATCAAATGACAACTCATGTCTATGGCTAGGAAACTTAACCATCTTTGATTCAACGAGCTAGTCAAGTAGAGGCATACTAGTGACACTATGTTTGTCTATGTATTCACACATGTATTATGTTTCCGGTTAATACAATTCTAGCATGAATAATGAACATTTATCATGAAATAAGGAAATAAATAATAACTTTATTATTGCCTCTAGGGCATATTTCCTTCATCTCCCACTTGCACTAGAGTCAATAATCTAGTTCACATCATCATGTGATTCAACACTAATATTCACATCGTATGTGATTAACACCCATAGTTCACATCGTCATGTGACCAGCACCCAAAGGGTTTACTAGAGTCAATAATCTAGTTCAGATCGCTATGTGATTAACACCCAAAGAGTACTAAGGTATGATCATGTTTTGCTCGTGAGAGAATCTTAGTCAGCGGGTCTCATTACATTCGAGCCGTATGTATTTTGCAAATATTCTATGTCTACAATGCTCGCACGGAGCTACTCTAGCTAATTGCTCCCACTTTCAATATGTATCCAGATTGAGACTTATACGGATCGATGTAAAAAGCTTGCATCGATGTAACTCTTTACGACGGGCTCTTTTATCACCTCCATAATCGAGAAATATTTCCTTAGTCCTCACTAAGGATGTTCTTGACCAATGTCCGATGATCTACTCCTAGATCACTATTGTACTCCTTGCCAAATCTGAGCAAGGTATACAATAGGTGCGGTACATAGCATAGCATACTTTATAGAACCTATGGTGAGGCATAGGGAATGACTTTCATTCTCTTTTCTATTTTCTGCCGTGGTGGGATTTGAGTCTTACTCAATTTCACACCTTTGCAACACGGGCAAGAACTTTTCTTTGATTGTTCCATTTTGAACTACTTCAAAATCTTGACAAGGTATATACTTATTGAAAAAAACTTATCAAGCGTCTTGATCTATCTCAATAGATCTTGATGCTCAATATGTAAGTAGCTTTCTTGATGTCTTTCTTTTAAAGAAGTCCTTCCAAATACTCCTTTATGCTTTCTAGAAAAATTCTACATCATTTCGATCAACAATATGTCATTCACATATACTTATCGAAATCTTTGTAGTGCTCCCACCACTTTCTTGTAAATACAGGCTTCACCGCAAGTCTCAGTATAAAACTATATGCTTTGATCAACTTATCAAAGTGTGTATTCCAACTCGAGATGCTTGCACCAGTCCATAGATGGATCATTTGGAGCTTGCACATTTTGTTAGCTCCTTTAGGATTGACAAAACCTTCGGTTGCATCATATACAACTCTTCCTTAATAAATCCATTAAAAATGTAGTTTTGACATCCATTTGCCAGATTTCATAAAATGTGGCAATTGCTAACATGATTCGGACAAACTTAAGCATTGCTACAGCTGAGAAAATCTCATTGTAGTCAACACCTTGAACTTGTCGAAAAACCTTTTTTTGTGACAAGTCGAGCTTTGTAGATAGTAACACTACTATCAGTGTCCGTCTTCCTCTTGAAGATCCATTTATTTAACTTGACTTGCTGATCATCGAGTAGGTCAACCAAAGTCCCCACTTTGTTCTTATATATGGATCCTATCTCAGATTTTATGGCCTCAAGCCATTTCGTGGAATCTGGGCTCATCATCGCTTCCTCATAGTTCGTAGGTTCATCATGGTCTAGTAACATGACTTCCAGAACATGATTACCGTACCACTACAGTGCGGATCTTACTCTGGAAGACCTACGAGGTTTGGTAGCAACTTGATCTGAAGTTTCATGATCATCATCACTAACTTCCTCACTAATTGGTGTAGGAATCTTTGGAACTGATTTACGTGATGAACTACTTTCCAATATGGGAGAAGGTACAATTACCTCATCAAGTTCTACTTTCCTCCCACTCACTTCTTTCGAGAGAAACTTCTTCTCTAGAAAGGATCCATCTTAACAACGAATAACTTGCCTTCGGATCGGTGATAGAAGGTGTACCCAATAGTTACCTTTGGGTATTCTATGAAGACGCACTTTTCCGATTTGGGTTCGAGCTTATCAGGTTGAAACCTTTTCATATAAGCATCGCAACTCAAGCTTTAAGAAACGACAGCTTAGGTTTCTTGCTAAACCATAGTTCATACGGTGTCATCTCAGCGGATTTAGATGGTGCCCTATTAAGCGTGAATGCAGCTGTCTCTAATGCATAACCCCAAAACGATAGTGGTAAATCGGTAAGATACATCATAGATCGCACCATATCCAATGAAGTGCGATTCGATGTTCGGACACACCATTATGTTGTGGTGTTCCATGTGGCGTGAGCTGTGAAACTATTCCACTTTGTTTTAATTGAAGACCAAAATCGCAACTCAAATATTCATCTCCACAATCAGATCGCAAAAACTTTATTTTCTTGTTACGACGATTTTCCACTTCACTCTGAAATTCTTTGAACTTTTCAACTATTTCAGACTTATGTTTCATCAAGTAGACATATCCATATCTGCTCAAATCATCTGTGAAGGTCAGAAAATAATGATACTTGCCATGGGCATCAACACTCATTGGATCGCATACATCAGTATGTATTATTTCCTACAAGTTTGTTGCTCGTTCCATTGTTCCGAACAACGGAGTTTCAGTCATCTTGCCCAAAAGGCACGGTTCGCAAGCATCAAACGATTCATAATCAAGTGATTCCAAAAACCCATCAGCATGGAGTTTCTTCATGCGCTTTACACCGATATGACCCAAGCGGCGAGTGCCACAAATAAGTTGCACTATCATTATTAACTTTGCATCTTTTGGCATCAATATTATGAATATGTGTATCACTACGATCGAGATCCAACAAACTATTTTCATTGGGTGTATTACCATTGAAGGTTTTATTCATTTAAACAAAACAACAATTATTCTCTGATTTTAAATGAATAAGCGTATTGCAATGAACATGATCAAATCATATTCATGCTCAGCATAAGCGCCAAATAACATTTATTTAGGTTTATCACTAATCCCGAAAGTATAGGGAGTGTGCGATGATGATCAGATCAATCTTGGAACTACTTCCAACACTCATCGTCACTTCCCTTCAACTAGTCTTTGTTTATCTCGTAACTCCTGTTTGAGTTACTAATCTTAGCAACCGAACAAGTATCAAATATTCAGGGGCTACTATAAACACTAGTAAAGCACACATCAATAACCTGTATATCAAATATACCCTTGTTCACTTTTCCATCCTTCTTATCCACCAAATATTTGGAGTAGTTCCACTTCGGTGACCATTTCCTTTGCAGTAGAAGCACTTTCGGTTTCAGGCTTTAGGTTCAGCTTTGGGCTTCTTGGCGGGAGTGACAACTTGCTTGTCATTCTACTTGAAGTTCCTTTCTTTCCCTTTGCCATTCTCTTGAAACTAGTGGTCTTGTCAATCATCAACACTTGATGCTCTTTCTTGATTTCTACCTCGTCGATTTCAACATCACGAAGAGCTCGGGAATCGTTTTCGTCATCCTTTGCATACTATAGTTCATCACGAAGTTCTACTAACTTGGTGATGGTGACTAGAGAATTCTATCAATCACTATCTTATCTGGAAGATTAACTCCCACTTGATTCAAGCGATTGTAGTACCTAGACAATCTGAGCACATGCTCACTAGTTGAGCGATTCTCCTCCATCTTTTAGCAATAGAACTTGTTGGAGACTTCATATCTCTCAACTCGGGTATTTGCTTGAAATATTAACTTCAATTCCTGGAACATCTCATATGGTCCATGACGTTCAAAACGTCTTTGAAGTCCCGATTCTAAGCCGTTAAGCATGGTGCACTAAACTATCAAGTAGTCATCATATTGAGCTAGCCAAAGCGTTCATAACGTGCAGATCCGCTCCTGCAATAGGTCATCACCTAGCGGTGCATCAAGGACATAATTTTTCTATGCAGCAATGAGGATAAACCTCGGATCACGGATCCAATCCGCATCATTGCTACTAACATCTTTCAACACAGTTTCTCTAGGAACATATCAAAACAAACATATGAAAGCAACAACGCGAGCTATTGATCTACAACATAATTTTTGCAAAATACTACTAGGACTAAGTTCATGATTAATTAAAGTTCAATTAATCATATTACTTAAGAACTCCCACTTAGATAGACATCCTCTAATCTTCTAAGTGATTCGTGATCCATATTAACTACACCATGTCCGATCGTCACGTGAGATGGAGTAGTTTCAGCAGTGAACATCAATATGTTGATCATATCTACTATATGATTCACTCTCGACCTTCGGTCTCCGTGTTCGAGGCCATATCTGTTATATGCTAGGCTCGTCAAGTTTAACCTAAGTATTCGCGTGTGCAACTGTTTTGCACCGTTGTATTTGAGCGTAGAGCCTATCACACCCGATCATCACGTGGTGTCTCGGACGAAGAACTTTCATAGCGGTGCATACTCGGGAGAACACTTCTTGATAATTTTAGTGAGAGATCATCTTATAATGCTACCTTCAATCAAAGCAGAATAAGATGTATAAAGAATAAACATCACATGCAATCAAAATATGTGACATGATATGGCCATCATCATCTTGTGCCTTTGATCTCCATCTCCAAAGCATCGTCATGATTTCCATCGTCACCGGCATGACACCATGATCTCCATCATCTTGATCTATATCAATGTGTCGTCACATGGTCGTCTCGCCAACTATTGCTCTTGCAACTATTGCTATCGCATAGCGATAAAGTAAAGCAATTATTTGGCGCTTGCATCTTATGCAATAAAGAGACAACCATAAGGCTTCTGCCAGTTGCCGATAACTCGGTTACAAAACATGATCATCTCATACAATAAAATATAGCATCACGTCTTGACCATATCACATCACAACATGCCCTGCAAAAACAAGTTACACGTCCTATACTTTGTTGTTGCAAGTTTTACGTGGCTGCTACGGGCTGAGCAAGAACCGTTCTTACCTACGCATCAAAACCACAACGATAGTTCGTCAATTTGGTGTTGTTTTAACCTCCGCAAGGACCGGGCGTAGCCACACTCGGTTCAACTAAAGTGAGAGAGACAGACACCCGCCAGTCACCTTTAAGCAACGAGTGCTCGCAGCGGTGAAACCAGTCTCGCGTAAGCGTACGCGTAATGTCGGTCCGGGCCGCTTCATCTCACAATACCGCCGAACCAAAGTATGACATGCTGGTAAGCAGTATGACTCGTATCGCCCACAACTCATTTGTGTTCTACTCGTGCATATAACATCAACGCATAAAACCTAGGCTCCGATACCACTGTTGGGGAATGTAGTAATTTCAAAAATTTCCTACGCACACGCAAGATCATGGTGATGGCATAGCAACGAGAGGGGAGAGTATTATCCACGTACCCTCGTAGACCGTAAGCGGAAGCGTTATGACAACGCGGTTGATGTAGTCGTATGTCTTCACGTCCGACCGATCCAAGTACCGAACGTACGGCACCTCCGAGTTCAGCACACGTTCAGCTCGATGGCGATCCCGGACTCCGATCCAGCAAAGTGTCGGGATGAGTTCCGTCGACGACGACGGCGTGGTGACGATGAGGATGTTCTACGGCGCAGGCTTCGCCTAAACTCATGACGATATGACCGAGGTGGAATATGGTGGAGGGGGCACCGACACGGCTAAGGAACGATCCGTAGATCAACTTGTGTGTCCATGGTGTGCCCCTGCCCCGTATATAAAGGAGTGGAGGAGGGAGGGCGGCCCTCTCTATGGCGCGCCTAGGGGAGTCCTACTCCCACGGAGTAGGATTCCTCCTTTCCTAGTCAACTAGGAACCCTTCCATGTAGTAGGAGTAGGAGAGAAGGAAAGGAAGAGAAAAGGAGAAGGAAGGAAGAGGGCCCCTTCCCTAGTCAATCGGACCAGACCAAGGGAAGGGTGCGGCCACCCTTGAGGCCCTTTCCTTCTTTCCCGTATGGCCCAATAAGGCCCAATACGTATTCTCGTAACTCTCCGGAACTCCGAAAAATACCCAAATCACTCGGAACCTTTCCGATGTCCGAATATAGTCGTCCAATATATCGATCTTTCGTCTCGACCATTTCGAGACTCCTCGTCATGTCCCGATCTCATCCAGGACTCCGAACTCCTTGGTACATCAAAACTCATAAACTCATAATAAAACTGTCATCGTAGCGTTAGCGTGCGGACCCTACGGGTTCGAGAACTATGTAGACATGACCTAGAACTATTCTCGGTCAATAACCAATAGCGGAACCTGGATGCCCATATTGGCTCCTACATATTCTACGAAGATCTTTATCGGTCAAACCGCATAACAACATCGTTGTTCCCTTTGTCATCGGTATGTTACTTGCCCGAGATTGATCGTCGGTATCAATACCTAGTTCAATCTCGTTACCGGCAAGTCTCTTTACTCGTTACGTAATGCATCATTCCGTAACTAACTCATTAGCTACATTGCTTGCAAGGCTTATAGTGATGTGCATTACCGAGAGGGCCCAGAGATACCTCTCCGGCAATCGGAGTGACAAAACCTAATCTCGAAATACGCCAACCCAACATGTACCTTTGGAGACACCTGTAGTACTCCTTTATAATCACCCGATTACGTTGTGGCGTTTGGTACCACCAAAGTGTTCCTCCGGTGGCAGGAGTTCCATAATCTCATAGTTACGGGAACATGTATAAGTCATGAAGAAAGCAATAGCAACATACTAAGCGATCAAGTGCTAGGCTAACGGAATGGGTCAAGTCAATCACATCATTCTCCTAATGATGTGATCCCGTTAATCAAATGACAACTCATGTCTATGGCTAGGAAACTTAACCATCTTTGATTCAACGAGCTAGTCAAGTAGAGGCATACTAGTGACACTATGTTTGTCTATGTATTCACACATGTATTATGTTTCCGGTTAATACAATTCTAGCATGAATAATAAACATTTATCATGAAATAAGGAAATAAATAATAACTTTATTATTGCCTCTAGGGCATATTTCCTTCAAAACAGTCCAATGTAGAAAATATATCTAGACATTTATCAAGATAGACATTAAGTGATTCGTCCAAACACTGAAAAACTTTGGATACTTGCTGCACCACTAGTAGCGAATCACCATAAGCCTCAATATGTGTAACACCTATAGCAAGCAACATCTCTAAACCGAATAACAATGCTTCATATTCGGCTTGATTATTTGTGCAAAAATATTCTAAGCGGCATGAGGCTTCAAAAATAGCACCATGAGGAGATATATAAACAATACCAACACCTTGGCCATTTCTACAAACTGAACCATCAAAGTATAATCTCCATGGTACTAATGAAACAAGGTTCATATCAACATCATGCTTGTCATTAATCCAATGTTCAACAATGAAATTAGCAACAATTTGGCCTTTCATGGATTTTAGAGATTCATAAGCCAAATCATATTCAATCAAAGCATAAGCCCACTTGCCAATTCTACCACTAAGAATTGGCCTATACCTTTATGTATTTAATGACATCGGTTTGACAAGCTACTATACAAGCACTCGGCACTAAATAATGTCTCAATTTTGTGCAAGCATAATATAAGCATAGACATAGTTTCTCAACAAATGTATACCTTGTCTTGGCGTCCAATAAGCGTCTGCTCAAATATGTAATAGCATGCTCTTTTCCCTCGGTTTCTTGAGTCAAAACAACACCAATAACACCTTCTTCTGCTGCAATATAAAGCTTGAAGGGCTCTCTATGCTTGGGTGCTTTCATTACCGGAGGAGTGCACAAATAATTCTTGATCATATCAAATGCTTCTTGCTGTTTTGCCCCCCAAGTGAAATCAGCGTCATTCTTCAACCGAAGGATAGGAGTAAATGCATCAACTTTCCCTGATAGATTAGCTATGAACCTTCTCAAATAATTGACCTTGCCAAGGAACTTTTGCATATCTCTCTTTCATGTTGGAGCCTCCACTTTCTGTATAGCCTCTATCTTTTTGGGATCAATCTCTATGCCATCTTCATGAATAATGAAGCATAAAAACTTGCCGGTGACACGCCTAAAAGCACACTTCAAAGGATTCATCTTGAGTCCATACATTTTCATTCTTTCAAAAGCTAAGCATAAATCGGCCAAGTGAGATTCAAAAGCATCCGATTTGATAACAATATCATCAATATAAACTTCAAGTATGATCCGAGTAAATCATGAAAATCAAATTCATAGCCCTTTGATATGTGGCTCCAGCATTTTTAATCCGAATGTCATCACCGCCCACTCGAATAAACCAAGGAAACCAGGACATCGGAAAGCCGTTTTGTACATGTCCTCTTCGGCCATAAAAATTTGATTGTATCCGGCATTACCATCTAGAAATCTAATAACCTTATGTCCAGAAGCATCATTGATAAGCATATCGGCTATTGGCATGGGATACTCATATTTGGGTGTAGCCCTATTCAAATCTCTGAAGTCAATGCACACCCTCAACTTGCCGGATCCCTTCTTCTCCACTGGGACAATGTTAGAAATCCACTCGAGATACCTGCAAGGTCGAATGAAATTAGCTTCAAGTAGTCGACCGATCTCTTCCTTGATCCGGTCATATGTTTTCAGATTAAACTTTCTGGCCGACTATTTATATGGTCTAAATCCGGCCTTTATAGGCAGCCGATGCTCCACTAGCTCTCGGCTTAACCCTGGCATCTCATGATATTCCCATGCAAAGAAACAAACATATTCTTTCAATAGCTCGATTAACTTAGCTTTACAATCGACTTTCAAATTTTTGTTTACAAACGTCGGTCGAGTGACGGAACCATCTCCAATATGTACCTCTTCTAATGGATCGGCCGATGTAAAACCTTGTCCAAGTTTATCCATGTCATCCAACTCCTCTATAGACTCATACATATTGTTCTCGCTGGACCGATATTTCACAAGACGTTTTTGTAACCATTCGGAGCTAGAATCCATTTAAACATATTATACCTTGGAGCCGATTGCATTCAGTCGGCTTTAAAGACACGGGCACAAAACCATTTTTGGTCGCACTGAGAAAATCAAACTCTGATAAGTCACGTCCCGTCAAGCAAGTAGCATTGGGATGTTGCCAATCCACAGATGCATCGGCCAAAGCAACACAGGCCGAGTTATCCGCATGAATGACTTCCACTTCATCATCAACCAATGAATCAAAAACTGGTGCATAGTGGATGGCGCGCTTTGGTTTGCATGAACCCAATCATGACCTAGTATGGCGTTGTAGTTACCTTGCACCTCGGCGACAAAGAATGCAGTAGCCAAAGTTTTGCTTCCACTGTAAGCTCCACATACATTACACCTTTGGCTTCAGTTTTCTCTTTGCCTTCAAATCCGTTGAGCATCATATTGGTCTTGATCAATTCTTCATCAGGCAAACCCTTCTTGAAGACCGAATAGGGCATAAGATTTACCACAGCACCTCCATCCACAAGCACCCTAGTGAGCGGCGACCCATTGATATGAACTCTGAGATATAACGGTTTCAGATGCGTTACTGGTTCTTTTGGCTTCTCGAATATTGCATTTTTAGGGCCAAAATCCAGCTGAGCCACCTCCCCTTCTTCATCTATAGCACGAAAATCAGCAGGCAAGTAATACACCATATTGATATCCATACCTTCATGAACCGGCGTAGACTCATAGTCCAACATACCAGCCTCCTCCTCGAGTGCATCCACCGATTCTGAAATCTGTCGGAGTGAAGGAGAATTAAAGTGTCATGACGATGTAATAACTTGTCGCATTGTCCTCCTTGGGTGGTGTAGGTACTTCTGTGATAGATGTAGAAGCTGATGTATCTTGTATTTGTTTAGGCCTCCACACTTGTTTTGCTGGAACCATGGGTGAGTGTCATTGAACAACTTATCCCTTTGCTTCTCGGCCTCTGCTGCTGCCATCTCTTGACTCCTTAACCTATGTAGTTTCCTCTTACGTGTCTTTGTTAGTACAGAGGACACCACTTTGGTCGGGTGTATTTAGGATCTCTCACCTTTACTTGGCTGGTGCTTGCTTCATGGTCATTAGCCGAGTGTTTTGGCGCGATAATAAGTATCGGCTCAGTCGAGCGGTTATGCACAGTCGGCTGCTGTATGGGGAATGTTTCGGCGCCCAAGACAAGTGAGTCGACATCCATTTTCTCCTTGCCTTTTCCCGACTCAACTGCTGCAACACTTGGTGATTTAACACGCCATTCTTTTCGACTTTCCAGATGCATGAAATTTCCACTCGGGCGCACCTTTTTACTCCGATGGAATCCACTCGGATGGATGTCACTCAGATTGATTCCACTCAGATGGAATTCACTCGGATTGATGTCACTCGGATGATATCCACTCGGATGAAATTCAGTCGGATGGAATCTACTTGGCCACATTTTTTTCACTCGGATAGCTTCCACCTGGGTGCATTCTTACACTCGGATAATTTCCATCCGGTCGCAAATTTTGACCAGCCGACTGATAGTTACCGATGTTCAGTCGGTCATTATAGGAGTATTCAAGTTGGTCCCAAACAGTTTGTCTTTGCTCTTCTGGAAATAGCACCTTTGGTCCACTTGGTTTCATATACTGACTGAACATATCATCTGATGGTGACCTTGGTCGTTTCAAGTATGATGGCCGGTTAGAGCTGGAACCAGCCGACTGATTAGCATATTTGGACAGCAGCATATCAAAAGTTGGTTTGATCCGCTTGCGCTGTACTTTAACTTCATTCCTTTTCCATTTGCCAACTTCTGGACTTTTAGGCTTGACAAGTCTTACACGAGCATCTTCTTACACTTGTAGTTGCCCCCCGAGTGTAGGATTTTTGATGGTGATTTTGATCACTTCCTTGCCATCCGGTTGTTTATCAAGCACGATCTGCCTCCCCAAGACCTTGTCGCCCCCTTATCTTTCCTGGGCTCACCAACAATGACATTAGCTTTATTAGCAGATTCGGCTACCTCCGGTCGAATAAGTAGCTTCTTCCCCTCCAAATCCATGGTATTCATTAGAAAAGGCTGTTTATCGACTTGCATCTCAGAAAAGTTCAATCGTCCGTCATTAATGGCCGATTGTATCTATCGTCGAAAAACATTGCAATCGTTAGTAGCATGAGAAAAAGAATTATGATACTTGCAATAAGCACGCCGTTTTAGCTCTTCAAACGATGGTAGAGTATGAGATATTCTAATAATCTTAGCCTGCAATAAAGCATCAAATATTCTATCACACTTAGCAATGTTAAAAGTAAACTTCATCTCTTCATCACGATTCTTATGAATCGGTTTTAGATCATTGCAAGAAAAGGGTTTGGCCTTAGATGGCCAAACAAATTCAGTAGCAAAAATATCACCCTCATCGTCCGAGTGATCACTATCATATTCCACCATATTCATCTTTGGACGATCGGCTTTGTATCTATGCACTTCTTTGAGATCTTTGCTTCGGCTTTCCTGAGCCAAAGCCCTTTGCAAGACTTGGTTGATATTTAAGAACTCATAACCTTCTAGCTTTTCTCTAATGGGAATTCTTAAACCACTCAGTAGTAGGTCCGCCAAGTCCCTTTCGGTTATCACCAAACTAAAACACCGGTTTTTTGTTTCTCTGAATCTCTTGACGTAATCGGAAACTGATTCATCATGCTTTTGTTTAACCGATGTTTGATGTGACAACTTGAGTTCATTGTCACCGCTGTAAAAGTGATCATGAAATTTCTGCTCTAGCTATGACCAAACTCGAATTGAACCATGCGGTAAAGAAGAAAACCATGAAAATGCGGTACCAGTTAATGACAAAGGAAATAAACGCACTTTCAATTCATTCAATGAGCCTGCCTCACCTAATTGTGCTAAATATTGACTAGCATGCTCCCATGTGGTTTTTGTGCCTTCTACATTAAACTTAACAAAATCTGGAATTTTATATCCTGGAGGGCCTGGATGGCATCAAAGTACTAAGAGTACGACTTTTGGTAAATCCGATTTGAGGTAACTCAACTCCAAAATTCTCTCGAACATCTTAGCCATCTCCTCTCTAAGATTAGCTAGACCATCATCCACGATGGGCGATGCAACTTGTGGCAGCGGCATAGGAGGAATAAGACTACTAGCGATAGGTAGGAGCTGTGGCATGTATGCGAACCATAGTTCGGTAATGGCGAGTGGTTGTAGCTATAGGTAGGGTTTGGTTCGGCGTTGTCACCGAACCTGGCATGCTCATAATAGGATTAATGGGTGCAGTCACAATTTGATTTGTTTGAGTAGGATAATAAGTCATCGGCATGGGAGGCGCCGATGAGATAGGTAAAGCCAGATTAGGGTTTTGCACACTAGCAGCTATACCATCATTACCACTAGATGATTGTGGTATATTTTTCTGAGAATTAGTATTTTCTATGAAAGTTTGACCTGCTCGGGAGAAAAGGTAGTACTCACAGAGGGTTTAACCTGCTCGGCTTGAAGAGGAGGGAACTTGATTTCTTCAATCGGAGTGATGTTGCCTTGGCGATCCTTCTTGAATTTGGCAAGGAACTCCTGCAAGTCCTTATCTTCATGCGTCTTCTTGTACTCCTCATAGACTTGGCGATGATCGGCCGATATCCCATCAAGGCTGGGCTTGATGATGTTATCGGCGTCTACCTCAGATGGCTTGGGAATATCAGACATGGTGGATGATGATGATTGATCTTCGTTCCCCAGCGGAGTCGCCAAAAAGTGTGTTGACACACGAACCGTCACGTGTACCCTTGGCCCGGGGTGATGCACGCAGCTCACGTCGAAGGAGACCCGACCAAACGGTAGCGATACACAAGGCGATCGGTGGGCGCTTTGCGGAACCGAAAACCCCACTCCGGGAGGACCCGTCGAGGAGTGCGGCGACTATGGGCTGCCCTAGGTCGATCGCTCGCCCCTAGAGCCTCGGGATTCACAGCTCTAAAACACGAAGAACAACGAAGAACGAGAGAGAAAAACGGTGGAGAGATAAAACTTAGATGAAAAAGTAGTATATTGATTTGTTCGATTGTGTGTTGTTCAATCGGCCATTACCCCCAATATATATAAGAGGCGGCTGGACTTCCCGTACAAGTAAAGGATTCATCTAGGCTTTCCTTACAAGAAATTACATCAATTTACGCCCTAGAGTCCTAGTTCTATTCAACTCGGATTCGATCTGAATCTGGCCCAACTTCTGTCTTCCTCCTTGCGCGGGCATGAGCTTGCATATGATCTCCGATCAAGATGGCCCAAATATCAAACTTCTGCGCCTCGACGATACGAACAACTCTCATGTTGATTACTTTTTCAAATAAGGCCATCTTGAACACTTCTCGAGGTCATCTTTACCTTCCAGTCGGACTCGGTCCTGCAGTAGACTGGATTATCCGAGTCTTGTAGTGAATTTGTAGGCCATATACTATCTCTGATGATGATGACTCCAAAATCAAAGTTTACCGTCTTGATTACAGCATAACTTCTGTATGGAACACTTCTTTATCCGAGGTCATCTTGATAAACTTTCGGGCACATGTTCAGTTTCACTCGGATTCGAGCTCATCCACTCGGATATTAGAGACTTTCACTCGGACCGCCCGACTGGACTTTTTCACTCGGAAAACAATCGTTTACTCGGATGACTATATTTCCACTCGGATGACTATATTTCATTCGGAAATAAATATCTTACTCGATCGGCAAGTTTTCGTTCTGATGGTAATCTTTTCACTCGGAACATTTTCATCTGGAGGACAATTTCACTCGGATGACTATATTTTTATTCGGATAATAATAAGTTCATCCGGTCAGTAAACTTCCACTCGACCGGTAATTTTCACTTGACCGGTAAATTTTCACTTGGATGATAAGCTTTTTCACTCGATCGGTGAGTTTTTACTCGAAAGTTAAGCTTTCACTCGACCGATAAGTTTTCACTCGGACGGCAAGCTTTTCACTCGACCGAAAACATAGCCAGATCTTGATTTGTCTCCTCAGGTCTCATATGACCTCGGATTGTGAAGAATTATATATGAAAATCAATTTCCTCGATGAGACGAAGACAATTCCTTTAGAGTGCTCCTCCATCCGAGGTCGTCTTGAAGGCATGATCGGCCGAAAACCACTCGGAATATTGAATTCTGCCACTCGGAATACAATTTCGGCCCCTAAGATGGAGTCGGACGATGATAACCTAAACATCAAAGTTGTTCCACTCGGTGATGTGAAACTTTTCATGCTGAAAACCCTTTCACTCGAAGCCATCTCATTTTCTTCTTAAGTCGTGCCAAAATCTGATGTCAACAACTGCCTTACGTTCTGCTCTATCTGCTAAGGCGGCACCAAGAGAACTACTGCGATTGTGCCCCGGTTCGGCCAGGCGAGCACCTCAGTAGAGAAAGCCAAAAACTGACTGTCATGATATAGCGTGAGACTGGTCAACCACTCGATGGCCCGCCGGAATCTTTAGGATTCCTCCGCATTAACGAAGGCCGTTTCGGCCGAGCACACACGCGCCCCGAATTCGGGTGGTAGCGGTGCCCCAGGGCTATATAGTAGCCCCTTTGTCAAACTCCTATGGCTAAGTGAAAGTGATAAAGCATTATAGTCTGGTTGCCTAGTTAAACTGCGCTATCACCTCCTTTATAGGACCAAGGCGTTGGATCAAGTGTGAAAATCTTATGCGAACACCCCGCATTATATGCGTGGGGCTGAAACCGATATTGCCATCTTCGAGTTATATATACATATACATTACGGCCGCACAGGAGGTATTTTAATTCTTGAAGGCACAAGTATAAAAGCTTTTATATTCCCTCGAAACATTGTTTTACAATAATACATGTTATTGAACATAATATCCTTGAGCCTGCGTCTCTATTAAGCAGCGCCTGCGAGAACTTCACGAAAATAGTGCTCGGCGGTACTCGGCTCTCGTCCGAATCTTGGGAGGCAATAGCGGTGGCCTTCATCTCCGCCCGGTATGTCTTGACACGGGCAAGAGCCATCCGCGCACCCTCTATGCATCTTGACCTCTTCATTGCATTGATATGCGGCACCGCACCAAGGAATTGCTGCACCAAGCTAAAATAACTCTTGGCTCGGGCCTTTCCGCCACAGATGACTCGACATACTTCATGGCGAGTCCGAATAACCTATTCAGCTCCGCCCATGCGCCAAGCGATCGGTTAATGGAAGTGGGCGCTCTGGATTGTGGGCTGCGACCAAAAAGCTTTCCACTTTGTGATCCTTTTGATCTCGGAAGTGTTGGCGCGTCTACAACTTTTCGCCGCCAAGTCAGGTAAGTGTCGCCGCACTCTACAACTGGTCCAGCGGAGCATATTTAGGATCCCGAACTTCATCCGCAGCATAAGGGGCTTTCGGCGCGATATCTCGGCCCGGCGTAGCTCCTCCTTCATAGCTCTCATCGCAGAGCGAGCATCCTTGGCCTCGGTAGTGGCCTTCTTGAATCCTTCATTCCGCCCGATCTTCTTTTTCAAGAAGCTTGCAGCGGTCGGCAGGATTCTTCAACTTCACAGCCATCTCGGCCATTTCCTTCTTGCTTCGGCAGTGAGCAGCCTGTTCGGCCTTCAGCTCTTCAGTCGCCTTTAAGGCAGCCGCATCGCTTCTCTGGGCCTGCTCCTTGGCTCGGGCAAGTTCCTCCCGAAGGTTCTCCATGGCAGCGGCACCATCTGCATCAAGCACACATGTTGTAAGGTACGGGCATCAAGCTCCTCTTACCGGGTGTTTTCAGAGAAATTACATACCTTGTGCCTCGTCAAGCCGCTTGTTAACAAGCGCGATGTCGGCATCTGCCACGTCAAGTTGCCGCTTTAGCTCGGCAAATTCATAGTCCGGCTAGCCACCGGACACTTCGCCGCCTACATAGGAACGGCGACATGTTATACATGGGATTATGTCCTCGGCGCCGTCATTTTGACAACACACCAAGTCTCGGGGCTACTATCTACGGGGCGCATCTTATATATGCGGAGCTGTCAAAAATACATCATTTAGCGTACCTCAAAACCTGTCGATAAACTCACGATGGCCTCGTGCAACCCGCTCTCCGCGGATGAAATCCTTTCAATCACCGTGCCCATCAATGCACGGTGTTCTTGAATAGACGCTTCGCCCGAGCAGATCCTTGACTCCTCCGACCATGCAGGCGGTGCGGACTCGTCCGATGGCCTTTTTCGAAGGCGGACACGGAGGAGCTTTGGGGAGGCATCTGGCGCTTTCCGGCCTGCGGATTCGGAGAAACCCACCGTGGCGACACCTCGGGGTGCCCGCCTGCAAAGCGATGCGACGGGGAGGCTTTCCGCTCTCCATCATCTCGAGCGAAGATCCCTAAAGATGAGCTCTGCTGAGAAGGGCTGAGATCCGAACTACAAGGTAAAATTGGTTATCTTCTTCAGAAATAGAACAGGGATGTCTCTTATTTTAAAACTCCCCTCTCTACTTACGGCTCGCTGGAGGGCTGATCACCTTGGGGGCATAGTGCGACCGAGGCATCTCCCGGCGCAGGACCCTCTGATGAAGATTTCTTCCCCCGCTTTGAGACATGGTCTCCGGGTCTTCAGAGGCGGTCCTCTTCTTCCCTTGGATGGAGGGATTCTTGATTCCTCCTTTCTTGACAGCCTCCTTCGGGGAGGCGGTAGCTTCCTTGTTCCCCCCTTCACCTTCTTCCAAAGGCGCAACCTCCAGAATCCTGGTTAACACGGGATCCGGCGTGGTCTCAGGGAGGGGGGCCGGACACCTGATTAGCTTTGCTTTCACTATCCACTCCTGTTTAAGGGACAACTCTTTTAAGGGCAATTTTATGATAAATATCACGGATGGGCGTGTCCAGTGCAGGACTACTTACTTGAGTATCCAAGGCGATTGTAGCTCAGACCTGCATCCTCGGTCGAGTCCGGACACATTGCTTGTGATCCGAAGAACAATTTGTACATCTCCATGGGCGTCGTGCCCGTAAAATGTTGGAGAGCTCATGGTCCCTCCGGATTAAACTCCCACAGGCGGAGGCGGCGTTTGCGAGGGCAAGGTGCGGCGAATCAACATGACTTGCGTCACCGCGACCAGATTGATGTCTCTCTCTAGGAGATCTCGAATGCGGCCTGCAAAAGGGCACGTCCTTGGGCGGCCCAGTTAAACCCTTTATTGACCCATGGCGCTAGCTTTGGTGGGGGGACCCAGCGAAGGCAGGTGGCGCCACCCACTTGGTGCCCACAGGAGCTATGATATAAAACCACGCTCGTTGCCATAAGCTGAACTCCTCTTGAAAAGAACCCTCGGGCCATGGGCGTCGGCATTCTTGCTTATAACAGCGCCTCCGCACTCCGGCGTGCTGCCCCGATCATCTTGGTTCTACTTTGAAGGTCTTAAGCCACAATCCAAGTGAGGAGTAATGCGGAGGAAGGCTTACCTGACGATGAACAATGAGATGTGGAGGATGGACTCGGAGCCAAGTCGTGAAATTCAGCCCATAATAAAACATAGAGCCCCCTCACGAAGGGGTCCGTCGGGAAGCCTAGCCCCGAAGGAAGTGAGACTTGAACACCACGCTCTCACCAGGCTTGGGAGTGGGAATAACCTGCCCTTGAGCAGGCAGCCTATCGAGATTTAGCGGTAGATACTGGCATCTCTCGGCTTTAGCACGTCTTCTTCCGTAGCGGAGGAAGGCATCCACCGGCCTTGAAGGTCGGGCGGACATCATCAAAGGTCCGAATCGCTGAATCTGGAGCTTTGGGTGTTGGAACTTCGAGGCGAGGGGCGGATTCGATTGAGATTGAAAGAAAGGAGTAGAGCCTTGGTCTCTTTATAAAGAGGTTGAATACCAAGAGCCCTCCCCGTGACCGTTTGGGACTCGCCGATTGAGGAAATATACCAGCGGGCATGATTGGGTTACCATGCCCGTATTAATGAGATCCGGAATAAGGGGACACGATCTCTGCTTCGACAAGGCGTGCCAAGAAACCGCCTCGCTAAATCTTGTTGGGGTGGGACACGTAAAAGCGATTGAATAAAGGCTTTGCCGTGGTGTGATATCACGCTGCGGAATCGTCGGCAGATTGTATTTGTGTAAATATTATTCTCTCTCGGTGGTATGTGGAACTAATTTTGCGAGCGGACACTATTCTTGTGTTCAAAATCTTCTATGAAGTATTCGGAGGAGGAACCCGCCTTGCAATGCCGAAGACAATCTGCGGCGCCGGACTCGTCGTCATTGAAGCCTGGTTGAGGGACTCTTGAGGAGTCTGGAATAGGGGTGTCCGGATGGCGGACTATAACCTTTGGCGGACTCTGGACTATGAAGATACAAGATTGAAGACTTCGTCCCGTGTCCGGATGGGACTTTTCCTTGGCGTGGAAGGCAAGCTTGGCGTCTGGATATGTAGATCTCCTCCCATTGTAACCGACTACTGTGTAACCCTAGCCCTCTCCGGTGTCTATATAAACCGGAGGGTTTTAATCCGTGGGGCGAACAACAATCATACCATAGGCTAGCTTCTAGGGTTTAGCCTCTCGATCTCGTGGTAGATCTACTCTTGTACTACCGATATCATCAATATTAATCAAGCAGGAGTAGGGTTTTACCTCCATCGAGAGGGCCCGAACCTGGGTAATAACATCGTGTCCCTTGTCTCTTGTTACCATCCGCCTAGACGCACAGTTCGGGACCCCCTACCCGAGATCCGCCGGTTTTGACACCGACAGGGGGCTTGACCGTGATCCCTTCTCTCTCCTCCGATCTCCCCCCTCCTCGACAACCTCGACCAGATCCGGTACCCCCTGTGTGTCCTCTCAACTCTCCCGTTGAAGCCACGCACTCTCGTGCTCCCCTGAGCTCGTCTATGCTATTGATGTGCTAACATGCTATCGACGTCAGCAGCGGTGGAGAACCGGCGGTAGGCTCTCCGTCATTGCTGCTGCAGCACACGCTGTCGGTATGCTTTGGACGGGGGGCTTGACTGCGACCCCTTCCCTCTCCTATAACCCCCGACAACCTCGACCAGATCCGGTACCCCCTGTGTGTCCTCTCTCCTCTCCCGTTGAAGCCACGCTCTCTCGTGCTCCCTTGAGCTCGTCTATGCTGCTGATGCGTTGACATGCTGCCGACGTCAGCAGTGGCGGAGAACCGGCAGTAGGCTCTCCATTAGTGCTGCTACAGCACACCCCGCCGGTCTGCTTTGGATGGGGGGCTTGTCCTGCTCAGCAACCAGCCTCCTCCAGCTGCAGCTGCCAAGGTTCCTCAAGCTCTTCCCTAGTCGGTGTTCGTACCGTCAGGAGCGGCGACAGGCTCTACGTCCATGCTGCTGCAGCCTGCACCGCGGTCTGCCCTAGTTGGGGGGCTTGTCCTGCCCGGTGACCAGCCTCCTCTAGCCGCGGCTGCCATGGCGCAGCGACAGCCTGTGCCTTTGGTTGTCCACTAGTCCCGAACTCTTCTGCTGCCATCATTGTCGGCCGTCCCTATCGTGTTGACGCAAGCCTCTGTTGCTCAGGACGATGCCCTCGTCCAGTGGCCTTGTATGGCATCATCCCTTGCGTGATGATATAAGGGCTTAACCCCAACGGCATGCCTGCTTGTGATGTGGGCCTCCCTCGCCAATGACGATGAGGCCAACGAAGATCGAGTGCTAGCCCCGTAGGCGGCGCTGGCTACCAATTTTTTCTCACCTCCGACTGCTTGGCGTGTGTGGGGTGTGAGGTAGTGATAGACAGAGGATGGCATGAGGTGTTGTTGCGACGTCTAGCACCATCTTCCCCGGCGATGACTCCTGTCCCATTCCCGCTTGGCTTCACGGTAGATGTTGCATATGCGTCGCTTTTGAGCACCGTGCGACTGTTTGTCGAGATTCCCTTCGGTGCCCTCGTTGTTTGGAGAATGGTCACCATGCGCATGAGTGATGCAACCCTTGACGTCCACTACACTCGTTGGCATGCCTTGTCAGGTCGTCCTAGCCCCGCCTCAGCATAGAGCATCATCGAGCTCCAGCTTCCTGTGGAGGTCCGATTTAAGTCTGTGCGTCCCTCCAAGGCGTCATCTCTACCTCTGTAGTATAGTTGGCTCGTCAACCCCGTCTAATGTGGTGTTGCAGTCTGCTTTGGCAGATCAGTCCAAGCTGGTGCGAGGCTTGCTGGCGCAGGTTGGGAGCTTTCTGGAGTGGGTGGAGGTTACTCTGGGCAAGCTCTCCCTCGTGTTGACTATGTTGTGGACCGCTTCGACGTCGCGGCCTCCTGGTGTTTCTGCTGTTGGTTTCGCGGATGACAAGGGTACATAGCTCTTCGGTTGTTTCTGCCCCTCATGTTGGGGTTAGTTCATTGTCTGGTCTGCCCTCTGTGTCGTCTACCACTGAGGGCGAGGCCATCGTCATGATCATTGCCCGTGCTGCAAATCATGCCCAAGCTTCAACAACTATGTGTGAGACATGCTTCGACTCAGTCTATGGAGCATATGAAGGTCGACTCACCTGCAACCTCGTGTGAGGGACATGATTCACCTATGTCATGTGAGCAACTGGAGGCGCCTGAGTCCATCGTGTCGGTGGTACTTATGATTGATAATGCTGAGGTGGTCGTTATGCTGGCGCTTGATCCTTTGGAGCCCAGCCAGCTGCTCAACTTTGTGGATCGTGGAGGTTCCGATGTTGTGGTCACCCACTCGCACGTGACCGTTGGGCAGGTTGTGTCTGTGCGTGACAAGGTCAATGAGATTCTCTTCGAGTTAGAGCTTCACAGCTTGCTCATACATTTGGAGGCGGCTAGCCTTGGATCAGGTAGGACGTTTGTGGAGGAGGCTCTCAGGAGCGAAGGAAAGAAGAGTGACGCCACAGGAAAGGCGTCTCCAACTGCTTGATGGATGGTCACTAGCCTCTTGGATTGTGGCTTGGCTTGTCTCCGTGGATTTGCTGGTAACTACTGTCTTCGGCCTAGGTACTCTTATTTGGGGTTTCTTTGCGATGTAGTAGTGTGAGGGTTGGTGGTCGCTGTGTGTTGGGTATGGTTGTCAAGGGATCATGCACTTAGGGATTGCAGATTATGTGAGTAGTTCATGTGTGGTTGGTTTGTAACACGTTTTGCCCGGTTTTTTGTTAATTAACTAGTAATTCTCCTCCTTACTTAATCAATGAGGCAAATCTTTTGCCTTTGTTTCATAAAAAAAGAAAAAGAATGACGCAATCGACGTTGAGATGAAACCAGTGCTCCAATCGTGCCCTTGGTTTTGTTACTCACTTGTGGGTGAAAACTTGCATCTACACAGGGGCACTTCAAATATATATCTTAGCATGGTTACATGGATATGATGTGGCATCATGTTTAATAAGGAAAGAGAGAACGGTTGTATCTTAAAAGCAAGGTTAATATAAAGTTGTCACGTCACATATAGCCAACCTAATAATTTACTCATATAATAATTAATTATAAGAAAGGAAAGTGAATAGACAGGATTGCTCGCCCGCGCTGCTCCCAAGGGTTCGGCTTAGAAAAACCCTAGCCGCCGGTGGTGCCGACTCCTCTCCCTTCCAATCTCCCCGCCGCCGTCGGAGGAAGCCGATGAGCAAAGCTCGTCTGGTGGACGGTAGTGGCGGCCTTGCCTCCTTCCTATGCAGGAGGCCACCTGCTAGAGCGTGGCCCTATGCTTAGGCAGCGCTCGGGGCGGCGGAGCCGGGCGCTGCGGCGACGGCCGACTTGTTCTAACTGAGTATGAACCATGGATGAATGTTTATTTAAACCTCTAACATCATAAGCAATCCTAAACATCAAATCACTCAAGTGTTCAATCATCATAGCATTTCACTTCAATTGATTACTAACATAGATGTTGAAGTTTTCTTGCTTAATAATATAATTATCAAATTCATCCATGCATTGACTAGGAGATTTATTATAGGGAATGTCACCCTCATCGAATCTTTAAAGGAAGTTTACCTCCACTACCTGTATTGGGATATCAAGTCCGTGTATTTCTTCAATAGGTGGTAAATTCTTAACATTTTCAGATTTAATACCCTTTTCTTTCATAGTTTTCTTAGCTTCTTGCATATCTTATGGACTAAGGAATAGAATACCTCTCTTCTTTGGAGTTGGTTTCAGTGGTGGTTCAGGAAGTGTCCAATCATCGACATTCTTCAACATATTATTCAATAAATCTTTAGCCTGTCCAAGAGTTCGTTCCTTGAATACACAACCAACACAACTATCTAGGAAGTCCCTAGAAGCATCGGTTAGTCCATTATAAAAGATACCAAGTACTTTATTTTTCTTAAGAGGATGATCTGGCAAAGCATTAAGTAACTGGAGAAGCCTCCCCCAACCTTGAGGGGGATTCTCTTCTTCAAATTGCGCAAAGTGAAATATTTCCTATAAGGCAGCTGTCGGCGTTCTGGGAACGGGGGTCCCCAGACTTGCACTGCGACCTGCTGGCGTGGCTCAAGTGGGGCCCAGCGCAGCCCGGCTTCATCAGCTCAAGCTCAAGACCCTCGCGAGGCCAAGCCTCATGGAGACGGATGGAGGAACCTTCCTCAGAGCAGCCTCGTCGAGGCAGGCTCACGAGGAGGCGGAGAGATCAAGGCGGGTACCTCACAAGGGTGCCCGTGGCGCAAGCCATGACAATCGAGACAGGCGAGGCGCCCGCCGCGCAGTGTCCTCGTTTCCCCTTTGGTGCAAAGGAGGCAAGCACAGGCCAAGGCATCATGCAAAGGTTACTGCTTCAGTGCAACAAGACCAAGACCAGCAGAGCGGCAGGACGGAGGTCATCGTGGAGCCAGGGGCCGGCGTCACCGTCGAGCCTTTGGCAGCCGAAGACCAACTTTAGTCAGGATAAGTGTACTAGATGTTCCCCTTCAAAATGGCCAATTGTTGGCGCCCTTCCCGCTCATTATTTGGGAAGAGGCCCAGGGCCTCCCTCTATAAATAGGACTAGCCACCACAGAGGACGAAAAACCGAGAGAGAACCAAGGACTGAGAGGGAACCAAGGACCAAGAGAGAATGAAGGACCAAGGCAGAGCCAGGGAGGTCGAAACCACTAGAGAGAGAGAGAAGCGACTGGACTCAACCAAGCAGCCCAGCGCACCAGCTCAAGAACAGCCCCTCGCGAGGCTGTTCTTCCTTTGTACTGTTCATCTTCAGCCACAGAGGCAATCCACCACACCACACACTGGAGTAGGTATTACACCACAACGGTGGCCCGAACCAGTATAAACCTTGTGTCCCTTGTGTTGTTCATCATTCCTAGTTTAGATCCCTTGCAAACCTTTAACGCATGAGCCGGTAGGGGAAAGATCTCCGCGCGCACCCTAGTGTTCGAACCTCAAGGGTCTGCCGGAACCCGAAATCCGACATTTGGGGCGCCAGGTAGGGGTGCGCCGGAGTATTTCTTCCGCTGGCGCGTGTGATCTTTCTGTCATGTCCATGGCTGACGCTCGCCGAGCCCGCGCCGAGCGCCGGGCTGCTCGCACCGCTCGAGTCGCCCAGACGACCCCCGTCGGCGGACACCCCCGTTGTTCCCCGTCGCCCGCCGCCAACGCCGCCACCAGCCCGGGGGGAACAAGCAGCAAGCCTCGTCCCTGTATCCATCGATGAGGTAAGAAGGCCGCACCGCTACTCCTTCGCTCGCCCCTGCTGGTTCTTCGTCCCGCACGCATAGTGCTCCCATGGAGGCTTGAGCCGCGCTCATCACGGCAAACGAGCTCCTGCGCTACCGCCCTGTCGATGATGTCTATGAGGAGTGGCTCGACCGCGTCGCCGAGCTCGTCCGCGCCGCAGGGGGCTCCCCCGCGCCGTCCCTCTCGTTGCCTCGCCCTTCACCCCGCGCAGGAGGCAGGCAACAAGAAAGGAGCTGCCAGGAGATCCCTCGTCCCGAAGAAGGTGCTCCCGTGCTCCCAGCATCGGAGCGCCGCGATCGCGCTCCAGCGCCACCACGTCAAGACCCCGCGCTGCTCCAGGCAGCGGTGCGCAGGAATCCACAAGAGCAATTTTCGCATCAGCAGAGAGCCCCGGTGGCCACCGCAGGCTGCCGCGCCTTCACCGCCGAGCTACGCAGTATCGCATCGCCCGGCAAGTTCAAGCCAGACCTGCCTCCTCGCTACGACGGCACTGCCGACCCCGTGGAGTTCCTTCAGCTCTACGAGCTGGGCATCGAAGCCGCCAACGGGGACGAAAAGGTCATGGCGAATTGGTTCCCCATGGCGCTCAAGGAAGGAGCCCGAACCTGGCTCCCGGCACGATCTCCTCCTGGGACGAGATGCGCACCCGCTTCGTCGCCAACTTCAAGGCACTCGCGACCGGCCTCCGGTGTGGCGACATCGCGCTGTCGAGCAGCAGCCAGGAGAGACCCTGCAGAAGTACATCCAGCGCTTCAACAACGCCCGCCTCAAAATCCCCAAGGTGACTGAGGAAACCATCATCTCAGCCTTCTCCGATGGCATGCTTGACGTCAAGATGAAGGAGGAGCTAGCAATGCATGAGACCTATGCACATCCCTGCAGCTGTTCAACTTGGCGACCAAATGCGCCAGGGCTGAGGAAGGGCGCCTCTCCCTCCTCGAGCTTCCGGCTGCCGATCCAGAAGATAAAGCCCAAGGCCAGGGCGTGAAAGCGCAAAAGGCTGCCGTGCTCGTGGCAGAACCAGACACCAAGCGAGGCAGGGATCAGCCCGAGTCATCGAAGGGCAGCCGGTATTGCGTATACCACGACCTCCACACCCACAACACCAACGAATGCTAGGAGCTCAGGGCCGTGCGAGAAGGGCATATCGGCCGACGCCCCAAGCGCAATGATCTGTGCTACGGCCAAGGAGGAGGAAGAGGCACAGGACGCTGGGAAGACCGTGGCCCTCGCCAAGGATGGCGTGACAGACCTCGCGAGGACCGCTGGCAGGACCAGCCTCGCGAGGGAGGTTCGAGGGACCAGCCTCGTGAGGACCGCCCTCAAGGCAACGCAGGGCTCCCACCTCTGCCACAGCCGCCAAGGAGGTATGAAGACAATCATCAAGACGAGGGGGCTGGGGGCTTCCAGGAGCCGCGCGCGATCGCTTGCATCCTGGGTGGCGCTCAGGCCCCAGCCTCTCAGCGCATCTTCAAGCAGTTTGCTCGCGAGGTGAATGCAGTCCTCCCCAAGCCAGAGGCCACACGCCCTCTCAGGTGGTCATCGTGCGCTATCACGTTCAGTTCAGCGGATCAGCTCAAGTGCGTGGCCACGGCCGAAGTCCTCCCCATGCTTTGCTCACCAGTCATCAGCAACGTGCAAGTCACCAGGACCCTCATCGATGGCGGAGCAGGACTCAACGTCCTATCTGTCGAGACATTCAACGATCTGCAAGTGCCGTACGATCAGCTTCAGCCAACCAAGCCTTTCTCAGGAGTCACCGATGGCTCCACCGTCCCAATAGGGCAAGTTCGCCTTCCCGTCACCTTCGGACAGCGCAACAACTACCGCACCGAGCTCATCGACTTCGACGTCGCCCACATTCGCCTGCCATACAATGCCATCCTCGGGTACCCAGCTTTGGCCAAGTTCATGGCAGTGACTCACCATGGCTACAATGTCAAGATGCCAGGAAGCGGAGGAGTCATCACAGTGCCTTGTGAGGAAAGGTATGCAGTGTGCTCTCTTGAGCGTGACTTCCAAGCTGCAGCAATCGAAGACCCAGACCATAGGAGCGGGAGACTTCCCGAGGCGATCCCCAAGAAGAAGGCTTTGCCTGGTCCAAGCCCTCATGGGGTAGGCACCTCCGGAGGCGTGGCAACAGGACCCGCGCCCGTTCAAGGGGCACCACCCTCTGTCGCATAGGAAGGCGCGCCCGGCGCCCTCCTCTGGCGGGGCTCGGGGGCTCTTTCATGGCGAGCCACCGACCTAGCCGGGGTCACGAGGGAGACGCTCGGGCACCACTTGGAGGCGTGCTTCAAGGCACGTTTCCCTCAGGAAGGTATGAGGCAAGGAGGACCAAACCCTCAGGAGTTCATCACGAGGAACACCCAGGAGCTACAGGAGTCAAGACTCATGCTTGGTGTCGCCGCTGCCGCCGTGGCCCCACATCCAGACGAGGATCTTTGGGCTGCGAATCTGCATCGCATACCGAGGGCTCAAGCAGGGCGCGTCTCGAGGCGCCTCGGCCCTCACGCGTGGGGCGTTGCGAGGTCCACCTCACAGCTACGTCTGCATGCCTTCGGCCTACGAGCACGCGGGTTGCTGCCCATCGGCGCTTGCTGAGGTGTGCTCTGAGGCTCGGGAGGTCAAGCAGCGTGTGGTCTGGCGGAGATGGAGATGGCTCTCGAGAACCCCGTGCCCCGGAGCCTCCCGAGGCTCCAGGACCGGAGGGATCGTGAGGGTCGGCTTCCTCATCACGCGTCACCCACTACCTCAACATCCTGCCATCTCTGACCATATCAGGTGACACCTTTCCAAGTTCCGTTTTCAGCTGGGAGCGCCCCTCGTGCTGCATCATTCCCAGGCTGCTTGGGTCCGTCCCTGCGGCATGTATCAGTTTTGCTTATGTTCTTTACTTACCTTGTTGGGGGCGCCCCTTGGGCTGCATTATCCCCAAGCTGCTCGGGCCAGACCCAGTTGCATGTGCTTTCTCCGCATCTATCTAGATGGATTTGCTTATTCATACATAACATGCTTGACCTAATCGCCTGCTCGATTGACACCTACCTTTGGAGCCGCTCGCTCAGGCACGGCACTTGCGCACGGGTCCGTCCCTGCAATGCCGATAAATCTGAGTGTCTGAGCTCTGGCCGCGGCAGCCCCGCAAGGCGCCACCTCGCCAAGCCCTCAGTGCCGCCGATCACTCCCTCAGAGCGACCAATGGTTGGCTGGCAACCGTAACGACGAACCTTGTTTCCCCTCGTGATTGGTACATAGGACCTGCTCCATGAGTAACGCTGGCGGCATCATGAGCCTTCTCTCCTCCTCTCCGGTGCGATCCGCTTGCATGTTAAAAGGGGGGCGCCTGAGCATCGCGACTCATGGGATCTTACTGGCTCTCCAACCCTCGCCCCCTTGCCTTGACCCACAGCATCGCCGCCTAGCATACCAGCGGCGGCTGAGCTCGCTCGAGGGCCGGGACCTGAGGATTTAGAGCATCAAGGAAAGCGTGGGGGAGAGGGAAGGAGTTCGCGAGGGCCCAACCCAGCAACGCCTTAGTTGCCGTCGCGCAGGCACGGCACCTCATCGAACGCCGCTCCAATCCCGCAAGATAAGTCACGCAAAAACTGATCCGACTAAGCGCTAAACCCTCGCCTACTGCTGCCCTGTCACGGCAAAGCCGCCTACCTTTCTTGCCCAGCGGAGGATGCTTGCGCGCTAAAGGGGACCTCCTGAGCATTACGACTCAGGGGCTCTTACTGGACCTCGGGCCGCTCACCTCCTTGCCTTGACCACGGCATCACGACCTAGCATACCAGCGACGGCTGAAGCCTACACAGGGACGGGACACATCGTATGAGCACCAAGTCCTCGTGAGGAAAGAAAGGGGGAGCTGAGCTGGGGCAGAACAAGCATCTCACATCGATTCATCATAAGGACATAATATTCACAAAAACATGGCCAGCGCCTTACATACCCCCGTGGGTGCTACGCCGATTCTTTGCAGGAAATAAAGGTGCTAATCCTAAGGAGCGCCAACCACGCGTGCCTCCATGCGAGCGCCATCATCAGCAGTGGGCGCCAGCGCCGCGCCAACCCATCCAGATCACGGCGCGGTAGGCTGAAGCGCTGCCGGCTCCGAGCGGGCGAGCTCGGGGCTCGTAGCTGTCGTCGCTTCGTCTCGAGTCGCCAAAAGCTCGGCGGGCGCTGACCCTCCGCCCCTTCGCTGCTGCCGAGGAGCTGCCGAGGCGACCGCGAGCCTAGTCCTCACGGCAGCGATGCCCGGCCGCCCTTCTCTGGGCAGCATTCTAGCGGCGTCCTTCGCGTCAAAGACCTTGAAGAACATCAAGGCGCCATCGTATTCCAGGTGGATCACGAGCGCCCCTTGTCGGCGAACCAGGCGATCTCGCCCCACCTCGGGTCATGTAGACCTTGCGGAGGACAACGCAACCTCCGCTCCGATCGCGAGGGTGCTGCAGCCAGCGTCTGCAACGAGAGCTCGAGAGAGCCCCTCGGACAGGATCTCAAGGCGAAGGAGGAGGAAGGCGAATCCAAGATTGAGGAGGCATGGCGGCGTGGAGCACAAGCTCTCGGGAGGAGCCCTCGGCATGGACTCCGGGGAGGAGCAGCGCGCACCGCCGTGACCCGCCGGCGCCGACGGCGGCGTCGTCCGTGGCGCTTGGCGTCTACTCCTCTAGGGCCCTCAATGCGGGCGTACAAGGGCAGTGGGAACCCTGGCGGCGGCCGCTCGTACCAGGGCCTCGACACCTCCTGCCGGGCGCCCTCATCTCGGTGGCAGAGGACTAGCCGTTTCTTCGGCGGAAGCGGGTCGGGACCCTCTCGGGGGGCCTTTCCCTTCTCTTCTGCGGAAAACCGGCGGATCGGAGCCATTGTAGCGATATGGAGCAAGGGAAAAGATGAAGAGGAAGGAGTAGCAAGAAGGGATGGACTGGAAGGGCTTGCGCCGTTCCGTACTTATAGCCAGACGAGGCCAACCGTCGGCCTCCACGATCACAGGTAATCATGACCCATTTCTGCGTGCAGGACTTGTCAAGTCATGCAGTTGCCGAGGGATCGTGGGGAAGCAGAGACGCCCACGACCAATCAATTGCCACGCGGCGCCCAAGGCCAAAGGCTGTTGGGGCCGTGGCGCTTCGCACTTGCCCATTCGCTTCTCTGCTAAGCCAAGTCCGGGCGCACCTTGGGCCCCGGGGGCTACTATCGGTGTTCTGGGAACGGGGGTCACCAGACTTGCCTGCCTGCGGCCTGCAGCGTGGCTCAAGTGGGGGCCCAGCGCGGCCCAGCTTCATCAGCTCGAGCTCAAGACCCTCGCGAGGGGCCAAGCCTCGCGAGGCGGACGACAGGAACCTTCCTCGGGAGCAGCCTCGTCGAGCAGGCTCACGAGTGGCGGAGAGATCAAGGCAGGGTACCTCACGAGGTGCCCCATGGCGCAAGCCATGACGATCGTGAGCAGTGGGCGCCCGGCCCAGCAGATGTCCTCTTTTCCCCTTTGATGCAAGGAGGAAACCACAGAGCCAAGGCATCAGCAAAGGTTACCGCTTGTGCAACAAGACCAAGACCAGCAGAGCGGCAGGATGGAGGTCATCGTGGAGCCCAGGACGGCGTCACTGTCAGAGCCTTTGGCAGCCGAAGACCAACTTTAGTCAGGATAAGCGTACTAGATGTTTCCCTTCAAAATGGCCAATTGTTGGCGCCCTTCCCGCTCATTATTTGGGAAGAGGCCCAGGGCCTCCCTCTATAAATACTAGCCACCACGGAGGACGAAAAACCGAGAGAGAACCAAGGACCGAGAGGGAACCAAGGACCAAGAGAGAACGAAGGACCAAGGCAGAGCAGGAGGTGAAACCACTAGAGAGAGAGAGAGAGAGAGAGAGAGAGAGAGAGAGAGACTCAAGCAAGCGGACTCAAGCAGCGCACCAGCTCAAGAACAGCCCCTCGCGAGGCTGTTCTTCCTTTATCTTGTTCATCTTCAGCCCCAGAGGCAATCCACCACACCACACCTTTGGGTAGGGTATTACACATAAATGTGGCCCGAACCAGTATAAACCTTGTGTCCCTTGTGTTGTTCATCGTTCCTAGTTTAGATCCCTTGCAAACCATTAACGCGTGAGCCGGTAGGGGAAAGATCTCCACGTGCACCCCAGTGTTCGAACCTCAAGGGTCTGCCGGAACCCGAAATTCGACAGCAGCTTGCTTCTTATGAGTAGGAAAATATTTTTCAGAGAAGTAATATATCATATTCTGGGGACTACGCACACAACCAGGAGCAAGAGTATTAAACCATTTCTTAGCATCACCCTTTAATGAGAAAGAAAACAATCTAAGAATATAGTAGTAGCGAATTTTTCCTCATGAGCACATAGGGTGGCTATATCATTCAATTTAGTAAGGTGTGCCACAACTGTTTAAGTTTCATAACCATGAAAATGATCAGATTCTACCAAAGTAATTAGTTCAGGATCAACAGAGTATTCATACTTATTGTTGACAAAGATAGGAGAAGTAGCCTTTTCTTTCAGCTTACTTAGTAATTTCTTAAGATCAGCTCTATCATTACAAGCAAGACATTCTCTAGCTATCTTCCAATCCATAACATAACCATCAGGTATCATAGGCTTTTCAACTCTAGTAGGAAAGCTAGGCATAATAGGTGAATCAATTTTCATCAATTTCAACATTCTCAATTTCTTTAGTTTTAGCAATTTGTTTATCAAGAAATTCACCTAGTGGCATAGTATCATCAAGCAAAGTACTAGCATCATCACAAGTTTCATTTATAACAGAAGCAGTATCATCAATTACTTGCGACATATCAGAATGAATAACGGGTGGTGGTGTCGCAAGCCTACTTAAAACAGAAGGTTAATCAAGTGCGCGGCAAGATAGCAGTTCCTTATCTCCCCTCGTCTTAGAGGGTACGCTCTTGGTCTTAGCGTCTTTCAGATTCTTCATAATGATAAGTGTAGGATTGAAAGTATGTCTAGAGGGGGGGGGTGATTAGACTACTTGACCAAATAAAAATCTAGCCTTTTCCCAATTTTAAGTCTTGGCAGATTTTAGCAACTTAGCACAAGTCAAGCTATCAACCTACACATGCAAGTCTAAGAGTATAGCAGCAGAATGTAAATCATTGCATATGAAGGTAAAGGGAGGAGTTTGGAGGGAGCAAACACAATGTAGACACGGAGATTTTTGGCGTGGTTCCGATAGGTGGTGCTATCGTACATCCACGTTGATGGACACTTCAACCCACGAAGGGTAATAGTTGCGCGAGTCCACGGAGGGCTCCACCCACGAAGGGTCCACGAAGAAGCAACCTTGTCTATCCCACCATGGCCATCGCCCACGAAGGACTTGCCTCACTTGGGTAGATCTTCACGAAGTAGGCGATCTCCTTGCCCTTACAAACTCCTTGGTTCAACTCCACAATCTTGATGGAGGCTCCCAAGTGACACCTAACCAATCTAGGAGACACCACTCTCCAAAAGGTAATAGATGGTGTGTTGATGATGAACTCCTTGCTCTTCTGCTTCAAATTATTGTATCCCCAACACTCAACTCTCTCTCAGAGATTTTGATTTGGTGGAAAGATGATTTGAGTGGAAAGCAACTTGGGAAAGGCTAGAGATCAAGATTCTTGTGGTTGGAATGGAATATCTTGGTCTCAACACATGAGTAGGTGGTTCTCTCTCAGAAAATGAATGGTAGAAGTGTAGGCATGTTCTGATAGCTCTCTCCCCGAATGGAGGAAGGGTGGAGGGGTATATATAGCCTTCACACAAAATCTAACTGTTACACACAATTCACCAAACTCGGTGGGACCGAATCCTAAAACTCGGTCAAACCGATTCAGTTCAAAATGTGAACGTTAGGATTTTCGGTTGGACCGGCATGTCAAATCGGTGGGACCTATTTCGTTAGGGTTAGGGCATAACGTAATCTCAGTGAGACCGACCACATAAACTCGGTGGGACAGATTTCTGTAATAGGCAAACAGAGAGTTGGTCAGGCAAACTTGGTGGGACCGATCGCTCATTTCGGTGAGACCGAAACGTTACGAAAAGGAAACAGAGAGTTTGCATTGCGAACTCGGTGGGACCGATCGCTCATCTCGGTTAGACCAAAATGTTACGAAGGGAAACAGAGAGTTTGCAATCCCATCTCGGTGAGACCGAGATCCCTATCGGTGAGACCGAACTGATTAGGGTTTCTGGCTATGGCTATGTCAAGTGAACTCGGTGGCGCCAGATAGATCAAATCGGTGGGGCCGAGTTTGACTTTTGGTTTGGGACATATGTCGATATGAGAAAGTGGTTGAGGGCTTTTGGAGCATATCACTAAGCATTTTGAGCAAGCAAACCATTAAGTAACACCTCATCCCCTTTTAATAGTATTGGCTTTCCTATGGACTTCTTGGATCACTAAAATGGAAATGTAGAATCTTGAGCTTTTTGCCAACATGTGTCCTTAGCATTTTGAGGGGTCCACATTCCTAGTCCATGCCATGCCAATCATTGAACTTTCTGAAATGATCATCTTGAAAGAGCATTAGTTCAGCGAGCTATATGTTGTTAGGAATTATCAAAACCACCCAGGGATAGTTGCACTTTCAATAAGTAAATTTTAAAATCCCAAGTGAACTCAATAAATAGAGCTATGCTCCCTGGCAACGGCACCAGAAAAAGTCTTTATAACCCACAAGTATATGGGATCACGACAGTCTTCGAGGGTAGTATTTCACCCAAATTTGTTGATTCAACACAAGGGGAGCCAAAGAATATTTATGAGCCTTAGCAGTTGAGTTGTCTATTCAACCACACCTGGGAAATAAAATTTCTGCAACAAAGTGTTTAGGAGCACAATAGTTTGACAGTTTTGATAGTCGCAGCAATAGTAGCAATTGTAACAAGAACAGTAACAGAAGCGTTTTGTAGTGATTGTAACAACAACATCAGTAGTAACTTAGCAAATATCAATATGAGAAAAGCATAGGCATTGGATCAGCGATGGATATTTGTGTTGGATGATATTCATCGTATAATAGTCACAACCCATAGCGATACACAATATCTCCAATTCATCAATTCAATGTAGGCATGTATTCCGTGTGTAGTCATACATGCTTATAGTAAGAATTTGCATAACATCTTTTGTCCTACCCTCCCGTGGCTGTGGGGTCCATAAGGAAATCTAAGGGATATTAAGGACTTCTTTTAATAGAGAACCAGAACAAAGCATTAGCACTGAATGAATACATGAACTCCTCATACTATGGTCATCACCGGAGCAAATCCCAATTATTGTCACCTTGGGGTCTACGGATCATAACACATAATAGGTGCATACAACTTGCAAGATAGGATCCAGAACTCACTAATATTCATGAAACATAAAGGGTTCAGATCTGAAATCATGGCACTCGGGCCCTAGGGACAAGCATTAAGCATATCAAAGTCATAGTGATATCAATCTCAGAACAAGTGGATACTAAGGATCAAGCCCTAACAAATTGACTCGATTACATGACAACTCCATCACTGCCCAACAAGCCTATGAAGGAATTACTCACTCCTGGTGGTGAGCATCATGAAATAGTTGATGAAGAAGGGTTGATGATGACGACGACGACGAATCCCCCTCTCCAGAGCCCCGGACGGATTCCAGATCAGCCCTCCCGATGAAGAACAGGGGGTGGCGGCGGCTCCGTATCATAAAACATGATGATTTCTTCTCTCTGTTTTTTTCTCCACGAGACAATACTTATGGAGTTGGAGTTAGGGCTAAGGGAGGTCTATGGGACCCCCGAGCTCACAGCGCATGTCCTAGGGGGGTGCCCCTGAGCTCGTGGCTCCCTGGTGGCCCCCTCCAGTAGGTCTTTTTGAAGGAAATATGCCCTAGAGGCAATAATAAAGTTTTTATTTATATTTCCTTATATCATGATGAATGTTTATTATTCATGCTGAATTGTATTAACCGGAAACTTAGTACATGTGTGAATACATAGACAAACAAAGTGTCACTAGCTAGTATGCCTCTACTTGACTAGCTTGTAAATCAAAGATGGTTAAGTTTCCTAGCCATGGACAACGAGTTGTCAATTGATAAACGGGATCACATCATTAGAGAATGATGTGATTGACTTGATCCATCCGTTAGCTTAGCACTTTGATCGTTTAGTTTATTGCTATTGCTTTCTTCATAACTTATACATGTTCCTATGACTATGAGATCATGCAACTCCCGAATACCGGAGGAACACTTAGTGTGCTATCAAACGTCACAACGTAACTGAGTGACTATAAAGATGCTCTACAGGTGTCTCCGATGGTGTTTGTTGAGTTGGCATGGATCGAGATTAAGATTTGTCACTCCGAGTATCGGAGAGGTATCTTTGGGCCCTCTCGGTAATGCACATCACTATAAGCCTTGCAAGCATTGTGACTAATGAGTTAGTTACGGGATGATGCATTACAGAATGAGTAAAGAGAATTACCAGTAACGAGATTGAACTAGGCATGATGATACCGACGATTGAATCTTGGGCAAGTAACATACCGATGACAAAGGGAACAACGTATGTTGTTATGCGGTTTGACCGATAAATATCTTCATAGAATATGTAGGAACCAATATGACCATCCAGGTTCCGCTATTGGTTATTGACCGGAGATGAGTCTCGGTCATGTCTACATAGTTCTCGAACCCGTAGGGTCCGAACGCTTAACGTTCGGTGACGATCGGTATTACGAGTTTATGTGTTTTGATGTACCGAAGGTAGTTCGTAGTCCCGGATATGATCACGGACATGACGAGGAGTCTCGAAATGGTCGAGACATAAAGATCGATATATTGGATGATTATGTTTGGACATGGGAATGGTTACGGGTGAGTTCGGGCATTTATCAAGTGCAGGGGGGTTAGGAACCCCGGGAGTATATGGGCCCTAATGGGCTTTAGTGGAGAGAGAGTGGAGGCGAGGGCAGGCCGCGCGCCCCTCTGGTCCAAATTGGACTAGGAAGGGGGGGCGACGCCCCCCTTTCCTTCCTCCCTCTCTCCCCCTTCCTTCTGTACTACTCCAACTAGGGAAGGGGGGGGGGGAATTCTACTCCCGGTGGGAGTAGGACTCCTCCAGGGCGCGCCTTAGAGGACCGGCCCTCCCCCCTCCTCAACTCCTTTATATACAGGGGAGGGGGGCACCCCATAGACACACAAGTTGATCTCTTAGCCGTGTGCAGTGCCCCCTCCACATATTTCCACCTCGGTCATATCGTTGCAGTGCTTAGGCAAAGCCCTGCGTCGGTAACTTAATCATCACCGTCATCACGCCATCGTGTTGACGAAGCTCTCCCTCGACAATCAGCTGGATCTAGAGTTCGTGGGACGTCACCGAGCTGAACGTGTGCAGATCGCGGAGGTGCCGTATCTTCGGTACTAGGATCGGTCGGATCGTGAAGACGTATGACTACATCAACCACATTGTCATAACGCTTCCGCTTTCGGTCTACGAGGGTACATGGACAACACTCTCCCCTCTCGTTGCTATGCATCACCTAGATGGATCTTGCGTGTGCGTAGGCAATTTTTTTTGAAATACTACGTTCCCCAACAGTGGCATCCGAGCCAGGGCTATGCGTATATGTTATATGCATGAGTAGAACACAAAGAGTTGTGGGCGATAATAGTCATACTACTTACCAGCATGTCATACTTTGATTCGGTGGTATTGTTGGATGAAGCGGCCCGGACTGACATTCTGGGTACGCTTACGCGAGACTGGTTCTACCGACGCGCTTCGCACACAGGTGGCTAGCAGTGTTGGAAATATGCCCTAGAGGCAATAATAAAAGGATTATTATTATATTTCCTTGTTCATGATAATTGTCTTTTATTCATGCTATAATTGTATTATCCGGAAATCGTAATACACGTGTGAATAAATAGACCACAATATGTCCCTAGTGAGCCTCTAGTTGACTAGCTCGTTGATCAATAGATAGTCATGGTTTTCGACTATGGACATTGGATGTCAATGATAGCGGGATCACATCATTAGGAGAATGATGTGATGGACAAGACAATCCTAAGCATAGCACAAGATCGTGTAGTTCGTTTTGCTAGAGCTTTTCCAATGTCAAGTATCTCTTCCTTAGACCATGAGATCGTGTAACTCCGGATACCGTAAGAGTGCTTTGGGTGTACCAAGCGTCCTGGCGTAAGCGGGTGACTATAAAGGTGCACTACAGGTATCTCCGAAAGTGTCATTGGGTTGACACGGATCGAGGCTGGGATTTGTCACTCCGTGTTACGGAGAGGTATCCTTGGGCCCACTCGGTAGTGCATCATCATAATGAGCTCAAAGTGACCAAGTGTCAGTCACGGGCTCATGCATTCTGATCTGAGTAAATTGGCTTGCGGTAATGAGATTGAGCGAGGTATTGGGATACCGACGATCGAATCTCGGGCAAGTAACATACCGATCGACAAAGGGAATTGTATACGGGGTTGTTTGAATCCTCGACATCGTGGTTCATCCGATGAGACCATCGAGGAGCATGTAGGAGCCAACATAGGTATCCAGATCCGCTGTTGGTTATTGCCCGAGAGCCGTCTCGGTCATGTCACGTGTCTCCCGAACCCATAGGGTCTACACTTAAGGTTCGGTGGCGCTAGGGTTGTATGAATATGAGTATGCAGTAAACCGAATGTTGTTCGGAGTCCGGATGAGATCCCGGACGTCACGAGGAGTTCGGAATGGTCGGAGGTAAATAATTATATATAGGAAGTAATGTTTGACCATCGGAAAGTTTGGGGTCACCGGTATTGTCTGGGACCACGGAAGGGTCCGGGGTCCACCGGTGGGGCCACCCATCCGGAGGGCCCCATGGGCTTAAGTGGGGAGGAACCAGCCCATTGTGGGCTGGTGCGCCTTGGCCCACCCCTGCGCCTAGGGTTGAAACCCTAGGGTGGGGCGCCCACTGCCTTGGGGGCACTCCACCCCTTGCCGCCGCCCCCTTGGAGATTGGATCTCCAGGGCCGCGCCCCAGTGGCCTATATAAAGGGAGGGAAGGGGCAGCCGCACCACTGAAGTTCCGCGCCTCCTCCCCTGCTACACCTATTCCTCCTCCGTCCACGAGCTTGGCGAAGCCTGCCGAATCTTGCTGCTCCACCACCACCACACCGTTGTGCTGCTGCTGGAGCCATCTTATTCAACCTCTCCTTCCCCCTTGCTGGATCAAGAAGGAGGAGACATCATCCGCTCCGTACGTGTGTTGAACGCGAAGGTGCCGTCCGTTCGGCATCGGTCATCGGTGATTTGGATCACGGCGATACGACTCCATCATCCACGTTCTAGTGAGCGCTTCGCACGCGATCTACAAGTGGTATGTAGATGCAATCTCTCTCCCATGAGTCGTTGCTTAGATGAACTCATAGATGGATCTTGGTGAAACCGTAGGAAAATTTTAATTTTCTGCAAGCGTTCTAACAGTGGTATCGAGCTAGGTCTATCGTAGTTCTCTTTGCACGAGTAGAACACAATTTTGTTGTGGGCGTAGATCTTGTCAACTTGCTTGCCGCTACTAGTCTTATCTTGCTTCAGCGGTATTGTGGGATGAAGCGGCCCGGACCAACCTTACACGTACGCTTACGTGAGACCGGTTCCACCGACTGACATGCACTAGTAGCATAAGGTGGCTGGCGGGTGTCTATCTCTCCCACTTTAGTTGGAAAGGATTAGATGAAAAGGGTCCTTATGAAGGGTGAATAGAACTTGACAAAATCACGTTGTGGTTATTCGTAGGTAAGAAAACGTTCTTGCTAGAACCCTATCGCAGCCACGTAAAAGATGCAACAACAATTAGAGGACGTCTAACTTGTTTTTGCAGCAATTGTCATGTGATGTGATATGGCCAGAAGTTGTGATGAATGATGAATGACATATTGTGATGTATGAGATCATGTTCTTGTAATAGGAATCACGACTTGCATGTCGATGAGTATGACAACCGGCAGGAGCCATAGGAGTTGTCTTTATTTTTGTATGACCTGCGAGTCATTGAAGAACGCCATGTAAATTACTTTACTTTATTGCTAAACGTGTTAGCCATAGAAGTAGAAGTAGTCGTTGGCGTGACAACTTCATGAAGACACGATGATGGAGATCATGATGATGGAGATCATGGTGTCATGCGGTGACAAGATGATCATGGAGCCGAAGATGGAGATCAATGGAGCTATATGATATTGGCCATATCATGTCACTACTATATAATTGCATGTGATGTTTATTATGTTTATGCATCTTGTTTACTTAGAACGACGGTAGTAAATAAGATGATCCTTACAACAATATCAAGAAGTGTTCTCCCTAAGCGTGCGCCATTGCTAAAGTTAAATGCGTTTGAAGCACCACGTGATGATCGGGTGTGATAGATCCTTACGTTCAAATACAACGGGTGTAAGATAGTTTTTACACATGCAAAACACTTAGGGTTAACTTGACGAGCCTAGCATGTACAGACATGGCCTCGGAACAAGGAGACCGAAAGGTCGAACACGAGTCGTATGGAAGATACGATCAACATGAAGATGTTCACCGACGATGACTAGTCCGTCTTACGTGATGATCGGACATGGCCTAGTCGACTCGGATCGTGTAACACTTAGATGACTAGAGGGATGTCTAATCTGAGTGGGAGTTCATTAAAATAATTTGATTAGATGAACTTAATTATCATGAACTTAGTCTAAAACCTTTGCAAATATGTCTTGTAGATCAAATGGCCAACGCTCATGTCAACATGAACTTCAACGCGTTCCTAGAAAACCAAGCTGAAAGATGATGGCAGCAACTATACGGACTGGGTCCGGAACACGAGATCATCCTCATAGCTGCCAGAAACAATATGTCCTAGAAGGACCGCTCGTGATGCACCGTCCCGAGAGAACCAAGACATTATGAATGCTTGGCAGTCTCGTCTTGATGATTACTCCCTCGTTCGATGCGGCATGCTTTACAGACTTAGAACCGGGGCTCCAAAAGCGTTTTGAGCAACATGGAGCATATGAGATGTTCGAGGAGCTGAAACTAGTTTTCCAAGCTCATGCCCGGGTCGAGAGATATGAAGTCTCCGACAAGTTCTATAGTTGTAAGATGGAGGAAAACAGTTCTGTCAGTGAACACATACTCAAAATGTCGGGGTTGCACAACCGCCTGTCCCAGCTGGACATAAACCTCCCGGACGAGGCGGTCATTGACAGAATCCTTAAGTCGCTCCCACCAAGCTACAAGAGCTTTGTGATGAACTACAATATGCAGGGAATGGTGAAGACCATTCCGAAGTATTCTCAATCTGAAGTCGCAGAGGTTGAAATCAAGAAAGAACATCAAGTGTTGATGATCAATAAAACCACTAAGTTCAAAAGGGCAAGGGTAAGAAGAACTTCAAGAAGGGCGGCAAGGATGTTGCGGCGCCCGATAAGCAAGTTGCGGGAAGAAGTCAAAGAATGAACCCAAGCACGAGACAGAGTGCTTTTATTGCAAAGGAAGGGCCCCGAAGCGGAACTGCCCCAAATGCTTAGCGGACAAGAAGGCGGCAACACTAAAGGTATATTTGATATAGATGTAATTGATGTGTACCTTACCAAGTACTCGTAGTAACTCCTGGGTATTTGATACGGTGTCGTTGCTCATATTAGTAACTCACAGCAGGAGCTGCGGAATAAACGGAGGCTGGCGAAGGGCGAGGTGACGATCTTGGCGGGAATGGTTCCAAGGTCGATGTGATCACCGTCGCACGCTGCCTCTACATTCACCTACGGGATTAGTTTTAAACCTCAATAATTGTTATTTGGTGCCAAGTTTGAGCATGAACATTGTATCGGATCTCGTTTAATGCGAGATGGCTACTCATTTAAATCCGAGAATAATGGTTGTTCTATTTATATGAGAGATATGTTTTATGGTCATGCTCCGATGGTCAATGGTTTATTCTTAATGAATCTCGGCGTAATATTACACATATTCATAGTGTGAATACCAAAAGATGTAAAGTTGATAACGATAGTCCCACATACTTGTGGCATTTGCCGCCTTGGTCACATTGGTGTCAAGCGCATGAAGAAGCTCCATTCTGATGGACTTTTAGAGTCTCTCGATTATGAATCATTTGACACATGCGAACCATGCCTCATGGGCAAAATGACCAAGACTCCGTTCTCAGGAACAATGGAGCGAGCAACCAACTTATTGGAAATCATACATACCGATGTGTGCGGTCCAATGAGCGTTGAGGCTCGCGGAGGATATCGTTATGTTCTCACTCTCACTGATGACTTGAGTAGATATGGGTATGTCTACTTGATGAAACACAAGTCTGAGACCTTTGAAAAGTTCAAGGAATTTCAGAATGAGGTAGAGAATCAACGTGACCGAAAAATAAAATTCTTACGATCGGATCGTGGAGGAGAATATTTAAGTCACGAATTTGGTACACACTTAAGGAAATGTTGAATCGTTTCACAACTCACGCCGCTGGAACACCTCGGCGAACGGTGTGTCCGAGCGTCGAATCGCACTCTATTGGATATGGTGCGATCTATGATGTCTCTTACCGATTTACGCTATCATTTTGGGGATACGCTCTAGAGACAGCTACATTCACTTTAAATAGGGCACCATCTAAATCCGTTGAGAAGACACTGTATGAATTATGGTTTGGGAAGAAACCTAAGCCGTCGTTTCTGAAAGTTTGGGGATGCGATGATTATGTCAAGAAACTTCAACTTGAAAAGCTCGAACCCAAATCGGAAAAATGCGTCTTCATAGGATACCCTAAGGAAACCATTGGGTATACCTTCTACCTTAGATCCGAAGGCAAGATCTTTGTTGCCAAGAACGGATCCTTTCTGGAAAAAGAATTTCTCTCGAAAGGAGTAAGTGGGAGGAAAGTAGAACTCGATGAAGTATTACCTCTTGAACCGGAAAGTAGTGCAGCTCAGGAAAATGTTCCTGTGGTGCCTACACCTACCGGAGAGGAAATTAATGATGATGATCAAGGTACTTGGATCAAGTTGCTCTTGAACTTCATAGGTCCACAAGGACACGTTCCACACCAGAGTGGTATGGCAACCCCGTCCTGGAAATCATGTTGTTAGACAACGGTGAACCTTTGAACTATGAAGAAGCGATGGCGGGCCCGAATTCCAACAAATGGCTTGAATCCATGCAATCCGAGATAGGATCCATGTATGAAAACAAAGTATGGACTTTGACAGACTTGCCCGATGATCGGCCAGCGATAGAAAACAAATGGATCTTTAAGAAGAAGACGGACGCGGATGGTAATGTTACCATCTATAAAGCTCGACTTGTCGCTAAGGGTTATCGACAAGTTCAAGGGATTGACTACGATGAGACTTTCTCTCCCATAGCGAAGCTTAAGTCCGTCTGAATCATGTTAGCAATTGCCGCATACTATGATTATGAAATACGGCAGATGGACGTCAAAACAGCGTTCTTTAACGGTTATCTTAAGGAAGAGTTGTATATGATGCAGCCGGAAGGTTTTGTCGATCCTAAGAATGCTAACAAAGTATGCAAGCTTCAGTGATCCATTTATAGGCTGGTGCAAGCATCTCGGAGTTGGAACATTCGCTTTGATGAGATGATCAAAGCGTTTGCGTTTATGCAGACTTATGGAGAAGCCTGTGTTTACAAGAAAGTGAGTGGGAGCTCTGTTGCATTTCTCATATTATATGTAGATGACATACTTTTGATGGGAAATGATATAGAACTCTTGGACAGCATTAAGGCCTACTTGAATAAAAGTTTTTCAATATAGGACCTTGGAGAAGCTGCTTAAATATTAGGCATCAAGATCTATAGAGATAGATCGAGACGCCTCATAGGTCTTTCACAAAGCACATACCTTGATAAGATTTTGAAGAAGTTCAAAATGGATCAGTCCAAGAAAGGGTTCTTGCTGTGTTGCAAGGTGTGAGATTGAGCTCGGCTCAATGCCCGACCACGACAAAAGATAAAGAAGAGATGAGCGTCATCCCTATGCCTCGCCATAGGATCTATTATGTATGCCATCTGTGTACGGACCTGATGTAAACCTTGCCGTAAGTTTGGTAGGAAGGTACCAAAGTAATCCCGCAAGGAACACTGGCAGCGGTCAAGAATATCCTGAAGTACCGAAAAGGACAAAGGACATGTTTCTCATTTATGGAGGTGACGAAGAGCTCGTCGTAAAGGGTTACGTCGGCGCTTAGCTTCGACACAGATCTGGATGACTCTAAGTCACAAACCGGATACGTGTATATGTTGAATGATGGAGCGATGGTGGTGCAGCTGCAAGCGAGCGTCGTGGCGGGATCTACATGTGAAGCGGAGTACATGGCAGCCTCGGAGGCAGCGCATGAAGAAATTTGGGTGAAGGAGTTCATCACCGACCTAGGAGTCATACCCAATGCATCGGAGCCGATCAAACTCTTCTGTGACAACACTGGATTGCACTTGCCAAGGAGCCCATGTTTCACAAGAAGACCAGGCACATCAAGCGTCGCTTCAACTCCATCCGTGAAAATGTTCAAGATGGAGACATAGAAATTTGCAAAGTGCATACGGATCTGAATGTCGCAGATCCGTTGACTAAACCTCTTCCGCGGGCAAAACATGATCAACACCAGAACTCTATGGGTGTTCGATTCATCACAATGTAACTAGATTATTGACTCTAGTGCAAGTGGGAGACTATTGGAAATATGCCCTAGAGGCAATAATAAAAGGATTATTATTATATTTCCTTGTTCATGATAATTGTCTTTTATTCATGCTATAATTGTATTATCCGGAAATCGTAATACACGTGTGAATAAATAGACCACAATATGTCCCTAGTGAGCCTCTAGTTGACTAGCTCGTTGATCAATAGATAGTCATGGTTTCCTGACTATGGACATTGGATGTCAATGATAACGGGATCACATCATTAGGAGAATGATGTGATGGACAAGACAATCCTAAGCATAGCACAAGATCGTGTAGTTCGTTTTGCTAGAGCTTTTCCAATGTCAAGTATCTCTTCCTTAGACCATGAGATCATGTAACTCCGGATACCGTAAGAGTGCTTTGGGTGTACCAAACGTCCTGGCGAAGCGGGTGACTATAAAGGTGCACTACTGGTATCTCCGAAAGTGTCATTGGGTTGACACGGATCGAGGCTGGGATTTTTCACTCCGTGTTACGGAGAGGTATCCTTGGGCCCACTCGGAAGTGCATCATCATAATGAGCTCAAAGTGACCAAGTGTCCGGTCACGGGATCATGCATTCTGATGAGTAAAATGACTTGCGGTAACGAGATTGAGCGAGGTATAGGGATACCGACGATCGAATCTCGGGCAAGTAACATACCGATTGACAAAGGGAATTTTATACGGGTTGTTTGAATCCTCGACATCGTGGTTCATCCGATGAGATCATCGAGGAGCATGTAGGAGCCAACATGGGTATCCAGATCCGCTGTTGGTTATTGCCGAGAGCCGTCTCGGTCATGTCACGTGTCTCCCGAACCCGTAGGGTCGACACATAAGGTTGGTGGCGCTAGGGTTGTATGAATATGAGTATTCAGTAAACCGAATGTTGTTCGAGTCCGGATGAGATCCCGGACGTCACGAGGAGTCCGGAATGGTCGGAGGTAAAGAATTATATATAGGAAGTAATGTTTGACCATCGGGAAATTTTGGGGTCACCGGTATTCTCTGGGACCACCGGAAGGGTCCGGGGTCCACCGGTGGGGCCACCCATCCGGAGGGCCCCATGGGCTGAAGTGGGAGGAACCAGCCCATAGTGGGCTGGTGCGCCTTGGCCCACCCTGCGCCTAGGGTTGAAACCCTAGGGTAGGCGCCCACTGCCTTGGGGGCACTCCACCCCCCTTGGCCGCCGCCCCCCTTGGAGATTGGATCTCCAAGGGCCGGCGCCCCCCTAGGGGCCTATATAAAGGGAGGGGGGAGGGGGCAGCCGCACCCTAAAGTTCTGGCGCCTCCCTCCCCCTGCTACACCTCTTCCTCCTCCGTCACGAGCTTGGCGAAGCCCTGCTGGAATACTGCTGCTCCACCACCACCACGGCATTGTGCTGCTGCTGGAGCCATCTTCTTCAACCTCTCCTTCCCCCTTGCTGGATCAAGAAGGAGGAGACGTCATCCGCTCCGTACGTGTGTTGAACGTGGAGGTGCCGTCCGTTCGGCACTCGGTCATCGGTGATTTGGATCACGGCGAGTACGACTCCATCATCCACGTTCTAGTGAACGCTTCCGCACGCGATCTACAAGTGGTATGTAGATGCAATCTCTCTCCCATGACTCGTTGCTTAGATGAACTCATAGATGGATCTTGGTGAAACCGTAGGAAAAATTTTAGTTTTCTGCAACGTTCCCCAACAGGCAGGTGTCAGTTTCTCTAACTTTAGTTGAATCGAGTGTGACTACGCCCGGTCCTTGTTGAAGGTTAAAATAACACACTTGACGAAAAATCTTTGTGGTTTTGATGCATAGGTAAGAACGGTTCTTGCTCAGCCCGTAGTAGCCACGTAAAACTTGCAACAACAAAGTAGAGGACATCTAACTTGTTTTTGCAGGGCATGTTGTGATGTGATATGGTCAAGACATGATGCTAAGTTTTATTGTATGAGATGATCATGTTTTGTAACAGAGTTACCGGCAACTGGCAGGAGCCATATTGTTGTCGCTTTATTGTATGAAATGCAATCGCCATGTAATTGCTTTACTTTATCACTAAGCGGTAGCGATAGTCGTAGAAGCAATAGTCGGCGAGACGACAACGATGCTTCGATGGAGATCAAGGTGTCAAGCCGGTGACGATGGTGATCATGACGGTGCTTTGGAGACGGAGATCAAAGGCACAAGATGATGATGGCCATATCATATCACTTATATTGATTGCATGTGATGTTTATCCTTTATGCATCTTATTTTGCTTAGTTCGATGGTAGAAGTATAAGATGATCTCTCACTAAATTTCAAGGTATAAGTGTTCTCCCTGAGTATGCACCATTGCTAAAGTTCTTCGTGCCGAGACACCATGTGATGATCGGGTGTGATAAGCTCTACATTCACATACAACGGGTGCAAGCCTGTTTTGCACACGCAGAATACTCGGGTTAAACTTGACGAGCCTAGCATATGCAGATATGGTCTCGGAACACTGAGACCGAAAGGTCGAGCGTGAATCATATAGTAAATATGATCAACATAGTGATGTTCACCATTGAAAACTACTCCATCTCACGTGATGATCGAACATGGTTTAGTTGATATGGATCACGTGATCACTTAGATGATTAGAGGGATGTCTATCTAAGTGGGAGTTCTTAAGTAATATGATTAATTGAACTTTAATTTATCATGAACTTAGTACCTGATAGTATTTTGCATGTCTATGTTGTTGTAGATAGATGGGCCGTGCCGTGTTCAGTTGAATTTTAATGCGTTCCTAGAGAAAGCTAAGTTGAAAGATGATGGTAGCAACTACACGGACTGGGTTCGTAACTTGAGGATTATCCTCATTGCTGCACAGAAGAATTACGTCCTGGAAGCACTGCTAGGTGACAAACCCGCTGCAGGAGCAACGCCTCATGTTATGAACGTCTCGCAGAGCAAAGCTGATGACTACTCGATAGTTCAGTGTGCCATGCTTTACATCTTAGAACCGGGACTTCAACGATGTTTTGAATGTTTGGAGCATATGAGATGTTCCAGGAGTTGAAGTTAATATTTCAAGCAAATGCCTGGATTGAGAGATATGAAGTCTCCAATAAGTTCTGCAGCTACAAAAAGGAGGAGAATAGTTCTGTCAGTGAACATATACTCAGAATGTCTGGGTACCACAACCACTTGACTCAACTGGGAGTTAATCTTCCTGATGATAGTGTAATTGACAGAGTTCTTCAATCACTGCCACCAAGCTACAAGAGCTTCGTGATGAACTATAATATGCAAGGGATGGATAAGACAATTCCCGAGCTCTTCGCAAAGCTAAAAGCTGCGGAGGTAGAAATCAAGAAGGAGCATCAAGTATTGATGGTTAACAAGACCACCAGTTTGAAGAAAAAGGGTAAAGGGAAGAAGGGGAACTTCAAGAAGAACAGCAAACAAGTTGCTGCTCAAGTGAAGAAGCCTAAGTCTGGACCTAAGCCTGAGACTAAGTGCTTCTACTGCAAAGGGACTGGTCACTGGAAGCGGAACTGCCCCAAGTATTTGGCAGAAAAGAAGGATGGCAAAGTGAGAGGTATATGTGATATTCATGTTATTGATGTGTACCTTACTAATGCTCACAGTAGCACCTGGGTATTTGATATTGGTTCTGTTGCTAATATTTGCAACTCGAAACAGGGGCTACAGATTAAGCGAAGATTGGCTAAGGACGAGGTGACGATGCGCGTGGGAAATGGTTCCAAAGTCGATGTGATCACCGTCGGCACGCTACCTCTACATCTACCTTCGGGATTAGTTTTAGACCTAAATAATTGTTATTTGGTGCCAGCGTTGAGCATGAACATTATATCTAGATCTTGTTTGATGCGAGACAGTTATTCATTTAAATCAGAGAATAATGGTTGTTCTATTTATATGAGTAATATCTTTTATGGTCATGCACCCTTGATGAGTGGTCTATTTTTACTAAATGTTGATAGTAGTGATACACATGTTCATATTATTGAATCCAAAAGATATAAGTTTAACAATGATAGTGCAACTTATTTGTGGCACTGCCGTTTAGGTCATATTGGTGTAAAGTGCATGAAGAAACTCCATGTTGATGGACTTTTGGAATCACTTGATGCTTGCGAACCATGCCTCATGGGCAAGATGACTAAGACTCCGTTCTCCGGAACAATGGAGCGAGCAGAGGACTTATTGGAAATAATACATACTGATGTATGCGGTCTGATGAGTGTTGATGCTCGCGGCGGGTATCGTTATTTTTTTACCTTCACAGATGACTTGAGCAGATATGGGTATATCTACTTCATGAAACATAAGTCTGAAACATTTGCAAAGTTCAAACAATTTCAGAGTGAAGTGGAAAATCATCATAACAAGAAAATAAAGTTCCTACGATCTGATCGTGGAGGAGAATATTTGAGTTATGAGTTTGGTCTTCATTTGAAACAATGCGGAATAGTTTCGCAACTCACGCCACCTGGAACACCACAGCTTAATGGTGTGTCCGAACGTCGTAATCGTACTTTACTAGATATGGTGCGAGCTATGATGTCTTTCACTGATTTACCGCTATCATTTTGGAGTTATGCTTTAGAGACGGCTGCATTCATGTTAAATAGGGCACATCTAATCCGTTGAGACGACACCTTATGAACTGTGGTTTGGCAAGAAACCCAAGTTGTCGTTTCTTAAAGTTTGGGGCTACGATGATTATGTGAAAAAGCTTCAACCTAATAAGATCGAACCCAAATCGTAGAAATGTGTCTTCATAGGATACCCAAAGGAGACTGTTGGGTACACCTTCTATCACAGATCCGAAGGCAAGATATTCGTTGCTAAGAATGGATCCTATCTAGAGAAGGAGTTTCTCTCGAAAGAAGTGAGTGGGAGGAAAGTAGAACTTGACGAGGTAATAGTACCTACTCCCTTATTGGACAGTAGTTCATCACAGAAATCAATTCCAGTGATTCCTACACCAGTAAGTGAGGAAGCTAATGATGATGATCATGAAACTTCTGATCAAGTTACTACCGAACCTCGTAGGTCAACCAGAGTAAGATCCGCACCAGAGTGGTACGGTAATCCTGTTCTGGAAAGTCATGTTACTTGACCATGGCAAACCTATGAACTATGAGGAAGCGATGATGAGCCCAGATTCTGCAAAATGGCTTGAGGCCATGAAATCTGAGATGGGATCCATGTATGAGAACAAAGTGTGGACTTTGGTTGACTTGCCCGCTGATCGGCAAGCCATAGAGAATAAATGGATCTTGAAGAAGAAGACTGATGTTGACGGTAATGTTACTGTCTACAAAGCTCGACTTGTTGCGAAAGGTTTTTGACAAGTTCAAGGAGTTGACTACGATGAGACCTTCTCACCCGTAGCGATGCTTAAGTCCGTCTGAATCATGTTAGCAATTGCCGCATTTTATGATTATGAAATTTGGCAAATGGATGTCAAAACCGCATTCCTTAATGGATATCTTAAAGAGGAGTTGTATATGATGCAACCAGAAGGTTTTGTGGATCCAAAAGGTGCTAACAAAGTGTGCAAGCTCCAGCGATCCATTTATGGACTGGTGCAACCCTCTCGGAGTTGGAATATACGCTTTGATAGTATGATCCATGCATATGGATTTATAGAGACTTTTGGAGAAGCCTGTATTTACAAGAAAGTGAGTGGGAGCTATGTAGCATTTCTGATATTATATTTGTATGACATATTGTTGATCGGAAATGATACTGAATTTCTGAATAGCATAAAAGGATACTTGAATAAGAATTTTTCAATGAAAGACCTCGGTGAAGCTGCTTATATATTGGGCATCAAGATCTATAGAGATAGATCAAGATGCTTAATTGGACTTTCACAAAGCACATACCTTGACAAAGTTTTGAAGAAGTTCAAAATGGATCAAGCAAAGAAAGGGTTCTTGCCCGTGTTACATGGTATGAAGTTGAGCAGATTCAATGCCCGACCACTGCAGAAGATAGAGAGAAAATGAAAGTAATTCCCTATGCTTCAGCCATAGGTTCTATCATGTATGCAATGCTGTGTACTAGACCTGATGTGTGCCTTGCTATTAGTTTAGCAGGGAGGTACCAAAGTAATCCAGGAGTGGATCACTTGACAGCGGTCAAGAATATCCTGAAATACCTGAAAAGGACTAAGGATATGATTCTCGTTTATGGAGGTGACAAAGAGCTCGTCGTAAATGGTTACGTCGATGCAAGCTTTGACACTGATCCAGATGACTCTAAGTCACAAACCGGATACGTGTTTTTATTGAATGGTGGAGCTGTCAGTTGGTGCAGTTCCAAGCAGAGCGTCGTGGCGGGATCTACGTGTGAAGCGGAGTACATAGCTGCTTCGAAAGCATCAAACGAAGGAGTCTGGATGAGGGAGTTCATATCTGATCTAGGTGTCATACCCAGTGCATCGGGTCCAATGAAAATCTTTTGTGACAATACTGGTGCAATTGCCTTGGCAAAGGAATCTAGATTTCACAAGAGAACCAAGCACATCAAGAGACACTTCAATTCCATCCACGACCAAGTCAAGGAGGGATGCATAGAAATTTGAAAAGTACATACGGATCTGAATGTTGCAGACCCGTTGACTAAGCCTCTCTCATGAGCAAAACATGATTAGCACCAAGACTCCATGGGTGTTAGAATGATTACAATATAATCTAGATTATTGACTCTAGTGCAAGTGGGAGACTGTAGGAAATATGCCCTAGAGTCAATAATAAATTTGTTATTTATATTTCCTTATATCATGATAAATGTTTATTATTCATGCTAGAATTGTATTAACCAGAAACTTAGTACATGTGTGAATACATAGACAAACAAAGTGTCACTAGCTAGTATGCCTCTACTTGACTAGCTCGTTAATCAAAGATGGTTAAGTTTCCTAGCCATGTACAACGAGTTGTCATTTATTAAACGGGATCACATCATTAGAGAATGATGTGATTGACTTGATCTATCCGTTAGCTTAGCACTTTGATCGTTTAGTTTATTGCTATTGCTTTCTTCATAACTTATACATGTTCCTATGACTATGAGATCATGCAACTCCGAATACGGAGGAACACTTAGTGTGCTATCAAAGCGTCTGGCGTGAATCGGGTGACTATAAATATGCTCTACAGGTGTCTCCGATGGTGTTTGTTGAGTTGGCATGGATCGAGATTAGGATTTGTCACTCCGAGTATCAGAGAGGTATCTCTGGGCCCTCTCGGTAATGCACATGACTATAAGCCTTGCAAGCATTGTGACTAATGAGTTAGTTACGGGATGATGCATTACGGAACGAGTAAAGAGACTTACCGGTAACGAGATTGAACTAGGTATGATGATACCGATGATCGAATCTCGGGCAAGTAACATACCGATGAAAAAGGGAACAACTTATGTTGTTATGCGGTTTGACCGATTAAGATATTCATAGAATATGTAGGAACCAATATGAGCATCCAGGTTCCGCTATTGGTTATTGACCGGAGATGAGTTTCGGTCATGCCTACATAGTTCTCGAACCCGTAGGGTCCGAACGCTTAATGTTCGGTGACGATCGGTATTATGAGTTTATGTGTTTTGATGTACCGAAGGTAGTTTGGAGTCCCGGATATGATCATGGACATGACGAGGAGTCTCAAAATGGTCGAGACATAAATATCAATATATTGGATGACTATGTTTGGACATCGGAATGGTTACGGGCGAGTTCGGGCATTTATCGAAGTACCTGGGGGGGGGGGGGTTCTGGAACCCCCGGGGAGTATGTGGGCCCTAATGGGCTTTAGTTGAGAGAGAGTGGAGGCGAGGGCAGGCCGCGCGCCCCCTCCCCCTCTGATCCAAATTGGACTAGGAAGGGGGGCGACGCCCCCCTTTCCTTCCTCCCTCTCTCCCCCTTCCTTCTCTCCTACTCCAACTAGGGAAAGGGGGAATCCTACTCCCGGTGGGAGTAGGACTCCTCCAGGGCGCGCCATAGAAGGTGTGAAGCCCCCGATTCAATCGTACAATAATCATACATGCAAACATGTATGATCAAGATCAGGGACTCACGGGAAGATATCACAACACAACTCTAAAATAAAATAAGTCATACAAGCATCATAATACAAGTCAGGGGCCTCGAGGGCTCGAATACAAGTGCTCGATCATAGATGAGTCAGTGGAAACAACAATATCTGAGTATAGACTTAAGTTAAACAAGTTGCCATAATGTGGCTAGCACAAACTAGGATACAAATCGAAAGAGGCGCAGGCCTCCTTCCTGGGATCCTCCTAAACTACTCCTGGTCGTCGTCAGTGGCCTGCACATAGTAGTAGGCACCTCCGGTGTAGTAGGAGTCATCATCGACGGTGGCATCTGGCTCCTGGGCTCCAGCATCTGGTTGCGACAACTAGGAAGAAAGGGAAGGGGGAAAGAGGGAGAAAAGCAACCGTGAGTACTCATCCAAAGTACTCGCAAGCAAGGATCTGTGTAAAGGGGCAATATTGGTGGACTGAACTGCAGAATGCTAGAATAAGAGGCAGAGAAGGGGAGAGGCCCAGGGACTCACCAGCGTTGATGGGGAGAGGGGGCGCCGAGGCTTGCTGGCGGTCGGCGGGGAAGAGGATGAGGATGCGAGGTCCGACGAGGAGGCGGTCGAGGTGGAGGGCGACGCGGTTCCGAGCGACGTCGTGGGTGCTCGCCCGAGTGGCTGCCGGTTGCGGCGGCGAGGCACGGTCGGAGGGCAACGGGGCGCCGGGCTCAGGTGCCGACGTGGACGACAACGGGGAGGGGTTTCTCCGGACGGCGTCGGCGGGTGGGGGGCGATGGAGTCGAGGTGCCGTGGGGGGTTTCGTTCCCCCGATCCCGATCTGGATCGGGGAAGGGGAGAGAGATTTTGGGATCATGGGAGGGGGAGTGGGGCGACCGGTAGCTAGGGTTACGGCACCAGGGGGTTAAGGGAGTGGGGATGGGCCGACCTGGCATGTGGCTGGGCCGAGGCCCAGTGGGGGGAAGGCCTTTTCTCTTTCCTGTTTTTATTTCTTTTTTGTTCTATTTTTGTTTATTAATCTTTTACTGTTTTTATTTTATCTCGCAATTTATTTTTGTTTTTAAAATATAGTATTAACACCCAAATTTGCATTACTAAATATACCTCTGCCACAATAACTTTGGCACCTAAATAAAATAGTTTTGTAATTATTTATTATTTAAAAGTATTTATTAAATAACAATTTTGTCGCTGTTTTAATTACTATGGTGCATTTAAATACTTTGGAGGAGTGTGGTTTCTACACCAATATTTAGTATGGATTATTTGCCACATCCTGAACATTTTAGCTTTAATGTTTGAAAACTTCTATCATTTGACATTAATTCAAATTTGAATTTGGATTGGTTCTGAACTAACGCGAGATTAGAAATAGTAATCGAGGTGACGTGGCATCATTACCGGAGGCTTACTGTAGCTTAATTATCCGGACGTCACAATTCTCCTCCACTACAAGATCCATAACGTTGATGTCTTCATACAGTCTTATTCTGGCATTCTGGAATTTGGAATTTGAATTTTGAATCAGTTTCTGAACTAACGCGAGATTAGCAATAGTAATCGAGGAGACGTGGCATCATTACCACAGGCTTACTGTAGCTTAATTATCCCGGCGTCATAGAGGGCCGGCCCTCCCCCCTCCTCAACTCCTTTATATACGGGGGAGGGGGCACCCCATAGACACACAAGTTGATCTCTTAGCTGTGTGCGGTGCCCCTCTCCACAGGTTTCCACCTCGGTCATATCGTTGCAGTGCTTAGGCGAAGCCCTGCGTCGGTAACTTAATCATCACCGTCATCACGCCATCGTGTTGACAAAGCTCTCCCTCGACACTCAACTGGATCTAGAGTTCGTGGGACATCACCGAGCTGAACGTGTGCAGATCGCGGAGGTGCCGTATCTACGGTACTAGGATCGGTCGGGTCGTGAAGACGTACGACTACATCAACCGCATTGTCATAACGCTTCTGCTTTTGGTCTACGAGGGTACGTGGACAACACTCTCCCCTCTCGTTGCTATGCATCACTTAGATGGATCTTGCGTGTGCGTAGGCAATTATTTTTGAAATACTACGTTCCTGTGACGCCCGGATAATTAGGCTACAGTAAAACTTTACTAATGATGCCACGTCACCTCCGTTACTGTTGCTAATCCCTCGTTAGTTCAAAAACTGATTCAAAATTCAAATTCCAAATATGGCATACAACAAAAGTTTTCAAACAATAAAACAAAATTGTTCGGTTTGTGCCAAATAATTCATAAGTAATATTGGTGGATAAACCAAGTCTTTATAAAAGGTTTAAATGCACTTATCTAAATAAAACAGTAGAAAAACAATTATTTGAATGCTTTTGAATTAATAAACAAATGTTAAACTAGTTTATGTAGTCACCAAACTTTTTAAGGCCGTGGGTTATTCAGAGACATTAATTTAGGAGCTATTGTCATATTTTACAAAACTAAAGAAATTAAAAGTAAAATAAAACAGAAAAGAAAAATAAATAGAAGAAAATACAAAACAGAAACAGAAAATAAAATAAGAGAACCCCCCCTCTGGGCCACGGCCCAGCTGGCCTCTGGGCCAATCAGGCCGACTAGGCTGGCCCACCCCGGCGCCCTACTAGGTCACCCCGACCCCCCTGGTCCAACCATAGCCGCCACCACTCCCCCCCCCCCACGCGCTCTCTCCCTCCCCCCCCCCCCCGATCCAGATCGGATCGGGGCTCATGCGCCCCCGCTCGATCTGGACGCTGCCTAGCGCTGCTCGATGCCGTCATCCTCGTCGACGTCGTCGCCGGAGCCCCGCGCCGACCTGCCTCCTCTCTGTCACGCCGTCCCCGTATCCCTCCCCGAGCCCCGCTGCCTTGACCCCACGACCACCGGTGAGGCCCCCGGCCACTTCTCTCCTCCTCCCGCGCACGCGTTGACCGCGCCCGCCTGCCGCCGCCCATGGCCGCCGCGGCCACTGCTGCTTCACCACGCCAGCGCCCGCTCCCTCGTCTCGGTGCTCATGCACCCACCCGCTCGCCCATCTCGGCTTGCTGCCGCTGCTGCTTCTACCTGCTGCCGATGCAGCTGTGCTACCCGCTAGCCCGGCTGCTCACCTCGCCGTGGCTCCGCTCCCCTGCGTGGCTGCGTCGACGCGCCCGCCGTGGCGCCCTGCCTCATCCCAGGGGCCACGCTCGTCGCCCCCTGCTGCCTTGCCCTGTATGCGCCGGCCAACGCTCACCTCCCTGCCGCTGCTCCCGCACGCCCGCTCCCCGTTACCCCAACCGCGCGCCTAGCCCGCGCCGCGCTGGCGCCCGACACCTCCGTCGGCAGCCTCGCCCGCCTCTGCCATGCCCTCGCCGACGCCAGTGGTCGGGCGCCCGCAGTGCCCATTCGGGAGGCGCCCGTGCCCTGCGCCCGTTTCCCGTTCGCCTGCCCCGGTTGGGATGGGTCCTTGACCAGTGGGGCCAGCCCTAGTTTAGAACGAAAAATAAAAAAATAAAATATTAATTATTTAATTAAGTAACGAATTAATTAACTTAATTAATCTTAGTTAGGTTGACCTAATTACTAATGAAACTAATTAACCTGTTTAATTAGTCTTAGTCAATGACAGTAGGACCCACGCGTCAGTTTGACCCAGTCAACTAACTGGTTGACTGCTGACATCGTGCTGACGTCATGCTGATGTCAGAAATATATTTTAATATTAAATTAATTCTGTTAATTCTGGAAAATGATTTAACACTTTTAAAATCAATATAAAATAAACTGTAGCTCGGATGGAAAAATTTTGTACATGAAAGTTGCTCAGAACGACGAGACGAATCCAAATATGCAGTCCGTTCGTCCGCCAAACATCCCTAGAGTAGCAAACACGCAACTTTCCCCCTCCGGTTCATCTGCCTAAAAACGCGAAACACCGGGGATATTTTCCCGGATGTTTCCCCCTTCCCTCGTATCACATATCCCCGCGTTTCGTCACCCCTAGCACAACGTATTGTCGTGTCTTGCTTTGTGTTACATTTGATTGCTCTGTTATTTATTGTGTTCCCCCTCTGTTACTTCTTTCCGGTAGGCTCCGAGACCGTTGCCGATACCCCTGTGATCGGCTACATCGACGACGACCCCTTCTTCTTGCCAGAGCAACCAGGCAAGCCCCCCCCCCCTTGATCACCAGATATCGCCAATTCCTTCTCTATACTGCTTGCATTAGATTAGTGTAGCATATTCTTGCTTCGGTTAATCCTATTACGATGCATAGCCTTTGTCATTGTTACTACTGATTGTTACCCTTATCTGCTATCCTCATCGCTTATTATAGGATGCTAGTGTTCCATCAGTGGCCCTACACTCTTGTTAAATGCGCCATGCTATACTCTTTGGGCCATGATCATTTGGGAGGTGATCACGGGCATATGCTATATACTTTATCTTGTTACATTACTTATGATACTGTTAGGAGGCGAAATTTGAAGGGGCGGTGGCTCCATCCCGGTAGAGGTGGGCCTGGGTTCGAACGGCCCCCCGTTACTTTGTGGCGGAGCGGCAGGGCAGGTTGAGACCACCTAGGAGAGAGGTGGGCCTGGCCTGGTTGGCGTCATGATTACTTCAAAATAACACGCTTAACGAGATCTGGGTATTTGATCTCGAGTCGGCCACCGCCTATACGCACTAACCAACTACGTGGGAACAGTTATGGGCACTCGACGTCGTGGTATCAGCCGAAGCCTTCGTGACGTCAGCGACATAGCGGCGCGCCCCGGATTGGAACGTAAGCCTGCTCTTGTATTAAGGGGGCTAGTTCTGCTTCCGGCCGCGTTCGCAACATGCAGGTGTGCAATGGGCGATGGGCCCAGACCCCTGCGCCATAGGATTTAGACCGGCGTGCTGACCTCTCTGTTGTGCCTAGGTAGGGCTGTGACATGTTGATCTTCCGAGGCCGGGCGTGACCCAGAAAAGTGTGCCCGGCCAAATGGGATCGAGCGTGTTGGGTTATGTGGTGCACCCCTACAGGGAAGTTTATCTATTCGAATAGCCGTGATCCTTGGTAACTGGACGACTTGGAGTTGTACCTTGACCTTATGACAACTAGAACCGGATACTTAATAAAACACACCCTTCCAAGTGCCAGATACAACCCGGTGATCGCTCTCTAACAGGCGACGAGGAGAGGATCGCCGGGTATCATTATGCTATGCGATGCTACTTGGAGGACTTCAATCTACTCTCTTCTACATGCTACAAGACGGAGGCTGCCAGAAGCGTAGTCTTCGATAGGACTAGCTATCCCCCTCTTATTATGGCATTCTACAGTAAAGTCCATCGATATTGGCCCTTTACACAGATACCCATGCATATGTAGTGTAGATCCTTGCTTGCGAGTACTTTGGATGAGTACTCACGGTTGCTTTCTCCCTCTTTTCCCCCTTTCCATTCTACCTGGTTTTCGCAACCAGATGTTGGAGCCAGGCGAGCGCCCCGTCGACGGCGACTCCTCTTGCCGAAGGTGCCTACTACTACGCAGGCGGCCGACGGCGACCAAGAGTAGTTTAGGAGGATCCAGGCGGGAGGCTGCGCCTCTTCGATCTGTATCTCGGTTTGTGCTAGCCTTCTTAAGGCAAACTTGTTTAACTTATGTTTGTACTCAGATATTGTTGCTTCCGCTGACTCGTCTATGATCGAACACTTGTATTCGAGCCCTCGAGGGCCCTGGCTTGTAATATGATGCTTCTATGACTTATTTTATTTGTAGAGTTGTGTTGTGATATCTTCCCGTGAGTCCCTGATCTTGATCGTACACATTTGCGTGTATGATTAGTGTACGATTGAATCGGGGGCATCACAAGTTGGTATCGAAGCCGACTGCCTGTAGGAATCCCCTTCCACACTCCTTGGCCGAAGTCGAGTCTAGACATTGCAAAACTTTTACTAACATGGTTGTGTGTCTTACGGGCCCACGTCGCCATTGGGTGGTATTAGGATCTTTTATTCCTCGTCTATACTCTGGGACTCTAATCTCTCTTTTACTCGGGTTAAATGGTTTTACTAACTCTAACTCTAGGTTCCCGTAACTACTTCCTCCTGGAGAGTCACTCGATACAGATGATCGCTTGATGCACTAGAAGATTCTGAAGTTACTCTCCGATGTTCCCTCGATACTTTGTGCCATCACTTTTGCAATTACATTCCACCAATAAACCCCAAAGGATAACCAAGTACACTTGCCATTCTTACAATCATTCCCCGTTGATCTTGTTATTACAAGATACCCTGAAATTCTCTCTAATATTCTGACAATACTTGGTGCCTACTGCCTTGTAGTTCTTTGCCACATGAATACCCGTACGGATAATTTCTCGCACTTACCGAGTATCCACTCATCCCCAGTTGATTCATGTATGTCACCAATCTTTGAAATACCATTCGATCTTTCAAAAATCCTCAGCAGCCTATTGCTCTTGAAATTATTGCTTGCTTACATTATGGTTAATCACATAAGTCTAGTAATCTTATTAGCATCCTTTGTCACTATCATTTTGAGTCCATTGATTCAATAAGTTGTGAATGTTCACAATCATTAGTCGAATCCTAGGATTATCCTTCCGGCCCAGACGTCATTTGGATATGATTTGGTTCTTGACCAATCAATGCCTTGATCGGTTGTGCTTCTAAGTCAATTGAATTTATTCATTTTCAATCAGAATGATTGCTTATGATCCCTCGATTTGGAAATCATAAAATAGCTTTGCATTAAGCTTTGAATTGGTCAGTTGTTTCTATAATCGGATGCCTTTCCATTCCTTCTTCCTCTGATTGAGTACCAATACTCACATCAGCCCCATTGTGGACTGCCATACCCACTGCCGGGTTATTATCCGACAGTGTCCTTCACAACCAAAATTCTTGTGAGTTCTTTACCTGATACATAATGCCTTTGGTAAATTGTATCATCTACTTTTGTCAACCATGCTCTACTTTTGAGCTTGTGTTATTTACTCCAGAAGTTCATGGTATATGTTCTAAGAAGCCCCGATGGTTGAAACTATGCCTTCTCTAATCCGTGTGAACCCGAAAGTTTTCACGAGTCATACTCTTTTGGTATTTTGCCAGATAAAATTTCAACACTCAACTTCATAGAACGCGAGAAGTGAATGAAGGGTCATGCATCGGAGAAGTGGGAGTCGACCTTGAACTTTGTGTTCATTCCCATGGATACGATGTAGATCTTATCATGGAAGCTTCTCTTAAATTAATTATTCCCTTGGTATAAGTTCACTTATATCTGGGAACTGGTCTTTTGCAATCGTGGTTCCGACCATATTGTTCTTCTTTGGTCCCATTTCCCGGACAAGTCGAAATACTTGTTTTCTACAGATCAATACATCTATCCAACCTCTATTCTGCTCTACCTGCGAGTATACCCTCTGGTATCTCGAGATTATCACAGAACTGCATAACTTCTTATGAGATCTTCATCAAGTACTACATTCTCACTTATTCCAATTTTTCACGACCTCTGAGTTATTAAACACTCAAAGACCCCAATAACTGAACCGAGTCCGCACTATGGTTCAACAACTCTTAGAAATCTTCTTTGCTTACGAGTTTGTACCCGATCACGTCATTCCTAGCCTGTTTGGCTATATCATTATTGTGATGATTTTAACTATGCTACCTGGTCCTTCTTCCCGGAGAACAATTTTCGATGATGAGCTAAGCTTACGTCTATCTTCCTCATCATATTATTTCTCCTTGAACAGCAAACTTGATTTTGAGTTTGTGTCGTACCCATGGTTCCAATAACCTTTCGCTTCGTCATTCCTTTGACTTGATGTCATCGCCGATCGATTACCTATTCATGAAATTTCTCGACAAATGTGTCGTGATCATCATCAGCATTCTGAGCTCTTCCAGGATGTCAATTGAATTCATGATGAGGAATACCATCCTTGCCCTCGATGATTTCTGTTATCATCGACAACATTCTTGCCTTCCCCCCAACACAAACTTGTTCCTATTTTGAGTTGTACTTTGAGTTCCTTACTATCTAGCTCATATTCTGTTCTACCCTGTAGTATTACCATCTTTTATGTCAAATGAGGTGGGAATTTCACCACCTCTTAAGGGTTCTTGATATAGTAATACTTCTCTCCATCTCCGTTCATTTCTTGGTCCCCATGTTGTTTCTAGCAAAAAAACGACAAGTGAACTATGATGTGAGAATTTAAAACTTCTAGCAACCCTATTGCTTTGAAGTTAATGGTCGATAGTTCATTCTTAGACTTTTGGTTATTGAATCACCATTCTAACATTGATCATGCTACCTAACCCCATATTTCGGGTGCACCTTTCAACCCATGTTTAATTGTGTATGTTTTCCTCGAGCATACCTCATTTTGTCATCTGATCTGACAAATGTTATCTCCTTATTCACCTAGCTGTGGAAATCCATCCTTTTGGAAATCTTGAGGAATTGTCGCTGAGTCCATCAACCACCTCCTCGTCCTCTCCTTGGTTAAATGATGAACTCTTGTTTTGGAACTCGCTTCCGTCGTTCATTTCCCGAGAATCTTACAATGGCTTCTCGACAATTTGTGTTGCACCTCTCTTCTCAGGCATCCCGAGTCTGCGGTATCCTGACGCCAATCAGATCTGGATCTCAGTTAGATATAATGGTTGGAACATATTTCTGAGAGTTATAATATTGGTCTTTATATGACCCGGTAAGATGATGTCATGCCTAGCGTACTTGACCAGAGGACCTATTGTTATAATTTTACTTTTAGCAAGGCTATTCATTCTTTCGTGAGGAAATTGTAAGACTTATACTATAAGTTGTTCCTGATGAATCCCTTGAGTATCCAAAGTCCGACCTTTGCTTGAAGAACATGTCAATGCTATCTCGAAGCATGTCTGTGGTACTCCGTTCATCAGTAAGAGCATTGAAAGCGCAATGCTAGATTTTCTTTACCAATTATCCAAACACCGTTGTATGGGTAATCTCATGAAATTTCTCTCCCCTTTCCTAAAGGGTTTTCTACATTATATCCTATCATGGATATCATTCTGCTTGTCCTTGGGAAGGATATACCCCTGAATTATGTGTTTAAACACATTTTTCTTTCCATTGTTCTGATTAAATCTGATAGACACTTTTCCCTTTCCATTGGTTTGTTTAAACCCTTTCTATGATCTATATTATATAAGTAGTAATAATTCCCTGCTTGTGCAAACACCTCGGTGTACAACTCTGTTAGTAAGACCCTGTTACTATTGTTGATGACATTCCGGTAACCACCGATGGACAAGAACTTTGCCTATTGGTCCGCCTTGTTCAACGAGCAGGAAAATGGTTCTCTTCGTCCCTCGCCCTTGGTACCGATGTTGTTGCCGACATAACTGACAGGCTATCCTCTGACATGCCTTGCTTACATGATCGTGCAAGACGTCACCGCCCTTCCTACTTTTTACCCACATGGTGGGCTAATGTCTACTACGCAACCTTCTCCTTGTAGACGTTATTGGACCTCGAAGTGTAGAGGTTTGTAGGACAGTAGAAAATTTCCCTCAAGTGGATGACCTAAGGTTTATCAATCCGTGGGAGGCGTAGGATGAAGATGGTCTCTCTCAAACAACCCTGCAACCAAATAACAAAGAGTCTCTTGTGTCCCCAACACACCCAATACAATGGTAAATTGTATAGGTGCACTAGTTCGGGGAAGAGATGGTGATACAAGTGCAATATGGATGGTAGATATAGGTTTTTGTAATCTGAAAATATAAAAACAGCAAGGTAACAAGTGGTAGAAGTGAGCGTAAACGGTATTGCAATGCTAGGAAACAAGGCCTAGGGTTCATACTTTCACTAGTGCAAGTTCTCTCAACAATAATAACATAATTGGATCATATAACTATCCCTCAACATGCAACAAAGAGTCACTCCAAAGTCACTAATAGCAGAGAACAAACGAAGAGATTATGGTAGGGTACGAAACCACCTCAAAGTTATTCTTTCCAATCAATCCGTTGGGCTATTCCTATAAGTGTCACAAACAGCCCTAGAGTTCGTACTAGAATAACACCTTAAGATACAAATCAACCAAAACCCTAATGTCACCTAGATACTCCAATGTCACCTCAAGTATCCGTGGGTATGATTATACGATATGCATCACACAATCTCAGATTCATCTATTCAACCAACACATAGAACCTCAAAGAGTGCCCCAAAGTTTCTACTGGAGAATCAAGACGAAAACGTGTGACAACCCCTATACATAGGTTCCTGGGCGGAACCCGCAAGTTGATCACCAAAACATACATCAAGTGAATCACGTGATATCCCATTGTCACCACAGATACGCACGGCAAGACATACATCAAGTGTTCTCAAATCATTAAAGACTAAATCCGATAAGATTACTTCAAAGGGAAAACTCAATCTATGACAAGAGAGTAGAGGGGGAGAAGCAACATAAGATCCAACTATAATAGCAAAGCTCGCGATACATCAAGATCGTGCCAAATCAAGAACACGAGAGAGAAAGAGATCAAACACATAGCTACTGGTACATACCTTCAGCCCCGAGGGTGAACTACTCCCTCCTCGTGATGGAGAGCGCCGGGATGATGAAGATGGCCACCGGTGAGGGTTCCCCCCCTCCGGCAGGGTGCCGGAACATGGTCCCGGTGTGACACCCCAAAAATTTAACCATGTTTTGTTTATTAAAATTTTGCCAGGAAACTTAAACTTTTATTTTCTGGATTTCCTTTTGATTTCAGAACCATTCTTTCCTTTATTATTATGGAGTTTTTACGCCAAGTGAAAACTTTTCAATCATTATTGGACTTATTTACCCTCTCAAATAAAACAATTCTTTTATCAGTGGGATTATTTATATAATTATTTTCCCTGAGTTTTATTTCCCCTAAAATGGTTTTTCATAAGTTTTAGGGTTCCACTTGCACTGCAACCCTTTGATAAATTCATTTAAAAATCCCACCAAAATTTGGGGATGACATATGATGTCCCTAAATCACTGTTATGCAAAAATATTCCTTAGTCATTTGGAGATTTTGAGTTTTACCACAGGTTTTTAAATCTGGTCAAATTTCACTTTTGCACTGCAACCTATTTAAATACTTCTTTAAAACTTCCACCAAAATTATGGGATGTCAGTAGGAGTATATTATTCATCTTTATGCAAAAACCCAGTTATGTCCTTTGAAAAATTTGAGTGAATCAACCTCATTTTCATTCTGGTCCAACTTGATGATTAGTACTGCAACCATATTTTAACTTGCTCCTTTACCCATGATTCTTTTTCCTGCTTATAGACCACCCCGTAAAACCCTTAAGTCCAGGAGAATGGACCCATTGGAGTGTGTTTTGGTCCATGCAATCATGCCTTTTCTTTCTGTCCAAAACTGAAGATTTGCAAAAACTTGCACTAGCAAGTTTCTGGTTTTGCCCAAATGACCTTGCCACCATCACCTTCATCTAAAGAGACTAGGATCTGGAGATTTTGGCCACCCCAAGAGTTACCTAGATGCCCATGGCATTTTGTCAAACACCCTGTGGGCATGGCCAGTTTGGGCATGAACTTTTAGTTTCACTGTGAGCTTGACCCCCTGACCACACCATCATGTCCACTAATCTTCTTGCAAACCCTAACCTAGGCCTGTTAGTCCCCAGCCTCATCCAAACCCTCTAGCACACACTGGCATTTTGCCGAGCATTTGGCGTGCATGCTCTGGGCGTGGCCAGAGCGCGCATTTTGCACGTGCGTGCGCACGAGTCGCCGCGTCCCGCTGCCGCCTCCCCCGCACCCGTTCTGGCCTCTCCCCTCTCCCAGTCGACGCACCCGGCTCCTCCCTCGCCGCAGGGCCGCCTGGCCCCCTCCTGGCGCCCTACAGCGCCGCCACCGCCGCCCCGACAACCTCCGCACTGGTCGGTGCCGCCCGAGCCACGCCAACGCGCCAGCTCGCTCGTGGAACAGCTCGAGCTCATCCACTAGCTTGTCAGCTAGCGCCTGTCGCCGCCACGTCGCCCTGTCCTCTACAGAACGGCGGTCGCCGACGATCCTATCCACGGCTGCCGCGAACTGACCTAGCCGCACCATAAGTAGGGGCCCCCGAGCTCGTCCAGCCACTCAGGCGACCTCAGGCCACCCCCATAGCACCCCCACAGCCAGTAATCATCGGGGGGAAGCCTTCTTCCCCGACTCGGCCGGTTGGCCGCCGCCACGCCCCAACCCGTTAAATGCAACGAGGCCCCCTGCCGTCCAACGCCACCATTCTACTCCCCTTGACCGTGCAGAGCTGCCCAGCCTCTCAATCGTGACCGGGAACCACCGTAGAACACAACCCCCAAACCCACCCGAAGCCTCCTTCGCCACGGAGCTCGCCGCCGGCGACTCCCTCCACCCCCGCCGACCCAGCAACCACGGGGAGGACCGCCCTGGACTGGCGGATCCATCCCTGCCCTCGGATGCCCTCAAGGAGCCGTCGTTCGCCGGCGAAGATCGCCGAAGCTCCGCCTCCGTTCGGCCAAAGGAGAGGGAAGGCGGGGGAGACCGGTCAAACCTGACCAGTGGGCCCCCTGGACCCACTGTCAGTGACCCCGCACCGGTCCACGTGGTTTAAGTGAAGGCGTAAAAGCAAAGTACGTCTTCGACGTGTACTCTTTCCGAAACGTTTTTTTCTCTTTTTTTCAGTTTTATTAAAAAAACAGAAAGTTGACTAATCTTTGACTGGCTATATCTTTTAAAATAAAACTCCAAATGAGTTGATTCTTTTTCCTACCTCTCTCAAATTTAGTCTAGTTTATTTTAATATTTATTTGAAAAAAATTCAGACAACTTTTTTGCACTGTTTTGAAACTATGTGTTGATTTGAATAATTTCAAAAATAGGTTTTTGAAGAAGAAGTCAACTTTCAAAAGGCACACCCCACTTACATACTCTTGAAGGCAAGCATTCTGAACCCTGGCATAATATTTTTGTAGGTTGGTTGACACGATTATAACACCACCTTAATACGGAGAACTCGTTATTTTATGTGGTGACGCAATCATTTGCATGAATGCATATTGGAGATTTCCTTGCTGTTGGAAATGGATACACTTGTGATGGTAATCGTCCTCCTATGCCTTGCATGCATGCCGGAAAGAAACCCGGGAAAGCCTCTGCCTTGGGTAGGCGTGAGCTTGTCTCCGGTCTCCATCGGGACGGTTATGTCCGGTATGGCATAGTGAGGTATAATGAGTGGTGATTTTGTTGGTTGAAATATATATTGGTTACACATATCATGCAGGAATTTTAAACCTCTGAGTCGACCGTAGATCGAGTCTTGTTCGATAACCCCATACTTGTTTCAGACTGCCACTTGTCCTGCAGCAGGTAGGGTGCGGTTCGATAAGTTGTCAACCCTTTCTAGCACACACCGCATGAGAGGCCATGATGGAAGATACCGACGCAGCGGTAGGCATGCCACCTGGTCCGGGGCATGGGTGTTTCGGTTGGGACCGAGAGGGCACCCCTTAGAGCACGCGATATAAATTTGATCCCATGCTACGCGAGGTTGTAGCCTCCCACTTAGAGTTTTGCTTGGCGGTGTCGTGGGTGATTCGGCACACCGTAAGTTAAGCTGGTGTGTGCAAGTCAGGTGTGTATTCAATTAAAAGACCGTAGACGGAATTAGTCCCGATGGACTAAAGGAATCCATTACTCGTGGGTAAAGAGTACACCCTCTACAGAGATTATATCTATTCGAATAGCCGTGTCCATGGTTAAGGACTACAGTCTGGGTTGGGTCAAGTGTCGGTCTTAGTGTCGGTCTTCAGAGGAGAAACTGCTAAACCAGAACATGGATCATGACTTGTGACTTGTGTCAATTATTATGATTGTGATTATTATTATTATGGACTAACCCATTATATTACTTGAATTATTGAGTATCCCTGGGACGGTTCTACCTCCTGGGTATTCACTGTGACTATTTACTTTATAAGCCCTTTATGTGGTGTCGCTCAGACGCCCAACTGTGGCATGCTTGTTATTTATTTACTTTATAAGCCCTTTATGTGGTGTCGCTGAGATGCCCGACTGTGGCATACGGAGCGGTATTCCAGCAGGGCTTCGCCAAGCGCTACTAGAGGAGGAAGAGGTGTCACGGGAGGGAGAGGGAGGCGCCAGGGCTTAGGGTGCGGCTGCCCTCCCTTCCCTCCACTATATATAGGGGCTAGGGGGCGCATGCCCCCTTGGAGATCCCATCTAGAGGGGAGGGGCGGCTGCCCCCGGGGCGAAGGCCCCTCGGGGAGCAACGGCCCCCTAGGGTTTCCAACCCTAGGCGCCTTGGGCCCTTGCGTGGGGCGCACCAGCCCACCAGGGGCTGGTTCCCACGCCACTTCAGCCCATGGGGCCGTCCGGGATAGGTGGCCCCACCCGGTGGACCCCCGGGACCCTTCCGGTGGTCCCGGTACAATATCGGTGACCCCCGAAACTCTCCCGGTGGCCGAAACTGGACTTCCTATATATAAATCTTTACCTCCGAACCATTCCGGAACTCCTCGTGACGTCCGGGATCTCATCCGGGACTCCGAAAAACTTTCGGTTAACCGCATACTAATATCTCTACAACTCTAGCGTCACCGAACATTAAGTGTGTAGACCCTACGGGTTCGGGAGACACGTAGGCATGGCCGAGACAACTCTCCGGTCAATAACCAACAGCGGGATCTGGATACCCATGTTGGCTCCAACATGCTCCACGATAATCTCATCGGATGAACCACGATGTCGAGGATTCAATCAATCCCGTATACAATTCCCTTTGTCTATCGATATGATACTTGCCCGAGATTCGATCGTCGGTATACCGATACCTTGTTCAATCTCATTATGGCAAGTATCTTTACTCATTCCCGTAACACATCATCCCATGAACAACTCCTTGATCACATTGAGCTCATTATGATGATGTCCTACCGAGTGGGCCCAGAGATACCTCTCCGTCATACGGAGTGACAAATCCCAGTCTCGATTCGTGCCAACCCAACAGATACTTTCGAGGATACCCGTAGTGTACCTTTATAGCCACTCAGTTACGTTGTGACTTTTGGCACACCCAAAGTACCCTTACGGTATCCGGGAGTTGCACAATCTCATGGTCTAAGGAAAGGATACTTGACATTAGAAAAGCTTTAGCAAACGAACTACATGATCTTGTGCTCTTCTTAGGATTGGGTCTTGTCCATCACATCATTATCCTAATGATGTGATCCTGTTATCAATGACATCCTATGTCCATGGTTAGGAAACCATAACCATCTATTGATCAACGAGCTAGTCAACTAGAGGCTCACTAGGGACATGTTGTGGTCTATGTATTCACACATGTATTACGATTTCCGGATAACACAATTATAGCATGAACAATAGACAATTATGTGAACAAGGAATTATAATAATAACCTTTTTATTATTGCCTCTAGGGCATATTTGCAATAGTCTCCCACTTGCACTAGAATCAATAACCTAGTTACATTGTGATGAATCGAACACCCATAGAGTTCTGGTGTTGATCATGCTTTGCACGTGGAAGAGGTTTAGTCAACAGATCTACAACATTCAGGTCCGTATGCACTTTACAAATCTCTATGTCTCCATCTTGAACATTTTCACGAATGGAGTTGAAGCGACGCTTGATATGCCTGGTCTTCTTGTGAAACCTGGGCTCCTTGGCAAGGGCAATAGCTCCAGTGTTGTCACGGAAGAGAGTCATCGGGCCCGACGCATTGGGAATAACTCCTAGGTCGGTAATGAACTCCTTCATCCAGATTGCTGCATGTGCTGCCTCCGAGGCTGCCATGTACTATGCTTCACATGTAGATCCCGCCACGACGCTTTGCTTGCAACTGCACCAGCTGACTGCCACACCATTCAAAATATACACGTATCCGGTTTGTGACTTGGAGTCATCCAAATCTGTGTCGAAGCTAGCATCAACGTAACCCTTTACGACGAGCTCTCCGTCACCTCCATAAACGAGAAACATGTCCTTAGTCCTTTTCAGGTACTTCAGGATATTCTTGACCATTGTCCAGTGTTCCATGCCGGGATTACTTTGGTACCTTCCCACCAAACTTAAGGCAAGGTTTACATCAGGTCTGCTACACAGCATGGCATTCATAATAGACCCTATGGCCGAGGCATAGGGGATGACACTCATCTTTTCCCTATCTTCTACCGTGGTCGGGCATTGAGCCGTGCTCAATCTCACACCTTGCAATACAGGCAAGAACCCCTTCTTCGACTGATCCATATTGAACTTCTTCAATATCTTGTCAAGGTACGTGCTTTGTGAAAGACCAATGAGGCGTCTCGATCTATCTCTATAGATCTTGATGCCTAATATGTAAGCAACTTCTCCAAGGTCCTTCATTGAAAACACTTATTCAAGTAGGCCTTTATGCTTTCCAAGAGTTCTATATCATTTCCCATCAATAGTATGTCATCCACATATAATATGAGAAATGCTACAAAGCTCCCACTCACTTTCTTGTAAACACAGGCTTCTCCATATATCTGCGTAAACCCAAACGCTTTGATCATCTCATCAAAAGAATGTTCCAACTCTGATATTCTTGCACCAGCCCATAGATCGAGTGTTGGAGCTTGCGTACCTTGTCAGCATTCTTAGGATCGACAAAACCTTCCGGCTGCATCATATACAATTCTTCCTTAAGGAAACCATTAAGGAATGCCGTTTTGACATCCATTTGCCATATCTCATAATGATAGAATGCGGCAATTGCTAACATGATTTGGACAGACTTCAGCTTTGCTACAGGTGAGAAGGTCTCATCGTAGTCAACCCCTTGAACTTGTCGATAACCCTTAGCGACAAGCCGAGCCTTATAGATGGTTACATTACCATCCGCGTCTGTCTTCTTCTTAAAGATCCATTTATTTTATATGGCTCGCCGATCATCGGGAAAGTCTGTCAAAGTCCATACTTCGTTTTCATACATGGATCCTATCTCGGATTTCATGGCTTCAAGCCATTTGTCGGAATCCGGGCCCGCCATCGCTTCTTCATAGTTCGAAGGTTCACCATTGTCTAACAACATGATTTCTAGGACAGGGTTGCCGTACCACTCTGGTGCGGAACGTGTCCTTGTGGACCTATGAAGTTCAGTAGCAACTTGATCTGAAGTTTCATGATCATCATCATTAACTTCCTCCCTAGTCGGTGCAGGCACCACAGAAACATTTTCTTGAGCTGCGCTACTCTCCGGTTCAAGAGGCAATACTTCATCAGGTTCTACTTTCCTCCCACTTACTTCTTTCGAGAGAAACTCTTTCTCTAGAAAGGATCCATTCTTGGCAACAAAGATCTTGCCTTCGGATCTGAGGTAGAAGGTATACCCAATAGTTTCCTTAGGGTATCCTATGAAGACGCATTTTTCCGATTTGGGTTCGAGCTCTTCAGGTTGAAGTTTCTTGACATAAGCATCGCATCCCCAAACTTTCAGAAACGACAACTTAGGTTTCTTCCCAAACCACAATTCATACGGTGTCGTCTCAACGGATTTTGACGGAGCCCTATTTGAAGTGAATGCGGCAGTCTCTATAGCATAACCCCAAAATGATAGCGGTAGATTGGTAAGAGACATCATAGATCGCACCATATCCAATAGAGTGCGATTACGATGTTCGGACACACCATTATGCTGAGGTGTTCCAGGCGGCGTGAGTTGTGAAACAATTCCACATTTCCTTAAGTGTGTGCCAAATTCGTGACTTAAATATTCTCCCCCACGATCTGATCGTAAGAACTTGATTTTCCTGTCACGTTGATTCTCAACCTCACTCTGAAATTCCTTGGACTTTTCAAAGGTCTCAGACTTGTGTTTCATTAAGTAGACATACCCATATCTACTTAAGTCATCAGTGAGGGTGAGAACATAATGAGAACCACCGCGAGCCTCAACGCTCATTGGACCGCACACATCAGTATGTATGATTTCCAATAAGTTGGTTGCTCGCTCCATTGTTCCGGAGAACGGAGTCTTGGTCATTTTGCCCATGAGGCATGGTTCGCACGTGTCAAATGATTCATAATCAAGAGACTCCAAAAGTCCATCTGCATGGAGTTTTTTCATGCGTTTGACACCAATGTGACCAAGGCGGCAATGCCACAAGTATGTGGGACTATCATTATCAACCTTACATCTTTTGGCATTCATGCTATGAATATGTGTAACATCACGTTCGAGATTCAATAAGAATAAACCATTGACCAGCGGGGCATGACCATAAAACATGTCTCTCATATAAATAGAACAACCATTATTCTCAGATTTAAATGTGTAGCCATCTCGCATTAAACAAGATCCAGATACAATGTTCATGCTCAAAGCTGGTACTAAATAACAATTATTGAGGTTTAAAACTAACCCCGTAGGTAAATGTAGAGGTAGTGTGCCGACGGCGATCACATCGACCTTGGAACCATTCCCGACGCGCATCGTCACCTCGTCCTTCGCCAGTCTCTGCTTATTCCGCAGCTCCTGTTTTGAGTTGCAAATATGAGCAACCACACTGGTATCAAATACCCAGGAGCTACTATGAGCACTGGTTAGGTACACATAAATAACATGTATATCACATATACCTTTGGTATTGCCGGCCTTCTTATCCGCTAAGTACTTGGGGCAGTTCCGCTTCCAGTGACTGTTTCGCTTGCAATAAAAGCACTCTGGTCTCGTGCTTGGGTCCATGCTTTGGCTTCTTCCCGCAAGCTGCTTACGGTGCGGCAACTCCTTGCCGTCCTTCTTGAAGTTCTTATTACCCTTGCCTTTCTTGAACTTAGTGGTTTTATTCACCATCAACACTTGATGTTCCTTTTTGATCTCCACCTCCGCTGATTTCAGCATTGAATATACCTCAGGAATGGTCTTTTCCATCCCCTGCATATTGAAGTTCATCACAAAGCTCTTGTAGCTAGGTGGGAGCGACTGAAGGATTCAACGACCGCATCATCCGGGAGATTAACTCCCAGCTGAGATAAGCGGTTGTGCAACCCAGAAACTTTGAGTATGTGCTCATTGTGTAACTATTCTCCTCCATCTTACAAGCTGTAGAACTTGTCGGAGACTTCATATCTCTCGACCCGGGCATGAGCTTGGAAAACCATTTTCAGCTCTTGGAACATCTCATATGCTCCGTGCTGCTCAAAACGCTTTTTGGGCCCCGGTTCTAAGCTGTAAAGCATGCCGCACTGAACCAGGGAATAATCATCACTACGCGACTGTCAGGCGTTCATAACGTCTTGAGTTGCTGGGAAAACAGGTGCTTCACCTAGCGGTGCATCAAGGACATATGCTTTCTTGGCAGCTATGAGGATAATCCTCATGTTACGGACCCAGTCCGTGTAGTTGCTGCCATCGTCTTTCAACTTGGTTTTCTCTAGGAACACGTTGAAGTTGAGGGCAATATTAGCGTGGGCCATTTGATCTACAAGACATATTGCAAAGTTTTAGACTATGTTCATGATAATTAAGTTCATCTAATCAAATTATTTAATGAACTCCCACTCAGATAGACATTCCTCTAGTCATCTAAGTGATACATGATCCGAGTCAACTAGGCCATGTCCGATCATCACATGAGACGGACTAGTCATCATCGGTGAACATCTTCATGTTGATCGTATCTTCTATACGACTCATGTTTGAACTTTCGGTCTTCCCTGTTCCGAGGCCATGTCTGTACATGCTAGGCTCGTCAAGTCAACTTAAGTGTATTGCGTGTGTAAATCTGGCTTACACCCGTTGTATGCGAATGTTAGAACCTATCACAACCGATCATCACGTGGTGCTTCAGAACAACGGACCTTAGCAACGGTGCACAGTTAGGGGGAACATAATTCTTGATATTTTAATGAGGGATCATCTTATTTATGCGACCGTCGTTCTAAGCAAATAAGATGTAAAAACATGATAAACATCACATGCAATCAAATAGTGACATGATATGGCCAATATCATTTTGCTCCTTTTGATCTCCATCTTCGGGGCGCCATGATCATCATCGTCACCGGCTTGACACCATGATCTCCATCATCATGATCCTTGTCATCGTGTCTTCATGAAGTTGTCTCGTCAACTATTACTTCTACTACTATGGCTAACGGTTTAGCAATAAAGTAAAGTAATTACATGACGTTTATGTTGACACGCAGGTCATAAATAAATTAAGACAACTCCTATGGCTCCTGCCGGTTGTCATACTCATCGACATGCAAGTCGTGATTCCTATTACAAGAACATGATCGATCTCATACATCACATATATCATTCATCACATCCTTTTGGCTATCACATCACACGGCATATGCTGCAAAAACAAGTTAGACGTCCTCTAATTGTTGTTGCAAATTTTTACGTGGCTGCTATAGGTTTCTTAGCAAGAACGTTTCTTACCTACGCCAAAACCAAAATGTGATATGCCAATTTCTATCTACCCTTCATAAGGACCCTTTTCATCGAATCCGATCCGACTAAAGTAGGAGAGAAAGACACCCGCTAGCCACCTTATGCAACTAGTGCATGTCAGTCGGTGGAACCTGTCTCACGTAAGTGTACGTGTAAGGTCGGTCCAGGCCGCTTCATCCCACGATGCCGTCGGATCAAGATAAGACTAGTAACGGCAAGTAAATTGACAAAATCGACGCCCACAACAACTTGTGTTTTACTCGTGCATAAAAACTACTCATAGACCTAGCTCAGATACCACTGTTGGGGATCGTTGCAGAAATTTAAAATTTTCTACGCATCACCAAGATCAATCTATGGAGTCATCTAGCAATGAGAGAGAAAGGAGTGCATCTACATACACTTGTAGATCGCGAGCGGAAGCGTTCAAGAGAACGGGGTTGATGGAGTCGTACTCGTCGTGATCCAAATCACCGATGATCTTAGCGCCGAACGGACGGCACCTCTGCGTTCAACATATGTACGGAGCGGAGACGTCTCCTCCTTCTTGATCCAGCAAAGGGGGAAGGAGAAGTTGATGAAGATCCAGCAGCACGACGGCGTGGTGGTGGAAGCAGCGGGATTCCAGCAGGGCTTCGCCAAGCGCTACTGGAGGAGGAAGAGATGTCACGGGAGGGAGAGGGAGGCGCCAGGGCTTGCAGTGCGGTGCCTCCTCCCTCCACTATATATAAGGGCTAGGGGGGCACATGCCCCCTTGGAGATCCCATCTAGAGGGGGGGCGGCTGCCCCCGGGGCGGCGGCCCCCTTAGGGTTTCCAACCAGGGGTGCGCATGCCCCCTCGGGGGGCAACGGCCCCCTAGGGTTTCTAACCTTAGGCGCCTTGGGCCCTTGGGTGGGGCGCACCAGCCCACCAGGGGCTGGTTCCCACGCCACTTCAGCCCATGGGGCCCTCCGGGATAGGTGGCCCCACCCGGTGGACCCCCGGGACCCTTCCGGTTGTCCCGGTACAATACCGGTGACCCTCGAAACTCTCCCGATGGCCGAAACTGGACTTCCTATATATAAATCTTTACCTCCGGACCATTCCAGAACTCCTCGTGACGTCCGGGATCTCATCCGGGACTCCGAACAACTTTCGGTTAACCGCATACTAATATCTCTACAACTATAGCGTCACCGAACCTTAAGTGTGTAGACCCTACGGGTTCGGGAGACACGTAGACATGACCGAGACAACTCTCCGGTCAATAACCAACAGCGGGATCTGGATACCCATGTTGGCTCCCACATGCTCCATGATAATCTCATCGGATGAACCACGTTGTCGAGGATTCAATCAATCCCGTATACAATTCCCTTTGTCTATTGGTACGATACTTGCCCGAGATTCGATCGTCGGTATACCGATACCTTGTTCAATCTCGTTACGAGAAGTCTCTTTACTCGTTCCCATAACACATCATCCCGTGAACAAATCCTTGATCACATTGAGCTCATTATGATGATGTCCTACCGAGTGGGCCCAGAGATACCTCTCCGTCATACGAAGTGACAAATCCCAATCTCGATTCGTGCCAACCCAAAGATACTTTCGGTGAAACCCGTAGTGTACCTTTATAGCCACCCAGTTACATTGTGACGTTTAGCACACCCAAAGTACCCTTACGGTATCCGGGAGTTTCACAATCTCATGGTCTAAGGAAAGGATACTTGACATTAGAAAAGCTTTAGCAAACGAACTACACGATCTTGTGCTATGCTTAGGATTGGGTCTTGTCCATCACATCATTATCCTAATGATGTGATCCTGTTATCAATGACATCCTATGTCCATGGTTAGGAAACCGTAACCATCTATTGATCAACGAGCTAGTCAACTAGAGGCTCACTAGGGACATGTTGTGGTCTATGTATTCACACATGTATTACGATTTCCGGATAACACAATTATAGCATGAACAATAGACAATTATGTGAACAAGGAAATATAATAATAACATTTTTATTATTGCCTCTAGGGCATATTTCCAACACATGTTACTGCTTTCGGTTAATCCTATTCTGATGCATAGCCTCTCATTGTTGCTAAAGTTGTTACCCTTACCTGCTATCCTACTACTTAGTATAGGATGCTAGTGTTCCATCAGTGGCCCTACACTCTTGTCCATCTGCCATGCTATACTACTAGGCCGTGATCACTTCGGGAGGTGATCAAGGGCATATTCTATATACTTTATACTGTTACATTACTTATGATACTGTTTGGTGATGGTGCTGAAGGGGCAGGTGACTCCATCCCGGTAGAGGTGGCCCTAGGTTCCCGACGGCCCCCGACTGTTACTTTGTGGCGGAGCGACAGGGCAGGTTGAGACCACCTAGGAGAGAGGTGGGCCTGGCCCTGGTTGGCGTCCGCGGTTAGTTCAAAATAACACGCTTAACGAGATCTGGGTATTTGATCTGAGTCTGGCCACTGGCCTATACGCACTAACCAACTACGCGGGAACAATTATGGGCACTCGACGTCGTGGTGTCAGCCGAAACCTTCGTGATGTCAGTGACAGAGCGGCGCGCGCCGGATTGGAACGTAAGCCTGCTCTTGTATTAAGGGGGCTAGTTCTGCTTCCGGCCGCGTTTGCAACGTGCATGTGTGCAATGGGCGATGGGCCCAGACCCCTACGCCATAGGATTTAGACCGGCGTGCTGACCTCTCTGTTGTGCCTAGGTAGGGCTGCGGCGTGTTGATCTTTCGAGGCCGGGCATGACCCAGAAAAGTGTGTCCAGCCAAATGGGATCGAGCGTGTTGGGTTATGTGGTGCACCCTTGCAGGGAAGTTTATCTATTCGAATAGCCGTGATCCTCGGTAACAGGACGACTTGGAGTTGTACCTTGACCTTATGACAACTAGAACCGGATACTTAATAAAACACACCCTTCCAAGTGCCAGATACAACCCGGTGATCGCTCTCTAACAGGCGATGAGGAGAGGATCGCCGGGTAGGATTATGCTACGCGATGCTACTTGGAGGACTTCAATCTACTCTCTTCTACATGTTGCAAGACGGAGGCTGCCAGAAGCGTAGTCTTCGATAGGACTAGCTATCCCCTCTTATTCGGCATTCTCGCAAAGACAGTCCATCGATATTGGCCCTTTACACGATACCCATGCATATGTAGTGTAGATCCTTGCTTGCGAGTACTTTGGATGAGTACTCACGGTTGCTTTCTCCCTCTTTCCCCCTTTCCATTCTACCTGGTTGTCGCAACCAGATGTTGGAGCCCAGGAGCCAGACACTACCGTCGACGACGACTCCTACTGCATTGGAGGTGCCTACTACTACGTGCAGGCTGCTGACGACGACCAAGAGTAGTTTAGGAGGATCCCATGCAGGAGGCCTGCGCCTCTTTCGATCTGTATCTCAGTTTGTGCTAGCCTTCTGTAACATCCCAATTTCTTTTTATTAAATTTGGATGTTAATAGAATCATTCAATGCATATCATATTTCCTTGCATTTTGGAGTTTTTAAAAATATTCAAATAATATTTTTCCACTCGAGAAAAACAAATGAGAGGGGATAAGATGACTTCCTCAAAATATAAAAGAGTGGGAAATTTTATTTTGCATATTATTTGAAGTTTTGGAGTTTATTAGTATTTGGTTTATTTGCAAAAATGCATTAATTGCATTAGGAAAATATTTCAAAATGTTCTATGCTTAAGTTAATGTTCATTACGTTCTAAATATTGTATAGTTATTTTAGAAATTATTGTGGTATTTTATTAATTCTTTTGAATTGTTTAGGGCCCCTTTAGTCTTCGTTTAAAAACGCGACATGACGCACTCACCGCCTTTGGACCGAACTGGTTCGCCCAGAGCGCGCTAACCGCCCAGCCTGGCCATTTGGCCCAAGGCCGGGCCCCCGAGCCAGCGCTACCGAAACCTCCCAAGACCGGTCGATCAGCCGCATGACGCCTCGCTCGCCTCCTCTTGCTGCCGCTGCCAGGCGAGCCCCGCTCGTCAGCTCGTCCCTAACCTCCCGCAGACCCCGCTGGATAAGCACACACACGCACACACCCGAACCCGCCGGCCGAAGCTCTAGGGATAGAGCTTATCCTCGCTCCCGAGCCCTCTCTCCGCGCCTATAAGAAGCCCTCGACCCCCTCTCTCCATTCTGCCACTTCGTTTTGCCTCACACCACCCGTAGCCGACGCCCTCCTGCTTTGGATCTCGCCGGAGCCGGAGCTTCCTTGCCGGAGTAAAACGCCGCGTCGCCGTCTTCATCGTCGCCGGCCACCACCACCACCCACTGTGAGCCACCACCCCACCCTCGCCCGTTCGATCTAGCATGGACGGCCCAGATTAGATTAGGTTCGTTTTTTTTTATTTTGCGAAGACGTACGCGGTTAACCGCGGTTCCCTTAGACCGTGCGGTTTATTTAAACCGAGCGTCGGTTTTTCTTTAGTTAGCCGCCACTATTTCTCTTATTTAGCGGTAGTTCGCCGTATAACCTCCGCAGTGGACGCTGCTCGGCCAGCCACGAGCCGCCACATGGCCAGGGACTTGGTTGCGATAGTTTTCTTCACTATTTAGTCCCTTTTATCACAGATTAGTCCGTGAGCTTAGATTAGCCATAACTTTTTAACCGTAGATCCAAACTCGATGAAACCAGCGGCAAATTCTTCGTATTGTTTAGATCTATCCAGTGGTATCCTTTTTGCAAACTTTTGTCAGATTCAAATGGCCCTATCTCCCAAACCGTAGCTCCGATTAAGTTGATTCTTTTTGCACTTTGTCACCGTAGCCAAACCCTATCACCTGGAACTTTGTCACAATAATTTTCACACACTAGAATCTGCCTATTAATATTTTACTAGTATGCATAGTATGCACTATAGTTCACATCACTTCTTGAACCATGTGCCTATGTTGTTTTGCACCTAGAATATTTTCATGCTAGTTAAGTGTGATGTTTGTTCATTTGGTTTTTTTCCGAGACTTTTGCTTTGCATGTTCTTTCTGGTTCTCTAGAATGTTTGCTTATGTTTGTTTATCTTCTTTGCGGTAGATTGCCCGGAGTGCGAAGCAGAATATCATCAGTCTTTAGAATTCAACCAGCAGTACCAAGGCAAGTTGCATCTTGATCATGTTTCATTACCTATGTTTTTATTATGCACTTAGTTCTTTGCGGTAGGACTGCATGGTAGGAATTAATGTCGTATGACTATGCTTACACCAAGTAGTTCATTGAGGTAGGTCTGAACCTTATAACATTGTCGCCATCGTTTTACATTATGTTGCTTCGCTAAGTAGACGTGGATTGGGGAGTGATCATTGTAAAGTATGAGTGACAATGTAGTAAATAGGACCTAAGATAATTAATGAACTACCTGGGCGGAAACTTGTTGGAATGGTGGCGAAGTACAGTGGGGCACGCATGGGAAATCCATGGTGGTGCACCACTAGTGGACCGTCCGCTCAGGCTCAAAGAGATCAATCGTATTCTCATGTCTAGAAGCTTACGTGTGCAGCCACAAGCCAATATGGGCTCTGGCTTAGTTGAGTAGTTAGTGTGACCCCTTCCGGGATGGGCTAGCAGATGTAGAATGAAGTAGGTGTATCGGCCTATCCGTGGGTTAAGGGGGAACATTTTCGAAAGATAATGTCTCGATCTTTCGATCATGGAGGTGGTCGAGTCTTGTGGGGAAAAGTGCGCAACCTCTGCAGAGTGTTAAAACCTAATCGATTAGCCGAGTCCCCGGTTACGGACAAGTTGAGCATCTAGTAGTGGAAATGCCGGGAGATCTCCTCACCTTTAATTAAACAGTTGGGATTTAAATGAAACTTGGGAACGGATGGAGTTGGGTTTGCCAACTCATCCTATGCAAATGTGTAGTAGCAGAATAACATCTTTTCTAATAGGGAAAAACTAGCTTTATGCAAAAACTAAACTTAGAGCTTTCCACCAGCCAAATTGCATGTACCAATAGGTTCTTTACACTTATGATGTGACTTGCCAGTACATTCAATGTACTGACCTATATGGCTGCAACTTATCACGTTGCAGATATATCCGACGAGGATTAAGGTGCGATAGGTCGATGTTCTACACTCAACCTTGCTCGTGGAGTTGGACTCATTTACTACTTGCTTTCGCAGTATTTGTTTATTGGCTCTATGCCCTATTTTGTAATAAATGTATTGCTCCTGGATTATCGATGTAATAAAGAGATGTGTGTTATTTCTGTTATTTCATCGAGTCGTGTGTGCTAGCAAGTCGATCCAGGACTAGCACGGTAAGCACAGAGACTTGACTCTTACCGAGTCGGTCGTTACAAGATGGTATCGAGCACACGTTGGTGAGGACGCGACCCTAGAAAACGGAAAAGCCATAGGATAAAAACTTTATTTTCACTTTTCCTTATATATCCTTTGGTCTCGCACCGTCTTTACTTGATACTAATTTCTTCCCTCTTTCAAAATGTAGATGTCGTCCGCCATTGTCGAGTTCGAGCAGCCCGATGAGACCATGCCCTTTGGACGGCAATGATGAAGATCGTGAAGCACCAAGATTGGGATTCCCACCTTTATCGAACCTTCACCGCCACCTTGCCCGAGGAGACACGTTGGAGGATCGATGCCCATATCCCCGGACGCATCTCGAAACCGCACCAAGCCCATTGATTTCCATGTGGATACTTGCAACATGGGGCTTGGGCAGGGCATCGCTGCTCACATTGCTCTCGGACGATTCGGGAGGAGTATGACGAAGACCTCAAGAGGTCCTCCTTCGTGATGTACGGACGCCATGACGCAAATGGAGATGTGGTGCGTACACGGAGGACGAGACGATAGCATCCCGTATCCGGGACATGGAGGATCACATTCGTATGATGGAGCTGGGTTGTCTCGACAACATGATCGTCATCAGAACCTCATGACCCGCAAGGCCGATCTCGAGGAGGAACTCCAGGACGCTCGCATCGAGCATGAGGGAGAGCTGGACACACTGCAGGAGAAGATTGGCGACCTGAAGCTTGAGCTTGAGGAGGCCGAGGAGAAGCTGGATGAGGGAGAAAACATCCAGGAGGATCACTCTTATGGAGATTACATCAGCCAGGACAAGGACCGGGATGATGAGCTTGGAGATGACGACACGCAGACGGTGATGCAAGGACACTGATGTCAACATGGTTGGTGGTCCTCATCCGATGAGAGTTAGATTTTATACCACCATGAGAGTTAGAAATTCGATTTCGTTATCCGATTAGTTTTATCTCATTTGTGAGACCTTGTCAAATCTTGTGACATGGCTTACCTTAGGTTTGATTGTTCTTGTGGACCTCTTGATTGAAATTGAATTGGAGTGATTTGAAGTTTTATTGCTATCATGTGCATATGGGTAGTGTGATTTTACTCACTAGGCCTTATTCTATTCTAACTTCTCATCCACTCTAAACCCATCAGATGCCTCCAAGACGTGACCCCGGGTTCAACTTTCCGCCGGAGCTCACGCAATTGATCCAACAACAGAATGCTCTTATGCAGATGCTCATTCGTAACTGAACCGAACAACCACAACAACAACCCACCGCCGCCACCCCGGTTGGCGGTCTTACCCGTTTTCGAGGCTGAACCCACCCGTGTTCTCCAAAGAAGACGGAGCCGATCGTCAGAAATGGTGGCTCCGCAAGATAGGAAGGAGCTAGCCACGGCAGGATGCAATGATGCCGAGAAGGTGAAGTTTTCCGCCCATCAGCTGGATGGCCCGGCCGCTGCTTGGTGGGAGAACTACACCACCACATACCCCTTGGAGAGTGTGACTTGGACTCGGTTCAGCGGCGTTTCAGACCTGCTCATGTCTCACTGGAGCCATGAGTCGAAGAAGAAGGAGTTCGCAGCTTGCGCCTGGGGAGGACGACGGTATCTCAAAGATGTTGATGAGTTGATAAGTTGGCCCGTTATGCCCTGGAGGACGTGGCCACCGATGCAGCCAAGGGAGAAGTTTCGGAGGGACTGAATGATGAGTTGGGAGTTCAATTGACTGCTGCGACCTTTGCGAACTATCAGGAGTTGGTTGATAAGGCTACTATTCTCGAAGGCAAGCACCAGCAGATGGAGAATCGTAAGAGGAAGTACGGTCATGGGAAGTATAACTCTGGAGTTCAACAGAAACCCCACTACAGCCCGTACTCAGGAAGTTCTGGATCAGGCACTAGCAAGTTTGGAGGGAATCATCATAACCATGGAGGTCACATTCAGCATGGAGGAAATGGACACAACCACCATGGTCACAAGCATGGCAATGGCAATGGCAATGGAGGGAATGGCAATCAGCAGGATTTCAACTCTTCTACACCAATGAAGAAAGATCTGAGTCACATCACTTGCTTCAAATGCAAGAAGACAGGGCACTACTCCAATGAGTGTCCCGAGCAGCAGAATGGGAATGGAAATGGGAATTCTGGAGGCAAGAAACCTAATCCTTTCACTAAGGGGCATGTGAATCATGTCAATGTGGAAGAGGTCTATGAGCAGCCTGACGCAGTGATTGGTAAGTTCTTGGTTAATTCATTTCCAGCACTCATTCTTTTTGACACTGGTGCATCGCATTCATTCATATCAAGGGGATTCGTGGATAAACATATGTTGCCTACCGTAGCTCTTAAGTCACCCATTCTTTTGAGTTCCCCAGGAGCCGAGTCTATGGCTAGTCAGGGATGTTTCCAGTTGCCTTTGAACATAGGGGGACATATTTTTCCCACGGATATATCATACTAGAGTCACAAGGGTTGGATTTAATCCTAGGGATGGATTGGATGTCCAAGTATGATGGAAACATTGATTGTGCTAGTAGATCGATTTTTCTCACCACCCCAGAGAAGAAGAGGATCAAGTATGTATCCAGGCTTAAGCCTAAGAGGACTCAGGTGAACTCTCTTACGGGAGTTGTCCAGGAAGAAGTACCAGTGGTGAAGGATTATCCCGATGTATTTCTGGAGGAGTTACCGGGTATGCCGCCAGATCGGGAGATTGAGTTTTTGATTGAGTTGCTGCCAGGTACAGGACCTATCTCCAAGAGGCCGTATCGGATGCCCGCTAATGATTTGGAGGAAGTCAAGAAACAGATTAAGGAGTTGCTAGAGAAAGGGTATATTCGCCCGAGTTCATCACCTTGGGGAGCCCCAGTACTCTTAGTGGAGAAGAAGGATGGAACCTTGAGGATGTGTGTGGATTACCGCTCTTTGAACGAGGTGACCATCAAGAACAAGTATCCCCTACCGATGATCAATGACTTGTTTGACCAGCTAGAAGGAGCTAGTGTTTTCTCCAAGATCGATCTCCGATCGGGTTATCACCAATTGAAGATCCGTGAGAAGGATATACCCAAGACCGCTTTTACCACAAGGTATGGGCTTTATGAGTATACATCATGTCCTTTGGTTTGACTAATGCCCTGCCTATTTTATGAGCATGATGAACAAGGTGTTCATGGAGTTCTTGGATAAGTTCGTTGTGGTATTCATTGATGACATATTGGTTTTCTCCAAGAATGAGGAGGAACACGCTGAACATCTGCGCTTGGTTTTGGAGAAGCTCAGAGAACATCAACTTTATGCCAAGTTCAGCAAGTGTGAGTTTTGGCTCAAGGAAGTCGGATTCCTTGGACATGTTGTGTCAGGTGAAGGATTGCGATGGACCCTACCAAGGTAGAGTCAGTCACAGAATGGAATGCACCCACCACAGTCGGCGAGATTCGCAGTTTCCTTGGACTTGCTGGATATTACCGGAGATTTATTGAAAATTTCTCCAAGATTGCAAGGCCCATGACAGCGTTGTTGAAGAAGGACACCAGGTTCGTTTGGACTGAAGAGTGTGAAGCCAGCTTTCAAGAGTTGAAGAAGCGTTTGGTTACAGCCCCAGTGCTAATCCTGCCTGACGTACACAAGGACTTTCAGGTGTATTGTGATGCTTCACGTCAGGGACTTGGAGGTGTTCTTATGCAGGAGGGAAAGGTTGTAGCTTATGCTTCACGACAGCTTCGACCTCATGAGTTGAACTATGCCACGCATGATTTGGAGTTAGCAGCCGTAGTGCATGCACTCAAGACATGGAGACACTATCTTATTGGGAATCGTTGTGATGTTTACACGGATCACAAGAGTTTGAAGTACATTTTCACGCAGAAGGAGTTGAATCTCGAGGCAAAGGAGATGGTTGGAACTTATAAAGTATTATGACATGAGTCGCATTATCATCCAGGAAAAGCCAATGTTGTGGCGGATGCTTTGAGCCGTAAGAGTTATGTTAATACCCTTACAAAGCAGGAGGTTTACCTCGGGAGTTATGTGATGAGCTTAGAGACCTTGATTGGAAATAGTTCCAAGAGGTTATGTTGTCCTTTTCGAGGTACAGTCCACCTTGTTGGGAAGAATCGAGAAGCCGTGAAGTTGGACCAAGGTATTGCTGAGATAAAGGAAATGATGAGCAAAGGAAAGCGTATGATCCCGTGAGGATGAAAATGGAACCATATGGTTTGAGCAACGGATTTGTGTACCCAATGATCCGAGATCGTGAAGTTGATTCTTCAGAGGCTCATGAATCACCATATTCGATACACCCAGCAACACCAAGATGTATTTGGACTTGAAGGAAAGTTTTGGTGGACGGTATGAAGAGAGAGATTGCGAGTATGTGGCAATATGTGATGTATGTCGAGAGTAAAGGCGAGCATCGTAAACCAGCAGGTTTACTTCAGCCGTTGCCGATACCTGATTGGAAATGGGATAAACTTGGTATGGACTTTATCACGGGTTACCCAGACCCGTTCAGTTATGATTCCATTTGGGTGATAGTGGATCGTTTGACCAAGGTTGCTCACTTCATTCCAAATGAAGACCACCTATACAAGTGCTAAGTGGCAAAGATATATATGACCAGGATCGTATGTCCGCATGGAGTTCCGAGGAGCATCAGACGATAGAGGAACGATTTTACCTCAAAGTTTTGGAAGCAAGATTACGAAACCTTGGGTACCGGGCTAGAGTTCAAGACAGCCTTCCATCCGCAGATCGATGGGCGCAGAGAGAGTCAATCAGATTACGGAGGACATGTTGAGAGCTTGTGCGCTAGACTATGGGTCTAGTTGGGATGATAACTTACCCCACGCAGAGTTTTCGTACAACAACAGCTATCAAGCCGGTTTGCAGATGGCCCCTTCGAGGCATTGTATGGAAGGAAATGCAGGACACCTTTGATGTGGAATGGAGTTGGAGATCGCAAATTGTTTGGGCCTGATTTGATCAGGGATTCTGAGGAGAAGGTCAAGTTGATTCGTGACAGACTTAAGATAGCTCAGTCAAGGAAGAAGAGTTATGCCGATGCTAAACGCAAGGAAGTGATCTATGAAGTGGGAGATAGAGCATATCTTCGAGTGTCACCACTTCGAGGTATTAAGAGATTTGGAGTCAAAGGAAAGTTAGCACCACGATTTGTGGGACCATACAGAGTTCTGGAACGTAGAGGAGAGGTTGCATACCAGCTGGAATTACAGAGGCTTTGTCGGGAGTTCATGATGTGTTTCATGTTTCCCGGTGAAGAAGTGTCATGCAGAGATGGCAGATATTCCTTTGAGAGATCTGATGCCACTCGAGGCAATTCAGTTGGAGAGCGATCGACTTATGAGGAGAAGCGGTTAAGATTCTTGAGGCTGCAGAGAGAATCACTCGTACCAAGATCATCAGGTTACGCAAGGTTCGAAGGAGTCACCACACCGAGGAGGAAGCCACTTGGGAACGAGAGGAAGATCTTAGACAAGACCATCCACACCTTTTGTGGTTAACCCGAATCTCGAGGACGAGATTCATCTTAAGGGTAGGTTTGTAACATCCCAATTTCTTTTATTAAATTTGGATGTTAATAGAATCATTCAATGCATATCATATTTCCTTGCATTTTGGAGTTTTTAAAATATTCAAATAATATTTTTCCACTCGAGAAAAACAAATGAGAGGGGATAAGATGACTTCCTCAAAATATAAAAGAGTGGGAAATTTTATTTTGCATATTATTTGAAGTTTTGGAGTTTATTGGTATTTGGTTTATTTGCAAAAAATGCATTAATTGCATTAGGAAAATATTTTAAAAATGTTATGTGCTTAAGTTAATGTTCATTAGGTTCTAAATATTGTATAGTTATTTCAGAAATTATTGTGGTATTTTATTAATTCTTTTGAATTGTTTAGGGCCCTTTAGTCTTCGTTTAAAAAACGCGACGACACGCCTCACCGCAGCTGGACGAAACTGGTTCGCCCAGAACGCCTAACCGCCCGGTGGCCATTTGGCCCAAGGCCAGCGCCTTGAGCCCAGCACCAAACCTCCCGCAGGTTGACCGACCGCCATGACGCCTCGCTCGCCTCCTCTTCTTTGCCGCTGCTGCCAGCGCCCCTCGTCGGCTCGTCCCTAACCTCCCGCAGACCCACTGGATAAGCACACACACGCACACACCAACCCGCCGTCAAGCTCTAGGGATAGAGCTTATCCTCGCTCCCGAGCCCTCTCGCGCCTATAAGAAGCCCTCGACCCCTCTCTCCATTCTCGCCACTTCGTTTTGCCTCACACCACTGTAGCCGCCCTCCTGCTTTGGATCTCGCCGAGCCGAGCTTCCTTGCCAAGTAAAACGCCGCCCGATAAACCGCCCGACCCTATTCTTCTTCACCAAAATATTGCCGGGTCGATGAGCATCCATTTGACATTTTCTTTGCCCTTAGGGACCGCCGGAGACGACGCCCCGACGACGCCCGACCTCGCCGGAGCCCGCGGAGCGCCGCCGCCTTCGCCTCACCGACCCCCGACGTCCTTGAGGAGCCCCGACGCCACCTTCGCGATGCCCTCGACGCCGCACCTCCCGTCTTCTTCTCGACGCCGAGGACCGCCAGAGCCCGCCCCTCCGTCACGCCTTGCGCCGCCGTCTTCATCGCCGCCACCACCACCACCCACTGTGAGCCACCACCCCACCCTCGCCCGTTCGATCTAGCATGGACGACCCAGATTAGATTAGGTTCTTTTTTTTATTTTGCGAAGAGGTACGCGGTTAACCGCGGTTCCCTTAGACCGTGCGGTTTATTTAAACCGAGCGTCGGTTTTTCTTTAGTTAGCCGCCACTGTTTTTCTTATTTAGCGGACGTTCGCCATATTAGCTCCGCAGCGGACGCTGCTCGGCCAGCCACGAGCCGCCACGTGGCCAGGGACTTGGTTGCGATAGTTTTCTTCACTATTTAGTCCCTTTTATCACAGATTAGTCCCTGAGCTTAGATTAGCCATAACTTTTTAACCGTAGATCCAAACTCGATGAAACCAGCGGCAAATTCTTCGTATTGTTTAGATCTATCCAGTGGTATCCTTTTTGCAAACTTTTGTCAGATTCAAATTTGAATTTATTCAGATTTGAATTTGAACTTCAAATGGCCCTATCTCCCAAACCGTAGCTCCGATTAAGTTGATTCTTTTTGCACTTTGTCACCGTAGCCAAACCCTATCACCTGGAACTTTGTCACAATAATTTTCACACACTAGAATCTGCCTATTAATATTTTACTAGTATGCATAGTATGCACTATAGTTCACATCACTTCTTGAACCATGTGCCTATGTTGTTTTGCACCTAGAATATTTTCATGCTAGTTAAGTGTGATGTTTGTTCATTTGGTTTTTTTTCCAAGACTTTTGCTTTGCATGTTCTTTCTGGTTCTCTAGAATGTTTGCTTATGTTTGTTTATCTTCTTTGCGGTAGATTACCCGAGTCTGACGAGAATATCATCGATCTTTAGAATTCAACCAGCAGGTACCAAGGCAAGTTGCATCTTGATCATGTTTCATTACCTATGTTTTTATTATGCACTTAGTTCTTTGCGGTAGGACTGCATGGTAGGAATTAATGCCGTATGACTATGCTTACACCAAGTAGTTCATTGAGGTAGGTCTGAACCTTATAACATTGTCTCCATCGTTTTACATTATGTTGCTTCGCTAAGTAGACGTGGATTGGGGAGTGATCATTGTAAAGTATGAGTGACAATGTAGTAAATAGGACCTAACATAATTAATGAACTACCAGGCGGAAACTTGTTGGAATGGTGGCGGCGATGGGGCACGATGGGAAATCCATGGTGGTGCACCACTAGTGGACCGTCGCTCAGCTCAAAGAGATCAATCGTATTCTCATGTCTAGAAGCTTACGTGTGTAGCCACAAGCCAATATGGGCTCTGGCTTAGTTGAGTAGTTAGTGTGACCCCTTAGGGATGGGCTAGCAGATGTAGAATGATGTAGGTGTACCGCCTATCCGTGGGTTAAGGGGAACATTTCAAAGACTATGTCTCGATCTTCCGATCATGGAGGTGGTCGAGTCTTGTGGGGAAAAGTGCGCAACCTCTGCAGAGTGTTAAAACCTAATCGATTAGCCGAGTCCCCGGTTACGGACAAGTTGAGCATCTAGTAGTGGAAATGCCAGGAGATCTCCTCACCTTTAATTAAACATTTGGGATTTAAATGAAACTTGGGAACGGATGGAGTTGGGTTTGCCAACTCATCCTATGCAAATGTGTAGTAGCAGAATAACATCTTTTCTAATAGGGAAAAACTAGCTTTATGCAAAAACTAAACTTAGAGCTTTCCACCAGCCAAACTGCATGTACCAATAGGTTCTTTACACTTATGATGTGACTTGCCAGTACATTCAATGTACTGACCTATATGGCTGCAACTTATCACGTTGCAGATATATCCGACAAGGATTAAGGTGCGATAGGTCGATGTTCTACACTCAACCTTGCTCGTGGAGTTGGACTCATTTACTACTTGCTTCCGCAGTATTTGTTTATTGGCTCTATGCCCTATTTTATAATAAATGTATTGCTCCTGGATTATCGATGTAATAAAGAGATGTGTGTTATTTCTGTTATTTCATCGAGTACTGTGTGTGCTAGCAAGTCGATCCAGGGACTAGCACGGTAAGCACAGAGACTTTGACTCTTACCGAGTCGGGTCGTTACACCTTCTTAAGGCAAACATGTTTAAATTATGTATGTACTCAGATATTGTTGCTTCCGCTAACTCGTCTATGATCGAGCACTTGTATTCGAGCCCTCGAGGCCCCTGGCTTGTAATATGATGCTTGTATGACTTATTTTATTTGTAGAGTTGTGTTGTGATATCTTCCCGTGAGTCCCTGATCTTGATCGTACACGTTTGCGTGTATGATTAGTGTACGATTGAATCGGTGGCGTCATAGTTCCCCAACAGTGGCGTACGAGCCAGGTCTATGCGTAGATGTTATATGCACGAGTAGAACACAAAGAGTTGTGGGCGATAATAGTCATACTACTTACCAGCATGTCATATTTTGATTCGGCGGTATTGTTGGATGAAGCGGCCCGGACCGACATTACGGGTACGCTTACGCGAGACTGGTTCTACCGACGTGCTTCGCACACAGGTGGCTGGCGGGTGTCAGTTTCTTCAACTTTAGTTGAATCGAGTGTGACTACGCCCGGTCCTTGTTGAAGGTTAAAAAAACACACTTGACGAAAAATCTTTGTGGTTTTGATGCGTAGGTAAGAACGGTTCTTGCTCAGCCCGTAGCAGCCACGTAAAACTTGCAACAACAAAGTAGAGGACATCTAACTTGTTTTTGCAGGGCATGTTGTGATGTGATATGGTCAAGACATGATGCTAAATTTTATTGTATGAGATGATCATGTTTTGTAACAGAGTTATCGACAATGGCGAGAGCCATATTGTTGTCGCTTTATTATGCGAAATGCAATCGCCATGTAATTGCTTTACTTTATCACTAAGCAAAGAGCGATAGTCGAGAAGCAATAGTTGGCGAGACGACAATGATGCTTCGATGGAGATCAAGGTGTCAACCGGTGACGATGGTGATCATGACGGTGCTTTGGAGATGGAGATCAAAGGCACAAGATGATGATGGCCATATCATATCACTTATATTGATTGCATGTGATGTTTATCCTTTATGCATCTTATTTTGCTTAGTTCGATGGTAGCAGTATAAGACGATCTCTCACTAAATTTCAAGGTATAAGTGTTCTCCCTGAGTATGCACCATTGCTACAGTTCGTCGTGCCGAGACACCACGTGATGATCGGGTGTGATAAGCTCTACATTCACATACAACGGGTGCAAGCCAGTTTTGCACACGCATAATACTCGGGTTAAACTTGACGAGCCTAGCATATGCAGATATGGTCTCGGAACACTGAGACCGAAAGGTCGAGCGTGAATCATATAGTAAATATGATCAACATAGTGATGTTCACCATTGAAAACTACTCCATCCCACGTGATGATCGGACATGGTTTAGTTGATATGGATCACGTGATCACTTAGATGATTAGAGGGATGTCTATCTAAGTGGGAGTTCTTAAGTAATATGATTAATTGAACTTTAATTTATCATGAACTTAGTACCTGGTAGTATTTTGCATGTCTATGTTGTTGTAGATAGATGGGCCATGCTGTTGTTCTGTTGAATTTTAATGCGTTCCTAGAGAAAGCTAAGTTGAAGGATGATGGTAGCAACTACACGGACTGGGTCCATAACTTGAGGATTATCCTCATTGCCGCACAGAAGAATTATGTCCTGGAAGCACCGCTAGGTGACAAACCCGCTGCAGGAGCAACGCCAGATGTTATGAACGTCTCGCAGAGCAAAGCTGATGACTACTCGATAGTTCAGTGTGCCATGCTTTACGGCTTAGAACTGGGACTTCAACGACGTTTTGAACGTTTGAAGCATATGAGATGTTCAGGAGTTGAAGTTAATATTTCAAGAAAATGCCCGGATTGAGAGATATGAAGTCTCCAATAAGTTCTACAGCTGCAAAAAGGAGGAGAATAGTTCTGTCAGTGAACATATACTCAGAATGTCTGGGTACCACAACCACTTGACTCAACTAGGAGTTAATCTTCCTGATGATAGTGTCATTGACAGAGTTCTTCAATCACTGCCACCAAGCTACAAGAGCTTCGTGATGAACTATAATATGCAAGGGATGGATAAGACAATTCCCGAGCTCTTCGCAAAGCTAAAAGCTGCGAAGGTAGAAATCAAGAAGGAGCATCAAGTGTTGATGGTTAACAAGACCACCAGTTTCAAGAAAAAGGGTAAAGGGAAGAAGGGGAACTTCGATAAGAATAGCAAACAAGTTGCTGCTCAAGTGAAGAACCCTAAGTCTGGACCTAAGCCTGAGACTGAGTGCTTCTACTGCAAAGGGACTGGTCGCTGGAAGCGGAACTGCCCCAAGTATTTGGCAGAAAAGAAGGATGGCAAAGTGAAAGGTATATGTGATATACATGTTATTATGTGTACCTTACTAATGCTCGCAGTAGCACCTAGGTATTTGATATTGGTTCTGTTGCTAATATTTGCAACTCAAAACAGGGGCTACATATTAAGCGAAGATTGGCCAAGGACGAGGTGACGATGCGCGTGGGAAATGGTTCCAAAGTCGATGTGATCGCCGTCGGCACGCTACCTCTACATCTACCTTCGGGATTAGTTTTAGACCTAAATAATTGTTATTTGGTGCCAGCGTTGAGCATGAACATTATATCTGGATCTTGTTTGATGTGAGACGGTTATTCATTTAAATCAGAGAATAATGGTTGTTCTATTTATATGACTAATATCTTTTATGGTCATGCACCCTTGATGAGTGGTCTATTTTTACTAAATGTTGATAGTAGTGATACACATGTTCATAGTATTGAAGCCAAAAGATATAAGTTTAACAATGATAGTGCAACTTATTTGTGGCACTACCGTTTAGGTCATATTGGTGTAAAGTGCATGAAGAAACTCCATGCTAATGGACTTTTGGAATCACTTGATGCTTGCGAACCATGCCTCATGGGCAAGATGACTAAGACTCCGTTCTCCGGAAGAATGGAGCGAGCAACGGACTTATTGGAAATAATACATACTGATGTATGTGGTCTGATGAGTGTTGATGCTCGTGGTGGGGTATCGTTATTTTCTTACCTTCACAGATGATTTGAGCAGATATGGGTATATCTACTTGATGAAACATAAGTCTGAAACAATTGAGAAGTTCAAACAATTTCAGAGTGAAGTGGAAAATCATCATAACAAGAAAATAAAGTTCCTACGATCTGATCATGGAGGAGAATATTTGAGTTACGAGTTTGGTCTTCATTTGAAACAATGTGGAATAGTTTCGCAACTCACGCCACCTGGAACACCATAGCTTAATGGTGTGTCCGAACGTCATAATCGTACTTTACTAGATATGGTGCGATCTATGATGTCTCTCACTAATTTACCGCTATCATTTTGGGGTTATGCTTTAGAGACGAGTGCATTCACGTTAAATAGGGCACCATCTAAATCCGTTGAGACGACACCTTATGAACTGTGGTCTGGCAATAAACCCAAGTTGTCGTTTCTTCAAGTTTGGGGCTGCGATGATTATGTGAAAAATCTTCAACCTGATAAGATCGAACCCAAATCGGAGAAATGTGTCTTCATAGGATACCCAAAGGAGACTGTTGGGTACACCTTCTATCACAGATCCGAAGGCAAGATATTCGTTGCTAAGAATTGATCCTATCTAGAGAAGGAGTTTCTCTCGAAAGAAGTGAGTGGGAGGAAAGTAGAACTTGACGAGGTAATAGTACCTACTCCCTTATTGGACACTAGTTCATCACAGAAATCAGTTCCAGTGATTCCTACACTAGTAAGTGAGGAAGCTAATGATGATGATCATGAAACTTCTGATCAAGTTAATACCGAACCTCGTAGGTCAACCAGAGTAAGATCCGCACCAGAGTGGTACGGTAATCCTGTTCTGGAAGTCATGTTACTTGACCATGGCAAACCTATGAACTATGAGGAAGCGATGATGAGCCCAGATTCTGCAAAATGGCTTGAGGCCATGAATTCTGAGATGGGATCCATGTATGAGAACAAAGTGTGGACTTTGGTTGACTTGCCCGATGATCGGCAAGCCATAGAGAATAAATGGATCTTCAAGAAGAAGACTGACGTTGACGATAATGTTACTGTCTACAAAGCTAGACTTGTTGCGAAAGGTTTTCGACAAGTTCAAGGAGTTGACTACGATGAGACCTTCTTACCCGTAGCGATGCTTAAGTCCGTCCGAATCATGTTAGCAATTGTCGCATTTTATGATTATGAAATTTGGCAAATGGATGTCAAAACTGCATTCCTTAATGGATATCTTAAAGAAGAGTTGTATATGATGCAACCAGAAGGTTTTGTCGATCCAAAAGGTGCTAACAAAGTGTGCAAGCTCCAGCGATCTATTTATGGACTGGTGCAAGCCTCTCGGAGTTGGAATATACGCTTTGATAGTGTGATCAAAGCATATGGATTTATACAGACTTTTGGAGAAGCCTGTATTTACAAGAAAGTGAGTGGGAGATCTGTAGCATTTCTGATATTATATGTGGATGACATATTGTTGTTCGGAAATGATACTAAATTTCTGAATAGCATAAAAGGATACTTCAATAAGAATTTTTCAATGAAAGACCTCGGTGAAGCTGCTTATATATTGGGCATCAAGATCTGTAGAGATAGATCAAGACGCTTAATTGGACTTTCACAAAGCACATAGCTTGACAAAGTTTTGAAGAAGTTCAAAATGGGTCAAGCAAAGAAAGGGTTCTTGCCTGTGTTACAAGGTGTGAAGTTGAGTCAGATTCAATGCCCGACCACTGCAGAAGATAGAGAGAAAATGAAAGTCATTCCCTATGCTTCAGCCATAGGTTCTATCATGTATGCAATGCTGTGTAGCAGACCTGATGTGTGCCTTGCTATTAGTTTAGCAGGGAGGTACCAAAGTAATCCAGGAGTGGATCACTGAACAGCGGTCAAGAATATCCTGAAATACCTGAAAAGGACTAAGGATATGATTCTCGTTTATGGGGGTGACAAAGAGCTCGTCGTAAATGGTTACGTCGATGCAAGGTTTGACACTGATCTGGATGACTTTAAGTCACAAACCAGATACGTGTTCTTATTGAATGGTGGAGCTGTCAGTTGGTGTAGTTCAAAGCAGAGCGTCGTGGCGGGATCTACGTGTGAAGCGGAGTACATAGCTGCTTCGGAAGCAGCAAATGAAGGAGTCTGGATGAAGGAGTTCATATCCGATCTAGGTGTCATACCTAGTGCATCGGGTCCAATGAAAATATTTTGTGACAATACTGGTGCAATTGCCTTGGCAAAGGAATCCAGATTTCACAAGAGAACCAAGCACATCAAGAGACACTTCAATTCCATCCGCGACCAAGTCAAGGAGGGAGGCATAGAAATTTGCAAAGTACATACGAATCTGAATGTTGCAGACCCGTTGACTAAGCCTCTCTCACGAGCAAAACATGATCAGCACCAAGACTCCATGGGTGTTAGAATGATTACAATATAATCTAGATTATTGACTCTAGTGCAAGTGGGAGACTGAAGGAAATATACCCTAGAGGCAATAATAAAGTTGTTATTTATATTTCCTTATATCATGATAAATGTTTATTATTCATGCTAGAATTGTATTAATCGAAAACTTAGTACATGTGTGAATACATAGACAAACAAAGTGTCATTAGCTAGTATGACTCTACTTGACTAGCTCGTTAATCAAAGATGGTTAAGTTTCCTAGCCATGGACAACGAGTTGTCATTTGATAAACAGGATCACATCAATAGAGAATGATGTGATTGACTTGATCCATCCGTTAGCTTAGCACTTTGATCGTTTAGTTTATTGCTATTGCTTTCTTCATAACTTATACATGTTCCTATGACTATGAGATCATGCAACTCCCGAATACCGGAGGAAAACTTAGTGTGCTATCAAACCTCACAGCGTAACTGGGTGACTATACAGATGCTCTATAGGTGTCTCCGGTGGTTTTTGTTGAGTTGGCATGGATCGATATTAGGATTTGTCACTTCGAGTATCAGAGAGGTATCTCTGGGCTCTCTCGGTAATGCACATCACAATAAGCCTTGCAAGCATTGTGACTAATGAGTTAGTTATGGGATGGTGCATTATGGAATCAGTAAAGAGACTTACCGGTAACGAGATTGAACTAGGTATGATGATACCGACGATCGAATCTCGGGCAAGTAACATACCGATGACAAAGGGAACAACGTATGTTGTTATGCAGTTTGACCGATAAAGATCTTCATAGAATATGTAGGAACCAATATGAGCATCTAGGTTCCGCTATTGGTTATTGACCGGAGATGAGTCTCGGTCATGTCTACATAGTTCTCGAACTCGTAGGGTCCGCACGCTTAACGTTCGATGATGATCAGTATTACGAGTTTATGTGTTTTGATGTACCCAAGGTAGTTCGAAGTCCTGGATATGATCACGGACATGATGAGGAGTCTCGAAATGGTCGACAAATAAAGATCGATATATCGGATGACTATGTTTGGACATCGGAATGGTTCCAGGTGAGTTCGGGCATTTATCGGAGTACCGGGGTTTACCGTAACCCCCGGGGAGTATATGGGCCCTAATGGGCTTTAGTGGAGAGAGAGAGAGAGGAGGCAAGGGCAGGCCGCGCGCCCCTCCCCCTCTGGTCCAAATTGGACTAGGAAGGGGGGCGACGCCCCCCTTTCCTTCCTCCCTCTCTCCCCCTTCCTTCTCTCCTACTCCAACTAGGGAAGGGGCGAATCCTACTCCCGGTGGGAGTAGGACTCCTCCAGGGCGTGCCATAGAGGGCCGGCCCTCCCCCTCCTCAACTCCTTTATATACGGGGGAGGGGGCACCCCATAGTCACACAAGTTGATCTCTTAGCCGTGTGCGGTGCCCCCCTACACAGATTTTCACCTCGGTCATATCGTTGCAGTGCTTAGGCGAAGCCCTGCGTCGGTAACTTCATCATCACCGTCATCACGCCATCGTGTTGACGAAGCTCTCCCTCGACACTCAGCTGGATCTAGAGTTCGTGGGACGTCACCGAGATGAACATGTGCAGATCGCGGAGGTGCCGTATCTTCGATACTAGTATCGGTCGGATCGTGAAGACGTACGACTACATCAACCGCATTGTCATAACGCTTTCGCTTTCGGTCTACGAGGGTACGTGGACAACACTCTCCCCTCTCGTTGCTATGCATCACCTAGATGGATCTTGCGTGTGCATAGGCAAATTTTTTTTGAAATACTACATTCCCCAACAGTGGCATCCGAGCCAGGTCTATGCGTAGATGTTATATGCATGAGTAGAACACAAAGAGTTGTGGGCGATAATAGTCATACTGCTTAACATCATGTCATACTTTGATTCAGCGGTATTGTTGGATGAAGCGGCCCGGACCGACATTACGGGTACGCTTACGCGATACTGGTTCTACCGACGTGCTTCGCACACAGGTGGATGGCGGGTGTCAGCTTCTCCAACTTTAGTTGAATCGAGTGTGACTACGCCCGGTCCTTGTTGAAGGTTAAAACAACACACTTGACGAAAAATCTTTGTGGTTTTGATGCGTAGGTACCTACGGTTCTTGCTCAGCCCGTAGCAGCCACGTAAAACTTGTAACAACAAAGTAGAGGACATCTAACTTTTTTTTGCAGGGCATGTTGTGATGTGATATGGTCAAGACATGATGCTAAATTTTATTGTATGAGATGATCATGTTTTGTAACAGAGTTATCGGCAACTGGCAGGAGCCATATTGTTGTTGCTTTATTGTATGAAATGCAATTGCCATGTAATTGCTTTACTTTATCACTAAGCGGTAGCGATAGTCGTAGAAGCAATAGTTGGCGAGACAACAACGATGCTTCGATGGAGATCAAGGTGTCAAGCCGGTGACAATGGTGATCATGACGGTCCTTTGGAGACGGAGATCAAAGGCACAAGATGATGATGGCCATATCATATCACTTATATTGATTGCATGTATCCTTTATGCATCTTATTTTGCTTAGTTCGATGGTAGCAGTATAAGATGATCTCTCACTAAATTTCAAGGTATAAGTGTTCTCCCTGAGTATGCACCATTGCTACAGTTCGTCGTGCCGAGACACCATGTGATGATCGGGTGTGATAAGCTCTACATTCACATACAACGGGTGCAAGCCAGTTTTGCACACGCAGAATACTCGGGTTAAACTTGACGAGCCTAGCATATGCAGATATGGCCTCGGAACACTGAGACCGGTAGGCCGAACATGAATCATATAGTAAATATGATCAACATAGTGATGTTCACCAATGAAAACTACTCCATCTCACGTGATGATTGGACATGGTTTAGTTGGTATGGATCACGTGATCACTTAGATGATTAGAGAGAGAGAGAGAGAGAGAGAGAGAGAGAGAGAGAGGAGGCGAGGGCAGGCCGCGCGCCCCTCCCCTCTGGTCCGAATTGGACTAGGAAGGGGGGGCGACGCCCCCCTTTCCTTCCTCCCTCTCTCCCCCTTCCTTCTCTCCTACTCTAACCAGGGAGGGGGGGAATCCTACTCCCGGTGGGAGTAGGACTCCTCCAGGGCACGCCATAAAGGGCCGGCCCTCCCCCCTCCTCAACTCCTTTATATACGGGGGAGGGGGGCATCCCATAGACACACAAGTTGATCTCTTAGCCGTGTGCAGTGCCCCCCTCCACAGATTTCCACCTCGGTCATATCGTTGCAGTGCTTAGGCGAAGCCCTGTGTCGGTAACTTCATCATCACCGTCATCACGCCGTCGTGTTGACGAAGCTCTCCCTCGACACTCAGCTGGATCTAGAGTTTGTGGGACGTCACTGAGCTGAACGTGTGCAGATCGCAGAGGTGCCGTATCTTCGGTACTAGGATCGGTCAGATCATGAAGACGTACGACTACATCAACCGCGTTGTCATAATGCTTCCGCTTTCGGTCTACGAGGGTATGTGGACAACACTCTCCCCTCTTGTTGCTATGCATCACCTAGATGGATCTTGCGTGTGCGTAGGCATTTTTTTAAAATACTACGTTCCCCAACACTTTTTTCCAATAATTTTTATATAATCTGGAAATATTCTTCGTAAATTTGCGGCCCAATCCGAGAACATTTATTTCAGCACAAAAATAACGCCATGATAGTTCTGCTGAAAACAACGTCAGTACAGGTTAGTTTCATTTAAATCATGCAAATTAGAGTCCAAAACAAGAGCAAAAGTGTTTCGAAAAGTAGATACATTTGTGACATATCAACTCCCCCAAGCTTAACTCATTGCTTGTCCCCAAGCAATTCAGTTGACAAACTGAAAGTGATAAAGAAAAACACACCAAAGTTGTCGTTTATGAAAATACCACTGTGATCTCCAGACAAGTAACATCAATCTAACCATCAACTTCTCTAAACATCTACCAACACTTGAAGTAGAATAGGATGTGGGAGTGTGGATGCATACCTCAAAAAGATTCATAAGAGAGACGTAGCCCAGCCATCGATGACACTCCGTACTTCCGATGCCTCTCAAGGCACCACTGATAACCCACAAGTATAGGGGATCACGGCAGTCTTCGAGATTAGTATTTCACCCAAATTTGTTGATTCGACGCAAGGGCGACAAAGAATATTTATGAGCCTTAGCAGTTGAGTTGTCAATTCAACCACACCTGTAAAATAATATTTCTGTAGCAAAGTGTTTTGTAGCACAGTAGTTTGATAGTTTTGATAGTAGCAGTAACAGTAGCAATAGTAACAGGAACAACAACATAAGCCATTTTATAGTGATTGTAATAGCAACAACAGTAGTAACTTAGCAAAGATCAATATGAGAAAAGCGTAGGCATTGGATCAGCGAAGGATATTTGTGTTGGATGATATTCATCATATAACAGTCACAACCCAGAGCGATACACAATAGCTCCAATTCATCAATTCAATGTAGGCATGTATTCTGTATGTAGTCATACGTGCTTATAGTAAGAACTTACATAACATCTTTTGTCCTACCCTCCCGTGGAAGCGGGGTCCATAAGAAAATCTAAGAAATATTAAGGCCTCCTTTTAATAGAGAACCGGAACAAAGTATTAACACTCAATGAATACATGAACTCCTCATACTACGGTTATCATCGGAGCGAATCCCAATTATTGTCACCTTGGGGTCTACGGATCATAACACATAATAGGTGCATACAACTTGCAAAATAGGATCCAAAACTCAGTTATATTCATGGAAACATTAAGGGTTCAGATCTGAAATCATGGCACTCGGGCCCTAGTGACAAGTCATAGCAACATCAATCTCAATCTCAGAACATAGTGGATACTAGGGATCAAGCCCTAACAAACTGACTCGTTTACATGACAAATCTCATCCAATTCCAACACTGTCCAGCAAGCCTATGAAGGAATTACTTACTCTCGGCGATGAGCATTATGGAAACTAGTAGATACCCCGCGCTTTGCTGCGGAAATTTGTAAATTTTGTTGAGCATCTTTATAGAGCATGACACAAATCACAAACTGGCTATTGAAGTGTCAAAGGGTTGAGTGTGACTATGAAGAGTCATGTTGCGTAGACAATGTACACAAAAGGTTTGTCATGCTACAAAGTTGCGAACCCCTTAGCATACTACAATGATGTAACATTTGTGAATAGAAAACAATGAATTATAATAATATTCTAACCTGCTATATAATCTTGACTCAGTAATAAAAACATGGAAACTTCCTTCGATCCACAAATGTATAAGCATGAAGAGTGCATCTTGCCACTTGAAACTGAAAAATGGTGGTGTGGAATTTTCCAAACATCACTTGCACAAATGGGGACAAAAAATGGTTCTTCTATAACAAAAAAGGTGAAGACAGAAATACTATATCCACCTGCAAATTTGATACTACGCGTTATTCTTTGTTCCTATTGCTTGCCTTCTCGTCATCAGGTAGGTGAAAGCTAAAAAAATAACCTGAAATTAGTGTATATTATTTCTACAAAGAGGATTTAGAAGTAAATTCACTAACAAATCCTAGCGTAACCCTGGGCATATCTAGAAGGAACCATAAATCTTGTAGACATAGCCTGACATCACGAATGTTGTAAACTAATCTCCATCCAGTCATATACCGCATCAGAGAGATGGATAGACCTGCAAAAAAATGATAGAATGAAAAGAATACTCGAGACACAAATCTTGCAAAAATACCTTATTTTAATAAATAAAAATCTTACAGAATACTACCCCGAGGGTGCTGTAATGCACATTCGAAATTCATTAGTTCTGCCGAAAACGCTTCCTGAATCCTTAACCAAGCATGCCAAACGCCAAATTTCTCTGCATATAAGTTGTACCTCAAATGAAATGGCTGGATACAAATGAACTTAAAGATAGGAAATTTGAACGAACTAATGCACAATAAATCTAGACAGTGGATGGTAGAACCTTCCAAGTGCAATACTGTGATAAAATTTCCAATCTGTGCATGCTCACGCGCACGTAGAGAGAGAGAGAGAGAGAGAGAGAGAGAGAGAGAGAGAGAGAGATAGAGATGCTAGGAATGCCTATGTGCAATACTTTGATGAAATTTCCAGAGAGAGAGAGAGAGAGAGAGAGAATTGTGTTGGGCAAGAGGAGCAAATCTATGTAACTATGAGACTGAATCGGTTATGAGAAGATGAAGACCAAGGGGAAGGAAATCTATCAATGCTTTGTGGAGGGCCATCACAGCGCCACCAGACGTGTCTTAATTAGAAGGAAGCATAATTCTCCTCCGTGGAATCAAAGGCCCTATTTCTCTCTCTCCAAGTTGTTGTGATAAATTTCAGTAGTAAGTGCCTGATTATTCGCCTCCGCATGCAACAGTAACCACCGCAAGGGCGACCAGTAGGTGCATGTAGAATTAGTGTCTTGATTTTTAGCCAGGATGTTTCAGGGTTCTATAGATTTATTACGCGTGCTCACAAAATTTGTCTCATGGATTTTTTTGATGAGGTGGCAGACTTGCTAAGATGGATGGCTGCATGTGAGTGCTGATGTGCATGTCACGAGAAATCAAGTGGTGGGGTTCGAGGTGGCAGACTTGCTGAGATGGATGGCTCCATGTGAGTACTGATGTGGATAGTCTGCATGTCAAGAGAAATCAAGTGGTGGGGTGCTCCTATTTAGATATAGTAGATGTTCATGAAGAAGGGTTGATGGTGATGACAACGACGAATCCCCCTCTCCGGAGCCCCGAACGGATTTCAGATCAACCCTCCCGACGAAGAACATAAGGTGGCGATGGATCCGTATCATAAAACATAATGATTTCTTCTCTTTGAATTTTTTATCCGCGAGACGGTACTTATGGAGTTGAAGTTAGGGCTAACGGAGGTCTCCCTGGTGGCCCCCCTCCAGTAGGTACTTTCGTCAATAATTTTTATATAATCTGGAAATATTCTCCGTAGATTTTTAGCCAAATACAAGAACTTTTACTTCCCCACAAAAATAACACCATGGTAGGTTTGCTGAAACATCGTTAGTCCTGTTTAGTTTCATTCAAATCATGCAAATTAAAAGTCCAAAGCAAGAGCAAAAGTGTTTGGAAAGTAGATACGTTTGAGACGTATGAACCCCAGCAGTGCCCCCACCCCCCGGTCTACCTCTCCTAAGCCGTTGTGTGCCTCGGCGTACACGAGCCCCCACGCACTTGGCCTCCAGCACTGCATCCACCCTGCATTTGTGGGCGTCGCCAGTGGCATGTGATTACTCATATTGAGCAGCGAATCTCCAGCAGCCACGCCGACAGCCAGGAGGCGGCCTTCTTCTTCTTCTTCCGTTTCGTGCATTAGTTCCCACTGGTTTTGTGGGCTGGTTTTCATGCGTTCCATTTTTCTTTTTCTTTTTCTTTTTCTTTTTTAGGTTTTCCTTTTTTCTCCTTTTCTTTTTTCTATTCTTTTTTGCTTTTACCGCTGCATGAACCCCGCGCATGTGGCCGTCACCTGTGAAATAGGATTACTCATATTCAGTCACGAATCTCTAGCAGCCGCACCGACAGCCAGGAGGCGCGCTTCTTGTTCCGCCTCATGGATTAGTTTCCCCAGTTTTGTAGGCTAGCTTTCTTGTGTTTCATTTTGTTGGCTGATTTTAAATTCTGTTTTTTGTTTTCTATTTTATTTCTTTTTAAATTTTATAATTTCCTGTAGCGACCAGACCTCAAACAGTCTGATCTCTGTGCTCAGTGTCATCCCTGGATCAGTAATGCCAACACCACACAGTACTCGGAGGATTTAAAACAGAGTAGCAATCACACACTTATTACAATCGAATGTCTCAAGAGAGAACTTATTAAAATAAATATGGCTTAAGGCCATCTAAATTCGATAACAGCGGAAGGCTTGGAAGAATAAGCGAGTCCATCAACTCCAACGGCATCACCGAGTATAGAACCACGACCTAAGCACCTTACTCTTCGTTCGAAAAGTCTCGCAACATGAAACGTTGCAGCCCGAAACGGGTCAAGACATGGAATATGCCGCAATGTAACACATAGAGAATAATAATGGAATAAGCTATACTACATGCATATTTGGTGGTGGAAAGCTCTATGGTTACACTTTTGTGTAAAGCCAATTTTTCCCTACTGCAAAGGAATAAAATTATTTAACTATCATGGTGGTTGTTAAACATTGAGAATGGTTGACAGCATTCTCAATCCCAATTAAAAGTACTCATTAAAAACCCAATAATATTAATTAGAGTAACATGTTGAGATTCACATGATATCCAAGTACTAGATACTCAAGATGTCCATAACCTGGGACACGGCTAACCATGATTAGTTTATACACTTTGCAGAGGTTTATGACTTTTCCTCACAAGACTCGATCGCCTCCGTTGGATTTCCCAGACTACATGATGTTTGAGAAACGGATGACCGAGACATAGTCTTTCTAAGCGCTAGCACCTTACATAGGGTAGACCGGTACACCTACTTTCCCCTACATCTGCTAGTCTACCCGTAAGAGTTCGCACGACTTAATCAACTATGCCAGAGCCCATAATGGCTTGTGGCTGCACACGTAAGTTTCTAGCATGAATAATCTTATGATCCCATTGAGCCTGGGTGGCGGTCCGAAGAAAAACAGGCAAATCCTAGAAACCAGGTACCTCAATCCACCCAGATGTGTGTTTAAGTTGCCACCTTAAGTAAACCATTAATTAACAATCTCACATCTGTCATGGATACACTCACCCAATCCACTTCTTCTAGCATAGCATGGCAATATAAGCAAACGTAGAAGTAACTCCCAAGGGTTTGAAAATAAATAGGTAATAGGTACTACCTCAACTACTTCCCATAACCCACAGTTTAATTAGATCCTAGTCATGCAATGTTTGAGGATTGATCTAATGCATAAAAACTGGGTATGAAAAAGGGATATGATCAAAGTCTGAACTTGCCTTCCTGATGATCCACGAAACCTAGAGACTCGAAGTAACAGGCGGCGCACTCCGGGTATTCTATCACAGACAAACAAACAAGCATACAATAAGTACTCATCTAATGCATAGGTAAAACTCAAATAAAATATCTAACCAGATAGTTCAACTTAAGAACTCCGGTTTGCAAAAAGAAACAAATCCAACGAAGCAACGGAAGTCAAACGGCGAAAGCAAACAGCTTCATTTTACTAATCTGGATCTAGGTCAGATTTTACAGTAGCAAAAACATGTTTAAGTTGGTTATTAGGAAAGAGGGTTTCGAGACGAAACTCTAGGCGCTTGAATCACCTGATTCTGATAAACGAGTGAAAAGTTAAACTAAAACGAAAATCGGATCAGAAATCACGATCGGAAAAATCACGAATTAAATCCGAGAAAAAGAAAAACGACGAACGGGTTAATGAACGAACGTTCGTTAACTAAACTAATCTGAGGAACTTGTTCGTTAAAACGAACGAACGAACGTTCGCTATTTAACCTAAACCTAAAAAAACAGAAACTAAAAAAATCGAAGAAAGACCGCTCGGTTTAAAAAACCGCGACACGGAAATCGAGTTGGCGGCGGGTCCCGCGAGTCGGCGGCGGCGGCGGCGGGTCGTGGCGGCTCCGACGACGGCGGGCGGCTGTGTGGCACGGCGGGCGGCGGCGGGCGGCTTAGGTTTCGGTGGGTGGGTATTTCGGTGGCGGGTGAAAAGGGGTGGTAGCGGCTCGGGTGGGTGGGCGCCAGGGCGGTTATTTATTAGCACCCCGAGCGAGTCCCGCTCGGCACGCCCAAGGTCGGTTCGTTTTTTAAATAATTCAGCAGAAGAAAAAAATAAAATAAAATACTAAACGGACTCCAAAAATCCCGAATAATTTTCCCGCTTCTAAAATCAAGCGGACTAGATGAACATTTATTTGGGGCCTAAATGCAATATTGAAAACACGCATTTTCCTAAATTCAAATAAAATGCGAAAAACTCGAATAATATCTTATTTGATTTTTATTAAATCTTCATTATTTCTTTATTTTGGGAAAGTCATTTTATTCCTCTCTCATATTTTAATAGTAGAAATAATTGAAGATAAAATAAATAAAATCAAATGATCCTATTTTCAAAATTTGAGAAAACTCAAATATGAAAATGACGAAATCCCCAACTCTCTCCGTGGGTCCTTGAGTTGCGTAGAATTTCTAGGATCGAGCCAACAAATGCACAAAAACATGATATGCAATATGATCTATGTATAACATTCCAAATTGAAAATTTGGGATGTTACAAACCTACCCCCCTTAAGATGAATCTCGCCCTCGAGATTCGGGTTGGCTAGCAAATAGGTGAGGTGGGCCTTGAGCAGATCTTCCTCTCGCTCCCGTGTGGCTTCTTCCTCGGTGCGGTGGCTCCTTGAACTTTGCGTAACTTGATAACCTTGTTGCGGGTGACTCGACCGGCATATTCGAGAATCTTAACAGTTTCTCCTCATAGGTCAAATCATCATTCAAGTGAATCGCCCAAAGGGCAATCAGATCTCTTAGGGGTATATCAGCCATCTCTGTGTGACACTTCTTCAACTGAGAAACATGGAATACATCATGAACACCTAACAATCCCTTAGGTAATTCTAACTTGTAGGCGACTTCTCCCATGCGCTCCAAAACTTTATATGGTCCCACAAAACGTGGCGCTAACTTTCCTCTAACTCTAAAACGCTTAACTCCTCGAAGTGGAGATACTCGAAGATAAACTTTGTCTCCAACTTCGTATTATGTCTCCTTGTGTTTTGAATCCGCATAGCTCTTCTGTCTTGACTGGGCTACCTTGAGCCTATCACGAATTAACTTTACTTTCCGTTCAGACTCCTTAATCAAAACCGGTCCAAACAACTGGCGGTCTCCAACTTCATCCCACAACAACGGGGTTCTGCACCTCCTTCCGTACAAGGCTTCGAAAGGGGCCATCTTCAAACTAGATTGATAACTGTTGTTGTAAGAGAACTCCGCATATGGCAAGTTATCGTCCCAGCTAGATCCATAATCCAAGGCACAAGCTCTAAGCATATCCTCCAAAATCTGATTGACTCTCTCGGTTTGTCCATCTGTCTGCGGATGGAAAGCTATGCTAAACTCCAACCTGGTTCCCAAAGTTTCGTGCAACTGCTTCCAGAACTTTGAGGTGAATTGGGTTCCTCTATCTGATACGATACTCCTCGGAACTCCATGCAAGCATACAATCCTGGTCATGTATATCTTAGCCAATTTGGCACTGCTGTAGGTAGTCCTTACTGGAATGAAATGAGCTACCTTCGTCAAACGATCGACTATGACCCAAATTGAGTCATAGCCTGAACGGGTCCTAGGTAATCCCGTGATGAAATCCATGCCTAGTTTATCCCACTTCCATTCGGGTATAGGCAATGGCTGTAACAATCCTGCTGGCTTCTGATGTTCTGCCTTCACCCTCTGACACACATCACAGACTGCTACATAGTCTGCTATATCCTTCTTTATTCCGGTCCACCAGAAAGTATTCTTCAAATCCAAATACATCTTGATATTTCCTGGGTGAATCGAATATGGTGAATCATGTGCCTCTTGTAGAATCAACTTCCTGATCTCCGGGTCATTGGGCACATAAACATGGTCTTCAAATCAAAGGGTATCGTGCTCATCCTCACGAAATCCCTTAGCTTTTCCTTCGCTCATTTTCTCCTTTATAGAGGCAATCTCTTTGTCAGTCTTCTGAGCTTCTCTGATTCTATCCATCAAAGTTGACTGCATCTCCAATGCTGCTACATAGCCTCTCGGAACTATTTCCAAACATAGTTCACGAAGATCCTCGGCTAACTCCTTTGGTATTTCTCCCGTCATTAGTGTATTGACATGACTCTTACGGCTCAACGCGTCTGCTACAACGTTAGCCTTTCCGGGGTGATAATGCAATCTCATATCGTAATCTTTAATAAGCTCCAACCATCTCCTCTGCCTGAGATTTAACTCCTTCTGCGTGAAGATGTACTTCAAACTCTTGTGATCCGTATACACCTCACAATGGTTCCCAATAAGAAAGTGTCTCCAAGTTTTCAATGCATGCACTACGGCTGCTAACTCCAAATCATGAGTAGAATAATTTAACTCATGAGGCTTAAGCTGTCGTGAAGCATACGAAACAACTTTTCCCTCCTGCATAAGCACTGCTCCAAGTCCTCGGTGTGAAGCGTCGCAATAAACTTCGTAATCCTTTGCCTGATCCGCAGAATTAACACCGTGAGGTAACCAAACGTTTCTTCAACTCCGGAAACTAGCCTCACACTCCTCACCCATATGAACTTGGTATCCTTCTTCAACAATTTCGTCATAGGCTTCGCAATCCTTGAGAAATTCTCAATGAATCTCCGGTAGTATCCTGCGAGTCCAAGGAAACTCCGGATCTCCCCAACTGTAGTTGGCGCTTCCCAATTGGTCACGGAGGCAACTTTAGTGGGGTCCACTGCTATACCTTCTCCGGATATAACATGTCCGAGAAATCCAACTTCCTTCAACCAAAACTCACACTTGCTGAACTTGGCATATAACTGATGTTCTCTGAGCTTCTCGAGTACCAGTCGCAATTGTTCCTTATGTTCTTATTCATTCTTTGAGTAAACCAAAATATCATCAATGAACACCACGACGAACTTATCCAAAAACTCCATAAACACTTTGTTCATCATGTTCATAAAATAGGCAGGTGTGTTAGTCAGACCAAAGGACATAACGGTATACTCATACAGCCCGTACCTAGTGGTAAAAGCCGTCTTAGGTATATCCTGCTCTCGAATCTTCAACTGATGGTACCCTGATCGCAAATTGATCTTGGAAAACACCTTAGCTCCTTGCAATTGGTCAAACAAATCATTGATCATCGGCAGTGGGTACTTGTTCTTGATTGTTACTTCTTTCAATCCATGATAATCAACAACCATTCTTAATGATCCATCCTTCTTTTCCACTAGAAGTACAGGCGATCCCCAAGGCGAAGAACTTGGGCGAATAAAGCCTTTATCCAGTAACTCCTTAATCTGCTTCTTGATTTCCTCCAAATCTTGGGCTGGCATCCTATACAATCTCTTGGATATTGGCCCAGTGCCTGGCAAAAGCTCAATCAAAAACTCAATATCTCTATCCGGTGGCATGCCTGGCAACTCTTCTGGAAATACATCAGGGAAATCCCTTACCACTGGTACTTCCTCCTGCACACAAAAGCTCAATCAAAAACTCAATATCTCTATCTGGTGGCATGCCTGGCAACTCTTCTGGAAATACATCAGGGAAATCCCTTACCATCGGTACTTCCTCCCGCACAACCCCGAAGGGAATTTACATGTGCTCTCCTCGGCTCATGCCGTGATACATACTTGATTCTCCTTCCTTCTCGTGTCGTAAGCAAAATTGTCTTACTGGCGCAATCGATGTTTCCTCCATACATCGACAGCCAATCCATACCAAGAATTACATCCAAACCTTGGGATTCCAAAGATAATTAAATCCGCTGGGAAAACATGCCTCCCTATACTTAATGGCACTTGAAAACATCCTTGATCGCCATATACTCCTGCTGAAACATGGGCAGACGGAAAGCTTGTCAAACCGATCCCATGTGGCGGTGTCTCACTGTGGTAAGTGGTTGTAAAATTCTCCCACCATGCTGCCACGGGTCCTTCGAGCTGATGTGCGGCAAACTTCACCTTTTCTCCATCTCAGACATCCTGAAGTGGTCAACTCCTCCCTATCTTACTTGAGCCAATCATCTCGCTACTATCGGCTCGACGCCATCGAGAACACCGCGGATTCAGCCTTAAGAAACGAAAGTCGATGGTCAACGGTGGTGGTGGTGGTGGGTTGTTGTTGTTGTTGTTGTTGTTGTTTTTGTTGCCTTGGTTCTGCACCAATGTTTGAATCAAGGCATGCTTCGCTGAATCAACTGAGTGATCTCTGGCGGGAAAACAAATCCGGGGTCGCGTCTTGGAGGCATCTGAGGGTTTATAGAAAAGACGAGAGTTAAGAATAGAATGAGGTCTAGTGAGAAACACTACCCATATGCACATGAGACAAAAGCACAAAATATCACTCCAATCAATTCAACAAAGATATACAACGGTCTATCTATCATTACAAAGTGCTTGGACTAAAACTAATTTAAAATGGGGGAAATACTACTACTATTATGGTGGTCAACTAGAAAAACTGCTCCGATGAAGATTCCATAATATCTGCTCCAGCTTCATCAACAAAGTCATCATCGATGTCGTCGGGATCCGAGTCAGTGTCATCGATGATGATATAATTATCCGGGCAAGTGGATTCGCCCCCTTCTCTTTTGGGTGCTGAACCTCCCATGAATACTCCAACCTTCTCCTTTAGGCCGTCGTTCTGTCTCACTAGAGCGACGATCTCTTCCATGTAGTCTTCACGTGTGGCCTTGAGTTCTTCTTCTAGCTCCTTGATCTTGGTCATAGCCTTCTGCAGATCCTCCATATCTGCAAGACATCCGATTCTCTGGTGTCGGATGTGTTGGTTTAATTCTCGGATGTAAGCTGCGATTGATCCGTCCCTCCCGGCGTTGATCATCTCCCATTGCTCATCTCGCGCCCACAAATCTGGTAGATAGTATTCTTGAGATCATCATGGTAAACTTCTCCAATTCGTCCCATGGTGATATGAGCTGCCATGCTCTTTCCCAAGCTCCATGTTGGTGCATCAAAGGAAAATTCTATGGGCTCCGTGGATGGTGCAAATGTCCTTCCGGAATGTAGACTTGAATCATCCAGCGCTCCTCTTGTAAAGTGGCGTTGAAGGTCCCGTGAAGCTTGGTACTCCTATGTTCGGTATCTAGTGACTTCCTTCAAGTGATATCCAAAAGGTGAGTCTTCATCTGGTTGTGTGAACTTGTTCCTTGCATCCGCCATCCTAAAGAATAGAAAAGATGAGGAGTCAGAAATGAGAAGAAAGAGTAGTGATATAGGGCTTTAGCTTAGTGGCCGTGTCCTACAATCGGCGTGTGCTCGACATCGTCTTTGTAGCGACCGGACCTCAAACAGTCGATCTCGTGCTTTTGTCGCCCCTGGATCAAGAATGCCGACACCACACAACTCGGAGGATTTATACAGAGTAGAAATCACACACTTATTACAATCGAATGTCTCAAGAGAGAACTTATTAAAATAAATATGGCTTAAGGCCATCTAAATTGATAACAGCGGAAGGCTTGGAAGAATAAGCGAGTCCATCAACTCCAACGGCATCACCGAGTATAGAACCACGACCTAAGCACCTTACTCTTCGTCGAAAAGTGCGCAACATGAAACGTTGCAGCCCGAAACGGGTCAAGACATGGAATATGCCGCAATGTAACACATAGAGAATAATAATGGAATAAGCTATACTACATGCATATTTGGCTGGTGGAAAGCTCTATGGTTACACTTTTTGCGTAAAGCCAATTTTTCCCTACTGCAAAGGAATAAAATTATTTAACTATCATGGTGGTTGTTAAACATTGAGAATGGTTGACAGCATTCTCAATCCCAATTAAAAGTACTCATTAAAAACCCAATAATATTAATTAGAGTAACATGTTGATATTCACATGATATCCAAGTACTAGATACTCAAGATGTCCATAACCGGGGACACGGCTAACCATGATTAGTTTATACACTTTGCAGAGGTTTGCGCACTTTTCCCCACAAGACTCGATTGCCTCCATTGGATTTCCCGCACTACATGATGTTTGAGAAACAGATGACCGAGACATAGTCTTTCGGAAGTGCTAGCACCTTACATAGGGTAGACCGGTACACCTACTTTCCCCTACATCTGCTAGTCTACCCGTAAGAGTTCGCACGACTTAATCAACTATGCCAGAGCCCATAATGGCTTGTGGCTGCACACGTAAGTTTCTAGCATGAATAATCTTATGATCCCTTTGAGCCTGGGTGGCGGTCCAAAGAAAAACAAGCAAATCCTGGAAACCAGGTACCTCAATTCACCCAGATGTGTGTTTAAGTTGCCACCTTAAGTAAACCATTAATTAACAATCTCACATCTGTCATGGATACACTCACCCAATCCACGTCTACTAGCATAGCATGGCAATATAAGCAAACGTAGAAGTAACTCCCAAGGGTTTGAAAATAAATAGGTAATAGGTACTAACTCAACTACTTCCCATAACCCACAGTTCAATTAGATCCTAGTCATGCAATGTTTGAGGATTGATCTAATGCATAAAAACTGGGTATGAAAAAGGGATATGATCAAAGTGTGAACTTGCCTTGCTGATGATCCGTGAAACCACTGACTTCAAGTAACAAAGCGCACTCGGGTATTCTATCGCAGACAAACAAACAAGCATACAATAAGTACTCATCTAATGCACAGGTAAGACTCAAATAAAAGATCTAACCAGATAGTTCAACTTAAGAACTCCGGTTTGCAAAAAGAACCAAATCCAACGAAGCAACGGAAGTCAAACGGCGAAAGCAAACAGCTTCGTTTTACTAATCTGGATCTAGGTCAAATTTTACAGTAGCAAAAACTTGTTTAAGTTGGTTATTCAGAAAGAGGGTTTCGAGACGAAACTCTAGGCGCTTGAATCGCCTGATTCTGATAAACGAGCGAAAAGTTAAACTAAAACGAAAATCGGATCGGAAATCGCGATGGAAAAATCACGAATTAAATCCGAGAAAAAGAAAAACGATGAACGGGTTAACGAACGAATGTTCGTTAACTAAACTAATCTGACGAGCGCGTTCGTTAAAATGAACGAACGAACGAACCTTCGCTATTTAACCTAAACCTAAAAAAACCGAAACTAAAAAAACCGAAAAAAAACCAAAGAAAAACAGCTTGGTTTTTTAAAAAAAAACCGGCGGCACGGAAATCGAGCCGGTGGCGGGGTCCGCTAGTCGACGGCGGCGGCGGCGGGGTCCGGCGGCGGCTCGGTGACGGCGATGGGTCCGGCGATGTCGGCGGCGGCGGCATGGGTCCGTGGCGGCTCGGTGATGCAATGACAAGCATGCATGGCGGCATGGGCGGCATGGATGCGGCGGCGGGGGGTGGGCGGCTCGGCGGTGTGTGCGGGGCGGCTCGGGTGGGCTGGGGCGCTCGTGGCGGCGGCTATTTATTAGCGCCCCCGAGCGGAGTCCCGCTCGGGCACGGCCCAAGGTTGGTTGCGTTTTTTTAAATAATTTCTCGCAAAAGAAAAAAAGTAAAAAGAAATACTAAACGGACTCCAAAAATCCCGAAATAAATTTTCCCCGGCTTATAAAATCAAGCCGGACTAGATGAACATTTATTTGGGGCCTAAATGCAATTTTGAAAAACGTGCATTTTTCCTAAATTCAAAGAAAAAGGCGAAAAACTCCGAAATAAAATCTTATTTGATTTTTTTTATTAAATCTTCATTATTTCTTTATTTTGGGAAATTCATTTTATTCCCTCTCTCATATTTTGATAGTAGAAATAATTGAAGATAAAATAAATAAAATCAAATGATCCTATTTTCAAAATTTGAGAAAACTCAAATATGAAAATAACGAAATCCCCAACTCTCTCCGTGGGTTCTTGAGTTGCGTAGAATTTCTAGGATCGAGCCAACAAATGCACAAAAATATGATATGCAATATGATCTATGTATAACATTCCAAATTGAAAATTTGGGATGTTACATTTCCTTTTTCTCATTCTTTAAAACACAAGTTTTAATTATGATCTTTCTAAAATTATGAATAATTGGAAAACTTGTGAACATTTCTATATGATTCACTTAACATTTTTAAAAATCATGATTTTTTAAAATTTACAAACATTTCTAAAATTACGAATATTTTTGAATTCTCCGCTTTTCAAAAATACATGTACTTTTTCCAAGTTTGGAAACATTGTTAAAATTCATGATATTTCTAAATCAAAGAACTGTTTGCAAATTTATGAACATTTTCTAAATATAATAAACATTTTTCAAATTAGTGTTTTATAAATTCATGAACAATTTACAAATGTGTAAACCTTTTCAAATATGTGATTTTTAAATTCCTATTTTTAATTATGAATTTTTTATTCAAAAAAGAAATATTCTATTGAAAAATCATTGCTAATATTCTTTACAAGCACTACTGTTTTCACGTATGGGCAACACATAGGGAGCGAGCGAGAGCTAGTGACAACGAAATTGGGGGCACAACCCGTGTGTGGTGCTCATGAGCGACGTGCCTTAAGGCGAAATCACTAGTAAAGGATTACCCATTGCAATGGTCACATCTCGACCTTCTATGTATTTCACATTCACAACCTCGATTTTTTTATATTCTTCTATTCAAAATGATTTATCTCTTAAACCGTGCTTCCAAATACCGAAACCGTTTTCACTGTTGGATTTGTCATGTGGAGATCTTCGAAACTAGATCCCATGTTAATAATTTACGACCAACTTTCTTTTTGTGAAAAACCGGAAACAAGAAAAACAAATAAAAAACAAAATTCAAAAAAACCTGCAACCAAAAAAATCAAATTCTGAAAAAGAAACAGAGCCTAAAAGCATGGTTGTTGTATTTACTCTTTTTTTGGAAGCACCAGCTATGATTTTTCTTTTGTTCGAGGAAGCACAGTGTGCTCATAGAAGAACATATTGTACTCTTCCCTTTGCGAGTACAAGCACTGTTGTACTGCTTCTCTTGGAAGCATATATTTGCTTCTCGCGAAAGCACAGGTTGCGCTTCTCATGGAAGCAAATGTGTGCTTCCATGACAAACACAAATGTGCATCTCATGAAGACATGGATTTTTTTCCCATTCAAAAAGGACAGTTGTGCTTCACAAAAAAAATCTCTAAAAGCTATTGAAGATCATGAAAATGTCGGAAAGCTGAAAAATCCCCCAAACATAAAAAATCCAAAAAGTCATAAAAATAATAAAATTCAGTGGAAACGCCCAACATGGTACACACGATTGGACGCATCACTTGACATGCTCCCAAGGCATAAAAAATGACCCCTATAGGCCCTCCTAAGGGGTAACAGCTTGTTAGCGACTCCCGCCTAAAGGGCCAATGCTATGCATTGTAGAACGCACGAGCCTCCAACCGAGCGAGCACATGGTAAGATTTTTCCTTCTTTTGATTTTTCATGAATTGTGAGTGCATTTATTTTTAATTTAATAATCAAGGATTTGAGAGTACTGTTTGATAATTCAAAAATATATACCTTTGGAAAATATTTGTGAATTCAAAAATAATCATTGATGAAAAACTGTTTATAAATTTGAAAAAAAATCGTGATTCAAAAAATATTAGTAATTTGAGAAAAGTTCATGAATTTGAAAAATATTTTGTGTTCATTATTTCATTGTGTTATTGTTTAAAAAATGTGTACTAGATAAATCTTCAGCATATATTAATAAAATAGTTGATCGTACATTAACAACAGTTCAGTTTCTAAAACAAATGGTCATTGTATGTTAAAAAAATGATAACCATACACTAAAAAAAATTCACTTCGTATAGAACAAATGTTCTGTATACTTAATAAGATGTTCGTGGTGAATTCAAAAAATATTCACGAATTCAAAAAAAAAATCATGATTTCAAAACATGTTCACGTATTCGAAAAAAATCATACGTTCAAAAAAAGTTTGTGAATACAAATAAGTGTTCGTGTATTCCCAAAAAATGTCTATGAATTCCAAAAACATTGGGAATTCCAAAAAATGTTCACATCAAAAAAATGGTTTTGAAACCTTAAATTTAGAATAAATTTAAAAACATTTATGGATTCACATAAATTTTATCAAATTACAAAATGTACACATATTGCGAAAAATATATGTGAACAAAACTTGAAATCAATAACATTTTTCAAAAATCCGAACAATTTTTAAAACATGAACATTGTTTTCAACTGATGAACAAATTTTAACAACAGAAACATTTTTTGAAATTGCAAGCAATATGTGAAAACATGACTATTTTTTGAATTTATGATCAATATTTTAAAATAGAGCATTTTTTAATTTCCAAAAAATGAAAATAAAACAATTAGAATGGACAAAAGGAGAATAAAAAAACAAAACCAGAAGAAAACTAGGAAAAGCAGTAAAGAAAGAGAAAACCGTTTGGTGCCTTATAAAAGGTTCACAAAACCGATAGAAAAATTGTCTTCTTCTAGAAGGTTCCCAAAAGTGGTTGAGGATCTTGCGTAACCTTCTTTTTAGAAAATCTTGCGTAGCCTTGAGAAAACGGCAAACCCTTTTTGGCGCCTTCAGCGCCCGTTGTTAAAGGCGTTTACACCATCCGGCGCACACCCCCACTTCAAGCTGGGCCGGCCCATTTTACTTTTCTTTCTTTCATGCTAAACTCCGAAAAAGGAAAAACTTGTTGAGGATCTTGCGTAGCCTCTTTTTAGCAAATCTTACATAGCTTTTTTTTAGAGAACACCAATTTTATAGATTACTCGACAACATTATACAGAGTTCCCGGGATACAATCCGGAACAGAAAAGAAAACACAAGGACTAACTGAATACATACAAGCTCTAGCTAACAAATGAGCAGCAATATTCAAATGCCGATGTATGTGCTTGAAGATCACCGAATTGAAGGCAGCGACTGCAATTTTAATATCAGAAACCACCGCACCAATAGCAGAACAGTCAATTCTTGAAGAATGAATTATGTGCACCAAAGATATGCAATTTGTAGCAAAGATAACATCATGTACTTTCTTTTCCAATGCCAAATGAATAACTCGCCTAAGAGCTATAGCCTCGGCCATCTCCGGCTCGAGAACACCAAGAACTGGCTCACTGCAGACCACTACGAAACGTGCCTCGTGATCCCGAGCGACGACCCCCATGACTGATCTATCAAGCTCAGAAAAAATGGCAGCGCTAGAATTGAACATAACAGTACCATAGGGCGGCGGAGACCAAGTTATACTAGAGAGGTATCACGCCTGTGTTTAGTAACCGGTTTGTAGAGATGATGCAAAATAAGTTCGACAAATGCCTTGATTTTCTCGGCTATACGTCAAGGATGGAGTGCCTCTGGGTTCTTTCTAGCATAGTTTCTAGCTTCCCAAATATGCTATATAGTCACTGCCAGCACAATACAATTCTGGTCTGAGGATCGACCAAGGAAATCAAAAAGGCAATTTTTAGGATATAAACTCATGGTGTTGTAGACAGATCCCATAAGTATCCTTGATCATGTCCCAAACATCTCTAGCATGAGGACAAAAGAGAAGAGCATGCTCAACAGATTCTAATCTATTGCAAAAAAGCAAAGCTCGAAGGAAGGAACCTGAAGCCTTAAAAGTTGATCACCCGTGGGAAGACAATTCTGAGCAAAACGCCATAAAACAACTTTCATCTTATTAGCCCACCAGGGCGCGCCCCCTCTCCTGGCGCGTCCAGGTGGGTTGTCCCCACCTGGTGGCCCAGCAGACCCTCAAACCAACGCTATAAAATCATATTTTGGAGAAAAAATCAAGGAGAAGAATTATCACGATCCACGAGACGGAGCCGCCGCCAAGCCCTGTTCTTCCTCGGGAGGGCAGATCTAGAGTCCATTTGGGGCTCGGGAGAGGGGGATCTTCGTTCTTCGTCATCACCAACCATTCTCCATCGCCAATTCCATGATGCTCCCCACCGGGAGTGAGTAATTCCTTCGTAGGCTCGCTGGTCGGTGAGGAGTTGGATGAGATTCATTATGTAATCGAGTTTGTTTTGTTAGGGCTTGATCCCTAGTATCCACTATGTTCTTAGATTGATGTTGCTATGACTTTGCTATGCTTAATGCTTGTCACTTTGGGCCCGGGTGCCATGATTTCAGATCTGAACCGTTTATGTTATCATCATTGTATCCATGTTCTAGATCCGATCTTGCAAGTTATAGTCACCTACTACGTGTTATGATCCGGCAACCCCGGAGTGACAACAACCGGGCCCACCCCGGTGATGACCGTAGTTTGAGGAGTTTATGTATTCACTATGTGTTAATGCTTTGTTCCGGTTCTTTATTAAAAGGAGGCCTTAATATCCCTTAGTTTCCAATATGGACCTCGCTGCCACAGGAGGGTAGGACAAAAGATGCCATGCAAGTTCTTTTAATAAAGCACATATGACTATTTAGGGAATACATGCCTACATTATATCGATGAACTAGAGCTAGTGCCGAATCGCCCTAGGTTATAACTGTCACATGATGAATATCATCCAACAAGTCACCAATCCAATGCCTACGAACTTTTCCATATTGTTTTCTGCTAAGTTACTACTGCTATCATCATTGTTACATTTGCTACAAAATTACGGCTATCACAGTTACTCTTACTATTGCTGTTGTCACTACTATCAAAACTATCAAACTACTTCGCTACTGATCACTTTGCTGCAGATAATTAATCTCCAAGTGTGGTTGAATTGACAACTCAGCTGCTAATACCTTCAAATATTCTTTGGCTCCCTTTGTGTCGAATCTATAAATTTGGGTTGAATACTATACCCTCGAAAACTGTTGCGATACCCTATACTTGTGGGTTATCAAGACCTTTTCTGGCGCCGTTGCCGGGGAGCATAGATATATTTGTTGAGTCACTTGGGATTATTATCAATTTATCACTATGAAGAATATGAAGGATCCTAAGACTAAGACATTTCCCTTAAGTACGAGGGGAGGTAAGAAACTGCCATCCAGTTCTGCTTTAGATTCACCTTCTGTTATGAGTAAACTTGCAACACCACCACATGCTATTAATTCTGATATGTCGCAAGTTATTGTTGATGTTACTTCTACTATGAATGATGCTTACGATGATGTTAGTACCTTTCTTGATAATGATGATGTGCCACTTGGTGAATTTCTTGATGAACAAATTGCTAGAGTAATACAACATGATGTTGTTGAGTCTGATGATCAGCTTGAAACTAAAACTCCTGGACACCTGCTAGAACTAGCCCTCCTAGATATGAATTGCCTAAGGTACCGGAAGGTTATGTTACGAGTGAAGAAACAACTAGAGATATTCTTGCTTGTAATGATAGAAATGACCTAGAGAAATTACTACACAAGTATAAAGAACATCTCTGAATGCTAGAATGAAATGTGATCCTAAGTTTGCTACTTCACCTATCTTTATTGATGATAAGGATTATGAATTCTCTGTCGACCCAGAGTTAATTGATTTGGTTGAATCTGATCCTTTCCATGGTTATGAAATTGAAACTGTTGTGGCACATCGCACTAAGTTGAATGACATAGCCACCCTTTTTATTCATGACGAGAAAACTCACTACTATTTTATTCTCAAATTATTTCCTTTCTCATTAAATGGTGATGCTAAATCTTGGTACAATACTCTTGCTCCTGGTTGTGTGCGTAGTCCCCAGGATATGATTTATTACTTCTCTGAAAAATATATTCCTACTCATAAGAAACAAGTTGCCTTACAGGAAATATTTAACTTTGTACAAACTAAAGAAGAGAGTCCCCCAAGCTTGGGGGGAGGCTTTGCCAGTTACTTAATGCTTTGCATGATCATTCTATTAAGAAAAATGAAATACTTGATATCTTCTATAATGGACTAACCGATGCTTTTAGGGACTCCCTAGATAGTTGTGCTGGTTGTGTTTTCAGGGAACGAACTGTTGGACAAGCTGAAGAATTATTGAATAATATATTTAAAAACTATGATGATTGGACTATTCCTGAACCACCGCCTAAACCCACTCCGAAGAAGAGGTGTATATTATATCTCAATCCCGAAGATATGCAAGAGGCAATGAAATCTATGAAGGAAAAAGGTATTAAAGCTGAGGATGTTAAAATTTTACCTCCTATTGAAGAAATACATGGGCTTAATACACCACCGCTGCCTAAGGTGGTAGAGGTAAATTCTCTTATGAAGTTCAATGATAATGATAATCCTCACAATATGCATCCTAGTCAATGCCTTTATGAGTTTGAAAACTACATTAGAAAACAAGATCACTTCAATGCAAATGTTATGGAACAATTGAAATATAATTCTGATATGATTGCTCGCTTGAGTGACTTGTTATTTAGAATTTAAAATGATGTTAGAGGTGTTGGAAAACATGCTTGTATGGTTCAAACTCAATTAAAACAAGTTGCTAAATCTCAAAAAGAATTGCTTGATGAAATGAATCATAATATACATGACTTTGCTATTAGAGTTGCAACTAGAGGAGGTAAATTGACTCAGGAACCACTTTATCCTGAGGGATACCCTAAAATAATTGAACAAGATTCACAAAGAAATAACACTAGTGCACCTAGTCCTTCTAAAAAGAAAAAGAAGAAGAAAAGTGATAGGACTTTGCATACTTCTAGTGAACCTGAAATAGAAAAACCTCCTGATAATGATACTGAAACTCAATCTAGTAATGAACACTCACCTAGTGATAATGAAAAAGATAATGATGAGGTTCATGAAGACTCTCAACCCAATGAAAAAGAACCAGATAATGATGTTGAGATAGAACCACATATTGATCTTGATAACCCACAAGCTAAGAATGAAAGATATGACAAAAGAGCCTTTGTTGCTAGAAAACACGGTAAAGAAAGAGAACGGTGGGTTCAAAAACCTATGCCTTTTCCACCCAAGTCAACTAAAAAGAAAGATGATGAAGAATTTGAACGCTTTGCTGAGATGCTGAGGCCAGTCTTTTTGCGTACTCGCTTGACTAATATCCTGAAAATGCCTCCTTATGCAAAGTATATGAAAGACATCATCAGAAATAAGAGAAAAATACCGGAAGCTGAAATCTCCACTATGCTTGCTAATTATACTTTTAAAGATGGAGTATCCAAAAAACTTGGAGATCCGGGAATACCAACTATACATTGCTCTATCAAAAAGAATTATGTGAAAACTGCTTTGTGTGACTTAGGAGCTGGTGTTAGTGTTATGCCTTTCTCTTTATATAAAAGGCTTGATTTGAATAAACTCACACCTACTAAAATATCTTTGCAAATGGCTGACAAATCAACTGTCATACCTATCGGTATCTGTGAGGATGTGCCCGTTGTTGTTGCTAATGTTACTATTTTGACTGACTTTGTTATACTTGAGATGCCCGAGGACGACAACATGTTGATTATCCTTGGTAGACCCTTCTTGAATACTGCAGGGATTGTTATTGATTGCAATAAAAGCAAGGTCACCTTTCATATTAATGGTAATGAGCATACGGTGCACTTTCCGAAGAAACAATTCCAAGTGAATGGTATTAATGTTATTGAAAAATCTCCGACAATCACTATTGGACCTGATCAACCTTATTAATGGATCATTTTTGAACGATATGAAGTTGATGAATTTTGTAAGCACTACCTTTTGTCCCTACTTTTTGTTTTCTGTTTTTATTAGTTAAATAAAATAAAATGCCATGTTTTGTGTGTTTTCCGAATTTCCCGTGCAATAAAAAATGACCAAAAAATAAAAGTTCTCGTAATGCCCTGAAAATTTTATATGATTTTTCTTGAATATTTCTGAATTTCTAGTGCAAATAATACCCGAGGGAGGTGCACCAGGTGGGCACAACCCATCTGGGTGCGCCAGGACCCCCAGGCGTGCCCTGGTGGGTTGTGGTCCCCATGTGGGCCCCCTCACTTACCTCTTCATCCCACATCATCACTTACCTCCAGAAAAAAAAATCTCCATTGCTCTCTCTCCCGTGTTCTTGAGCTCAAACCCGCGGATTTCGATCTCTTTGCTCAAAGCTCCATTTTCGAAACTGTTTCGAGGGATTTTTGCTTGGTATGTGACTCCTCCGTTTGTCCAATCAGTTTTTGCTTTAGTGGTTTATATTTTGAATAATTAGCTACTCTTGGTGCTGTTGTAGATGTGCTTGCATGTTAAATTCTTATTGTTCTAAGTAGTTTGAATGCTTGCTATGGCTTCTATGCATCCCTATGAGTAGTTGCTATCAATTTTATAAAGTTTTGTTGACAAATTTTTGTTACCCCAAAAATTTTATATTTAGAAAATTGTACGCGGACATGAATATCTTTAGGAAGTTTGGCTCTAAGAAGAACTCCAAGGGTGTTATTGGCGAGTCTTCTGACAGTGATCTCCACCCTTGGAGGTTGGCGGAGGTACGGCTGTGCGAATGGCCGCACACCCCGTTCCTGAAAGAGGCTGGAATTCTTCAGGAGTTCACACAAATATGTTGCTAAAGCCGGCCTCACCGACTTCATCGCAGATGAGTGTGACCAGCACCAAATCCTCACAAACATCTTTGTTCAGAGTTTTACTTTCCTGCCTAGAAATAATCCTCTTGAAGTGAGCTTCGATTTATATGCCAAAAACCATCAGATACCATTTACTGAATTTTGTGATATATGCTTGATCCCTTCTGATGGGAGCTTAGCCGAGCCTAGGCTAGCCGGGTTTGAGGACTTTTATCGCGCTTTGACAGTGGGAGATGAGAGAGGGGTGTCAGCCACCACGGCTGCTAGCATACACTTTCCTGTCGTACATTATTTTGCTTTATTTGTTGCTAACTGCTTGCTCGCTAGAAAGAAAGTAGGTGCGCTCAGCGCACGAGACTTCGTTGTTTTACGTCGAGCACTAGAGAAAGACAACACCCATAGCTTGGGAGCTATTGTGGCTCGTCGCCTCCATCTTAATAAATCCCAAGGTGAAATACATGGTGGGATGTTTGCTACTTGTTTGGCGGCTCACTTTGAGGTTTAGATACGCCCTCCTGATTACCCTCTCCAAGGTTTACCTAAACCGGGCAGCCATGGAACACCACCATTTTCTTGCACGAGATTATCCTGATATCTCCATTCCTTATAACATGATTTTCAGCGTTAAAACTTGTGATATTATTCCACTGCATGCACCTGCTTTATTTTATTCTGCTGCCATGGGAGGACATAGGATCATGCATGCGGACATCATCACCTATTGGAACACTCAAGCTGCTGCGGAAGCGGCACAGGAGGAGCCTCAGCAGTGGGACAAGTGGATGCCCGCTCCTCAGCACCCCTACTACCCTCGAGGCTACTGATCGACTACCAAGTTAGGCCAAAAGCCTAAGCTTTGGGGAGTATGTGTTTCCACCGAATTTACATTCATGTTCACTTATTCCATTTGTGGGTGCTCACACTTTCATTGCTTAGATTTATTTTCTTGCTTTCTTCTTGTGTGTTTGAAAAACTTTAGAAAAACCAAAAAAATAGTTGTAGTTAATTTACTTTCTATGCATGCTTATTAGTAATATTAAAAAGAAAACCCACAAATATTTCCTTGTTCTTCTTTTGCTTGTTGGGAACTTTCCCGTGTAAATAGTTTTTCTTGTTTTTGCTTTTCCCTTTTATTTGCTTGTTCAAGAAAACCAAAAACTCCAAAAATATTTCAGTGTGTTTCTCTGAATTTCTTTTCTTTTTATTCGAGTTGTACCGAGGACAAGACCACAATGAAAATGTTGAGTGGCTCTCATATGAATAATTGTTGAACTAATATAGACCACATTTTACCTTGTCTTCTCCTGTTGAATAAAATGTCATGCAGATTCCAGCTTAGTCCATGGCACTCTTGCACTATTATTATTTTCATATCGTTCGGTCGCGCAAGTGGAAGACAATAATGACGACATTCGATGAACTGGCCATGGCAGAGAGAAAATGGTATGAACTCGACTTGTTCTGTCTGTGTAAATATGTTTAACCTAGTATCCATGATTCAGCCCATTATGATTAGACATGTTTGCAATGACAATTAGAGATTATAGTTTCTCATGCCATGCATAGGTAGCTGGGAGTTGATAATGATTTATCTTGGATATCAACATTGCGTTAAAATGATTGTGATGTAGTATGATGATATGGTATCCTCCTCTGAATGTTCGAGTGGCTTGACTTGGCACATGTTCATGCATGTAGTTGAATCAAAACCAACATAGCCTCTATGATATTTATGTTCATGGTATTCATATCCTACTCATGCTAGTGTCCAATGTTACTTATGCATAATGCATGGTTATGATCGTTGTTTCTCTATAGTTGGTCGCTTCTCAATCTAATTGCTAGCCTTCGCCTGTACTAAGTGGGAATTCTGCTTGTACATAAAAACCTTGACCCAAAAGTTATTCTAGATGAGTCCACCATACCTACCTATATGCGGTATTATCCTGCCGTCCTAAGTATATTTGCATGTGCCACCTATAAAAACTTCTAAAAATATCCGTTTTGTGTGCCTGGATCGTCCATGGAACGATAGGAGGTAGTCGGTATCTTCCATGCTAAGCGGGTTATTCTCAGGTCGAGTGTTTATTCACTCTCCATCGCATGAGAAATGGGCGGTATTAGGGATGCCCAGTCCCAAACTGCAAAATACAAAAAGATTAATCGCTCGAATGATCAAACAAAAACTCCCAATGGATTCAAAACCTTTACTTTTTATCGCTTGGGAACCGCCACTAGCTTGTTTAGCATGGGAGATATTGAAGATGATAGTCGTGAAGTAAATGAGAAGGGTGCATGTACCAAAATAATCATTTACCTCTGTTTTAAAAATCGAGCTCTGGCACCTCTGCAAATCACTGCTTCCCTCTGCGAAGGGACTATCTATTTACTTTTATGTTGTGTCACCACCTTCTAAAACAAGCGCCAGAAACTGAGGGAGCATAGCTGTCATGATTTATGCATTGTGTGTAGCTAATGTTGGGTGCATCATGACTGGATCTTTTCTACCATGAATTACAATGTTTAGTCGCTGCTTGAACTTTGGAGGTGATCTGCATTTATGTTTTGTGGTCTCAGAAAGGGCTAGCGTGATACCACTATTGTCATATTATAACATGGTTATTTTGACAACGTGTTGCCGTTTGAGATATCTTATTATTGCTCGCTAGCTGATTATGTCATTGATATGAGTCATTATAATCTTTAAGAGTTATTTACAACATGGTTAGTTATAATGTTGGCTGAAAACCTGGGTGTTGTTTAAGCTTATTTATGCAACCAAGAGCAAAAGAGTTTGTAGAATTTTTTCTTTTTCACTTTCATTTTATCAACTGAATTGCTGGAGGACAAGCAAAGGTTTAAGCTTAGGAGAGTTGATACGTCTCCAACGTATCTACTTTTCCTAACACTTTTCCTCTTGTTTTGGATTCAATTTGCATGATTTGAATGAAATGAACCCCGGACTGACACTGTTTTCAGCAGAACTACCATGGTGTTGTTTTTGTGCAGAAATAAAAGTTCTCGGAATGGAACGGAACTTTGCGAGGAATTTTTATACAATAAAAGATAATTTCTGGAGCCAAGACCTGCCAGAGAGGGGCACCTGGGTGGGCACAACCCACCAGGGCGCCCCCCTCTCCTGGCGCGCCCAGGTGGGTTGTCCCCACCTGGTGTCCCCGCAGACCCTGAAACCAACGCTATAAAACCCTATTTTTGGAAAAAAAAATCAGGGAGAAAGAATTATCGTGATCTACGATACGGAGCCGCCGCCAAGCCCTGTTCATCCTTGGGAGGGCAGATTTGGAATCCGTTTGGGGCTCCGAAGAGGGGGATCTTCGTTCTTCGTCATCACCAACCCTTCTCCATCGCCAATTCCATGATGCTCCCCACCGGGAGTGAGTAATTCATTCATAGGCTCGCTGGTCGGTGAGGAGTTGGATGAGATTCATGATGTAATCGAGGTTACACTTCAGAACCAGTAAAGGGCGCAGTCAATTGCTCATTCATTGCCTGAGATACTTTCCGAGGAACTGTCGACAGAACGAACATCCTCCATTCTTTCAGTACCTTCAGCAGTATAGAGATGTTTAAAGAACTCAATCGTCATCCCACTCATCTCCTTTGAAGGGACAACGAAGGATTGTCTGAAGTAGGACCGATTCGTAGCTCATTTCAAATGGGCTATGCTTAATGCTTGTCACTTTGGACCCGGGTGCCATGATTTCAGATCTGAACCGTTTATGTTATCATCATTATATCCATGTTCTAGATCCGATCTTGCAAGTTATAGTCACCTACTACGTGTTATGATCCGGCAACCCCGGAGTGACAACAACCGGGCCCACTCCCGGTGATGACCGTAGTTTGAGGAGTTCATGTATTCACTATGTGTTAATGCTTTGTTCCGGTTCTCTATTAAAAGGAGGCCTTAATATCCCTTAGTTTCCAATATGGACCCCGCTGCCACGGGAGGGTAGGACAAAAGATGTCATGCAAGTTATTTTAGTAAAGCGCATATGACTATTTATGGAATACATGCCTACATTATATCGATGAACTGGAGCTAGTGCCGAATCACCCTAGGTTATAACTATCACATGATGAATATCATCCAACAAGTCACCGATCCAATGCCTACGAACTTTTCCATATTGTTTTCTGCGAAGTTGCTACTGCTATCATCACTGTTACACTTGCTACAAAATTATTGTTATCACTGTTACTCTTACTATTGCTGCTGTCACTACTATCAAAACTATCAAACTACTTTGCTACTGATCACTTTGCTGCAGATAATTAATCTCCAGGTGTGGTTGAATTGACAACTCAACTGCTAATACCTTCAAATATTCTTTGGCTCCCCTTGTGTCGAATCGATAAATTTGGGTGGAATACTCTACCCTCGAAAGCTGTTGCGATCCCCTATACTTGTGGGTTATCATGGAGCACATTGATCGCAGGAAAAATGAGGCGGCTGATGCTTTAAGCCGGTTGGGATCCCAACGTAAGCCGGTACTACCTAATGTTTTCCTTGATGTTTTTCATAATCCTTCAGTTAAATTGCCTACGGAGGAAGACCTTGTTGTTCCTGACCCGGAGGCACACTTGGTGGCGGCTCTTCATGCTATTCCTGGTTGGACAATCCCATATTTGGCTTATATGACCCTGGGTGAGTTACTTGAAGATGAAACTTTGGCCAGACGGATAACCCGGCGGCCTAAGTCAATGACTATTATCAATGGAGAGTTGCACCGATGCAGTGTCACAGGGGCATTTCTACATTGTGTTTCTCCTGAGGAGGGCTGTGAGATTCTACGAGAGATTCATGAAGGAGATTGTGGCCATCATGTCGGCTCTAAGTCTCTCGTGGCTAAGGCTTTTCGTCCTGGGTTTTATTGGCTGACGGCTCATGCTGATGCAGAGGATTAGGTCAACAAATGTGATGGTTGTTAGAAATTTTCACGACGAGCTCATGTGCTGGCTCAAGAATTGATGATGATTCCAATTACTTGGCCATTTGCAGTTTGGGGGATGGACATGGGTGGAACTTTTAAAAGATCCAAGCACAAAAAGACTCATCTCTTGGTGGCGGTTGAAAAGTTTACAAAGTGGGTTGAGGCAGAGCCGGTCAGCAAGTGTGATGCGGCAACGACGGTTCAATTCATCAAAAAGGTGATTTCCGTTTTGGATACCCTCACAGCATCATCACTAATAATGGCACTAATCTATCTAAAGGTGCTATGAAAGTATTTTTTCAACGTGAACATATTCGTCTTTATGTTTCATCTGTGGCTCACCCCCAGTCCAATGGTCAAGCTGAAAGAGCCAAGCAAGAAATCTTGAGAGGTATAAAACCCTGGCTTATGGTCCCTTTGCAGAGTACGCTGGGTTGTTGGGTGGAGGAGTTGCCCTTAGTGCTATGGAGTATCAATACTACCCCAACAGATCTACGGGTTACATGCCTTTCTTCATGGTTTATGAAGCAGAGGCGGTTCTCCCTAGTGACATCCGTCACGACTCACCCCATGTGGCGGCTTATGTTGAAGCTGATAATGAACAAGCATGTCAGGATGCCATTGACCTTTTATATGAGGAGTGTGACCTTGCGATGGCTCGTTCGGCGATTTACCAGCAAGATCTGTGTCGTTATCATAGCCGTTGGGTTAAAACCCGGACCTTTCAAGAAGGAGATTTGGTACTCCGGCTCATCCAGGATCAAACTGACATGCACAAGTTATCCCCACCTTAGGAAGGGCCTTTTGTGGTCAGCAAAAATCTGAACAACGGGTCCTTCTACCTCATTGATGTTCGAGAGCACAAGGACTCACGCAAAACTGAGGAGGACACCCGCTAGCCGTGGAACATTGCTCATCTTCAGCCGTATTACACCTGAGCCACTAGCTCTTGTGATGTGCATACTTCTACCAATGTATATATTATGATTAGTATAATAAACTCGGCATCCCTGATAATTCAGGGCCTCTCTCGTTTCATTTCTGAGAATCTGAATCTTTATTGTCAATTCATAAGGTCACTTGGGGGCTTCCTGCTTATTAAGCATAGCTATGATTACCCTCTTGATCCTGGTTGTACGCCTTGGTTGCAAATTACTCTGGGGCTTCCTGCTCTTTGAGCATAGCTATGACTACCCTACTGATCCGGCTCGTACGCTTGGGTTGAAATATTATTTGGGGGCTTCCTGTTTAATGAATAGAGCTTTGTTTAACCTTTTAATTGGCTTGGACGCCAAGTGTATTCACCAAAAATGCAGGTTATCCTGCCTTTGTATGCCTGCCACTCCGACCAGGTAATCCTGGAATGACTCGCCGTACTCTTGACAGTCAATCTTATAAAGACCATGAACTTGTCAAAGTTAAACCGGCGATTGGTCATGTGAGGCCCGGCTTACAGGTTTGAATTAAGGATTAACTCAGTGGTTGTGCGACCCTTGAATAGCACTTGATATTGAGGCTTGGCAGCCTATGAAGGCCTTGTTTTTTCTGGTTTGTATTTGCTTTGAACATTTTTTGAGGTTCATATTTTGTACCGTATTGATATATGATTTAAAATTGATTCGAGCCATGTTGCCTTGATCATTATGGTTCATATTTGAATCTCTCCGGAGTTTTGATAACCCGGCGTGGCTTTGGACAATACGTCGCCAATGTGCTTTGATTATGCGCTTGGAGCTCTGCACTCTAAGTCTTTCGGATGATAATCTTGCTCATATGGCATTGAAGCCAGCAGTATGAATATATTACATGGGGTGTTGCGCTCTAAGTCTTTAGGCTGTTACCCTCACTGCATATGGCATGGTAAGCCAGCGGTATGAACAAATATAACAGGCATGTTATTTACTTGTTATGAATAAACGAGGTTTTGATAAACCCGCTCTGGTTATGGACAATACAGTCACCAGTGGATTTTATATGGGGCATTATGACCTGCCCTGGGGTAAACCGCCAGGGCACTTGTTATCTGCCTGTGTGCAGGGAATATGGTAAATATGGTTTGCATGATTGATGATATTATAAGCATAAGTGGCAGATCTTCAACATCAGATCGGCTGCTCAAAAGTGTTATGCAAATAAACATGCACGATGGCATGGCAGATCATGCATGGTTTTTCATCTAGCCTATTACATGGCTCCCCGAGCCAAAAATAATAAGTGTTTTTATACATACAACATCCAATGTGTGGATGATAAACCGGCCTTTCGATCAGTTGTCTTGGCCTTCACGTGTTGAAGCTTCCGGGTCATCTTGCACCGGCTCTTCTTCTTCCTGATCACCCATTGGCTGGAAGTCAGGTGTGGCCCAGTCGATCTCGGTCAAAGCTCTAAACACAGCTTCGTCATCTATTAGACTTGATGGACCAATGTCAGGAGCGAAGGTGTGCTTACGTGTGGGCGGGATAAGATCCACCGCCTGATGAACCGGCGCCTTCACCTTTGTGTTTTCAGCATCATAAACCGGGTGGTACTTGGAGAGGTCCGTCTCATCAGCTAGTTTGCTTGCCCATGGACGCATCTCTCTTACTATTTGAGTGAAGCCATCAGCGCTGAAAGGAGACCCATCTTCCTTTACACTAGGACAGTCGGCTGATATCTCTTCCGGGTCAAGTTCAGCCTGCCACGCCTTTGCCCGGCTCAAGGCAGTGATAGCACCGGCTCTGGCGGTTGATCGTTTTTAATTCTTCCACCCTTTGTGGTAGCACAGACAGTTTCTCCAACACTTGCTTGATAAGGGAAGGTGGTTGCTTCTTATGCAAGGCAGAAGAAATCGCCCGTTGGGCGCTAGTGTACAACTTCTTTACAAGGGTATATATGGCTTTCAGCCTTATGCGCATGTCGTCACTCAGCTTGGAACTTTTGGAACCTGCATTGACAAGTATATTTATGAACCGGCTCAATGATTTTTCAACATTGATGAAGAAATATTGAACTATACTATTACTTACCAAAGATGGCCGCGGTCATGCTGTTGATTTGATATTTTAAACCAGACAACTCATCAGTTACCGGCTTAAGGGCAGTTTCGGTATCTTCTGCTCTTTTCAGTAGAGCTGCCTTCTCGGTGTCCCTATCGGTTCTCTCAGCACGAAAGTCCTTTTTCATCTTTTCAATGTTTTCTAAGGCTGTCTTCAGTTCTGACTTGGCCTTGGAGGTTTCTGATTGTTGTGACTGGATGTTTTTCCTCAAATCTACCAATTGAGATTCTTTCATATTCAATTCATCCTATAAGAGAAAGCCGAGTTAGCAGTAATATATGATTATGATCATCTTATTGGAAGTCCCAAGCACAATACAAGTATTTTACTTGGCACTTGGGGGCTAATGCACATTGTTCTTTTTGAAGACCATTTTATGATGACCCGGCTCAAATCCTATGACTATGGCCGGCTCATGGGGGCTACATATTTGGATTCTGGTTCCTAATTAAGATGATAAGTTCCAGCTTAGCCATGCTGATTAAGCCGGCCCTTGGGGGCTACAGGTGCAAAATTGAGCACTACTATGTGAAGTTCTGGCGTAACTTGTCAGTTTAAGCCGGCCCTTGGGAGCTACATATGCAAAATTAAAAGCTACATTTTTTAAATCCCGGCTTAAGCATGCTGATTAAACCGACCCTTTGGGGGCTACTTGTGTTAATTCTGCAGTTCTAGGCATGCTATGACATGGACATCAAGATCAACAAGGAAATTTAAAGTCTAATTCAAGTTTATCGTATCCAGTAGACTTGGCGGCTGACAGATATATATTTGTATGAGACAAGTTTTTTGCTTACCTCAAAACGATCTTTCAAAAGATTAACCAAGCCGGCCTCAAAGTCGCGGCTGGTGTGGAGGCAGTTCAAGTAACCCGCGTGAAGCTCCTGGGCGTTGAATTGAGCGTAGCTTTCCAGATCCAGTTTCCACTTGCCTTTGTCAACAGCGGAGAATTCCTCTTTGGCGCTATGCTTGGACAAGACGGTGGGGTTACCTGGTGCTGTGAAAGCCGTCCAGTAACTATGACTTCTTTGGTTTCTTGAGCTGGCTGAGCGGGGCTGGGTGGCTTGGCATTCTCTAGATCAATGTTCATGGGTTCCATGGTGACAGGGTGCTCTTCTGGTGGCGAATCATCCATGGCTACTTTAGAAGTTTGGTGTAAGGATTCGTACACTGTTTGCTTCTCCGGCTCAGCACCTTTGGGATCTTCAACCGGTTTAGTAACCTTCAGCTTCTTGCTGGGTATGGCCATAGCGCTGAAAATAAGACATATGATGAGATTAGTATACCAATTGAATAAGGAGTTAAAACAGGCAGGCTTAAGTGTTCTTACCCAGGTACAGTCTTGAAAAGAGGGACCTGAGTCCCAGTTGAGTCGCCAAAAGAAGAATGAGAGGTCCCCTGATAGTTTGAATATGAAGGGTTAAGAGGCTGTCGAAAGAGACCCGCCTTGGGAAGAGCTAAGTCGGAAATTTGTGAAACCTCTGCACGGCACTTGCGAGGAGCTGGCGTGTTGGGTAGGCCGGAGGATAGAACCCCACCGCCGCTATTCCAGGTTGTGCGGCGGGATTCATGCTGCTACTTCTTCAAAATAAAAATGGGATTCAAGTAAGTTAAAGGGTGAGAAAACCTTACTTTCCGGCTCGCATGATGAACTTTCTGTCTTGGCAGAGGTTCTGAGTCGGAGGAAAGCATAGTTACCTCTTCACCATCTGCATGGTTGCCTTCCGCGTCATCCTGATAGTGATCATTGTCAATAAGATGTACAAAAAATGAGCCAAGGGAGTCAAGTTCTACCTCCAACTCGTCATCATCCAAGTTAAATAACTCGGAGGGGGTGGTCTTCTTCTTGGCAAGCTTTTTCTGAGCCTTGTTCTTCATTCGGGTCTTCTTGGCCGGCTTATCGTGCAACTTCCTGTTCCAAAAAGGAGAATCGGCTTGCAGAAATCAAATGGATATAAGAGGACAGTTTAAATGAAGAAATGATTAAACCGGAAACTGTTTAAAGCTTACAGATGGCGACTTGTTGAGAGTACAGAAAGGAATCAGTCCAGTTTTGCTGCAATCTTCCAAACTCTCATTCAGCAGAGACTTGGTCATATCATTGTCATCATCATTCAGCTGTATCTGGCAGTGGCATTGCGGATCTTGTAAGTCACCGGTGTACTCGCACATCAAACCGGGGTGGCGGCTTTAAGGGCAAAATTCTCCAGGCGACCCAACATCGAACCATGTCAATTCCGGTCAAACCATTGGCCATTAAGACTCTAACTTTTGAAAAGGCAGGCATATATTTGGCCCGTTTCTGCTGTGCTGATCCGATTGGGGAGGGGGTGCGTGTTGCTAAGCCAGCTCTCACGATAACCCGACAGAGGATTTTCCCCTTCTGGAGAGGTGTCTTGACAGTAAAACCAAGTTTGGTTTTAATCCTTGGGGTGACTGGACAGTTTGACGGCTGGGAAGGTGGCGTCTTTCAGCCTCTGAGTTGAAATGCCACCTAATTCTAGGCTGGGCCCGTCCGTAAATTCAGTGTGGTGGTTTAAGTAGTAGAACTCTCTGAATAGTTCTACAGTGGGTTCCTGCTGAAGGTATACTTCGCAAAATACTTGAAAATTGCAGATATTTGTGGCAGAATTGGGTCTGATGCCTTGAGGATGGAGTTGGAAGAAGTGCAGTACATCACGGAAATTTTTTGAACCGGGCGGAGTGAACCCCCGGAGCATGTGATCAGTGAAGATGACAACTTCGCCCTCCTTGGGTTCGGGGATGGTCTCTGCTCCTGGGGCTCTCCAATGAATGGCATTCTTTGCGGCTAAAACGCCTACTTGAACATGTTCATCCAACGCTTGCTCGGTAACCCGGGAAGCGACTAGTTGTAGGAGGTGACAGTCTTGGTCATTTTTGAGGAAGAAGGTCTAAAAAGAAAATATTGCCGGTTTAAGATTATGCTGTTAAACCGGCCATTGATTCAAAAGTAAGTGCTATAAAAGCCAACGTATTAAGTTGGAAGATAACACTGAGTTATGCAGATACATATATTGGCGGCTTAAAAGGGGACTAATGGTTAATGGCGGGCTACGGTTTATCAGTTAAGCTGCCCAAACAGTTGCCATATTTCAGATCTATAAGTGAGGATTTGCTAAGTGATGGACAAACAGATTCCACAGATGGACGCTACGATTTTGGATCTACAACAGTTCAAAAAATAAAATAAATTCTAGACCTAAAGTGAAGGCAGTGGAAGAACTCATGTGTTCGGATGGATCTTATACAAAAAAAGTGCCTATTGCAATTGGAAAAGGGATGCTAAGCTACTACTACGCATTTTCAATATCATGTTTAGATTCAACTGTGTGATCTAATGAAGGAAAAGAAGAACATAGAAGAACCCCGACGAACTAGGCAAACCCTAATGAAGATCTGCTATGAGAGAGGAGGAGTACTTACTGATGCTGTTGGACAGCGGAGGTGCGCCGCGGTGCTCTGGTTCATTCAGGTTGATGTAGCGGCCGGAGTCGAGGCAGTTGACGAGGCCGACATCGGCTGAGCTCGGGCGCGCAGGGGCGTTGCAAGGAGAAAGACGGAGACGAGGGGGCAAGGGTGAAAAACTGAAAAGGGCCCCCTGTCCCTATTTATGAGGAGATGGATAAAGGCACGCGCGGGAATCGAGGAGGCTGAAAAATGGTTATGTTGCTGCACGGACGCCTCAATTTTCGGGAGGTCCATTAAAGATGAAGATGTACTGAGATGTTTTGGGCTTCGTGCGAAGTTAATGCGAGATGACATCATGGTGGTTTAACGCGATTCTATGGGCTGACGTCATGGCGGGTTATAGCAAGTTCATAAAAATTGACGATGCAAGATTTTGCTAAGTCAAGCACTGAAGATTGATGTGAACAAGTTCAAATCAACCTGGGGCCTAATGTTGGGGATATAACTATTGGGTATGACCCGCCCAGGAGGGGCCGGGTCATATCGCTGGTGACTTAAAGATGATGGCGGATCATGAAGCAAGTCTATTGAAGGCCCAAGACCCAGAGGTGACTTGAGGCCCAAGAGGATGAACCGCCATATGTTTGACTTGTATTGTAAAACAAGCTTAAATAGATACCGAGCCGGACACGTTTTATATGAGCCGGTCGGGACTCTGTAAGCTGCCTGGTATCAACATGTGTATATAAAGGGGTGACCCGGCGGCGGGTTAGGACAAGTAACAATCAATCGAAAGCTAGGTCAAGCGTATTCACTCCCTGGTAATCGAAACCCAAGCAATACAACCTAAAGCAGGAGTAGGCTTTTATCTTATTGAGAGGGGCTGAACCTGGGTAAACTCTTTGTGTCCTTTGTCCCGTTTAACCCTTTCAAGCTAACCTAGTTGCGATGGATCCACACCTAAGTCCTTTTGCTAGGGCATCTTCCATGTTAAGTCCACGACAGCAACTACTCGTCGTTCGTCCGCCTACGCCCACTACTTCGTCTACGTCCGAATCGCTTTTGTCATCACCATGTACACCGCCACCGAAGCCGACCGACTTGCTGCCGAGAAGGTCGCTGCTAACAAGAAGGCTACTGAGGAGACTGCCGCCGTCGCCGCGGCTTGTGCCTGGCCTACTGGAGGGTTTAACATGTTCATCTGGATCCTGTTTATTTTCGTGTGTGTAGTACTAGCTGTTTGCATAGATGTTTCTACTATCTGCCCGATTATCCGCTTAGAAATAAATATGTGCTTAGTACTATCAATAAACACATCTACCTGCATCCTGGAGGAACTCCCTACTTCCTGGAGGAACTTTGCTATCTGCCCGATTACCTGCTTAGAAATAAATATGAGATAAGTAGACCGACTCCTGCCTGCATCTACTACTATTACTCCACACATCGACCGCTATCAAGCATACATCTAGAGTATTAAGTTCATAAGAACAGAGTAACGCCTTAAGTAAGATGACATGATGTAGAGGGATAAACTCATGGAATATGACATAAACCCCATCTTGTTGTCCTCGATGGCAACAATACAATACGTGCCTTGCTGCCCCTCATCACTTTGGGAAAGGACACCGCAAGATTGAACCCAAAGCTAAGCACTTCTCCCATTGCAAGAAAGATCAATCTAGTAGGCCAAACCAAACTGATAATTCGAAGAGACTTGCAAAGATAACCAATCATACATAAAAAATTCAAATATTGTTCATAGATAAACTTGATCATAAACCCACAATTCATCGGTCTCAACAAACACACCGCAAAAGAAGATTACATCAAATAGATCTCCACGAGAGAGGGGGAGAACATTGTATTGAGATCCAAAAAGAGAGAAGAAGCCATCTAGCTAATAACTATGGACCAAGGTCTGAGGTAAACTACTCACACATCATCGGAGAGGCTATGGTGTTGATGTAGAAGCCCTCCGTGATCGATGCCCCCCGCGGAGCTCCTAACAGGCCCCAAGATGGGATCTCACGGGCATGAAGGTTGCGGCGGTGGAATTAGGTTTTGGCTCCGTGTCCGTAGTTTGGGGGTGCGAGGTATATATAGGAGGAAGGAGTGCGTCGGTGGAGCAACGTGGGGCCCACGAGGTGGAGGGCGCCAGTGGGGTGGCGCGCCCCTACCTCGTGCCTTCCTGATTGCTTTCTTGACGTAGGGTCCAAGTCCTCTGGATCACGTTCGTTCCAAAAATCACGTTCCCAAAGGTTTCATTCCGTTTGGACTCCGTTTGATATTCTTTTTCTGCGAAACTCTGAAATAGGCAAAAAAACAGCAATTCTGGGCTGGGCCTCCGGTTAATAGGTTAGTCCCAAAAATAATATAAAAGAGTATAATAAATCCCAATAATGTCCAAAACAGCATATAATATAGCATGGAACAATAAAAAATTATAGATACGTTGGAGACGTATCAAGCATCCCCAAGCTTAATTCCTGCTAGTCCTCGAGTAGGTAAATGATAAAAATAGAATTTTTGATGTGGAATGCTACTTAGCATAATTTCAATATAATTCTTCTTATTGTGGCACGAATGTTCAGATTTGATATGATTCAAGATAAAAGTTTAATGTTGACATAAAAACAACAATACTTCAAGAATACTAACTAAGCAATTATGTCTTATCAAAATAACATAGCCAAAGCAAGTTATCCTACAAAGTCATATAGTCTGGCTATGCTCCATCTTCCCCACACAAAATATTCATATCATGTACGACCCTGGTTTTAGCCAAGCAATTGGTTCATACTTTTAACGCGCTTCAGCCTTTTCAACTCTTACGCAATACATGAGCGCAAGTCATGGATATAGCACTATGGTGGCATAAGGTATAATGGTAGGGGTTATGTGGGAAGACAGAAAAAAGAGGAAGTCTCACATCAACGAGGCTAATCAACGGGCTATGGAGATGCCCATCAATTGATGTTAATGTGAGGAGTAGGGATTGCCATGCAACAGATGCACTAGAGCTATAAGTGTATGAAAGCTCAAAAAGAAACTAAGTGGGTGTGCATCCAACTTGCTTGCTCAGGAAGACCTCGGGCATTTGAGGAAGCCCATCATTGGAATATACAAGCCAAGTTCTATAATGAAATTGCCCACTAGTATATGAAAGTGACAAAATGAGAGACTCTCTATTAAGAGGATCACGGTGCTACTTTGAAGCACAAGTGTGGTAAAAGGATAGTAACATTGTCCCTTCTCTCTTTTTCTCTCATTTTTTATTTGGGCCTTTTCTCTTTGTTATGGCCTATTTTTTTTAGTCCGGAGTCTCATCCCGACTTGTGGGGGAATCATAGTCTCCATCATCCTTTCCTCACTTGGGACAATGCTCTAATAATGATGATCATCACACTTTTATTTACTTACAACTCATGAATTACAACTCAATACTTAGAACAAAATATGACTCTATATGAATGCCTCCGGCGGTGTACCGGGATATGCAATGAATCAAGAGCGACATGTATGAAAGAATTATGAACGGTGGCTTTGCCACAAATACAATGTCAACTACATGATCATGCAAAGCAATATGACAATAATGGAGCGTGTCATGATAAACGAAACGGTGAAAAGTTGCATGGCAATATATCTCGGAATGGCTATGGAAATGCCATGATAGGTAGGTATGGTGGCTGTTTTGAGGAAGATATAAGGAGGTTTATGTGTGATAGAGCGTATCATACCATGGGGTTTGGATGCACCGGCGAATTTTGTACCAACTCTCAAGGTGAGAAAGGGCAATGCACGGTACCGAAGAGGCTAGAAAATTGCGGAAAGGTAAGTGTGCGTATAATCCATGGACTCACATTAGTCATAAAGAACTCATATACTTATTGCAAAAATTTATTAGCCCTCGAAGCAAAGTACTACTACACATGCTCCTAGGGGAAGGGTTGGTAGGAGTTAACCATCGCGCGATCCCGACCGCCACACAAAGGAAGACAATCAACAAATACCTCATGCTCCGACTTCGTTACATAACGGTTCACCATACGTGCATGCTACGGGAATCACAAACTCCAACACATGTATTTTTCAATTCCACAATTACTCAACTAGCACAACTATGATATTACCACCTTTATATCTCAAAAAAATTATCAAGCATCAAATTTCTCAAGATATTAATTAAAGAAAATCGGCATGCTATTTTAAGATCCTCAAAATAATAGAAGTGAAGCATGAGAGATCAATAGTTTCTATAAAACAAATCCACCATCATGATCTAAAAGATATAAGTGAAGCACTAGAGCAAAACTATATAGCTCAAAAAAATTATAAGTGAAGCACATAGAGTATTCTAATAAATACCAAATCAAGTGTGACTCTCTCAAAAGGTGTGTACAGCAAGGATGATTGTGGTAAACTAACAAATAAAGACTCAAATAATACAAGACGCTCCAAGCAAAACACATATCATGTGGTGAATAAAAATATAGCTCCAAGTAAGGTTACCGATGGAAGTAGACAAAAGAGGGGATGCCTTCCGGGGCATCCCCAAGATTTGGCTTTTAGGTGTCCTTAGATTATCTTGGGATGCCATGGGCATCCCCAAGCTTAGGTTCTTGCCACTCCTTGTTCCATAATCCATCAAATCTTTCACCCAAAACTTGAAAACTTCACAACACAAAACTTAACAGAAAATCTCATGAGCTCCGTTAGCGAAAGAAAACAAAAGATCACTTCAAGGTAATGTCATGAACTCATTATTTATTTATATTGGTGTTAAACCTACTTTATTCCAACTTCTGTATGGTTTATAAACTACTTTACTAGCCATAGATTCATCAAAAATAAGCAAACAACACACGAAAAACAGAATCTGTCAAAAACAGAACAGTCTGTAGTAATCTGTAACTAACGCAAACTTATGGAACTCCAAAAAATCTACCAAAATAGGACGACCTATACAATTTGTTTATTGATCATAAGCAATTGGAATAAATATTTTATCACGTTCTGGTGATTTTTAAGAATTATTTTCGCGAACAGAAAGTTTCTGGAATTTACAGCAAGATCAAATAACTATTAACCAAGAAGATCCTATAGGTTAAACTTGGCACAAACACTAATTTAAACATAAAAACACATCTAACCAGAGGCTAGATCAAATATTTATTCCTAAACAGAAGCAAAAGCAAAAAACTAAAAATAAAATTGGGTTGCCTCCCAACAAGCGCTATCGTTTAACGCCCCTAGCTAGGCATAGATAATTTTAATGATGCTCGCATGAGAGACAAGAATTGAAGCACAAAGAGAGAATCAAATAGCATGTGACAAACACATATAAGTCTAACATACTTCCTATGCATAAGCATTTTATAAGCAAACAAATCATCAAGGCAAGCAAAAACTAGCATATGCAAGGAAGTGGAAAGAAACAATAGCAATCTCAACATAACGAGAGGTAATTTAGTAACATGAAAATTTCTACAACCATATTTTACTCTCTCATAATAATTACATGTAGGATCATAAGCAAATTCAACAATATAGCTATCACAAAACATATTCTTAACACGATCCACATGTATGCAAAGTTGACACTCTTCCAAATTAGTGGGATTAACATTAACTAAAGTCATGACCTCTCCAAACCCACTTTTATCAAAAAATTCATAATATTGAATATTCTCCAAATATGTGGGATATAAAGTTGACACTCTTCCAACCCCACTTTCAATATTATTGCAAACAATATTATCAATCTCATATTCATCATGGGGATTAAATAAATTTTCAAGATCATAAGAAAAATCACCCCAATCATGATCATTGCAACAAGTAGTAGACATAGCAAAACTAGCATCCCCAAGCTTAGGGTTTTGCATATTATTAGCACAATTGACATCAAGAGAATTTATATTAAAATCATTAAAATCATGCTTTTCATCGAGGGAACTATCAAGCATGGGTGCAATAGCAACAATCTCATTTTTAACATAAGGAACTATAGCAAATTCGTCTTCATAAATATTGGAATCATGGCCACATGAATACAAAGCATCATGTTCATCAAGGGATATTTCAACAAAATCATCAGAATCATCATTATCTATAGATTCATGCATATCATTATTTTCTTCCAAAGCCACGGTCATTCTTTCAATAAATTCTTGGACATAAACATTATGAGCAAAGTTTTCATTGCAATATTTAAGTATGACGGAATTTCCAGATTTGTTGAGAGTAAAATCATACTTTTCAATCAAAGAAGCAACTTCATGAGCACCCTTAAAAACTACAAATTCTTCAATTTGTTCGATATCATAGTAGCTATAAACACCCTTTGTCGGGGAAGCTGATCGTATCCCACGAACACCTATGGGACCGGATCCCTTGTGGTTCGGAGGGGGGCGGAGATTGCACAAAGAGCGGATCGAAGCGATGCACACGAGCAGATTTACCCAGCTTCGGAGCTCTCCGGAGAGATAATACTCCTACTGCTGCTTGGTTGATTGTATTGTGTTCTTGCTAGGGAGCAATGAGAGCTACAAAACCTAACCTAAGTCTCTCTAGTCTCGTATGTGTCGAATGAACCGAACGGAGCCGAACCCTTTCTACGTTACCCATGGGCCTCCTTTTATAGGTTCAAGGGGTCACCACAGGTGGCAAGTAGACAAGGGTAAAATAGGAAAAACAGTGGTTGGTACACCGCTTTGTACAGTGTACAGTGATCTATACCTAACTCTGACGGCAAGGGACAAGAGTAATAAATGCCCGTCCCTGTCTCCTGAACAGTGCAATAGGGACCGTCAAGTGCGCCTCTGTTTGCCACGATGGTGGCTTGTCAGCGCCGCTTATCGCTGCTCCCCGCTGGCTGCACAGCTCCTTGACACGCGTGCCTGGAATAGCCCCACGACGACACGTTGGCGAATGAGCTGGAGCGGAGATGAAGAGAGTTGCTTGCCGCGGCAAGCACCTTGCCGTAGCTGAATCCTTGTCGCGCTCGGGAGCTTGTCGATCACCAAGCCTTCCCGGCAAGCTCCTCTTGCCGGGGTCTTGTTTCCTTCGTGCCTTGAGTGGCCTTCCCGGCAAGCTCCTCTTGCCGGGGCCTTGAATACTTTGTTCTTGAATGGCTCCAAAGGAGCCGCGGAGGAACTTGGCGGTCACTAGGCCGGCCCTGCCGCGGGGTGCTGCGACTGCCCGTGCATGAGTTCGGGATACTAGGGTACCCCTACTCTAGTTCACCGACAGGAGCCCCCGGGCCTGGGCCACACACGGCGCCGAGCTCTGTTGGGCCAGGCCCAAAACAGTGCACGGGCACACGCGACCTAGATCGCGCAGTTATTCGCCTCGGACCCACCACGTCCCCCACGAACGGCACGCTCCGGACGTGGCGTCGTGGGAGAGATCGTGGGGGCTTTCTTTAATGGGAAAAGCGGAACGCCTGCCCACTCTCCCTCCTTATAAGCAGGGGAAACAGGGGCAGGACGCCCACTTGCCATTGCTGCCGCATCAAAAACCACCGCCACTCCCCCCTTCTTCTCAAGTCCAAAGAGAGCGACGCTCCGCCCCCTCCCCATTGCCACCGGCGCCACCGACGCCGTCGGATTCCTCCACCACCTCCGCCATGGCTCCGAAAGCCGACAAGGGCAAAGGGGTATAAGTCAGCCGAGGCGCAGCGGCTCGCGGCGCTGCGGAAGGAGCGGGCCCTCTTCGATCCCCTGCTCGACGCGAAGGAGATGCGAGAGCTGTATTACCTATTCTGGTCGACGGAGACGCTGGCGCACACCAAGACGAGGGTGATCTCCGCCGCCACATCTGAGAAGGTTTCCGTCGGGTACCCTTTCTTGGCTTTTCTTCCATGCGGGCTCGCCCGCCCTTTTCAATTCTTTTGCGGCGTCATGAACACATATGGCCTCCGCCTCCTTGATTTCACCCCCAACGCCGTCCTCACCATGGCAGTTTTCGCACACCTCTGCGAGAACTTTGTCGGAGTCCACCCGAATGTAGCACTTTTCCGCCATTACTTCATGCCCCGCATAGAGAGAGGAGAGCCGCTTGCCGGAGGGATTGCATGGATCTCCAGGATCGGCAAGAAGGAAGCATATCTTGACGGAGAGCTTCGCAGCAAGTGGGAAGAGTGGAGAGCCGATTGGTGTTGGATTATAGAGGAGGACCCACAGCCTTTTACTACCCTGCGCCAAACTCCCATAGTGCGCGGCAATGATTGGAGCAACTTGGCGCTGGAGGATGCCAAGTTGAAGATTGCCGTGACCCGGATCTTGCGCCTCAGGCATGCCGGGCTTACCGTAGGAGCTGTTGGCGCGGACTTCCTTCGCCGCCGCATTGCGCCCTTGCAGGAGAGTGGGAGGCCTGCTTGGGAGTTCCAAAACGCGGCGGACATCATGAGGCTGCGTCCGGCCTGAACTGGAACTTCACTGTCTTAGAGCTGGATGCCATGCTGCGGGAGCTGTTCAAGCCTGATGCAGATCACCCCGAGTGGTTCATGTTGCCGAGGGGAGTTGTCCCTCTGTGCAACAACTCGTCGCTTGACCGCATCCGCGCGATGATGCCGTTGTGCGATTCCCATGGAATCGTTCCAACTTGGCAGGAGCCCGCCGACGACGTCGTGCAGCAGTTCTTCGACAACTTGGAAGAAGTGCCGATCCGTGCCGACGAGCAGAAGTGGCTCACCCGCGACACCACCGAGCAAGAGATGGCGCGCATCGCCACAAGGTTGGAGGAGGCGGCAGAAGCTGCTGCCGCCGGCGTGTTTGGGTTCACCGTCGAGGAGGCAGAGGCAGCCGAGGCGGCAAGCCTTGCCGATCGAGAGGAGTTTGTCGGCGAGGAGGAGCAGGCCGAGCCCGACGCTGAGCCGAACGAGCCTGCCGGGGGCGCCTCTCCTCCGCCTTCAAGTAGCCTGCCGCGGGAGGAGCCTGCGGCCCCGCCAAGAAGACGCCTCCGCAAGACCGGAGAAGTGGCGGGGTGGCAGACGGGCCAACAGCCGCCTCGCCGCCCGACGCGCTCCACCGCGGCAAGCACTGTTGCCGCGGGAGCGCCTCATGCCGCCACAGGAACGGGAGCGGGCCTTCGAGCCACGGCCCCGCACCCGCCAAGCGTCCGAGGGAGCCTACTCCTCCAGCTCGTCGCATCGAGCGGATTTGACTTCTCCGCTCTCAGCCCGAGGAAGAAGAGGAAGAGTAAGATCTTGTCGCTGCTACTTGTACTTCTTCAATTTACTGCTTCGTCTTATATCTGACTTGCTTCATTCTGAGCTCTTTCCTTCTTCAGGACGTTGGCTCAGAGGGCGTCAAAGAGGGCCAAGACTCCGGCGGTTGTCGTCGAAGACGATTCCCCACAATGGCTGACAGGAGGCGTCGAGACCCGTTGCGGACCAGCAACCCTTCATCGAGCAGCCCCAAAGACTGCCCCCAGCGTAAGTACTTGGTTTACTTCTTATGGTTAGGTGTGCTTGGGTGCTCTCTCTTTACTGATATCTGGCTTGTTGAATTGTTCAGGAGCAGAGCAGCCTCATCAGGAGGCCCCGGAGGTCACTCCCGAAGTTCTGTCTGCTTCAACTACGCCGCCAAGGGAGAAATCTCCGGCAAGGGAGCTCTCTCCGGCAAGGGAGGCTTCTCCGACGAGGGGAGCTTCTCCGACGAGGGGCAGCGCCGACGAGCCTCCAGTGGTGGAGACCGCGGCTACAGATCCCATCGCAGGTAATCTTCTTACTTGAAAATTTCCCTTGGGTTCTTTTCTTCTGTTCTCCTTTTCGAACATTTGCTTGACTTGTTCTTTTCTTTCTCTGATCATCAGATCTATCTGCCGGAGAGCCGATGGAGACTGAGGTTGCCGGCGAGGAGGACGCTCGCGGCAACAATGACGACGCCGCCAACATGGAGGAGGAGGCCGGCGCCGATGGGTCCGCCGGCGAGGAGGCCGCCAAGGCTCTTTGGGCAGAGGCTGGGAGGGGTCAGTGGCCGCACTGACGACCCGGAGGCCGCAGAGAGCGCCAGCGCCACGCCGACCGCCGATCCCTCCGCCTCAATGCAGCACCAGGCTCAAGAGCCCCAGCCAGCGCCTATCTCAAGGCGGCGACGGTGTCTTCATCAAGCTTCCATGGGCGTCGAGCTCAGGCGCCGGTCGAGGGAGAGACCTTCGACGAGGAACTGTCGCCTCCGCTGGGCTGTCGCTGGTTGATCGCCAAGCAGCAGAGTGGCGAAGTTCGAGGAAGAGCAGCTTGAAGAAGCTGTTGTCGCTCTACCGCGCCCGCCAAGCCAAGCTGGAGTCTGTGGAGGCGCTTGTCGCGAGGGCGGAGCTGACATGGAAAAGCGCAGAAGAGCTCCGCGCGCCAACAAGGAAACTCTCGGGACATAGTAGAAGCGGGAGCAGCTTGTTGAGCGCACGGCCTTCATCCCGAGAAGGCCGAGGTCGAGGAGCAGCAAAGGCTTGCCGCGAGAAGCTCTGCAAGCAGGAAGGTGAGTGGCGCGGTGGAAGATCAACCTCGGCGGCTATAAGGAAGATCTTGCCGAGAAATCAATTGGCGGAGCACTCACGGAGGCAAAGGATGCCGCTGCGGCTGCCAAGCCGCCAAGAAGGAATTGGAGACGAGGGTGGCGAGCCGAGGCCACCCTCCGTAAGAGCGGCGAGGAGGTCACCAGTGAAGCTTGAAGCGCGAGAAGGCCGCCTACACTCTTGGTGAGTTGCAGGTCGTTTCACCGAGAAGATCAAAGAGCTCGACGCCGCCAAGGACTCCAAGGCGGATCTTGAATCAAGCTGGCCACCTTGACGGAGACGCCGGACGGCGCCAAGGAGCGGAAGTGGGTCATTGGAGAAGATCAAGGCCAACGAAGAGCTCTTTGGCGAATGCTGCGATCGCCAGATACCCTCAGGGATAGCGTGATGCACTGGACAGAGGGTCTTGTGGACACTGCCGCCGCCATCCACAATGAGCTGATGGAGCTGGGGATGGTGGATCTTGGGTACTCTACTGACGAGAGCCTTCAACCCAGCGCCAAGCTCAGCTTGTTCTTCAAGGGCGTGTTGACGGGCCTCCAGCGGCTCCGGGAAGAGATCCCAAAGCAGCTGGCCGACGAGTCGCGTCAAATCTGTGCCGGGGCTCTTCAGAAGGTCTTGACGAAGGTGGCCTTCCGCAATCCAGGCATCAGCTTCGCCAACGTCCTCGAGTCCCTGCCGCCAACTGCTGACGTTGAAGCGCTCAAGGCCCTTGTCGCACCCATTGTGGACAGGGTGAGCGGAGTGAAGAGAGTTGATGGCGACCGCGTGGACTAGGCCGCCAAGTTTATCTTTCCTTTGTCGCTGCAGACCATGTTCAGGAGAACAAATTATTAGATCTGCGACAAGTCATTTTGTAATATACTCTATCTTAGGCAAACAATAGCAATGTTATTTCCTTTACTCGATTTCTTCCTTTGTATGTTTGTGCCCTACGCTTTTTAGGGAACTTGTCGGTGCGGGCACCTTTTGCATTGCCGCTGAGTGCGGGACGTCAAGCAGCTCCTCTTGGCGATGCCGCCTCCGACAAGCAACCTTGTCGCGAACTGGTTGCAGCTCACTTAAGTTGTTGAGCGGACTCGAAACAAAGTAAGGCGCAAACCAGCCCATGAGTTGGTTCCTTCGCGCGCAGGTTTTCCATACAAAGTACTATCGTTCGAGGAAGATAACTTAAAAATTTAAAAACTGATTGCTCAAACTTTGGCAACTTAGCTTTTTCTTTCGTTTGCTTCCCGGCAAGGCGATACTTCCTCGAGCGACACTTGGCGGTCCACGCCATTATCTTCTCCTCCCGGCTAACTTGTGGGCGAAGGTATCTTCCTTTGAGAAGAAGAGAAAATAAAGTTATGGAGCCTAGTGGCTCGTTATTGCTTACCGGGTGCGGATGCTGCACAAAATGTTAGATAATACATTCATAAAGGATTATGAAAGCATGTATTTAACAAGTTGTGCGCAACACATGAGCTTTACTGATGCACGGGGTCTGCGCCCGGCTTTGTACAAAGGATTACATGCAACAACGGCAAGACTTGTACAAAGGGTGGTTGCCGGAACAGGTTCGGCGATCGCGCTTTATGGGTAAAACTTGCGAAGATGCTCTATATTCCAGAGTTGCTCACCGAACGCCATCTTCGGTCTCAAAGGCGGACAGCGCCGAGCCTAGTGACTCGTTTCACCCGATAAGGGCCTTCCCACTTCAAGCGTCAACTTGTTAGAATTCTTGGCGGACTGAACGCGCCAAGAACAAGGTCGCCTTCCTCGAAGCTTCGGCATTAACTGCGGCTATGGTAGCGGCGCAAAGCTTGCGGGTAACGAGCAGCTCGTCAAAGAACTGAAGACGATCCTCCTCGAGGAGCAGCGTCATCTTGTCGCAGCTGCTCTTGCTCAAGCTCATCATAAGCGAGTACTCGAGGTGATCCGTATACAAGTTCCGTGGGGAGAACTGACTCTGCTCCGTAGACTAGAGCGAAAGGTGTCTGGCCAGTGGCTCGATTTGGCGTCGTCCTAATCGACCAAAGAACCACCGGCAGCTCCTCAATCCAGTTTCTTCCGCACTTATGCAGCCTGTCAAAAGTTCTGGTCTTGAGTCCTCGCAGCACTTCAGCGTTTGCCCTCTCTGCTTGACCGTTGCTTCTCGGATGAGCAACAGAAGCAAAGCAGACCTTGGCGCCAAGATCTTGGACGTATTGCATGAAGGTGCGACTCGTGAATTGTGTGCCATTGTCGGTGATGATCCGGTTAGGTATCCCAAAACGGCAAACAATTGACCTGAAGAACTTGCTCTTGTTGTCGCTGTCACCTTCCTCATCGCTTCCACTTCGGCCACTTTGTGAACTTGTCGATTACAACGCATAAGTACTCAAAGCCCACGACAACTTCGGGGAAGGGGCCGAGGATGTCGAGCCCCGCACGAAAATGGCGAGGATAAAGGGATTGTCCGGAGAGCTTGAGCTGGCTGGTGTATCTGTTTTGAATGGGCCGCACGCTTCACACTTGGTTACTTGTGCAGTTGCATCTGAAGGGCTTCGGCGGAAGAACCCTTGCGGAAAGCTTTGCGGCAAGTGCCCTTGCGCCAATGTGGTGACCACATATGCCTCCGTATCTCTCGCCAACAGCTTCATCCATCTTCCCGCAAATACACTTCAATTTCACACCGTTGAGTCTTCTTACATGCAGGATGTTGTCAACAAACTGGTACATACTTGACTGCCGAGCTACTCTTTCGCTTCTTCTTGCTCTTGGGAAGTTCTCTGTGTCAAGGAAATGGACGATCTGCTGCGCCCATGTTGGAGCTTGCGGCTCGACAACAAGGACTAAAGGCACATTTGCCGCTGCGGGAACATCAGCTTCTACGGCAAGAACGTGCGGCTCAGCCGGAGCTTGATGATCCCCGGCAAGCTTGCCGGAGCAAAACTTGTCGGGAGCGTCTGCTTCAACGAAACAAACCCTAGGGCTTGTCGGAGCAGACTGCTCCTCAGCGATATCTGCGTTGATCTTGTGGACCTTCTTGGCGGCGGCTTCAGGGAGCTCTGCCAGAAAGTAGTCACCAGAAACCAACTTCCTCTTCTTGCTCCGTCCAGTTGATGGTGTTACAGTTGGTTGAGTTAGCTTGAGCACAAAAATCCCTTGTTCCACAGGTAACTTGAGTGCGGCGCACTTTGACAGGCCATCAGCTATATCATTCTGAGCTCTTGGAACATGTTCCATTTGCAGTCCTTCAAAGTGCTCTTCTAGCTTTCTCACTTCATCAACATAGGCTTCCATCAACGGACTCTGATAATCTTTGTTTACTTGGCGGGCGACAAGCTGTGAGTCACCCCGACAATAAGCTTCCCGATCCCAAGGTCCACTTTGCAATTCGAGTCCGCAAGCAAACCTTCATACTCTGCAGTATTATTTGTTGCTTGCTCCTTGGGAAAGTGCATTTGGACTATGTACTTGAGGTGCTCTCCGGTGGGTGCGATAAGCAGCACGCCGGCACGGCGCCTTTGCGAGAAAGCACCATCAAAGTACATCAGCCACTCTTTACTTGCTTCCTTGTCGGGATGCTAGTCTCGGAATTTCTTCATCTTGCGTCAAGCGCCCACTCTGCTATAAACTCTGCCAATGCTCGCTTTGGATAGTTGAAGTGCTTTCAAACTTGAGGCCAAAGCTTGACAGTTCCAGTGCCCACTCGACAATCCTGCCTGTTGCTTCTGGATTTTGCAATATCCTTTTCAGCGGAAAGCGAGTGACAACTGTTATCTCATGTGCTTGGAAGTAATGGCGCAGCTTTCTCGAGGCCATGAGGAGGCCGAAAAGCAACTTCGCACACCGTAGTACCTTGACCTAGCCCCTGCAGAGGGAACCGACAAAGTAGACTGGGCGCTGCACCATCCTTTTCTGCATCTTCTCGCAATCCTGCGCAGATCCGTCCTTGTCGGGACCAGAGCTTGACGGCGAAGCCCCCTGCTTGTCGCTGGATGCATCTGCCTCGGTTGCCGGCTCGTCATCTGCCTCCCTTTCCGCTACTAATGCAGCACTAACCACTTGATTGGTTGCCGCTATATACAGCAGCAATTTCTCTTGTGGCTTAGGTGCGATAAGTATTGGAGTGGAGGACAGGTACCTCTTCAAGTCCTGCAGCGCAGCCTCCGCTTCGGGAGTCCATTTCATTGGACCTGCCTTTTTCAAAATCTTGAAAAATGGCAGGGCGCGCTCAGCTGACCTAGAGATAAACCTGCTGAGAGCAGCCACGCAACCGGCAAGCCTTCTTACATCCTTGACGCGCTTTGGTGCTTCAATCTGCTCAATGGCCTTAATCTTGTCGGGGTTGGCTTCAATCCCCCTCTGAGACACGAAGAACCCGAGAAGCTTGCCGGATGGGACTCCAAACACGCACTTCTCGGGGTTGAGCTTGAGGTTGATTTTGCGCAGATTTGCAAAGGTCTCATCTAAGTCTTGAACCAGAGTTGCTTTGTCCTTGCTCTTGACCACTATGTCATCCATGTAGGCTTCTACATTTCTGTGTATTTGGGGCTCAAAAGCATCATGGACTACTCTTGCAAACGTTGAACCAGCATTCTTCAAACCAAAAGGCATCCGTATGAAACAGTATGTGCCACATGGTGTAATGAATGCGGTTTTCTTCATCTTCTTCGCCATGAATATCGATGATATCTGAATATGCATCAAGAAATGAAAGCAAATCACATCCAGCTGTGGAGTCAACAATCTGGTCGATACGTGGCAAGGGAAATGGGTCTTTGGGACAAGCTTTATTAACATCTGTGAAGTCAATACAAAGTCTCCATTTCCCATTTGCCTTTCGTACAACTACTGGATTGGCCAACCACGTGGGATGGAGCACTCCTCTGACAAGGCCTGCTGCTTCCAGTTTCTTGATTTCTTCTGCTATGAATTCTTGGCGCTCCACTGCCTGCTTCCTGACTTTTTGCTTGACGGGCCGCACATGAGGACAGACAGCTAGGTGGTGCTCAATTACTTTCCTGGGAACACCGGGGATGTCAGATGGTTGCCATGAAAACACATCGACATTCGCCCGCAGGAAAGCAACGAGCTCGCCTTCCTATTTAGGGTCAAGCGTGGCACTGATTGTGAAGGTACCACCAGTGCCGTCCTCCTTGGCGGACACCTTTTTGGTCTTCGGCGGAGCTGCCATCATCTTCTTGCACTTGCCGGTGGAGCTCGATGGTGCGTCCTCGACGGTAGCGCAGCACTCCGAAGAGGTGCGCTTGCCGGAGTGGGCATCAGAGCTCTTGCCGGACTTGGTCTTCTTCTTCCCCCCGGGAGCTTCAGCGGCAAGTGATTGGCTATCTGTCGCAGCTGCTGCATCCCCGTAAATCTTGTCGGCGCAGATAAGCGCGTCCTTCTTGTCGCCATGGACAGAAATGACGCTTATCGGGCCGGGCATCTTGAGCGGATTGTATGCATAGTGAGAGGCTGCCATGAACTTGGCAAGTGCTGGACGGCCAAGTATTCCATTGTAGGGCAATGGGAAATCAGCAACATCGAATGTGACCCTCTCAGTCCTGAAGTTTAGCTCACTGCCAAATGTTACCGGCAATGTGATCTTCCCTTTCGGCTTGCTCCTTCCTGGGTTGATTCCTTGAAAGTTCCGGTCTCTTGAGCTCATTGTCGAGGATCTGAAGCTTCTGGAGCACTGCGGAGGAAATCAGATTTAGGCCGGCCCCGCCGTCAACTAACATCTTGGTGACCTTGAGGTTGCGGATAGTTGGTGAGACCAACATCGGCAAACACCGACCACGATTCGTGATCGGGGTGGTCCTCAATGTCAAAAATGATAGGCGTGCTGGACCATTTCAGAGGTCTACGTGACTCTATGGATGGTTCTGCTGCATTAACCTCCCGCATCCACTGTTTGAGTTGGCGGTGCGAGGTATGCAGAGAAGCACCACCGTCAACGCAGAGAACCTCTGTTGCCTTCTGGAACTCCTGCTCATCAGCTTCATCGTCTTCCATATCTTCATCATCATCATCATCATCCTTGTCGCGGCCGCGGGGAGGTCTGTCTCCTTGCCGCTACTTGGCCTTGCCGCGGCGTCCTCCCCGGCCGGGTCTTTTCTTGCTAGCTGCCACAGCACCTTCCTGGGTCTTCTCCTTGTCTCGCCGCTCGTACTCAGCCTTCTGCTATTCTACAAGCTGCTCAACTTTCTTGCAACTCTGGAGATCGTGGCCCTTGGTGCGGTGAATTTTACAGTACTGTTTGTTGGAGCTGTCCGGCCTGTCGGCGGCCGCCACAGCTTGGCGGTCGGTGTCAGCGGCAACCTCCTTGCCGGAGCCACTAGCCTTGGCCTTCTTGGCGCCACCTCCGTTGCCGGACTGCTCGACAACTAGTACCTCTTTGCTCTTCTTCTTTCTGTTGTTCCGCCGCCGGCTCTTCTTTGCCGGGGCGGTCTCTTCACTGTCAGATCCTGCTCCAACATTCTCTCCTGGGAGTCTTCTTCCCTCTTCAGCACGTGCACACTTGTCGGCCAAGGCATACATCTCACTGACGTCCTTGACTTTGCACATCGCCATCTCCTCCCTCATCCTGCGGTTTCGCACGTTCTGATGAAACGCGCTGATCACCGCGGCAGGGTGGACGTCTGGGATGTTATAGTGCACACGGCTGAATCTCTGGATAAACTTGCGCAGGGACTCTCCTTCCTTCTGGGCTAGCAGGTGAAGGTCACTCTCCTGGCCATGAGGTTTGTGGCCGCCTGTGAAGGCACCGACAAACTGATGGCATAGATCTTCCCAAGAAGATATGGAACTGTCCGGCAAGTGTATGAGCCAAGACCTGACATTTGGCTTGAGCACCAGCGGGAAGTAGTTGGCGAGGATCTTGTCGTCTCGTCCCCCCGCAGCCTGCACTGCAATGGTGTAGATGCTGAGGAACTCCGAGGGGTGCGTCCTGCCATCATACTTCTCTGGCACATCTGGTTTGAAGTTTTTCTTGTCGGGCCACTGGACTGCCGCAGCTCACGGGTGAGCGCAGGGCAACCTACGCGACTGACAAGTCGCTGGTTCCCGGGCGCATGCATGTCAACAAGCGGGCCCGGCGCTGGTCGATTGACGCGCGCTTCTCTTGGCGCTCGTCGCGGGTTCGGCGTCTTCTTGTTGTCGTTCCTTAAGAACTTGGCGCTGATCACGGCGAGCTCGTGGATCCGACGACGCGGTGGAGTCGCTGTCGAGGTGGATCCGAGGAGCTGGTGATCTTGGCCTTCGGGAAGGGGAGTGCATGGTGGTGGCACCCCCGCAGGTCTCGTCGCCACCGGCTCGTGCCTTGTCGCCGTGCCGCGGCTGCGATGTGTTTGGTTGCCGCGGGACGTCGCCGTTGGCAAAGCCGATGAGACTCTGGATGGTGGCCCTCCATTCGTCGACCTTGTCGGCCGTTGGAGGGTAATCTAGGAGCAATTGAGCTCTCGCCAAGGCTTCTGCTGGAGTGGTGGGTGGCAATGGCGTACGGAGCGAGGAACAGGATGTGCTCGGACTTCTAACCAAGTTAGGAGGAGCAGCATCCCGTCCAAGCGATCGTACTCCGCTCGTGCCAGCATGCTGGCGTGCATGCGGGTCTCGAGGGCCTTGGGAGCCTCCAGCTTGGCCTTGATCCAACGAGCGTATGGTGCTGCGAGCATCATGACGCTGTCGGTCCCGCGCCTCCTGAGACGGACGCGGTACGTTTTCGGACGCCGAAACTTGCGCCGCCTTGTCCTTGGACCTGGCGGCGTCGTGGGCTCTCCCGACGACGGCCGTTCCTCCGCCAGCGTCTTCCCCACCACTCGTCAGCTCCGGTGGTGGCGGGTTTGACGCGGACGGCTCTGCTGCCGCCAAAGACTTCTTCTTCGGCGCCATGTTGATGAAGGTGATGATGAAGTTGCTCGTGTGACCGCTGGATCAGGTTCAGTACAGCCTCGACGCCCCCTACCTGGTGTGCCAAAGATGTCGGGGAAGCTGATCGTATCCCACGAACACCTATGGGACCGGATCCCTTGTGGTTCGGAGGGGGGGCGGAGATTGCACAAAGAGCGGATCGAAGCGATGCACACGAGCAGATTTACCCAGCTTCGGAGCTCTCCGGAGAGATAATACTCCTACCGCTGCTTGGTTGATTGTATTGTGTTCTTGCTAGGGAGCAATGAGAGCTACAAAACCTAGCCCGAGTGTCTCTAGTCTCGTATGTGTCGAATGAACGAGCGGGCGAACCCTTTCTACGTTACCCATGGGCCTCCTTTTATAGGCTCAAGGGGTCACCATAGGTGGCAAGTAGACAAGGTAAAATAGGAAAAACAGTGGTTGGTACACCGCTTTGTACAGTGTACAGTGATCTATACCTAACTCTGACGGCAAGGGACAAGAGTAATAAATGCCCGTCCCTGTCTCCTGAACAGTGCAATAGGGACCGTCAAGTGCGCCTCTGTTTGCCACGATGGTGGCTTGTCAGCGCCGCTTATCGCTCCTCCCCGCTGGCTGCACAGCTCCTTGACACGCGTGCCTGTAATAGCCCCACGGCGACACGTTGGCGGATGAGCTGGAGCGGAGATGAAGAGAGTTGCTTGCCGCGGCAAGCACCTTGCCGTGGCTGAATCCTTGTCGCGCTCGGGAGCTTGTCGATCACCAAGCCTTCCCGGCAAGCTCCTCTTGCCGGGGTCTTGTTTCCTTCGTGCCTTGAGTGGCCTTCCCGGCAAGCTCCTCTTGCCGGGGCCTTGAATACTTTGTTCTTGAATGGCTCCAAAGGAGCCGCGGAGGAACTTGGCGGTCACTAGGCCGGCCTGCTGGGTGCTGCATTGCCGTGCGATTTCGGGATACTAGGGTACCCCTACTCTAGTACACCGACACCCTTTGCATAAGAAGATAAGATTTCATTATCATTGAACTCACATAGGTAGGGAAGGTGATTTTTAGGGTTCTTAGAGCAACAAGTAAAATCACAAATTTCACAAATATCCCAAGCATAACATAGAAAACTATTTATATGATACCATAAGAGCTTCCCTTTTTCAGACAAACGAGGACGCACAAAATGACCATGCTCATCTAAAGATTTCCCATCAACTAGGCTAGTTGGGGTTTCAGCACGAGCGCATAAGGATCGAAGATGATCCAAGTAGAATACTTTAAGTGGATCCATATCAATAGGTTTTCAGCAAGCGAAGATGCAAGCATATAGAAGGCACAAGGAAACACAAACAAAGATACATACGGGAAGAAGGCGAACGAAACAGAGGGCGAATAAAACGGCAAGGGTGAAGTGGGGGAGGGGTAAACGAGAGGCAAATGGCAAATAATGTAATGCGGGAGATAAGGGTTTGCGATGGGTACTTGGTATGTTGACTTTTGCGTAGACTCCCCGGCAACGGCGCCAGAAATGGCTCGTTGTCGGGAGTCAAATCTTGACTTGACTTCGCGTAAGCCTCCCCGGCAACAGCGCCAGAAATCCTTCTTGCTACCTCTTGAGCACTGCGTTGGTTTTCCCTTGAAGAGGAAAGGGCGATGCAGTAAAGCAGCGTAAGTATTTCCCTCAGTTTTTGAGAACCAAGGTATCAATCCAGTAGGAGGCCACGCACGAGTCCCTCGCACCTACACAAATAAGTAAATCCTCGCAACCAACGCAATAAGGGGTTGTCAATCCCTACACGGTCACTTACGAGAATGAGATCTGATAGAATGATAAGAGAATATTTTTGGTATTTTTATGATAAAGATGCAAAGTAAAATAAAAGGCAATAAAAATAACTAAGTGTTGGAAGATTAATGTGATGGAAAATAGACCCGGGGGCCATAGGTTTCACTAGTGGCTTCTCTCAATAGCATAAGTATTACGGTGGGTGAACAAATTACTGTTGAGCAATTGATAGAATTGAGCATAGTTATGAGAATATCTAGGTATGATCATGTATATAGGCATCACGTCCGAGACAAGTAGACCGACTCCTGCCTGCATCTACTACAATTACTCCACACATCGACCGCTATCCAGCATGCATCTAGAGTATTAAGTTCATAAGAACGAGTAAGCATTAAGTAAGATGACATGATGTAGAGGATAAACTCATGCAATATGATATAAACCCCATCTTGTTATCCTCGATGGAAACAATACAATCGTGCCTTGCTGCCCCTCATCCTTTGGGAAAGGATACCGCAAGATTGAACCCAAAGCTAAGCACTTCTCCCATTGCAAGAAAGATCAATCTAGTAGGCTAAACCAAACTGATAATTCGAAGAGACTTGCAAAGATAACCAATCATACATAAAATAATTCAAATATTGTTCACAGATAAACTTGATAATAAACCCACAATTTATCAGTCTCAACAAAAACACCGCAAAAGAAGATTACATCGAATAGATCTCCACGAGAGAGGGGGAGAACATTGTATTGTGATCCAAAAAGAGAAAAGAAGCCATCTAGCTAATAACTATGGACCCGAAGGTCTGAGGTAAACTACTCACACATCATCGGAGAGGCTATGGTGTTGATGTAGAAGCCCTCTGTGATCGATGCCCCCTCAGGCGGAGCTCTGGAACAGGCCCCAAGATGGGATCTCACGGGTACAGAAGGTTGCGGCGGTGGAATTAGGTTTTTGGCTCCGTATCTGGTAGTTTGAAGTGCGTGAGGTATATATAGGAGGAAGGAGTACGTCGGTGGAGCAACATGGGGCCCACGAGGGTGGAGGGCGCGCCCAGGGGGTAGGCGCGCCCCCTACCTCGTGCCTTCCTGATTGCTTTCTTGACGTAGGGTCCAAGTCCTCTGGATCACGTTCGTTCCAAAAATCACGTTCCCGAAGGTTTCATTCCGTTTGGACTCCGTTTGATATCTTTTTCTGCGAAACTCTGAAATAGGCAAAAAACAACAATTCTGGGTTGGGCCTCTAGTTAATAGGTTAGTCCCAAAAATAATATAAAAGAGTATAATAAAGCCCAATAATGTCCAAAACAGAATATAATATAGCATGGAACAATAAAAAATTATAGATACGTTGGAGACATATCACTCACACGGAGAAGGGAACGAGGGAACCTCTGTCGCCAATGTGGTATAAAGGAACTTCCAAAGCCAAAGGGAAAGAAGAGTGTCCAATAGAATACGGACTTTAAGAAGAAGGGTAAGAAGACCTTCAAGAAGGACAAGACGAAAGAGGATTGTGGTTCGGAGGAACATTGGGACAATAAGTGTCTGAACAAGTACAAGAAGCTAGGATAGGACTCCAAGTCTGCCAACATGATTGTGAGAAACAATGAAAGTGGGGCATGTGGGTATGGTAAATTATTTACTGTATTTTCAGTTTGTCAGTCCACCGATTGGTGGGTTGACACAGGTGCAAATATTTATACGTGTGTTGACATTTCATTGTTCTCTTCTTACCAGGCCACATGTTATGGCTTCATATTGATGGGGAATGGCACGAGTGCTTCTGTTCATGGTGTTGGCACAGTCGATCTGAAGTTTATTTTGAGAAGGATCGTGTAGTTGAAGAATGTGCAACATGTCCCCACCATCAAGAATAACCTCTTTAGTGTCTTCCTTCTCTGTAGGAAGGATCATGTAGTTGAATAATGTGCAATAAAGTAGTTGTTATGAAATATTAACTATTTATTGGAAAAGGTTATGAATGCGGAGGTTTGTTCTGCCTTCCCCTCGCTGATTTTTGTAACAAAGTCGTGAGGATTATTCATTCAAGCATTAATGAATATGAGGTTTGGCATTCACGTCTTTGCCACATTAGTATCGGTGTTATGACATGGCTAACAAATTTGAATTTAATCTCGAGTTTCACTTTAGCCATAGGTTCTAAGTGTCATTCGTGTGTGCAAGCAAAGCAACCTTGCAAGCCCCACAAGGCCACGGAGGAGAGACAATTGGCACTGCTAGAACTCATACACTCTGACCTCTGTGAGATGAATGGTGTGTTTACTAAATATGGAAAGAAATACTTCATGACATTGATAGATGATTCACTAGAAGGCCGGTGTACCGCCGAGCACTTGCCTAAGGTCATAAAAAATCCGGCGTACTACGGATCCGAATCATCTTGTGAGGTTCCAAGCTTCCCAATCATTTTTAGCATCTCCAAAGTAGCTCCCTGCTCAATCCATCCTGAATGACCCCCCAGGAAAGTGATCAACCGCCGGATCTGGAGTATGACTCCAGACTTCTATAACATGAGTTCAAATCCGAGTTTTGCGCCACCGAGAAGTACCGAAAGTTGAGTTGTGTGCATGTAAACACTCCTGCTCGACGTGTATGCATGGAGGGATTCAACATTGGCAGACGGTTTCTCAGTTACCTCTTAGAGGTTAGTGCTAAGTTCATCATTTAAGTTCAGTTAATTCCCCCGTTCATCCTGAATACTATTTAACATTGGCAGTGATATGACGCTTGTGCCTTTGTTAATTGGTTGGATGCTGAATGGCATGTCAAGGCTCAGAGTGTTATCAACAAGCTCGCAGAAGATAACATAAAGCTCAAGAAGAAACTGACCGATCTGGAGTGTACAATCACTATGATGAAGCAAGAAAGAATCAATCACAAGCGACGGACGAAAGCAATAGACAAAAAGGAACTAGCATGCGTAGTTGTGGTTGTCGCATTAGCCGTCTTCTATGTGCTGTTTGCAATGATGATTAGGGATTTTGTTTGATTATTACTGGCTATATTAATAATAATAGCCCATCTATTGCTTGCCAATTGTCCTATGAAAATGCTTGTTTCACATTTGGACGCTCCAACCCGTATGCGTAATTACTGCACAACCGCGAGAATTTGGAGCGACTGGGTACTAATAATTGTGGTTGATTGTATCGGTATTCTAACCACCTGCCAAGGCGCCAATATAATCCATCAATCCCCAGATTCAATTGCCATTCCTCTTTTCTTCATACCCCACTCCAGTCTCAACCATATTCACACTCTACAATCTCACTTTCTCGCGGTTTGTATATGTACCGCAGCCATGTCGAGTGACAGCAAGGACGACAGTTCCTCCAGCAGTCTAGCGCCCGATGATAGGTCAACCTCGGAATCATCCCGCTTGTTTTCCATGAGTCTGACATCAAGCCCTGACCTCGATTTTATCCAAATCATGGAAGGGACGCTGACGCCCGAGTCGTCAGACAACAACCAGACGGACGAGGAGACATCAGAGGACGAAGAAGAGGACGACGACGATGATGATGAGGAATGGTCGAACGAGGAGGAGGACAACAAGCACATCAACGACGATGATGGCGGCGGCGATGAAAAGCCAACGGTCAGCGGCAAGAAGCATCGTCGCCAAGACGATGTCGTGGGGCCATTCAACAATAACAAGAATAAGAAGGACTAAATTAAGCAGACTGTATATCTCTATTGTCGTTCGCTCATATTAATTCATTATCTTTGTTTCCCCTATCAATCTCATCGCAGATGGTTAGCAATACGTATTCGATAGAGATATTTTACATTATCGTCCACGGTTGGTTTCTTGAAATATGTGCCAGGTCGAGCACACAGTTCACAAAAAAAATCATGTGCACTTTCTATAATTATCGCACACAATTCTAATTACCGACCTATTTGCCGGGTATCACACACATCTTGTTACGCCGAATCGTGTGTGTTCTTGTGGATCATTGCAAATAGTTTATCTGACTGAACTATATGCCGTCTATCGCACACAACTTGATATGGCTCATCGCAAATAGTTCGTATGGATCAACTGTATGCCATGTATCACACACGAAACTTTAATCTGAATCGTGTTTGATGTCTCCGCCATCTCACACAGTTCATCTTATTGGTGGCGATTTTATTAGAACACCGTTTGCGATTAATGCATCACACATAGTTTGGTCAAAGGGTCTCTAATTCATGTGTCCCGTTAGAAGCATCTGCTACCTCTTGAGCATGTGTTGGTTTTCCCTTGAAGAGGAAAGGGTGATGCAGCAAAGTAGCGTAAGTATTTCCCTCAGTTTTTGAGAACCAAGGTATCAATCCAGTAGGAGACTACACGCAAGTCACCTAGTACCTGCACAAACAATCAAGAACCTTGCAACCAACGCGATAAATGGGTTGTCAATCCCTTCACGGCCACTTGCAAAAGTGAGATCTGATAAAGATAATAAGATAAATATTTTTGGTATTTTTGTTGTATAGATTTGAAAATAAAGATTGGAAAATAAATAGTAAACTAGAATTATAGATTGGAAACTTATATGATTTAAAGTAGACCCGGGGGCCATAGGTTTCACTAGTGGCTTCTCTCATGATAGCATATATTACGGTGGGTGAACAAATTACTGCCGAGCAATTGATAGAAAAGCGCATAGTTATGATGATATCTAAGGCAATGATCATGAATATAGGCATCGCGTCCGTGTCAAGTAGACCAAAACGATTCAGCATCTACTACTATTACTCTACACATCGACCGCTATCTAGCATGTATCTAGAGCATTAAGTTCATAAGAACGGAGTAACGCTTTAAGCAAGACGACATGATGTAGTGGGATAAACTCAAACAATGTGATATAAACCCCATCTTTTTATCCTCGATGGCAACAATACAATACGTGTCGGTTCCCTTTCTGTCACTGGGATCGAGAACCGCAAGATTGAACCCAAAGCTAAGCACTTCTCCTAGTGCAAGAAAGACCAATCTAGTAGGCCAAACTAAACCGATAATTCGAAGAGACTTGCAAAGATATCAAATCATGCATATAAGAATTCAGATAGGAACCAAATAATATTCATAGATAATCAAGTTCATAAACCCACAATTCATCGGATCTCGGCAAACACACTGGTGAACATCGGATAGATCTCCAAGAACAACGAGGAGAACTTTGTATTGAGAACCAAAGAGAGAGAAGAAGCCATCTAGCTAATAACTATGGACCCGAAGGTATATGGTAAACTACTCACACATCATCAGAGAGGCTATGGTGTTGATGTAGAAGCCCTCCGTGATCGAATCCCCGTCCGGCAGATTGCCGGAAAAGACCCCAAGATGGGATCTCACGGGTACAGAAGGTTGCGGCGGTGGAGAAGTGGTTTCGTGGCTCCGAGGGTATAAGAGTATAAGAGTATATATAGGCGAAAGAAGTAGGTTGGTGGAGCTACGAGGGGCCCACGAGGGTGGGGGCACGCCTACCCCTTGGGCGCGCCCTCCTGCCTCGTGGCCGCCTCGTTGCGTCTCTGACTTCCATTCCAAGTCTCCTGGATTGCGTTTGTTCCAAGAAAGATCCTCGCGAAGGTTTCGTTCCATTTGGATTCCGTTTGATATTCCTTTTCTGTGAAACACTGAAATAGGCAAAAAAAACAACAATTTGCACTGGGCCTTCGGTTAATAGGTTAGTCCCGAAAATAATACAAAAGAGCATATTAAAGCCCATTAAACATCCAAAACAGATAATATAATAGCATGGAACAATAAAAATTTATAGATACGTTGGAGACGTATCAAGCATCCCCAAGCTTAATTCCTGCTCATCCTCGAGTAGGTAAATGATAAAAACATAATTTTTGATGTGGAATGCTACCTAACATAATTTTCAATGTAATTCTCTTTATTGTGGCATAATTGTTTAGATCCGAAAGATTCAAGACAAAAGTTTAATATTGACATAAAAATAATAATAATACTTCAAGCATACTAACCAAGCAATTTTGTCTTCTCAAAATAATATAGCCAAAGAAAGCTCATCCCTACAAAATCATATAGTTTGGTCATGCTTCATTTTCGTCACCATCTCATCATGCACAACTCAGATGACAAGCCAAGCAATTGTTTCATACTTTAGTATTCTCAAACTTTTTCAACTTTCACGCAATACATGAGCGCGAGCCATGCACATAACACTATGGGTGGAATAGAATATGATGATGGAGGTTGTGTGGAGAAGACAAAAAAGGAGAATGTCTCACATTGACACGGCTAATCAACGGGCTATGGAGATGCCCATCAATTGATGTCAATGCGAGGAGTAGGGATTGCTATGCAACGGATGCACTAGAGCTATAAATGTATGAAAGCTCAACAAAAGAAACTACATGGGTGTGCATCCAACTTGCTTGCTCATGAAGACCGAGGGCATTTGAGGAAGCCCATTGTTGAATATATAAGCCAAGTTCTATAATGAAAATTCCCACTAGTATATGAAAGTGGCAAAATAAGAGACTCTATCATGAAGATCATGGTGCTACTTTGAAGCACGAGTGTGGAAAAAGGATAGTAACATTGCCCCTTCTCTCTTTTTCTCTCATTTTTTGGGCCTTCTTTTTTTTATTTGGCCTTTCTCTCTTTTTTTATTTGGCCTTTCCCCTTTTTTTATTTGGCCTTTCTCTCTTTTTTTATTTCCTCACACGGGACAATGCTCTAATAATGATGATCATCACACTTCTATTTATTTACAACTCGAGGATTACAAATCGATACTAGAACAAAATATGACTCTATATGAGTGCCTCCGGCGGTGTACCGGGATGGGCAATGAATGATGAGTGACATGTATGAAAATTTATGCATGGTGGCCTTGCCAGAAATACAATGTCAACTACAAGATCATGCAAGGCAATATGACAATGATGAAGCATGTCATAAATAACGGAACGGTGGAAAGTTGCATGGCAATATATCTCGGAATGGCTTTGGAAATGCCATAATAGGTAGGTATGGTGGTTGTTTTGATAAAGATATAAGGAGGCTTATGTGTGATAGAGCGTATCATATCACCGGGTTTGGATGCACCGGCGAAGTTTGCACCAACTATCGAGGTGAGAAAGGACAATGCACGGTACCGAAGAGGCTAGCAATGATGGAAGGGTGAGAGTGCGTATAATCCATGGACTCAACATTAGTCATAAATAACTCACATACTTATTGCGAAAATCTACAAGTCATTGATACGTCTCCAACGTATCTATAATTTTTGATTGTTCCATGCTATTATATTATCCATCTAGGATGTTTTATATGCATTTATATGCTATTTTATATGATTTTTGGGACTAACCTATTAACCTAGAGCCTAGTGCTAGTTTCTGTTTTTTCCTTGTTTTTGAGTATCGCAGAAAAGGAAAACCAAACGGAGTCCAATTGACCTGAAACTTCACGGAACTTATTTTTGGACCAGAAGAAGGCCATGGAGTAAAAGAGATGGGCCAAAAGAGTCCCGGGCTGCCCACGAGGGTGGGAGCGTGCCCACCCCCCTGGGTGCGCCTCCCTAGCTCGTGGACAGCCCGGAGACCCCCCTGACTTGTTTTGACGGCAAAACCTCTTACATATATGTAGAAACCCCCAGAACATAACCTAGGTCGGGAGTTCCACTGCCGCAATCCTCTGTAGCCACCGAAAACCAATCTAGACCCGTTCTGGCACCCTGCCGGAGGGGGGAATCTCTCACCGGTGGCCATCTTCATCATACCGGCGCTCTCCATGACGAGGAGGGAGTAGTTCACCCTCGGGGCTGAGGGTATGTACCAGTAGCTATGTGTTTGATCTCTCTCTCTCTCATGTTCTTGAGGTGTTACGATCTTGATGTATCGCAAGCTTTGCTATTATAGCTGGATCTTATGATGTTTCTCCCCCTCTACTCTCTTGTAATGGATTGATTTTTCCCTTTGAAGTTATCTTATCGGATTGAGTCTTATGGATTTGAGAACACTTTATGTATGTCTTGCATGTGCTTATCTGTGGTGAAAATGGGATATCAAGTGATCTACTTGATGTATGTTTTGGTGATCAACTTGCGGGTTCCGTAACATTGTGAACTTATGCATAGGGGTTGGCACACGTTTTCGTCTTGACTCTCTGGTAGAAACTTTGGGGCACTCTTTGAAGTTCTTTGTCTTGGTTGAATAGATGAATTTTTGATTGTGTTATGCATATCATATAATCATACCCACAGATACTTGAGGTGATATTGGAGTATCTAGGTGACATTAGGGTTTTGGCTGATTTGTGTCTTAAGGTGTTATTCTAGTACGAACTCTATGATAGATCGAATGGAAAGAATAGCTTCGTGTTATTTTACTACAGACTCGTGAATAGATCGATCAGAAAGAATAACTTTGAGGTGGTTTCGTACCCTACAATAATCTCTTCGTTTGCCCTCCGCTATTAGTGACTTTGGAGTGACTCTTTGTTGCATGTTGAGGGATTTCTATATGATCCAATTATGTTATTATTTTTTAGAGAACTTGCACTAGTGAAAGTATGAACCCTAGGCCTTGTTTCCTAGCATCGCAATACCGTTTGTGCTCACTTTTACCATTAGTTACCTTGCTGTTTCTATATTTTCAGATTACAAAAACCTATATCTACTATCCATATTGCACCTGTATCACCATCTCTTCACCGAACTAGTGCACCTATACAACTTACCATTGTATTGGGTGTGTTGGGACACAAGAGACTCTTTGTTATTTGGTTGCAGGATTGTTTGAGAGAGACCATCTTCATCCTACGCCTCCCACGGATTGATAAACCTTAGGTCATCCACTTGAGGGAAATTTGCTACTGTCCCACAAACCTCTGCACTTGGAGGCCTAACAACGTCTACAAGAAGAAGGTTGCGTAGTAGACATCAAGCAGTTTCTAGCGCCGTTGCTGGGGAGGTTAGTGCTTGAAGGTATATCTTCAAATCTTGCAACTGAATCTTTTAGTTTCTTGTTTTATCACTAGTTTAGTTTATAAAAGAAAACTACAAAAAAATGGAATTAAGGTTGCCTCATATGCTACATATTTTTAATGTCTTTCATGAAAATAAGAATTCCGATAATTGTGCTCAATTGCTAGAGGAAGAATGCATTAGAACGTTTGGCACTAAATATTTGAATGATGAGCATGATTGCAATGTTGTTAGTATGAACTCTTTGAATATCCATAGTACTAATGATGATTGCACTAGTCATGATGAAAATGTCTCTTATAAGCATGTCAACTTTTGTGGAATACATAGAGCTTTCAAGTACACACCAAATAGGGAAGATAGATTTTGCAAGAGGCATAAGTATTTGGAAACTAAATGGTTGCAAGAAAGGCTAGATGATTGTGCTGAAAGATTCAATATTTATCGCCATCCTTGTGAACTTTGCAATGAACATGGTCATTTAAAGCTCCAATGCTATTTGTTCCATTATCAAATTGTGTCCAAAAATTGTGATAACTTGATTACCCTTGAGCATCATAACGAGCTTAGTCTTCTTTTGGGGTATAAAGAAATGAAACGTATAACTGAGGGTATTCCAAAATTTAATCTTGATAGATTTCTTGATTTTGATCTAGAAGAAATTTTTATGTATTGTGCGGTGAATTGCATTGAAAATCCTTATATTGCCAATTACATAAGGACAAGAAAACAAACAGAAGATGAAGAGAATACTAATGAAAGGGAAGAGACTTCCCAATATCTTCCTATTATTTCTTATGATGAATCCGGTAACGAGGAGGAGCCTCCTATTCAACCAATCTCATTAATAAGGAGCTCCAAAAAGAGGATTCAACCCACACATAATGTGAAGAAGAAAAAGAAAAGACGGAGAAGCAAAGGTAGAAAGGTATCCCTCCCAAATGATGTTGCTCCTATTACTCATTGTGATGATGATAATTGCTATACTATTGGTGCTATCCATACTATTAATGATGAGAGTGATTATGCTTATGATAGGAAAAGGCCAAAGCTTGGAGATGCTATGTTTGATGAGAATGACAATGTTTGAGAATATATTTTCTGCAATTAATGTTCGTCCCAAGCTTGGGGATGCTATGTTTAATGATGATGATATTTTTAGCCTCCCAAGTTTTGATGTGCAAATTTATTATGATAATAGCATGCCTCCTATTTATGATGGTTATATTGATGAACGTGGGTTTAGAAGAGTGTCAACTTTAGGAAGTAATGATTCCACTATTTTGGAGGGTGTTGAATCTTATTGTGATAATCATAAAAGTGCATTTGGAGAGGTCATGACTTTATTTAGTAATGATTCCACTATCTTGGAAGAGGTTTCAATCGATTATGATGAGAACAAAGTTGCTACTTATGATAATTATTGTGATGATACTTATGCTATAAAAAGTAGTGATGATTATATTTATAAAACTTGTCATGATTATGATTACCCTTTTCTGAACATTACTCTTTTAATATGGAAAAATTTATAGTATTCGAGTCTCTTATGATACTCTCACTATTCCGAATGAGAAGAATTTTGCTTATGTGGAGAGTAGTAAATTTTCTATGCTTGTAGATCATGAAAAGAATGCTTTATGTGATGGTTATATTGTTGAATTCATTCATGATGCTACTGAAAATTATTATGAGGGAGGAACATATGCTTGTAGGAATTGCAATAATATCAAGTTTCCTCTCTATGTGTTAAAAGTTTTAAAGTTATGCTTGTTTTGCCTTCCTATGCTAGTTGATTATTGTTCCCATAAGTTATTTGCTCACAAAATCCCTATGCATAGAAAATGGGTTAGAATTAAATGTTCTAGTCATATTCTTCATGATGCTCTCTTTATGTTTCGTTCTTATCTTTTATGTGAGCATCATTGAAATCATCATGCCTAGCTAGGGGCATTAAACGTTAGCGCTTGTTGGGAGGCAACCCAATTTTATTTTTGTTCCTTGATTTTTGTTCCTTTTTACTAATAAATAATTCATCTAGACTCTGGTTAGATGTGGTTTTACGTTTTAATTTGTGTTTGTGCCAAGTAGAACCTTTGGGAAGACTTGGGTGAAGTCTTTGTGATCTTGCTGTAAAACACAAAAACTTTAGCGCTCACGAGATTAGCTGCCATTTTTTACTAGAGAGAGATTTTAGGTTGATTCTTTTTTCAGATGATTAATAGACAAATTACTCAGGTCCACCAATTTATTTCAGAATTTTTGGAGTTCCAGAAGTATACGTTTGATACAGATTACTACAGACTGTTCTGCTTTTGACAGATTCTGTTTTCACTGTGTTGTTTGCTTATTTTGATGAATCTATGAGTAGTATCGGAGGGTATGAGCCATAGAGAAGTTGGAATAGAGTAGATATTACACCAATATGAATTTATAATGAGTTCACAACAGTACCTAAGTGGTGATTTATTTTCTTATAATGAGTAGTATCGGAGGGTATGAGCCATACTAATGGAGCTTACGAGTTTTCTGTTGAGTTTTGTGTGTGAAGTTTTCAAGTTTTGGGTAAAGATTCGATGGACTCTGGAATAAGGAGTGGCAAGAGCCTAATCTTGGGTATGCCCAAGGAACCCCAAGGTAATATTCAAGGACAGCCAAGAGCCTAAGCTTGGGGATGCCCCGGATGGCATCCCCTCTTTCGTCTTCGTTCATTGGTAACTTTATTTGGAGCTATATTTTTATTCACCACATGATATGTGTTTTGCTTGGAGCGTCATTTTATTTTATTTTGTTTTGCTTGCTGTTCAAATAAAATACCAAGATCTAAAATTCTTAAATGTTAGAGAGTCTTCACATAGTTGCATAATTATTCAACTACTCATTGATCTTTGATACGTCTCCAACGTATCTATAATTTTTGATTGCTCCATGCTATATTATCTACTGTTGTGGGCAATACTGGGCTTTATTATCCACTTTTATATTATTTTTGGGACTAACCTATTAACCGGAGGCCCAGCCCAGATTTGCTATTTTTTTGCCTATTTCAGTGTTTCAAAGAAAAGGAATATCAAACGGAGTCGAAACGGAATGAAATCAACTGGAGAAGTTATTTTTGGAAGGAAAGCTACCGGATGGACTTGGACCCCATGTCAGGAAAGGAGGGAGGTGCTCACGAGGGTGGAGGCGCGCCCACCCCCCTAGGGCGTGCCCCCTGCCTCGTGGCCCCCCCCCCCCTTCGGTCCACCGATGTACTTCTTTCACCCATACATACCTACGTACCCTAAAACTTCCAAAACTGAGAATAGATCGGGAGTTCCACCGCCGCAAGCCTCTGTAGCCACCAAAAACCAATCGGGACCCTGTTTCGGCACCCTGCCGGAGGGGGAACCCTCACCGGTGGCCATCTTCATCATCCCGGCGCTCTTCATGACGAGGAGGGAGTAGTTCACCCTCGGGGCTGAGGGTATGTACCAGTAGCTATGTGTTTGATCTCTCTCTCTCTCTCGTGTTCTTGATTATGCACGATCTTGATGTGTCGCGAGCTTTGCTATTATAGTTGGATCTTATGTTGCTTCTCCCCCCTCTACTCTCTTGTAATGGATTGAGTTTCCCCTTTGAAGTTATTTTATCAGATTGAGTCTTTAAAGATTTGAGAACACTTGATGTATGTCTTGTTGTGCGTATCTGTGGTGACAATGGGATATCACGTGATTCACTTGATGTATGTTTTGGTGATCAACTTGCGGGTTCCGCCCATGAACCTATGCATAGGGGTTGGCACACGTTTTCGTCGTGATTCTCCGGTAGAAACTTTGGGGCACTCTTTGAGGTTCTATGTGTTGGTTGAATAGATGGATCTGAGATTGTGTGATGCATATCGTATAATCATACCCACGGATACTTGTGGTGACATTGGAGTATCTAGGTGACATTAGGGTTTTGGTTGATTTGTATCTTAAGGTGTTATTCTAGTACGAACTCTAGGGCTGTTTGTGACACTTATAGGAATAGCCCAACGGATTGATGGGAAAGAATAACTTTGAGGTGGTTTCGTACCCTACCATAATCTCTTTGTTTGTTCTCCGCTATTAGTGATTTTGGAGTGACTCTTTGTTGCATGTTGAGCGATAGTTATATGATCCAATTATGTTATTATTATTGAGAGAACTTGCACTAGTGAGAGTATGAACCCTAGGCCTTGTTTCAACGCATTGCAATACCGTTTACGCTCACTTTTACCACTTGCTACCTTGCTGTTTTTATATTTTCAGTTTACAAAAACCTATATCTACCATCCATATTGTACTTGTATCACCATCTCTTCGCCGAACTAGTGCACCTATACAATTTACCATTGTATTGGGTGTGTTGGGGACACAAGAGACTCTTTGCTATCTGGTTGCAGGGTTGCTTGAGAGAGACCATCTTCATCCTACGCCTCCCACGGATTGATAAACCTTAGGTCATCCACTTGAGAGAAATTTTCTACCGTCCTACAAACCTCTGCACTTGGAGGCCCAACAACGTCTACAAGAAGAAGGTTGTGTAGTAGACATCAAGCTCTTTTCTGGAGCCGTTGCCGGGGAGGTGAGTGCTTGAAGGTATATCTTTAGATCTTGCAATCAAATCTTTTTGTTTCTTGTTTTATCACTAGTTTAGTTTATAAAAGAAAACTACAAAAAAATAGAATTGAGTTTATCTCATACGCTTCACCTTTTTAATATCTTTCGTGAGTATGATGGAAAGGAAAATTGTGCCAAAGTGTTAGAAGAAGAATGCATTAAATTGTTTGGCACTAAATCTTTGAATGATGAGCATGATTGCAATGTTGTTAGTATGAACTCCTTGAATATCCATAGTACTAATGATGATTGCACTAGTTATGATGAAAATGCCTCCTATAAACATGTCAATTTTTGTGGAGTGCATTGGGTTTGTAAGTACACACCAAATAGGGAAGTTAGATATTGGAAGAGGCATAAGTACTTAGAAACCAAATTGTTGCAAGAAGAGCTAGATGAATGTGCTGAAAATTTATTTTTTCTTAGCCCTACTTGTGAACTTTGCAACGGACGTGATCATTTTAGTACCCAATGCAAATTGTTTCATGATCGTATCGTGTCCAAAAATTGTGATGACTTGATTTCCCTTGCACATCATAATGAACTTAGTTTGCTCTTGGGTTATGAAGAAATGAAACGTATAACTAAGGTTATTGCAGAATTTGCCCTTGATAGAATTCTTCATTTTGATCTAGAGAAAATTTATATGTATTGTGCGGTGAATTGCATTGATAATCCTTATATTGCCAATTACATAAAGAAAAGAAAACAAATAGAGGATGAAGAGAATACTAATGAAAGGGAAGAGACTTCCCAATATCCTCCTATTATTTCTTATGATGAATCAGGTAACGAGGAGGAGCCTTCTATTCAACCAATATCATTAATAAGGAGCTCCAAAAAGAGGATTGAACCCACACATGATGTGGTGAAGAAGAAGAAAATAAAAAGGAAGAGAGGTAAAAAGGTATCTCTCCCAAATAAAGTTGGTCCTATTATTGCTGTGCCTCATGAAAATGAAGATGATACACTTGATGATGATCTCGTTATGCCTATTGCTTGTTGTGATGATTACGATTGGGAAGATAATGATACTTCTTATGATCTTGACAATCTTTTTGGCACTTGCTTGGAAGAATATAATAATTGCTATACTGTTGGTGCTATCCATACTATTAATGATGAGAGTGATTATGCTTATGATATGAAAAGGCCCAAGCTTGGGGAAGCTATGTTTAATGAGGATGACATATTTGAGAATATATTTGCTGAAATTAATGTTTGTCCCAAGCTTGGGGATGCTATGTTTAATAATGAAGATATTTTTAGCCTCTCAAGTTTTGATATGCAAAGTTGTTATGATGATAGCATGCCTTCTACCTATGATGATTATATTTATGAAAGTGGGTTTGGAAGGGTGTCAACTTTAGGAAGTAATGATACCACAATATTGGAGGATGTTGAATCTTATAATATTTATGAAAGTGGATTTGGAGAGGTCATGACTTTATTTAGTGATGTATCCACTATCTTGGAAGAGGTTTCAATCGATTATGATGAGAACAAAGTTGCTACTTATGATGATTATTGTGATGAAAATTATGCTATAAAAAGTAGTGATGATTATATTTATAAAACTTGTCATGATTATGAGTACCCTTTCTATGAATATTACTCTTTTAATGTGGAAACAATTTATAGTATTCAAGTCTCTTATGATACTCCCACTATTCCGAATGAGAAGGATTTTGCTTATGTGGAGAGTAGTAAAATTTCTATGCTTGTAGATCATGAAAATAATGCTTTAGGTGCTGGTTATATTGTTGAATTCATTCATGATTCTACTGAAAATTATTATGAGGGAGGAATATATGCTTGTAGGAATTGCAATAATATCAAGTTTCCTCTCTATGTGCTTAAAGTTTTAAAGTTATGCTTGTGTTGCCTTCCTATGCTAGTTGATTATTGTTCCCATAAGTTGTTTGCTCACAAAATCCCTATGCATAGGAGTGGGTTAGACTTAAATGTGCTAGTCATATTCTTCATGGTGCTCTCTTTATGTTTCAACTTTTATCTTTTATGCGAGCATCATTGAAATCATCATGCCTAGCTAGGGGCGTTAAACGATAGCGCTTGTTGGGAGGCAACCCAAATTTATTTTAGTTTTTTGCTTTTTGGTTCTGTTTAGGAATAAATAATCCATATAGCCTCTGTTTAGATGTGGTTTTGTGCTTTGGTTAGTGTTTGTGCCAAGTAGAACCTTTGGGAAGACTTGGGTGAAGTCTTTATGATCATGCTGTAAAAAACAGAAACTTTAGCGCTCACGAGATTAGCTTCAACTTTTTACTGGAGAGTTCTATTTAGTTGATTCTTTTTGCAGATGATTACTAGACAAATTCCTCAGGTCAACCAATTTATTTTAGAATTTTTGGAGTTCCATAAGTATACGTTTGATACAGATTACTACAGACTGTTATGTTTCTGACAGATTCTGTTTTCATTGTGTTGCTTGCTTATTTTGATGAATCTATGGCTAGTAAAATAGTTTATAAACCATAGAGAAGTTGGAATACAGTAGGTTTAACACCAATATAAATAAAGAATGAGTTCATTACAGTACCTTGAAGTGTTGTTTTGTTTTATTTCGCTAACGGAGCTCACGAGTTTTCTGTTAAGTTTTGTGTTGTGAAGTTTTCAAGTTTTGGGTAAAGATTCGATGGACTATGGAATAAGGAGTGGCAAGAGCCTAAGATTGGGGATGCCCAAGGCCACCCAAGGTAATATTCAAGGACAACCAAGAGCCTAAGCATGGGGATGCCCCGGAAGGCATCCCCTCTTTCGTCTTTGTTCATCGGTAACTTTACTTGGAGCTATATTTTTATTCACCACATGATATGTGTTTTGCTTGGAGCGTCGTTTTATTTTCTTTAGCTTTGCTTGCTGTTTGAATAAAATACCAAGATCTGAAATTCTTAAATGGTAGAGTCTTCACATAGTTGCATAATTATCCGACTACTCATTGATCTTCACTTATATCTTTCGGAGTAGTTTTGTTATTGCTCTAGTGCTTCACTTATATCTTTTAGAGCATGGTGGTAGATTTATTTTGAAGAAATAGATGATCTATCATGCTTCACTTAGATTATTTTGAGATTCTTAAATAGCATGGTAATTTGCTTAAATAGTCCTAATATGCTAGGTATCCAAGAATAGTAAAAACTTTCTTATGACTGTGTTGAATACTAAGAGAAGTTTGATGCTTGATGATTGTTTTGAGATATGGAAGTAGTGATGTCAAAGTCGTGCTAGTTGAGTAGTTGTGAATTTGAGAAATGCTTGTGTTGAAGTTTGCAAGTCCCGTAGCATGCACGTATGGTAAATGTTATGTAACAAATTTGAAACATGAGGTGTTATTTGATTGTCCTCCTTATGAGTGGCGGTCCTGGACAAGTGATGGTCTTTTCCTACCAATCTATCCCCCTAGGAGCATGTGCGTAGTGCTTTGGTTTTTGATGGCTTGTAGATTTTTGCAATAAGTATGTGAGTTCTTTATGACTAATGTTGAGTCCATGGATTATACGCACTCTCACCCTTCCATCATTGCTAGCCTCTTCGGTACCGTGCATTGCCCTTTCTCACATTGAGAGTTGGTGCAAACTTCGCCGGTGCATCCAAAACCCGTGATATGATACGCTCTTTCACACATAAACCTCCTTATATATTCCTCAAAACAGCCACCATACCTACCTATTATGGCATTTCCATAGCCATTCCGAGATATATTGCCATGCAACTTTCCACCACTCCGTTCATCATGACACATTCATCATTGTCATATTGCTAGCATGATCATGTAGTTGACATAGTATTTGTGGCGAAGCCACCGTTCATAATTATTTCATACATGTCACTCTTGATTCATTGCATATCCCGGTACACCGCCGGAGGCATTCATATAGAGTCATACTTTTTTCTAGTATCGAGTTGTAATCATTGAGTTGTAAATAAATAAAAGTGTGATGATCATCATTCAATAGAGCATTGTCCCCCAAAAAAAAGGCCAAAAAAAAGAAGGCCCAAAAAAAGAGAAAAAAAAGGGGCAACGCTACTATCCTTTTTTTCCACACTTGTGCTTCAAAGTAGCACCATAATCTTCATGATAGAGAGTCTCTTGTTTTGTCACTTTCATTTACTAGTGGGAACTTTTAATTATAGAACTTGGCTTGTATATTCCAACAATGGGCCTCCTCAAGTGCCCTAGGTCTTCGTGAGCAAGCAAGTTGGATGCACACCCACTAGTTTCTTTTGTTGGGCTTTCATACATTTATAGCTATAGTGCATCCGTACATGGCAATCCCTACTCCTTGCATTAACATCAATCGATGGGCATCTCCATAGCTCATTGATTAGCCTCGTTGATGTGAGACTTTCCCCTTTTTTTTGTCTTCTCCACATAACCCCCATCATCATATTCTATTCCACCCATAGTGCTATATCCATGGCTCGCGCTCATGTATTGCGTGAAGGTTTATAAGTTTAAGATTACTAGAGTATGAAACAATTGCTTGGCTTGTCATCGGGGTTGTGCATGATGAGAGCATTCTTGTGTGACGAAAATGGAGCATGACTAAACTATATGATTTTGTAGGGATGAACTTTCTTTGGCCATGTTATTTTGAGAAGACATAATTGCTTAGTTAGTATGCTTGAAGTATTATTATTTTTATGTCAATATGAACTTTTATCTTGAATCTTTCGGATCTGAATATTCATATCACAAGTAAGAATAATTATAATGAAATTATGCCAACTAGCATTCCACATCAAAAATTATCTTCTTTATCATTTACCTACTCCAGGATGAGCAGGAATTAAGCTTGGGGATGCTTGATACGTCTCCAACGTATCTATAATTTTTGATTGCTCCATGCTATATTATCTACTGTTTTGGGCAATATTGGGATTTATTATCCACTTTTATATTATTTTTGGGACTAACCTATTAACCGGAGGCCCAACCCAGATTTGCTGTTTTTGCCTATTTCAGTGTTTCGAAGAAAAGGAATATCAAACGGAGTCGAAACGGAACGAAATCAACGGGAGAAGTTATTTTTGGAAGGAAAGCTACCGGATGGACTTGGACCCCACATCAGGAAAGGAGGGAGGTGCTCACGAAGGTGGGGGCGCGCCCCCTGCCTCGTGGCCCCCCCTTGGTCCACCGACGTACTTCTTTCACCCATATATACCTACGTACCCTAAAACTTCCAGAACGGAGAATAGATCGGGAGTTTCGCCGCCGCAAGCCTCTGTAGCCACCAAAAACCAATCGGGACCCTGTTCCGGCACCCTGTCGGAGGGGGGAACCCTCACTGGTGGCCATCTTCATCATCCCGGCGCTCTCCATGACGAGGAGGGTGTAGTTCACCCTCGGGGCCGAGGGTATGTACCAGTAGCTATGTGTTTGATCTCTCTCTCTCTCTCTCTCGTGTTCTTGATTTGGCACGATCTTGATGTATCGCGAGCTTTGCTATTATAGTTGGATCTTATGTTGCTTCTCCCCCCTCTACTCTCTTGTAATGGATTGAGTTTCCCCTTTGAAGTTATTTTATCTGATTGAGTCTTTAAAGATTTGAGAACACTTGATGTATGTCTTGCCGTGCGTATCTGTGGTGACAATGGGATATCACGTGATTCACTTGATGTATGTTTTGGTGATCAACTTGCGGGTTCCGCCCATGAACCTATGCATAGGGGTTGGCACTCGTTTTCGTCGTGATTCTTCGGTAGAAACTTTGGGGCACTCTTTGAGGTTCTATTTGTTGGTTGAATAGATGAATCTGAGATTGTGTGATGCATATCATATAATCATACCCACAGATACTTGAGGCGACATTGGAGTATCTAGGTGACATTAGGGTTTTGGTTGATTTGTGTCTTAAGGTGTTATTCTAGTACGAACTCTAGGGCTGTTTGTGACACTTATAGGAATAGCCCAACGGATTGATTGGAAAGAATAACTTTGAGGTGGTTTCGTACCCTACCATAATCTCTTCGTTTGTTCTCCGCTATTAGTGATTTTGGAGTGACTCTTTGTTGCATGTTGAGGGATAGTTATATGATCCAATTATGTTATTATTGTTGAGAGAACTTGCACTAGTGAAAGTATGAACCCTAGGTCTTGTTTCAACGCATTGCAATACCGTTTATGCTCAATTTTACCACTTGCTACCTTGCTGTTTTTATATTTTCAGTTTACAAAAACCTTTATCTACCATCCACATTGCACTTGTATCACCATCTCTTCGCCGAACTAGTGCACCTATACAATTTACCATTGTATTGGGTGTGTTGGGGACACAAGAGACTCTTTGCTATTTGGTTGCAGGGTTGCTTGAGAGAGACCATCTTCATCCTATGCCTCCCACGGATTGATAAACCTTAGGCCATCCACTTGAGGGAAATTTGCTACTGTCCTACAAACCTCTGCACTTGGAGGCCCAACAACGTCTACAAGAAGAAGGTTGTGTAGTATACATCAATCTTCACTTATATCTTTCGGAGTAGTTTGTCATTTGCTCTAGTGCTTCACTTATATCCTTTTAGAGCACGGCAGTGGTTTTATTTTGAAGAAATAGATGAACTCTCATGCTTCACTTATATTATTTTGGGAGTCTTCAGAACAGCATGGTAATTTTCTTGGGTTATAAATTTAGTCCTAATATGATGGGCATTCAAGAGGGATATAATAAAAACTTTCATATAGAGTGCATTGAATACTAAGAGAAGTTTGATACTTGATGATTGTTCTGAGATATGGAGATAGTGATATTAATGTTGTGCTAGTTGGGTAGTTGTGAATTTGAGTGCTTGTGTTGAAGTTTGCAAGTCCCGTAGCATGCACGTATGGTAAACGTTGTGTAACAAATTTGAAACATGAGGTGCTCTTTGATTTTCATCCTTATGAGTGGCGGTCGGGGACGAGCAATGGTCTTTTCCTACCAATCTATCCCCGTAGGAGCATGCGCGTAGTGCTTGGTTTTTGATGACTTGTAAATTTTTGCAATAAGTATGTGAGTTCTTTATGACTAATGTTGAGTCCATGGATTATACGCACTCTCACCTTTCCATCATTGCTAGCCTCTTCGGTACCGTGCATTGCCCTTTCTCACCTTGAGAGTTGGTGCAAACTTCGCCGGTGCATCCAAACCCCGTGATACGATACGCTCTATCACACATAAACCTCCTTATATCTTCCTCCAAACATATAATATACCTACCTATTATGGCATTTCCATAGCCATTCCGAGATATATTGCCATGCAACTTTCCACCGTTCCGTTTATTATGGCACGCATCATCATTATCATATTGCCTTGCATGATCATGTAGTTGACATCGTATTTGTGGCAAAGCCACCGTTCATAATTCTTTCATACATGTCACTCATGAGTCATTGCCCATCCCAGTACACCACCGGAGGCATTCATATAGAGTCATATTTTTTCTAGTACCGAGTTGTAATCATTGAGTTGTAAATAAATAGAAGTGTGATGATCATCATTAATAGAGCATTATCCCATGGAAAAAGTAAAAAAAAGGAAAGGCCAAATAAAAAAAGGAAAGGCCAAATAAAAAAATAAAAAAAGGGGGAGGCTCAAAAAAATAGAAGGGACAATGCTACTATCCGTTTTCCACACTTGTGCTTCAAAGTAGCACCATGATCTTTATGATATAGAGTCTCTTATTTTGTCACTTTCATATACTAGTGGGAATTTTCATTATGGAACTTGGCTTGTATATTCCAACAATGGGCTTCCTCAAATGCCCTAGGTCTTCGTGAGCAAGCAAGTTGGATACACACCCACTTATTTTATTTTGTTGAGCTTTCATACATTTATAGCTCTAGTGCGTCCGTTGCATGGCAATCCCTGCTCCTCGCATTGACATCAATTGATGGGCATCTCCCTAGCCCATTGATTAGCCGCGTCAATGTGAGAGTTCCTCCTTTTTTGTCTTCTCCACACAACCCCCATCATTATATTCTATTCCACCCATAGTGCTATGTCCATGGCTCACGCTCATGTATTGCGTGAAAGTTGAAATTTTTTGAGAATACGAAAGTATGAAACAATTACTTGGCTTGTCATCGGGGTTGTGCATGATGAGAGCATTTTGTGTGAAGAAAATGAAGCATGGCCAAACTATATGATTTTGTAGGGATGAGCTTTCTTTGGCTATGTTATTTTGACAAGACATAATTGCTTGGTTACTATGCTTGAAGTATTATTATTTTTATGTCAATATTAAACTTTTGTCTTGAATCTTATGGATCTGAATATTCTTGCCACAATAAAGAAGATTACATTGATAAATATGTTAGGTAGCATTCCACATCAAAAAATTTGTTTTTATCATTTACCTACTCGAGGACGAGCATGAATTAAGCTTGGGGATGCTGATACGTCTCCAACGTATCTATAATTTTTTATTGTTCCATGCTATTATTATCCATCTAGGATGTTTTATATGCTATTTTATATGATTTTTGGGACTAACCTATTAACCTAGAGCCCAGTGCCAGTTTCTGTTTTTTCCTTGTTTTTGAGTATCGCAGAAAAGGAAAACCAAACGGAGTCTAATTGACCTGAAACTTCACGAAACTTATTTTTGGACCAGAAGAAGGCCATGGAGTAAAAGAGTTGGGCCAGAAGAGTCTCAGGCTGCCCACGAGGGTGGGGGCGCGCCCACCCACCCTGGGCGTGCCTCCCTACCTCGTGGACAGCCCGGAGACCCCCCTGACTTGTTCTCGACGCCAAAACCTCTTATATATACAGAAACCCCCAGAACATAACCTAGATCGGGAGTTCCTCCGCCGCAAGCCTCTGTAGCCACCGAAAACCAATCCAGACCCGTTTCGGCACCCTGTCGGAGGGGGGAATCTCTCACCGGTGGCCATCTCATCATCCCGGCGCTCTCCATGACGAGGAGGGAGTAGTTCACCCTCGGGGCTTAGGGTATGTACCAGTAGCTATGTGTTTGATCTCTCTCTCTCTCTCTCTCTCTCTCTCTCTCTCGTGTTCTTGAGGTGTTATGATCTTGATGTATCGTGAGCTTTGCTATTATAGCTGGATCTTATGATGTTTCTCCCCCTCTACTCTCTTGTAATGGATTGAGTTTTCCCTTTGAAGTTATCTTATCGGATTGAGTCTTTAAGGATTTGAGAATACTTGATGTATGTCTTGCATGTGCTTATTTGTGGTGACAATGGGATATCACCTGATCTACTTGATGTATGTTTTGGTGATCAACTTGCGGGTTCCGTAACATTGTGAACTTATGCATGGGGGTTGGCACACATTTTCGTCTTGACTCTCAGGTAGAAACTTTGGGGCACTCTTTGAAGTTCTTTGTGTTAGTTGAATAGATGAATGTGAGATTGTGTGATGCATATCGTATAATCATACCCCACAGATACTTGAGGTGACATTGGAGTATCTAGGTGACATTAGGGTTTTGGTTGATTTGTGTCTTAAGGTGTTATTCTAGTACGAACTCTATGATAGATCGAACGGAAAGAACAGCTTCGTGTTATTTTACTACGGACTCTTGAATAGATTGATCAGAAAGAATAACTTTGAGGTGGTTTTGTACCCTACAATATCTCTTCATTTGGTCTCTGCTATTAGTGACTTTGGAGTGACTCTTTGTTGCATGTTGAGGGATTGCTATATGATCCAATTATGTTATTATTGTCGAGAGAACTTGCACTAGTGAAAGTATGAACCCTAGGACTAGTTTCCTAGCATTGCAATACCGTTTGTGCTCAATTTTACCATTAGTTACCTTGCTGTTTTTATATTTTCAGATTACAAAAACCTATATCTATTATCCGTATTGCACTTGTATCACCATCTCTTCGCCGAACTAGTGCACCTATACAATTTACCATTGTATTGGGTGTGTTGGGGACACAAGAGACTCTTTGTTATTTGGTTGCAGGGTTGTTTGAGAGAGACCATCTTCATCCTATGCCTCCCACGGATTGATAAACCTTAGGTCATCCACTTGAAGGAAATTTGCTACTGTCCTACAAACCTCTGCACTTGGAGGCCCAACAACGTCTACAAGAAGAAGGTTGCATAGTAGACATCAGTCATCAAAACCAAGCACTACGCGCATGCTCCTAGGGGCGTAGATTGGTAGGAAAAGACCATCGCTCGTCCCCGACCGCCACTCATAAGGAGGACAATCAAAGAAACACCTCATGCTTCAAATTTGTTACACAACGGTTACCATACATGCATGCTACAGGACTTGCAAACCTCAACACAAGTATTTCTCAAATTCACAATTACTTAACTAGAACGACTCTAATATCACCATGTTCATATCTCAAAACAATCATCAAGTATCAAACATCTCATAGTATTCAATGCACTCTATATGGAAGTTTTTATTATACCCATCTTGGATGCCTATCATATTAGGACTAATTTTATAGCCAAAGCAAATTATCATGCTGTTCTAAAAGACTCTCAAAATAATATTAGTGAAGCATGAGAGATCAAATTATTTCTATAAAATAAAATCACCACCGTGCTCTAAAAGATATAAGTGAAGCACTAGAGCAAAATTATCTAGCTCAAAAGATATAAATGAAGCACATAGAGTATTCTAATAAATTCCGATTCATGTGTATCTCTCCCAAAAGGTGTGTACAGCAAGGATGATTGTGGTAAACTAAAAAGCAAAGACTCAAATCATACAAGACGCTCCTAGAAAAACACATATCATGTGGTGAATAATAATATAGCCTCAAGTAAAGTTACCGATAGACGAAGACGAAAGAGAGGATGCCTTCCGGGGCATCCCCAAGCTTAGGCTTTTGGTTGTCCTTTAATTTTACCTTGGGGTGCCTTGGGAATCCCCAAACTTAGGCTCTGGACACTTCTTATTCCAAAATCCATCAAATCTTTACCCAAAAACTTGAAAACTTCACAACACAAAACTTAAACAGGAAATCTCATGAGCTCCATTAGTATAAGAAAACAAATCACCACTTTAAGGAACTTTAATGAACTCATTATTTATTTATATTTGTGTTAAAGCTACTGTATTACAACTTATGTATGGTTCATACCCCCCGATACTAGCCATAAATTCATCAAAATAAGCAAACAACACACGAAAAACAGAATCTGTCAAAAACAGAACAGTCTGTAGTAATCTGTATCAAACGTATACTTATGTAACTCCAAAAATTCTGAAATAACTTTTTGGACATAAGGAATTTGTCTATTAATCATCTTCAAAAAGAATCAACCTAAAAGCACTCTCCAGTAAAAAATGACATCTAATCTCGTGAGCGCTAAAGTTTTTCTGTTTTTTACAGCAAGATCACAAAGACTTCACCCAAGTCTTCCCAAAGGTTCTACTTGGCACAAACACTAATTAAAACATAAAACCACATCTAAACAGAAGCTAGATGGATTATTTATTACTAAACAGTAACCAAAAGCAAAAAACAAAAATAAAATTGGGTTGCCTCCCAACAAGCGCTATCGTTTAACGCCCCTAGCTAGGCATAAAAACAAGAATAGATCTAGGTATTGCCATCTCTGGTATTGGGAAAGAAAAGAGAAAAATTCTTATCTATAGCATTTATCTTTCTATTTTGAGAAAGCACGTGGCCATTAATGGTGGACGAAATATTAAGCACGCTACGGAAATTTGCATCTAAGCTAGCCTTCATCTCTTTGATAATTTCATTTTGATAAAAGCACGAAAGAGAGGTGGATTCAACCTTCTCACTCACGGGGTGCCCAAATATAGTTTTCATCTTTTCATAGGTATCTATGGCATCCCCCTCAAGAAAACCTTCTTCAAAAATAGAATCTAAAACTTGCTTGAATGAAGAGGGTAAGCCAACATAAAAGCCTTTTAGGTATATCTCAATTTGATATTGGGGCACATAGCTGGATCGGATCCTTAATAGCCTATCCCAAGCATCTTTCAAAGACTCATCAAGCAAATAACGAAAAATTCTGGGATCATCCTCATCAAAATTATTCAAACTATCATTGATAACCCAGGTAGGTCTTTCCATAGCATCATTATTTATGAGCTTAGAGAGGACAGAGGGACTATCTAAAGTGCTAAAACCCGGGAGAGAACCCTTATCCCTTTTTGATTCGTCCATGGCGAAAGAAAGGCAAACGGGAAAGAGGCGAAGAAAACGGCGAAGGTGAAGTGGGAGAGAGGAAAACGAGAGGCAAATGGAAAATAATGTAATGCGAGGGATAAGAGTTTGTTATGGGTACTTGGTATGTCTTGACTTGAGCGTAGATCTCCCCGGCAACAGCACCATAAATCCTTCTTGCTACCTCTTGAGCATGCGTTGGTTTTACCTTTAATAGGAAAGGGTGATGCAGCAAAGTAGCATAAGTATTTCCCTCGGTTTTTTGAGAACCAAGGTTTCAATCCAGTAGGAGAGTACACGCAAGTCGCCTAGTACCTGCACAAAATCAAGAACCTTGCAACCAACGCGATAAAGGGGTTGTCAATCCCTTCACGGTCACTTGCAAAAGTGAGATTTGATAAAGATAATAAGATAAATATTTTTGGTATTTTTGTTGTATAGATTGGAAAATAAATAGTAAACTAGAATTATAGATCGGAAACTTATATGATGTAAAGTAGACCCGGGGGCCATAGGTTTCACTAGTGGCTCCTCTCATGATAGCATATATTACGGTGGGTGAACAAATTACTACCGAGCAATTGATAGAAAAATGCATAGTTATGATGATATCTAAGGCAATGATCATGAATATAGGCATCACGTCCGTGTCAAGTAGACCGAAATGATTCTGCATCTACTACTACTACTCCACACATCGACCGTTATCCAACATGCATCTAGAGTATTAAGTTCATAAGAACGGAGTAACACTTTAAGCAAGATGACATGATGTAAAGGGATAAACTCAAGAAATATGATATAAACCCCATCTTTTTATCCTCGATGGCAACAATACAATACGTGTCGGTTCCCTTTCTGTCACTGGGATCGAGCACCGCAAGATTGAACCCAAAGCTAAGCACTTCTCCCATTGCAAGAAATATCAATCTAGTAGGCCAAACTAAACCGATAATTCAAAGAGACTTGCAAAGATATCAAATCATGCATATAAGAATTCAGAGGAAAAACCAAATAATATTCATAGATAATCAAGTTCATAAACCCACAATTCATCGGATCTCGGAAAACACACCGCAAAAGAGTATTACATCAGATAGATCTCCAAGAACATCGAGGAGAACTTTGTATTGAGAACCAAAGAGAGAGAAGAAGCCATCTAGCTAATAACTATGGACCTGAAGGTCTGTGGTAAACTACTCACACATCATCGGAGAGGCTATGGTGTTGGTGTAGAAGCCCTCCGTGATCGAATCCCCCCGCAGATTGTTTAAAAGGCCCCAAGATGGGATCTCACGGGTACAGAAGGTTGCAGCGGTGGAAAAGTGGTTTTGTGGCTCCCCTGGATGTTTTCAGGGTATAAGAGTATATATAGGCAAAAGAAGTAGGTCGGTGGAGCTACGAAGGGCCCACGAGGGTGGGGGGCACGCCTACCCCCCCTGGGCATGCCCTCCTGCCTCGTGGCCGCCTCGTTGCGTCTCTGACTTCCACTCTAAGTCTCCTGGATTGCGTTTGTTCCAAGAAAGATCCTCGCGAAGGTTTCGTTCCGTTTGGATTCCCTTTGATATTCCTTTTCTGGGAAACACTGAAATAGACAAAAAACAACAATTTGCACTGGGCCTTCGGTTAATAGGTTAGTCCCAAAAATAATATAAAAAGCATATTAAACCCCTTTAAACATCCAAAACAGATAATATAATAGCATGGAACAATAAAAAATTATAGATACATTGGAGACGTATCAGCATCCCGCAGTAGTGAGATATTGCTATGTGTATCTCTTAAATACTAAAGACGAGGATCTACACTACTTAAAAGAAACTATATATAAGGCAGAAGTTGAGAATCAACTTGAGAAAAAGATTAAACGAGTTTGATCGAATCATGGTGGAGAGTACTTCTCTAATGAGTTTGATTCTTTCTATGCGGAACATGGTATTATTCATGAGAGGACGCCTCCCTATTCACCCCAATAAAACGGGGTTGCCGAACAGAAAACGTACTCTATCATATTTGGTTAACTCCATGTTAGATACATCGGGTTTATCCAAGGCATGGTGGGGGTGGCTATATTGGTGTCATGTCATGTCCTGAATAAAGTTCTGACAAAAGATAAGAGGTCACTCCCCATGAGCAATGTGAGAATAGAAGAACGACACTCTCATACTTATGTGCTTGGGTCTGTTTGTTAAAAGTCAATGTGTCGATCCCCAAAAAGTGTAAGCTTGGGCCAAAGACTGTGGAGTGCGCTAATTTGGGCTATGCTAAGAATAGCGTTGGCTATTGATTTTTAGTAATGAAATATGAGGCACCTGATTTCAAGGTTGGTACAATTATGGAGTATAAAGATGATATATTCTTTAAGGATATTTTTTCTATGAGATATGCAAAACACTTCTAGACAAGAATTAGAAGAGACTCCTGAGCCAACCATTCTTATGGAATACTATGAAGAACACATGATGAAAATCCTGTGGAGGATGACGAGGAAACCCTTGGTAGGGGCAAGAGAAGAGGACTATGACGTCTTTTTGTGATGATTTCCTTGTGATCCTCGTGGATGATACTCCCACTTCTATTTTAGAAGCCTATACATCTCCAGATGCTGACTACTAGAAAGATGTATAGCGAGATGGATTCTATTATGCCTAACGAGACATGGGAGATCACTGAACGTCCCTATGGTTGCAAACCATTGGGATGTAAGTGGGTGTTCAAAAAGAAGCTTAGGCCCAATGGTACGATTGAAAATAACAAGGCTAGGCTTGTGCCAAACTTATTTCCCGGAAAGAAGAAGAAGATTTCTTCGACACTTACTCACCTCTGGCCAAACCGACCACCATTCGGGTATTACTCTCGTTGGCGGACTCACATAGTCTTCTCGTCCATCGGATGGATGTTAAGACGACTTTCCTGAACAGAGAGCTAGACGAGGAAATCTACATGCAACAACCAGATGGCTTTGTGATAGATGGTCAGGAAGGAAAGGTGTGTAAGTTATTGAAATCTTTATATAGTCTGAAACAAACACCTAAGCAATGGCATAAGAAGTTTAGTACAACTTTGATATCTATGGCTTTATTGTTAATGAAGCTGACAACTGTGTATACTATCACCATGGTGGGATGAAGGGGTTATACTATGCTTGTACGTTGATGACATACTGATATTTGGAACCAACCTCAAAGTTATTGAGGAGGTTAAGTCAGTTCCATCTCGGAACTTTGAGATGAAGGACCTTGGTGTGGCTGATGTTATCTTAAACATCAAGCTATTGAGAGATAATGAGGGTCGTCTTACCCTTCTGTAATCCTATTATGTTGACAACATTTTCAGTCATTTTTGATATTCCGACTACAAAATTTCTCCAACACCATATGATCCTAGTATGCGGATTCAAATGTTTGAATGCACAACTAGAGATCAACTGAGATACTCTCAGGTCATTGGTTCACTCATGTACCTATAGAGCGCTACAAGGCTTGACGTCATGTTTACTGGGAGCAAACTGAGTCGGTTTGTTTCCAATCCGCTTGATGTACATTGGCATGCTATTGAAAGAATCATGCGCTATCTGAAAGGTATTATGAACTATGGACTTCACTATATGGGATACTCGTTGGTACTTGAAGTGTATAATTAATTATGCAAATTGGATATCTAATGCCGATGAGATGAATGCCACAACTAGAGTATGTGTTTAAACTTGGAGGTGGTGCTATTTCGTGGAAGTCTTGCAAGCGAACGATCCTAATGAGATCGACAATGGAATCAGAACTAACAACATTAGACACATCTGGTCAAAGCAGAATGACTTCGAGCTCTATTGATGGGCTTGCTAGTGGTTGAAAAGTCGGTTCCGACTATCTTTATATAATCTTTTTGAACATTTCTCAAAATTTGTGCACAGTTGTTGAAAAAGTAAATAATTTTTGAAGATTTTGAACATGTTTCAAAATTCTGTTATTTCTTTTAAAAAATGTGATTTTTGAATTTGTGAACACCTTTTAATTCTAAACATTTTTAAGATGCAAATATTTTTTTAATTCAGAATATTTTTTAAAATATGAACAATTTTTTAAATCCTGTTTCTAGAAAAAGTGGATTTCCAAACAAATTTTGAAAAGGTGAACCTTTTTTGAAATTCCAGAATAATTTCTAAAACATGACTTTTTTTTGAATTTGTGAACAAATTTTGAAATTTGATCATTTTCCAAAATTCTAAATAAATTTAGGAAAAAAGAAAAAGCGCATAAGAATGAGATTAAAAGATGTTAAGGGTTTTAAAAACTCTGGAGTGATAGCATTGGATTATATTCGGCTAAGAATCTGGCAAATCCCTTTACTAAAGGGCTATCACGTGGTGTGATAGAAAATGCTTTGAGGAAGATGGGTATGAGACCCACATGAGTTGCCATGGTGGTAACCAACCTATATGAAGTTAAGGGGCAAAGAGAAGCGCTTTCGCTACTGAGAAAGCGAATGGTCAGTGCGATGGTTGGACGAGTTAGTCGAGGGAGATCCCATGAAGTAGAACCTGGAAAAATAAGCTAGTGGTTAACTGATGAGAATAACTTTACTAACCCACCCCGTTGGAGATGCGATACCCTCGAAAACTTTCTGGCAGGTTGACGTTTGTCTTAATGTGTTCCAAAGCTTGTATAAGCAAGATGCTCCTACAAAGCAATCTTTGATGGAACATACCTATATGAGCCCGACTAGTGGTCACAGTTGGGGTAATCTCTAGAAAGTTTATGAATAAGCCAGGAATGTGAGTAATATGCTCCATCCGAGGGGTCAACCTTTGGAAGCCTAGTACTGGTAAAACATGTGGTGAAACTTCTTTACGCCAAACTGACAATTCAAGGCATAATACATTGTTAAGTTGTGAAGGAGTGTAGCTACTTGCTCTAGGTGGATGTTCAACCATAACAGGTCTCCACTGAAAGAATCAAACAACAACGCTAGATCCTAAAAATAAATATCAAACATTGTTTCGAAAAACGTAAATATTTTTAAGAACAAGAGTATTTTGCAAAGTCGTTGCCAAAAACATTGAACTCAAACATTTTTCAAAAACCTTGAACATTAAAAAAATGAACATTTTTTTTTCAAATTTCGAACATTTTTTAAACGGAAACAATTTGAAAACATGAACAATTTTTGAAAAACTAGGAGTACTCTAGCGAACATTTTTTGAATTTGCCAACATTTTTTAAAACACAAAGTTTTTCAAACTTTGACATTTTTTTTAAAATGTGAACAAACTTTTAAAATTGGGAAGTAATGTAGTGAACATTCGCTTAAAACATGAACGTTTTTAGAATTAGTGAACACCTCTTAGAAAATCAATACTTTTGATTTTTAAAACTAAAACACCTTTTGATAATCTCAAACAATTTTTGAAACACAAACATTTTATGAAAATATGGAAATATTTTAGAAGTTAGAAAAAATACAACTCGGACAAAAATTTAAAGTTCTGAACATTTTTATGGAATTCTAGTTTTTTTAAAAAAAATTGAAATTCCAAACTTTTTTTTGAATTTATGAAAAATGAAAAGAAAAAAATAATAAGGAAACAGAAAAAGACACAAGAAAAATACGACAATGGGTTGGCCCTGTCCAGGGCCTAATGGGCACAGAAAGAAAATGAATTCTATGGCTGCATGGGCCGATGGGTGAGATAAGACCGTGATTAAATAAATGGGCTATATGGTGGGAGAGAGAGGGCCTTGTTTAAATAAATGGGCTCGGAAATGAATTGAAATTAAAAGAATGAATAAATGGGTGCGGTAATTAACCTACATGTGCAAGTGTCTGGATTGTGATTTGTGCATGATGAAGGAGCTTGGCAACTAACCAAACTTACCGCCTTAAGACCGATCTTCATTTTTTAATATCATGTTATAAATTTTGTTTAGCCATGTTTATATTGTGTAATATAAGTAGTGCATGCTAGAATGTGATGACCAAACTCATTACCTTGAGACTTATCACGTTTGTCGGATATAGGTGGACAAGTGACCATCATCGATTGTACAAAAAGAAAAAAATGGCAAGCTCAATCGGGATGTGCGAGAGTTTGTTTCTCCCGTTGCAACACACATACATGTTTGCTAGTCGTATTCCTACGCATGCATAGTACGGTGAAAAACCGCTCGATCCTCTTTATGCCAAACTGATAATTCAAGGAATAGTCTATTGTTTAATTGTGAAGGAGTGTAGCTACTTGCTCTAGGTGGATGTTCAACCTTAACAGGTCTTCACTGAAAGAATCAAACAGCAGCGCCCGATCCTGAAAATAAATATCAAACGTTATTTTGGAAAATAGAAATATTGTTTAGAACAGGAATATTCCAAAGTCGTTACCAAAAATATTAAAATCAAATGTTTTTTGAAAATCTTGAACATTAAAAAATGATTTTTTTTAAAATTTTGAACATATTTGAACGCGATTATTTTATAAAACATGAACATTTTTTGAAAACTAGGAGTACTCTAGCGAACATTATTTTAATTTGCACACATTTTTTAAAACTCTAAGTTTTTCATACTTTGACATTTTGGAAAACATGAACAAACTTTGAAATTTTGGAAGTAATGTAGTGAACATTTTGTTTAAAACAAGAACATTTTGAATTTGTGAACACCATTTAAAAAAGAATATTTTTGAATTTTGAACATTTTTGTAACAATTTCTTTTATAATCCCAAACAATTTTTGAAACACACACATTTACAAAAAGATGGGAATATTTTTAGAAGTTTGAAAAAAATAGAACGCGAACAAGAATTTAAAATTCTAAGCCTTTTCTTCAAAACCCGTACTTTTTTATGGATTTCTGAACATTTTAAAAAATGAAATTACGATTTTGAAAAATTCGAATTTATGAAAAAAAATAAAAATAAAAAAATAATAAGGAAAAAGGAACAAACAAAAGAAAAAGACGACAATGGGTCAGCCCAGTCCGGGGCCTAATGAACACAGAAAGAAAAGGAATTCTATGGCTGCATAGGCCAATGGGAGAGATAAGACTCTGATTAAATAAATAGGCTCTATTAGCTGCATTGGCCGGTGGGAGAGAGAGGACCTCGTTTAAATAAATGGGCTCGGAAATGAATTGAAATTAAAGAAAAAGAATAAATAATGTTGTAATTAACCTACATGTACAAGTGTCTGAATTGTGATTTGTGCACGATGAAGGAGCTTGGCAACTAACCAAACTCACAGCCTTGAGATTGATCTTCTTTTTTTAATCTCATGCTATAAATTTTGTTTAGCCATGTTTATATTATGTACTAATATGTAGTGCATGCTAGAATGTGATGACCAAACTCTTTTTTTTTGAAAGATCCAGCAATTGCTAGCTTTTCATTGCATTGGCACGAAGTAGTGGGAGAAAAACATGTGGGGGTTCAGGTCCTAGGACCAGGTACAGATGTGGTGTACATCATACAGCAACGGACCGGAATTTTTCCGGCCGTGAAAAAGGAGCAAAGCTTATTCCTCACGGCGGACCCCAGAAGGGGCTGTGCAGGCTGATGGCTCCGGCCTGTCGCCAAAGTTGAATGGAGTTGTCGATGGCCCTCGTGATGTCTCCTCGCGCTGGTTGCTTGCCTTTGAATGTGCAGTCGTTTCGCTCTTTCCAGATTTCCCAGCAGGTTAGGAGGATGATGGTTTTTGCCCCTTTCCTGGAAGCCACCGGCGTCGCCTGAACCATCTTCTGCACAATCTGAATCGGGCTGGAGGTCGTCCAGGAGTCGCTCGGGAGGAGGTTTGAGCATCTTCCTCTGCACCCCACCGAGCGCCAGACGGCAAGAGCTGCGGGGCAGCACCAGATCAGCTGGTGTGCCAATTCCAGGCTGGGGACACACAGTTGGCAGAAATAGCTGTTTGGCCAACCCCGTCGCTAGAGGCGGTCATTTGTCCGCAGACGATCCTTCAGCAGCAGCCAGGCAAAGAATTTGATGTTTCCCGGTGCCCATGCCCTCCAGATGAGGTCATCCATGGTTGATCGTAGCCTGCCCTGGAATTGCATCGCGTAGGCCGATCTTGCTGTGTATTGGCCCTTTGCGTCCTGGTTCCATCGGATGGTATCCCGAGTGCCGTCCCTGAACACTGTGGCAGCTGTGATGATCTGACGGTTGAGTCGAATGAAATCCGGCAGCAATGGATGTGTGTCCCCGTGCCTCAGGTCCTTGATCCAGTTGTCATCCCTGAACGCCTCGCGCACGGTCCGCTTCTTCCTCTTAGAGTGGTTGTAGAGGCCCGGGTATGCTGCAGCTAGGGTGCAGGCTCCGAGCCATCAGGAGTGCCAGAACAGAGCCGTCGAACCATCTTCAATTGTCACTATTGTTGCAGCCGCAAACAGGGCCATATCCTCGCCATTGCATGGCGGCAGGGTGCCAACCCATGGGCGGCTAGGGTCTGTCCAAGCGATCCAGAGCCATCTCAGTCTCAAAGCGCGACTGAAACGTTCTAGGTCAAGGATTCCCAAGCCTCCATGCGTGGTCGGCGTGCACACCGTCGGCCAGTTTACCTTGCAACTGGCTCCGGTGATCTCTTCCTCTTGCTTCCACAAGAATTTCCTCCTACACTTGCCAATATCTCTGAGTAGCTTCTTGGGGATCCGCAGGACGGTGAGTGCAAAAGTCGGCATGGCACTGAGCTCACATCTGACAAGTATTCTCCTGCTAGCTATGGGTAGCAGTCTGCCTTTCCATCCCGCCAGTCTTGCCTTAAGCCTATCTATGATGAATTGCAGATGCACTAGCCTTAATCTAGAAGTGGTGATTGGGAGGCCTAGATAGGTGGCTGGGAAGGTGCCTATTGCACCCCCAAAATTCTTAAGCACGGCCTCAAGGTCAACGTTGTCGCATCTAATGGGCAGGGCCGATGACTTTGAGGGGTTTATATGAAGACCCGTGGATTCGCCAAAGCCTCGAAGGATATCTAGTAGCGCGCCTATCTCCTGTTGTATTGGATTTGCAAAAATGACAGCGTCGTCAACGTATAAGCTGACTCTAAGCTTGAGATCTCGGCCGGGCAGGGGGGCAATTAGCTGTCGATGCATGGCTTCTTCTAATAGGTGATGTAGCGGGTCAATCACCAAAATGAACATGAAAGGCAATAAAGGGTCTCCCTACCGGAGTCCTTGACGATGGATGATCTTGCGGCCCGGCGAGCCGTTGAGGAGGAAGGATGATGATGAGGTGGAGAGGAGTAGAGCGATCCAGTCTCTCCACCAGGCGCTAAATCCCAACTTCTGCATAAGCTCATGGATGTACTCCCAGGATACATTGTCGAAGGCTTTGGCAATGTCTAGTTTAAGTAGCAGCGCTGGAGTCTTTTTTCTGTGGAGAGCTTTGACGCAATTCTGGACGTATAGAAAACTATCATGGATGCATTTGGTGCATAGGAAGGCCGACTGAGCTGGGGAGATGAGGGTGTGCATGACAGTGGCCAACCTCATCGAAAGGACCTTGGAGATAAGCTTGGCGATGGAGTGGATCAGACTAATTGGCCTATAGTCACTAATGGTAGAGGCCCCATCTTTTTTGGGAGAAGAGCTACTAGAGCTGTGTTAAGCATCGCGAAGTTTCTGCCAGCAAGATTGTAGAATTGAGAGAAGGCCACCATGATGTCGCTTTTGAACAGCGCCCAGCAGGATCTGAAGAAGGTGCCTGAGAAGCCATCCGGCCCCGGCGATCGCTCGGCCGGGGAGGACTTGATCGCAAGCCACACTTCTTCCTCTGTGAAGGGGTTGTCGAGGCCACCCCCGTGGATTTGTGGCAGTTGGAGTGCGGTCCTGTTGATGGTGGCACTCTGCGACGCCGTTGAACCCAACAAGGAGTGTAAATGATCATGAATCGGCTTCTCCTTGTCCTTCTATGCGGTAACTACACCTGCTGGCCCATGCAACGTGTGGATGAAGTTTTTGCGAGCTCTGGAGTTAATCTTCGCCTGAAAGAAGGCGGTCGGTGCATCGCCAGCCCAGAGCCAAGTGTGTTGGGTAACGTTGCAGAAAATTAAAATTTTCCTACGGTTTCACCAAGATCTATCTATGAGTTCATCTAAGCAAGGAGTCAAGAGAGAGTTTGCATCTACATACCACTTGTAGATCAAGTACGGAAGCTGCTCGAGGGAGTGGTGATGATGGAGTCGCTCCCAACGTGATTCCGATCACCGATGACCAAGCGCTGAAAGGACAGCACCTCCGTGTTCAACACACGTGACGGGACGATGGCGTCTCCTCCGCCTTGATCCAGCAAGGATGAAGGAGAGGTTGAGGAAGACAACTCCAATGGCAGCACGACGGCGTGGTGCGGTTGGTACGGCAGTTCTCCAGCAGGCTTCGCCAAGCTCGCAGGGAGAAAGAGAGGTGTTGGGAGGGAGGGCTGCGCCTTCAATGGTGTGTGCAGCCCTCCCCCCCCCTCTATTTATAGGAGGAGAGGGCAAGGGGGCCGGCCATCTAGGGGAACCCTAGATGGGCGGCGGCCAAAGGGAGGAGGAGGGTGGCTTTCCCCAAGCTGGGGCGCCCCTTTAGGGTTTCCTCCCCATGCCCTAGCCGCATGGGCCTAGGTGGGGGCGCCCAGCCCACCAGGGCTGGCTCCTCTCCCACATAGCCCATGTGGCCCCGGGAGGGGTGGCCTCCGTGGACCTCCGGAACCCCCCCGGGCCCCAGACATTACCAGTATACCCCAAACTTTCTCGAGTCCGTTTAACCACTTTCCATATATAAATCTTTACCTCCGGACCATTCCGAACTCCTCGTGACGTCCGGGATCTCATCCGGACTCAACAACATTCGTAATCACATACTTGTCTTCCTAAAAACCCTAGCGCCACCGAACCTTAGTGTGTAGACCCTACGGGTTCGGGAGACATGCGACATGACCGAGACGACCTCAGTCAATAACCAACAGCGGATCTGGATACCCATGTTGGCTCCTACATGTTCCTCGATGTTGTCATCGGATGAACCACGATGTCAAGGGTTCAAGCAACCCCGTATTCTATTCCCTTTGTCGACGGTATGTTACTTGCCCGAGACTCGATCGTCGGTATCCCAATACCTCGCTTAGTCTCGTTACCGCAAGTCACTTTACTCGCATCGTAATGCATGATCCCGTGACCAGACACTTGATCACTTTGAGCTCATTATGATGATGCACTACCGAGTGGGCCCAGTGATACCTCTCCGTTATACGGAGTGACAAATCCCTGTCTCGATCCGTGTCAACCCAAAAGACACTTTCGGAGATACCTGTAGTGCACCTTTATAGTCACCCAGTTACGTTGTGACGTTTGATACACCCAAAGCACTCCTACGGTATCCGGGAGTTACACGATCTCACGGTCTAAGGAAGAGATACTTGACATTGGAAAAGCTCTAGCAAAACGAACTATACGATCTTTGTGCTATGCTTAGGATTGGGTTTTGTCCATCACGTTATTCTCCTAATGACGTGATCCCGTTGTCAATGACATCTGATGTCCATAGTCGAAACCATGACTATCGTCGACCAACGAGCTAGTCTACTAGAGGCTCACTAGGACGATTGTGGTCTATGTATTCACACGTGTATTACGATTTCCGGATAATACAGCTTATAGCATGAATAAAAGACAATTATCATGAACAAGGAAATATAATAATAATGCTTTTATTATTGCCTCTAGGGCATATTTCCAACAGTCTCCCACTAGCACTAGAGTCAATAATCTAGTTACATTGTGATGAATCGAACACCCATAGAGTTCGGTGTTGATCATGTTTTGCCCATGGAAGAGGTTTAGTCAACGGATCTGCGACATTCAGATCCGTATGCACTTTACAAATTTCTATGTCTCCATCCTGAACATTTTCACGGATGGAGTTGAAGCGACGCTTGATGTGCTCGGTCTTCTTGTGAAACCTGGCTCCTTGGCAAGGGCAATAGCTCCGGTGTTGTCACTGAAGAGTTTGATCGCCCCGACGCATTGGGTATGACTCCTAGGTCGGTGATGAACTCCTTCACCCAAATTGCTTCATGCGCTGCCTCCGAGGCTGCCATGTACTCCGCTTCACATGTAGATCTCGCCACGACGCTCGCTTGCGGTACTGCACCAGCCATCGCTCCACCATTCAACATATACACGATCCGGTTTGTGACTTTGAGTCATCCAGATCTGTGTCGGGCTAGCATCGACGTAACCCTTTACGATGAGCTCTTCGTCACCTCCATAAACGAAACATGTCCTTTGTCCTTTTCGGTACTTCAGGATATTCTTGACCGTTGTCCAGTGTTCCTTGCGGGATTACTTTGGTACCTTCCTACCAAACTTACGGCAAGGTTTACATCAGGTCCGGTACACAGCATGGCATACATAATAGATCCTATGGCTGAGGCATAGGGATGACACTCATCTCTTCTTTATCTTTTGTCGTGGTCGGGCATTGAGCTGAGCTCAATCTCACACCTTGCAATCTGAGCAAGAACCCTTCTTGACTGATCCATTTTGAACTTCTTCAAAATCTTATCAAGGTATGTGCTTTGTGAAAGACCTATGAGGCGTCTCGACCTATCTCTATAGATCTTGATCCCTAATATATAAGCAGCTTCTCCAAGGTCCTTCATTGAAAAACACTTATTCAAGTAGGCCTTAATGCTGTCCAAGAATTCTATATCATTTCCCATCAAAAGTATGTCATCTATATATAATATGAGAAATGCTACAGAGCTCCCACTCACTTTCTTGTAAACGCAAGCTTCTCCATAAGTCTGCATAAACACAAACGCTTTGATCATCTCATCAAAGCGAATGTTCCAACTCCGAGATGCTTGCACCAGTCCATAAATGGATCGCTGGAGCCTGCATACTTTGTCAGCATTCTTAGGATCGACAAAACCCTCCGGCTGTATCATATACAGCTCTTCCTTAAGATATCCGTTAAGGAACGCTGTTTTGACGTCCATCTGCCAAATCTCATAATCATAGTATGCGGCAATTGCTAACATGATTCGGACGGACTTAAGCTTCGCTACGGGAGAGAAAGTCTCATCATAGTCAATCCCTTGAACTTGCCGATAACCCTTAGCGACAAGTCGAGCTTTATAGATGGTGACATTACCATCCGCGTCCGTCTTCTTCTTAAAGATCCATTTGTTTTCTATCGCTCGCCGATCATCGGGCAAGTCAGTCAAAGTCCACACTTTGTTTTCATACATGGATTCTATCTCGGACTTCATGGCTTCTAGCCATTTGTTGGAATCTGGGCTCGCCATCGCTTCTTCATAGTTCAAGGTTCACCGTTGTCTAACAACATGATTTCCGTGACAGGGTTGCCGCACCACTGCAGTGCGGAACGTGTCCTAGTGGACCCACGGTTCAAGAGCAACTTGATCCAAGTACCTTGATCATCATCATGAATTTCCTCTTCGTTGGTGTAGGCATCACAGAACATTTTCTGAGCTGCACTACTATCCTGTTGAAGAGGTAGTACTTCATCGAGTTCTACTTTCCTCCCACTTACTTCTTTCGAGAGAAACTCTTTTTCCAGAAAGGATCCGTTCTTGGCAACAAAGATCTTGCCCTCGGATCTTAAGTAGAAGGTATACCCTACGGTTTCCTTAGGGTATCCTATGAAGACGCATTTTTCCGACTTGGGTTCGAGCTTTTCAGGTTGAAGTTTCTTGACATAAGCATCGCATCCCCAAACTTTCAGAAACGACAGCTTAGGTTTCTTCCCAAACCATAATTCATACGGTGTCGTCTCAACGGATTTAGACGGTGCCCTATTTAAAGTGAATGTAGCTATCTCTAGAGCGTATCCCCAAAATGATAGCGGTAAATCGGTAAGAGACATCATAGATCGCACCATATCCAATAGAGTGCGATTACGACGTTCGGACACACCGTTACGCTAAGGTGTTCCAGGCGGCGTTAGTTGTGAAACGATTCCACATTTTCTTAAGTGTGTACCAAATTCGTGACTTAAATATTCTCCTCCACGATCTGATCGTAAGAATTTTATCTTTCGGTCACGTTGATTCTCTACTTCATTCTGAAATTCCTTGAACTTTTCAAAGGTCTCACACTTGTGTTTCATCAAGTAGACATACCCATATCTACTCAAGTCATCTGTGAGAGTGAGAACATAACGATACCCTCCATGAGCCTCAACGCTCATTGGACCGCATACATCAAGTATGTATGATTTCCAACAAGTTGGTTGCTCGCCCATTGTTCCGGAGAACGGAGTCTTGGTCATCTTGCCCATGAGGCATGGTTCGCATGTGTCAAATGATTCATAATCTAAAGACTCCAAAAGTCCATCAGCATGGAGCTTCTTCATGCGCTTGACACCAATGTGACCAAGGCGGCGAGTGCCACAAGTATGTGGGACTATCGTTATCAACTTTACATCTTTTGGTATTCACGCTATGAACATGTGTAATACCACGCCGAGATTCATTAAGAATAAACCATTGACCATCGGAGCATGACCATAAAACATATCTCTCATATAAATAGAACAACCATTATTCTCGGATTTAAATGAGTAGCCATCTCGCATTAAACGAGATCCAGATACAATATTCATGCTCAAACTTGGCACCAAATAAAATTATTAAGGTTCATAACTAATCCCGTAGGTAAATGAAGAGGTAGCGTGTCGACGGCGATCACATCGACTCGAACCATTCCCGACGCGATCGTCACCTCGCCCTTCGCCAGTCTCCGCTTATTCCGCAGCTCCTGCCGTGAGTTACAAATATGAGCAACGGCACCGTATCGAATACCCGGGAGTTACTACGAGTATCGGTAAGGTATACATCAATTACATGTATATCAAATATACCTTTGGTGTTGCGGCCTTCTTGTCCGCTAAGTATTTGGGGCAGTTCCGCTTCAAATGACCCTTCCCTTGCAATAAAAGCACTCGGCCTCGTGCTTGGGTCCATTCTTTGACTTCTTCCCGGCAACTTGCTTACCGGGCGGCAACCTCCTTGCCGTCCTTCTTGAAGTTCTTCTTGCCCTTGCCCTTCTTGAACTTAGTGGTCTTATTGACCATCAACACTTGATGTTCTTTCTTGATTTCAACCTCGGCTGACTTCAGATAGAGAATACTTCAGAATGGTCTTTACCATCCCCTGCATATTGTAGTTCATCACAAAGCTCTTGTAGCTTGGTGGGAGCGATCGAGGATTCTGTCAATGACCGCCTCATCGTGGAGGTTAATATTCATTTGGGTCATACGGTTGTGCAACCTGCACATCTTGAGAATGTGCTCACCGATGTAACTATTTTCCTCCATCTTACAACTATAGAACTTGTCGGAGATGTCATATCTCTCGACCCGGCGTGAGCTTGGAAAACCAGTTTCAGCTCTTGAACATCTCATATGCTCCGTGATGCTCAAAACGCTTTTGGAGCCCCGGTTCTAAGTCGTAAAGCATGCCGCACCGAACGAGGGAGTAATCATCAACACGAGACTGCCAAGCATTCATAATGTCTTGGTTCTGCAGGACGGAGCGCCACCTAGCGGTCCTTCTAGGACATATTGTTTCTGGCAGCTATGAGGATGATCTCAAGTTCCGGACCCAATCCGTATAGTTGCTGCCGTCATCTTTCTCGCTTGGTTTTCTAGGAACGCGTTGAAGTTCAAGTTGACATGAGCGTTGGCCATTTGATCTACAAGATATATCATTCAAAAGTTTTAGACTAAGTTCATGATAATTTAAGTTCATCTAATCAAATTATTTCAATGAACTCAAACTCAGATTAGACATCCCTCTAGTCATCTAAGTGATACACGATCCGAGTCGACTAGGCCGTGTCCGATCATCACGTGAGACGGACTAGTCATCGTCGGTGAACATTCTCATGTTGATCGTATCTTCTATACGACTCGTGTTCGACCTTTCGGTCTCCGTGTTCCGAGGCCATGTCTGTACATGCTAGGCTCGTCAAGTTAACCCTAAGTGTTTTGCGTGTGTAAATCTGTCTTACACCCGTTGTATGTGAACGTAAGAATCCATCACATCCGATCATCACGTGGTGCTTAGAAGTTATTTAACTTTAGCAACGGTGCACGTTAGGGAGAACACTTCTTGAAATTGTTGTAAGGATCATCTTATTTACTACCGTCGTTCTAAGTAAACAAGATGTATAAACATAATAAACATCACATGCAATTATATAGTAGTGACATGATATGGCCAATATCATAAAACTCCATTGATCTCCATCTTCGGGCTCCATGATCATCTTGTCACGGTCATGGCACCATGATCTCCATCATCATGATCTCCATCATCGTGCCTCCATGAAGTTGTCACGCCAACGACTACTTCTACTACTATGGCTAAACGCGTTTTAGCAATAAAGTAAAGTAAGTTACATGGCTTTCTTCAATGACACGCAGGTCATACAAAAATAAAGACAACTCCTATGGCTCCTGCCGTTGTCATACTCATCGACATGCAAGTCGTGATTCCTATTACAAGAACATGATCTCATACATCACAATATGTCATTCATCATTCATCACAACTTGGCCATATCACATCACATGTCAATTGCTGCAAAAACAAGTTAGACGTCCTCTAATTGTTGTTGCATCTTTTACGTGGCTGCAATTGGGTTCTAGCAAGAACGTTTTCTTACCTACGAATAACCACAATGTGATCTTGTCAACTTCTATTTACCCTTCATAAGGACCCTTTTCATCGAATCCGCTCCAACTAAAGTAGGAGAGACAGACACCCGCCAGCCACCTTATGCAACTAGTGCATGTTAGTCGGTGGAACCGGTCTCACGTAAGCGTACGTGTAAGGTTGGTCCGGGCCGCTTCATCCCACAATACCGCGGAAGCAAGATAAGACTAGTAGCGACAAGTAAGTTGACAAGATCCACGCCCACAACTAAATTGTGTTCTACTCGTGCAAAGAGAACTACGATAGACCTAGCTCATGATGCCCTTTGTTGGGTAACGTTGCAGAAAATTAAAATTTTCCTACGGTTTCACCAAGATCTATCTATGAGTTCATCTAAGCAACGAGTCAAGAGAGAGAGTTTGCATCTACATACCACTTGTAGATCGAGTACGGAAGCGTTCGAGGGAGTGGTGATGATGGAGTCGTTCCCAACGTGATTCCGATCACCGATGACCAAACGCTGAAAGGACAGCACCTCCGTGTTCAACACACGTACGGGACGATGGCGTCTCCTCCGTCTTGATCCAGCAAGGATGAAGGAGAGGTTGAGGAAGACAACTCCAATGGCAGCACGACGGCGTGGTGCAGTTGGTACGACAGTTCTCCGGCAGGGCTTCGCCAAGCTCGCAGGGAGAAAGAGAGGTGTTGGGGAGGGGAGGGGCTGCGCCTTCAATGGTGTGTGCAGCCCCCCCCACCCCTCTATTTATAGGAGGAGAGGGCAAAGGGGGGCCGGCCATCTAGGGGGAACCCTAGATGGGGCGGCGGCCAAAGGGGAGGAGGAGGGGTGGCTTGCCCCCCAAGCTAGGGGGGCGCCCCCTTTAGGGTTTCCCCTCCCCATGCCCTAGCCGCATGGGCCTAGGTGGGGAGGCGCGCCCAGCCCACCAGGGGCTGGCTCCCTCTCCCACATAGCCCATGTGGCCCCCGGGGGGTGGCCCTCCCGTGGACCTCCGAACCTCCCGGTGGCCCCAGACATTACCAGTATACCCTCAAACTTTCCGAGTCCGCTTAACCACTTTCCATATATAAATCTTTACCTCCCGACCATTCCGAACTCCTCGTGATGTCCGGGATCTCATCCGGACTCAACAACATTCGTAATCACATACTTGTCTTCCTAAAAACCCTAGCGCCACCGAACCTTATGTGTAGACCCTACGGGTTCGGGAGACATGCGACATGACCGAGACGACCTCAGTCAATAACCAACAGCGGATCTGGATACCCATGTTGGCTCCTACATGTTCCTCGATGTTGTCATCGGATGAACCACGATGTCAAGGGTTCAAGCAACCCCGTATTCTATTCCCTTTGTCGACGGTATGTTACTTGCCCGAGACTCGATCGTCGGTATCCCAATACCTCGCTTAGTCTCGTTATCGGCAAGTCACTTTACTCAGATCAGTAATGCATGATCCCGTGACCGGACACTTGATCACTTTGAGCTCATTATGATGATGCACTACCGAGTGGGCCCGGTGATACCTCTCCGTTATACGGAGTGACAAATCCGCCTCGATCCGTGTCAACCCAAAAGACACTTTAGGAGATACCTGTAGTGCACCTTTATAGTCACCCGATTCACGTTGTGACGCTTGATACACCCAAAGCACTCCTACGGTATCCGGGAGTTACACGATCTCACGGTCTAAGGAAGAGATACTTGACATTGGAAAAGCTCTAGCAAAACGAACTATACGATCTTTGTGATATGCTTAGGATTGGGTCTTGTCCATCACGTCATTCTCCTAATGACGTGATCCCGTTGTCAATGACATCCGATGTCCATAGTCGAAACCATGACTATCCGTCGACCAACGAGCTAGTCTACTAGAGGCTCACTAGGGACGTATTGTGGTCTATGTATTCACACGTGTATTACGATTTCCGGATAATACAGTTATAGCATGAATAAAAGACAATTATCATGAACAAGGAAATATAATAATAATGCTTTTATTATTGCCTCTAGGGCATATTTCCAACAAAGTGATACGGGACGCCTGCCTTTTCCGAGCTCACTCTACTGCAGCCAGGCCTAAAATTCGTAGCTTAAGGGCTTTTCGCAGATGAAACTCATTGTCGGAGAGGGTCCTAGACTCCTGTGCTATGTCTAATCTCAGGACGATCTCCGAAGCAAGGTGTAATTGGAGGCGAGCGTCACTGAACAACAATTTGCTCCAAATTTTCAGATCTCTAGCCACCCGAGTCATCTTGGTGTCCAGTCTAGCGAAAGCGCAGCGTTCCGTAGTGGGTCGATTCCATGCCCTATCAACTGTTTCATGGAAGTGTGGATGCCGAGGCCAGAAGGATTCGAATATGAACCTTGCCCATCGTCGAGGGGCTGCCGCAGCAGCAAGCAGCAGTGGGCAGTGGTCAGAGCACGAGGTGGATGCGGCGTGCAGCAGGTGTGTTGGGAAGAGGTTTTCCCATGCAAGTGTGCAGAAAAACTTGTCAATACTAACTAGGGTCGGGTTTCGCCGTTCGTTGCTCCAAGTGAAGCGGCGATCCTTGCATTTGATTTCACGCAGACCCCATGCATCGATGGCCGCTCTAAACTTGCCGATGATCCTACGATTGATGTTGTTATTTTTTTTTGTCTCTAGCCTCATATATAATGTTGAAGTCGCCGTTGATTAGCCAAGCCTCTCTTGGCTGGGGAGCCACCCTTGCAATTTCATCAAGGAATTCATCCTTACGCATCTCATCTGCTGGCCCGTAGACCGTTGTCAACCAGAAGGAGTCATGGGCTCCAATTACACAAACTTTAGCCGTGATTTAAAACCGGCCTATCGCGTGGGTTTGAACGGAGACAGTGCCGGAGTTCCAGAAGATGGCAACTCCTCCTCGTATTCCCATGGCGGGCAGCACAATGCAACCATCTAGCCTACTCCCTCTGAGTCCCCTGGCCATCGCTGGCAACCAGTTCTCGATCTTGGTCTCCTGGAGACATAGGATAGCTAGTCTACGTGTGCTCGCAGCGTCACAAACTACAGAGCGACGGGCCGGTGTGTTTAAGCCTCTGACGTTCTAACTCATTATGGGGCAGCTGTTGTTATCCATTGGCAAACCAAGATGTGCTCATGTGGTGAATTACAAATCTAACGTGCGAGGTAAACCACCGACGACTGAGAATCGTTGAAGGGGAACACAAGTACACCATCCATCTATCTTGGGGTTGCCGGCGGCCACCAATAGGCCCAAAACCCCGCCGGCAAACACTAAGCCTCCTAATGCAGCTACTGTTACAGGGTTGCATAAACATAATTAAAGTTAACTCCACCAAGCACACGGCTGGCCGTCGTTGGCGGGAGACACTAGAAGAGACTACTGGCAAAGTGCAACGGATGGCCCCGGGGCCTCACCGTCTTGTGTGTTTGCCCCCGCAATGACTTTGAGTGTGCGGGCGTCGAGGCGAGTGAGCTTGGCAATGGCGGCGATGTCAGCGTCCGAGAGCGGTTCGTCGAAGCGGCGGATGAGAGCTTCGGCCGCCTGAGCCGTCATCTTCTCCTTTGGGCCAAGGATCCCCAGCACGTGCACGATGCGCAGCGTGGCCCTCTCCGAGACCGGCACCATTGAGGGGTTGCTGGCCTGCCTAGCGCTCTGCCTGGTTGGCTTCGGGGTGGTTCTAGCCCTGGCTGGCGTCTTGTCACTGGTCGGCGGCTTGCCGATCACCGCACGGGGTAGGGGGTGAAGAGGGGCTGCGTTGCCGGTTCTTTCTCTTCGCCGAACAGCTGCATCTCCGTGACCTTCTGGGTGACCTCGCCCAGTTGCAGCGCGTGCGTGCATGCCACCTGGGGGGTGTGGCATGCAAGAGAGAGGGCAGGCCCCAAGTCCAGGGTTTCGTGACAAGTGACCATCATCGATTGTACAAAAAGAAAAAATGGCAAGCTCACTCGGGATGTGCGAGAGTTTGTTTTTTCTGTTGCAATGCACATACATAGTATTTGCTAGTCGTATTCGTACGCACATACAGTACGGTGAAAAACCGCTCCATTGGCACCGGTTCTCCCACGCCAACAGGAACCGCCATGACGCCGCGTCACTGAGAACCTACTAGCGTGACAAGACCCTGGGCACCGGTTTTCTTTTCCAAACCCCTCTTGAACTCTAAAACATCATTACCGCCACATGGTTTTCCCAACGTCCGAATCCGTTCGCCTCCTTTTCCTTGGAAAGTTGGTGGACGGTCGCGCTCCGGAGATTGGACTACACCGGCAACCATCAAACCTCATATCTGGGCACAGACCAAGACGCGAGAAATGTGGGCAAAAGAAGAGGAGGGCAGAGCAAGTGCAGAAAGTGACAGAGGGCAACACGTCGACGAACCCCGTAAATATCCCTGTCAGCACTGCATTTCACGGCCATCGCTTCTCCCTTCTTTTTCCCCTGAAAGCGCTCCCTGCCGGGACCCCGGCCAGCTTCGGTCTTGATAACAGACGCCGATGTGTGGTCATCCGTTGAGAGGGACAAGCCACGATAGGGAGACGACAATGAGAATGTTTCCATTTCTGCAAGTGAGGTATAGACGAGAGACGGTCGATTGCAACTTGCTAGCCTGTGATATGTATGTAGTATGTATGATCGATCTTGTTTGCTAACCACACACTCGTGATGAGCAAGATATGATGCGATTCATAAGGCATCTCCAAACACCGTCTCTTAAAGCAGACACATATTTGTCCATGGACTAGTCCGCGGACATGTATACGGGAGCCAGCCATTCAATTATGTCCTCTAAATGTTCGTTCCTAGGTTTTATTTAGTCCGCAACACTTAAAGTAATTGTACTAGAAAATAGTGCAATTCATCCGTAAATAACATGAAAATATACCTAGTACAACATTAGTTCAAATATAAATATTACATTCGAGACCGGATATTCAATAAGCATTTCGAACTCATCGATTCCAAATTCAACAGCACTCGAGTTAGAATTTGTGCATGTCGTCCCACGCACTGTGCCTCTTGAGTTTCATCTAACAGTGTATGAACGTAAATGGCATGCCCTCTGTTCTGTGGTACAACACGACATCGCATCCGGGCTATTTTTTTCAACGTGATGATTATCAAGTTGCAACATTGAGTGAATTAATGAATTGAGAATTGACCAACATGAAGAGCAACAAGAAGCAAAACCTTATAATCTCCATGTTTGAGGAGCTCGATGGCCACCTTCTCTTCACTTGTGCAATCGCACCACAAAATTTCATGGCGGAGTTGGAGATGGTGTACCACCAAGGGGCTATTGACTTCACATTGTGTTCATGGATCACGTGCAAGTCGTAGGGCGTGAAGTGTTTTTGCTCGTGAAACGAAGCATGCATGTTTTGTCAAAAGGTCGAGCCCCCTTGCCTCATGCCTACAAAATCCATAGATACGACCTTCCATGCATCGCACAACAACTCATTCTTCATCATCGAGTACCATGCCATCGTGCTTACTCTATAAAACTATAAAGCTCAATAACATTTGACCGAACACCTTCCGGTCGTGGTGTCCATCATGGACAGTGTCGGCAGGGGGTGGAGAGTACCTGGTTGCGGAGGATACTGGGCGGACAACGACGTAGTCCAAGTCGGACTAGCGCGTGTGTGGGGGTTGTGGACATCCGGCAATGCCTGGGTGGCGGCGGAAGAGGTACAACGGCGGTGTCAGACAAGGAGGGTGCGGATGCAGAGCAAGGGGAGAGCAGGGGCGGAGTGGGAGAAAATTGACCTGGGAGGGGGACGTAAGTGGGCTTGGGGTGTTGGAGTTCGATGTGGCGGAGGTATGGACGCCCAATTTGGACAAACGGATGAGTCCGTGAAAAAATATGGGTCCACATTGAATGGTAACTATGTCTGGACAGGTCGATTCAGACGTATGCGAGCGTTTTGATGGATGGCGTTGAGATCCTCCAAGGCTATTGTTAACTGGTTGAGCGGCTACACATAGCAAAAGTCTTATAACAATCAAAACCGAAAGCTTGTCTTTGAGTAGTCTGAATTTTTTATTCAGGGAACACAAATCTAATGTGTACATTCTCAAAATGGTCACACGAGAAGAAAAGAACTTGCAATTTTTAGTAGTTGCATAGTATGTATGGAATCATTGCGGCGGGGAACTATACTTGTGATATATTGGCAACAAATAAGACGCGCGAATCAATCTGTGGTTGGATGGTTAAAGGGACTGTGGTATTCCCGTCCATGACGAGGTACCTACGATGACTTTGTAAATTTCAACATAATATGTCGGCTCAGTGTTTCGGAGGTGCTCATAGGGGTAGGGTGTGCGTGTGTGCGTTCATAGGGGTGAGTGCACGCGCGTGTATATGAGCGCTTGCGTCTGTACTGTGTTAAAACAAACAAATAAGACGCGATTACATCCACATTGCAAGCTAGATTCCTCTGTGTTTCTACAAAAATCATGTTGTCTTGTATTCATTTGCAAACATAGAAAATAGACTGAAGAAAAACTATAAGACATGATACAGTTCAGGGGACTTTGAGTGGCTAAACCTGATATAATGTTATTCCAATCAAATAATTAATTGAAGGTTTCTTCAAGGGAAGACCAATATGTGTACATTCTTGAAATGCAACATGAAAAATCCTTTCAATTAATTACGACAGGAAAATTTCCCCGCGGAAAAAGTTAAACTAGGAAACTGACTCCAATTTGTGAAAACAAAACATGACATGTGATGCAGTTCATGGGTCCTTTGAGAGGGTAAACATGATACAATTATTCATAAAAGACTTTTTATGGAGAAAAAAAACCTTGTGAAGCGTATTTTCCAGATGCAGTATGCAAACCTTGCAACTATTACAATTGTTTCTTTTGTAATACTACCACCGTCCCGAATTTAGATACATATGTATTTAGACGAATTTAAGACAAACAATTCACGATGTGGGAGTATATAGGTCGTCATTGCGTCACTTAAGTCACTAGTGATATGTAGACAACCAACGGGGCTCTATAACATCCACATCCGAGATTCCTTTGGTTTTACACAAAGTTGATTAATTCCACATGGTATGTTGGCGGACTGTACACAGCTTTTGCAAGATGGGAGTGGGGGTTTTATTTTTCTGTTGATCACCAGGGGTGGCTCAATGATTTGGATTAGCCATGTCCAAAGATCGGAGGGCAAAGATAAGGCGATGGCATCCGGCTCCTGGAAAGAGTTGGCGGTACAAACCCCAGTTTGTCCCTTTCAGCCTTGGCCCATGACTGGGCGCCGCTGTGTGACAACCCTGCTGATCCAAATCTTTCTTCCAACTGGGCGTGACTCGTGCTGTTTGCCTCCCTTGACACTTTTTGTTTGCACACCTTTGGTCTCTCGTGCGCAATGATGCATCGTTGTGGCATGAAAGCGATCACTAGGCTCTGGTATGTGCGTACTGCAAGCTAGGGGAGATGCATAGTACGCATAGTATTATAAGATGCTTTGCGTAGTGTTGCACATCCTAATTTCCCAAAAATGACACTAATACCAGGCACTATCGTACGGGCATGATATACTCCCTCCGTTTTTTTTACTCCGCATATAAGATTTGGTCAAAGTCAAACTACACAAAGTTTGACCAAATTTATATAAAAAAATATGAACATCTACAATATTAAAACTATATAGTATGAAAATACATTTCGTGGTGCATCTGATAATGTTGATTTCATATTGTCAATGTTTATATTTTTTAATATAAAGTTAGTCAAATTTTACAAAGCTTGACTTTGACCAAACCTTATATGCAGACTAAAAATAAACGAAGGGAGTATATACGTGCATGCAATTAAGGAAAGTGGCGAACTGAGCGGAGATGGTTAGACTCCTTGTTGTGGAACCGGCACATCGGGGTTCAAATCCTAAATCTGACATTACTATTCACATTTTTCTGGATTTATTTCAGCATTTTTGGCGATGTCGTTTAATAGGAGGAGACATTTTCGTCGCCTACGAGACGCGTGCGGTTACTTCGTCAATCTCAAGATGTTGTGTTGTTTCATTATCTCGGAAGTACTCATGGGGGTAAGATGTGCGCTTGCACCTTCATAATGATGAATGTATGTGTGTCTATATGAGCATATGCGATTCTACTGTGTTCGAAAAAAATAAGGAGTATTTAAAAAGACTTAGGAAATGAAGACAATGACCGATTACTCCCGATTGTAAAATATTAAAGCAGCCGAAAACCCCGCCCACGAAAAGTTCGACGGTTGCACGATGGACCTAGGAGCTCCAGCGGGCAACTGGACACCAAATTTGACATCTTCTATGCCTACAATACTTACTATCGATGGAACAATTAGGCGGTTCGGTATGTGACTTCAATGGCCTCGCAAACAATGCTGACATGAACTCCTCATTCGGAGCATGTTGGTTCGACCTATCGTAACACAGTGGCAATGAATGATAACACAGTGTGGTGGTCATCAACCTCATATCGGGGCTTCGTTTGAGCGAACTACACTGTGTTGTTTGGAGGGTGGTGTTTGTGCCCCCCCCGCCCCCCCGGGTGGCTTAAAAACAAAATTAGAAACATCTTTTTACATTCCTTGTTTGAATTGCAGGGGGATCATAATTAAAAAACCAGATATCCATTAATCCAAAAATAATAATTGTCAATTTATTGCATGATCACCAAGATTTCCGTTATAATGTTAAAATTGTCAAGTTGGGCTTTGGCGTCAATTTTTTTTTGCACCTATTTCCTCACCAGACATTTAGTGATGAGTATTTGGTTCCTCACTGACGATGGAATTCACAGTGGATTCTGACTATCCTTGTCGGGGGAGGGTAGCAGAGGCTTGACACGTTCCTCTCCAAAATATGAATATACATACATTCATCTCTAAAATATTAATATACAATTATATTCACAACTAATAAAATAATATGTATACCTTATTACATTTGTGGAGAAACTAGTGACTTTGATTCTTATAATCTTCGTAACATAGGGTTATGATCAATGGCTATGTTCAGGTGGAGAGCAAGAACAAGCAGAAACTAGTGCTTAGATATTCGACCAGTGTTCATCCGACACTAATCGATGCAGCGCGCCCAAGTTCATACACTACATCATCAACGTATATAACGGTCCATGTGACATTAATCTGAACCATGACCTTCTAATCGTGGTTTGAGTCATTAGGTGCGAACTTCATTACTGATTACATGTGCTTACTTTGCTCATATCTAGATTCTCGTAGTTCATCTCAACTTGACCAACCATTGAGAATACAACAAATAGGTGAGATGGAATTCTTCTATATTTGTCATTCAACCCTTGCTGCTCTCTTGGCTTCGCCTCCCACCTTCAAGTGTACATGCCGGAATTGAAAAAGGGTCTTGCATGCGTTTTCCCTTTGGAATGGCGTCGGAGAAAATTGTTGTCGTGCTTTTGCCTTGCATAATTTCTATTAATTTAGTGATGCTACAACGATTAGATCCATGGGTATTTCAATCCTGTAATGAGAGATAAATGAGGTAACAAGACTGAACCAACACCGAACTGATTTTCCACTTATGTACTAACCATAGAATTCTTCAAGCTTCCCTCCAAGTTATATGTTTTTTCTATAGAATTTAAACCAGATGGGTGTGGCTCTAAAATAAATATCATTTTTTGTGCCAAATTTATAGGTATTCCGCCATCATTGGCAGGTGCAACCAGCAAAGGCCATACCTAGACTTTTCACCCCAGAAATGCAGACCCAATACTTGAAGAGCACAATTGAAGGGCCAAAGATGTTGATTGTAGGGGGAGAGAATGAATATACGACTACTAACATTAACTTTCTTATTTGACCTTCGGGGTTGCATAATTATATGATATCTACAAATGCAACTAAGGTGAATCAACATATATGACATGGAAGGGCAGGAGCATATGTCATTTGGGTGACCGCTCGGAGACGGTAGCATAGGGTATCTTCAACCTGTTTGGACGGCGATTCAGAGGTGAGTTATGTGTGTAGTCATGTAATGGTGTCATAATTAAGCTGATTGTGGCTTTTATCTCTTTGGTTTGTTGACATTATTATACTAGAGGATGTCTATTGGTACTTTAAATGAACCTAGCTAAGCTAACGTGTGCCGCCATGATTCAGATGCCGGGGTTTTAACCTTCTTTTTCTAAAAAAACAAATGATAGATAAAAGGTTGAATTGACAAAAAATAATGGGAGTACCTAGAACTCATCTAGATGAGATATAGTTTGGTCTCATTCACTTTGAAAACAAGAATAGATACAACCCACGTCAGCACATACGCATCTTATAGCATCACATCCAATGGCTATAAAAGGTGAATGAGACCAAAGTATATCTCATCTAGATGAGTTCTAGCAAAACTGGTAAATAATCTGTTAAAAGAAGCGAGCCGCCAAGCTAACAGCATGGGGAACGACTAACTAGGGCTAGGGTGCATCCCCCCATCCCTTGTATGCATGCGTACGTACGTGTAGCTAGCTACAGCATGGACCGGCTTAATTAGGCTTGCGACGGCCAAGCTAGCGGCCGGGCTAGCTCTACAAATCTGTGGGGCGCGGGCTACAGCGCTTGGTAGCTTTCCTACAGGAGAGGACAGGTACGTGCGTCGCGACCCCGCGCTGTTCCGTCCCTGACATGCATCCCCTTGTCGCCGGCCGGGCAACGGAACTAGGGTCCAGGCGGCCGCGGTGGCTTCCGCTTGTACGCGACCGCCCTCCGTCTTATTCTCCTCCGGCCCGTGCCCTCGCCGTCCGTCCAGCCGGCCGGTCTCACGCACATGCCTAGGCAGGCTAGCTAAACCCGCGCGCGGTGTCGAGCTAGCTTAGCGAGACAGCCTGATGAATCGAGATCATGCACGCATCAGGCGATCTGTCATGCGCCCGATCGACACCGGTACAACTTGAGGAATGCGACCGCGGGCAGTACGATAGCTAGCCAGATCGTCGCCAATTTGGTTCCGACGATCTGACGCGTGCACTTTGGATGCATGCGGGTGCCCGGCATGCACCACTGCTCATGCATGCACTTGTGGCTCCAGAGCTGGTCTATATTGTGAACCTACGTGCCCTCGCCGCTAGATCGACCGGTTTAATGTGCTGGAAAGGGATGTGGCACCTATGTCGATCGTCAGCCGATCGAAATGGATCGATCGAGTCCGTTTGGCCGGCGTGCATGCATGTACGTAACGTAGCATCGAGTACGTGTTATTTGGTCGAGATGCAGCTAGCTAGAGAATGAGAAGCGAGCAGATAAGGTACAACTTGCTACTCCACCTGCTATGCTATCTCGATCGTTTTGCCTGGTTTTTTTTATTAGTTCTTGGAAATGTATGCCTGGTTTTTGGCCACCGTTCGATTGATTGGTCGCTCACGTGTGGCTCTAGCTAGCTAATCATGTACTCCGTACTACCGCTATCTAACACGTTTGTGAGTATGTCGGCAGATTATATAAAGATTGACCGAACGAATCCGCAGAAGCGCTTCCTTGACAGCTGCATGCTTTGCCTGCCGACATTTTAAAATTTTAGTGCTAGAGAGCTACTAGCAGCAAAACAAAAAATTGGCTCCTTTTGATCGATATAATAAGGAAAACACTAACGCCCACACGTATGGGCGTTAGCCAACTCGCCCACACACCTCGATCGCCATCCAGTGTCTTTTGCATGAATCTTGGCACGAGAGGGCTGATTTTATGTGCCACGTAGGACAACTCGCGTGTGTGGCGTGTGAGGGAGTTCGCGCGCACGTTGTTTTGCCCTCCGAGGTCAGCGGTTGCGACTCGGGGCGTGCGGTGGAACTGCCGTCGCGCCCGCACGCCCCGCACGACTTCTGTCCCCCATCTCTCACGACTGCCCATTTTCCCACTCTCCCACACCCAAGTTGTCATTTGCCATGTTTTTGCAGGTTACAAGGCAACTGCCCTATTCGTCATTGTAAGCAGATGGCAACTCTCTTTTACCCGAAAATGTTATTGTTGCCATGTCTGTTTTGTAGCGCTACATGACAAATGTCTAGTGTCAGTAGGTGGCAACTTCTAAAGATACCACCGTAGCCCACATGCCTGTCTCCTTTCCCACACACCAAAAGCTATCAGTTGCCATGTGTTTTTGCAGGGTACATGGAAACTACCCTAGTGTGCTTGTAAGCAGATGGCAACTGTTTACCCAGACATGTTTTTTGCCATGTTTTGTAGTGCTACATGGCAACTGTCTAGTGTTAGTAGGTGGCAACTTCTAAAGTTTTTAAATCATGGCAACTGTAGTAGACCATACCATACATGGCAACAGCTGCAGTTGCCCAAAAATGGCATCCGACACTTGACCTGAGATGGCAACTGCAGTTGAGCAACCATGAAAACTGTAGTTCAGCGACATGGCAACTGCAGTTACACGTACATGGAAGAGGGTCCGGACCATGGCAATCGCGACGGGACGCTTGGTTACTGCCACGCGGGGCGTGTGGCTCGCAGGCGGGGAAGGGCGACGGCCGAGACGGGTCGTGCGGGCCGCGTGGTCGCTCGCCCAGACGTGCTCGTGCGGGCGATCGCGTCGCACACCGAACGTGCGGGCTGTGGCGGGGTGCGCCCGGACGTGCTCGTGCGGGCGGGCCTGTGATGATGCCACACGGGGCGTGCGGCAGATACCCTCTAGATGCCACACATGTGGCAGTTATCGGCGTCCTATAATAAAGTATATACTTGTGCTTTGATTCGGACTAATTAATAACAACCCTTGATTTGTATTGCATGATCTGTGATGTCTTGCTAGGACCAAGCTACCGTTTCACCGAGACAGCAAAAGGAGACACATTATTAGTGTGGTGGTGACAATTTTGTCAATGATGGCATTTTCACTCTACGATACAGTGATGATATAATGCGCTTTATCAAACACAATCTAAAACGGACCAAACATCTTAAGTTATTGCTCTGTGCTTCCAAGCAGCCTGTTGAGCTGAAAATTAACTTGTGTGGGAATCCAATTTTCTGCTTTGGGGAGATCAAACATGTTTCTAATCAGTATATCCAGTTCTTTGGTTATGAGAGGATACCTACAGCTCCACTATCAGGAGACATCAGCGCGTCGCCAATAAATACGCAATGCCGACATGAAGCGTGTGGAAAAAAGACAACAAAAGCTGTTGAATAGTTTGAAAGGCAAGCACATGTCCTCGTGCGGCTTAGCCTTGACAACTAGGTTCTTAGTGTGAAATTTTCATTTTCATAATATTGTTCAAAATTCCATAGCGCATCCAGCGGCAGTTGGATTACTATCAATCCAGGGGTTTACTAAGAATGTGATAACCAAAAAGAAAAAAAAAATTGCATTACAAAATGGAATGCCTTATACGCCTAGAGGAGCTTGGAGGTATGGGATCTAGGATCTTGAGCCTAAGAGCACCTCCTTGTTGGGACCACATGGCTTGGGTTACTACCAAGGATGTCATTTGGCAAGACTCTTTTGGACCCAAAGAAATTTCATAGGTCTAATGTAAAGATGAGATTCCATTTCTAGGACAATCTTATGAAAGCAATGTGGCATTTCTCTCATTCGGGAACTTCCAAAACTAAGATGGTTCAAGTACGATTCTTAGGAAACAGATGGCTAAGAAATCACGCTGAAATTTCAGGAGCTCAACACGTTTGGTAGCATGGGAGAACATTCTTTGTTGATAGTATCACCATTTTTTCCATGATGGGTTATTCATAGCATTCTCATTGCAAATCCGTTATTTATCATTACGGGTTTAGCATATGACATGTTTTGAAGTCCTTATACAAATGAATATTTCACAACTTTTGGAATTTCGTTAATAATTGATCATTTTGATTCTTTAGAACTACTTGGTGCATTTAGTGATCTACTCTATCCTTTAGGAAACCCTCAGTGACCATATATAAATATTCAAACCTCTCTAAATTTATGCGGAGTAAACATGCGGCTGTTGTGAAGGTGCTAAATATCTTTCTGCCAAGAGTCTCATTCCACTTGGACCTAATTGGGGCTAAGTTGCTTAAGTGGAATAACATTTTACCATGACTCATCAACATCAGCCTTTGGCATGAGTAAAATTACTGAGTTCTGTTAGAGCTTGCACAAGAATGGGCACTTCTCGGTTCACCCTACTAGCTAGCTTTTTTTTTGAAGCCTAAACCGTAGAACAATTCTACGGTATTATTTACATATTAGCTTCAAAAATTATAAAAAGTCTAAAATAAAATTACAATTAACCAATGCCAGCTCTCAGAATAATAAAGAAAATATTGCAAATGGTTGTCTATCCAGGACTGTATCTTCTGTGCTTTAACTGGTTTGCTCCAATATAAGTTTTTGACAAAAGATAGCTCCAATAGGAATAGACAACCGCGGAAACTTAATTAGGTTAGAAAGCTTTGTCTGCAAAGCTTATTTCATACTACAATGGATGATCTTATCATTAGAAACTGGAAAGGCGGTAAAAATATTGTTTTTATCAAAATGATAAATTGATAAAGCACATCTTTTACTATTATTTCTCTTGATCTGTATGGTATACTCCCTCCGTTTCTTATTTACTCCGCATATAAAATTTATTTGAAGTCAAACTACACAAAAATTGACCAAATTTTCATAAAAAAATATGAACATCTACAATACTAAAACTATATAGTACGAAAATACATTTCATGATGCATATGATGATATTGATTTCATATTTTGATTGTTGATAGTTTTTAATATAGACTTAGTCAAACTTTAGAAAGCTTGACATTGACCATAATTTATATGCAAACTAAAAAACCGGAAGGAGTACCATCTAGGTAGCATCTACCCTCCTCGTAGTGTTCCAAACATGTTTGGTAACTGGTTACTTTGTCTTGGTTTTAAACTTAGAGCTCATATCTTGGTTGACACAACGGATCTATGTCGGTCATTATGGCTATGCAGAAACATACAGTATTTGTCGAGATGATTTTTTTTATTAATTGCGTAATACAGTAGTATATTTTTGTAATCTCATAAGTACATGCATTCCCTCCGTACTTGGTCTTTGCTTTAGCCGCACTGTCGACAGAATTGGCACGGACGGTGGCCTAGGCTTTGCTTCCGCTCCCCCACCTTTATCACTTCTCCTTTTGTTTTAGACCTTTTTCGACTTGTGGTGTGAACTTTGTGTGTTGTTGAATACACAGAACTTGAAGATTATATTATTGCGCTAAGCTTGCTGCCAAGTTAAGATTATTATTTATATCAGAAACTGAAAAATAGAGACCCAGCTAGCTATCATCCCGACTGTTCTCCGGCGGATCGGAATATATTCTTTCCGTTAGCCGTACGTAGCGACAAGCATAAGAGCCTCCGGATGGCAAAACCGCAAACTGCTACATGCATGTAGCATATACGTGCATGAATAGTCAGATGGCCAAATCATGGCAGAGGAGAAATCTAATCGTGCATGCTTACGAATCTGGATATTGAACGATCCATATCAGGGGGCTGCGTTAAACAGGGAGGCGCCACCCGACAGATGAGACGTGGGCGCGCTGAAAAACCAGCTTACGTGCTTGTCAAACTGTCATGCCCAATGTAGTTGTGACTCTGGTGGTTAACATGAGTTTACACCTAGTGCCATGTAGCTAATTAATTTCTTTGGACTATTTTTAGATGGATGTACTCTTGGGCTGTCCGTCCACTTGGCCACTGGCATGCAACTAGGAACTAGCTATAGCACTGCTGTTGGGCTGTTCCTACTGGCCATATTGAAGTACATTTTGCCATTTCTTTCCTGTCATATGATACATCGTTACTTGCCCTATATAGAGAAAGGAGCACATGGTGTATGTCACTGCATTATCTTATTATCATATAGATTTCGCAAAATATATATATCTTATTATCATATATAGTAGGGCTAGAAAAATCTGGGTTTGCAAGGTGGTGTTGTCACCATGCTGCGAGCCCGCTTTCGAGACTTGACCAATATTTGGTGCAATACTTACGATTTCATTTTTTGCGGAGCGAGTAGATGAATGTAGTAACAGTATATGCTACTCCCTCCGTTCACTAATATAAGATGTTTTTGTATATTCCAATATAGACTACGTACGGATTAAAATGAGTGATCAAACACACTAAAACTGTTATATACATTCGATTCAGAAAAAAGTCAGAACATCTTATAGAAGTGAACGGAGGAAGTAGAGCACACAGTATTGCTTAGGAAGGAATTACCACATGTATACAGCAAAGAGAGAAGCAGCATGATAGATGGAAAAACAAACACAATCATGGTTCCCGGGTCACGTATCCTGTGCCTCGTAGTCATCATTGAGACTTACGCAACACGAGTGGGCCCATCCAAGGCCCATCTACGTGTCCAAGGAAGCAAATGGTGGACCCATGTTGCCATCTCAGAGATGAGCAACCATCGGATTCGTTCCTGGGGCCCATGCTTAAGTTCAAACGGGCCGAAAGGACAACCTTGTGGACCAGGCCCAATAGTACCTCTTTGTTCTTGACAAATTACTATAAGCTAGATTTCTGTATCGATGTCGATTATTCGTTTTTTCCAGTTATAATACTATAAGCTTGACAAGGACATGTGGGTCTGGTTCTTAAAAAAAGACTCATATGTGGTTACTAAAATCAAAGTAACTACATGAGTAGCAGAGATGATCTCAGAATTAAAATATAGAAACAAATTCATGGAATGTGAATTGATTACTGAAATTGGGTTTAGCCAAAAACTTTCAACTTAACTCGCAAAAAAAAAACTTTCAACTTAAGAAAAGCAAGATGCTGATTAGGGGGCCTCATATACCTTACGGTGCTCTGAATCGATGAAGAAACTGGACGTGTGGCTGTGGGTAGCGAGTTCGTCCGGGGTGATGGCTAAGGGATATGGCCACACTGTGCAGGGATGCAAATTAGAACCGCTCTTAGCCGAAACTCCTGGTTCTTAGTGGACATCTGGACCAAATTGATATTTTAGCGGCACCAGTTTTGCTAACCAATTTAATCGTATTATATACCCGGTCAACATGAAGCTCAAGACGGCATTCTTCTGCAAGCGTCCAAACTGACACAATTACCACCACCCTGCATGGATCTCCTCAACTTCAACACCATATACAGCTACAGGAACCAGTTAGCGATCAACACCATGCAGCTACAGTCTTTGTTGCATATAGTAGACACTAAGCACAGTGACACAGTGTTATCTGAAAACCAAGGCCATTGACCATGCATCCTCGCATTTCATCAGACTCTCACACGGCAACAGCATGAATGGAGCGAGATAGTAGACAGTGAAAAAGACCCGAAAGGCACAATGATGCGCTGCAGGAAACGGCACCGACTCTGATGAACACCGCCTCCTCTCTCTTTTCCTCCGCTCCCCACTGCGGCACTGCGCCAGGCGAGCGGGTATAATCATCGCGAGCGTGGTTACCAGCAGCAGCTGCTGCTTTTCCCTTCTTTTTTCACCGCGTTCCCCTGAGCAAAAGCTCCAATGCACCACCTTGTACGCAGACACGCGCGCGCGTCTCTCTCTTTCCCTGCGTGCACAGTCGCTGCAAACTGCAGTCAGTGCAGGACTGCGGGAGGCAGCCTTGCCCTGGCCGGCCTGGCGTCCGGTGACCGCAGCGGCATAGGCCTGATTGCACCGCATGTTTCAGCCAGCCTTTTCGCCGTCGTCGTCGTCCACCTCTGTCCATGAGCCGCGGTTTTCAGCGGGGGTCTCGATTGGTTTCAGCGCCCGAGAGACGCGCAGGATGCGAGTAGAGAATGTTTTCCCCCCGGAGCGAGAAGAGAAGAGATGAGATGGCTAGAGGGAGCAGGCTTGATGTGCCTCTGACTGGCAGTGCCAGTGAAGGATTGCGCGCCGTTCGGGCTGATAGGTCATTTCAGGGAGCTGCATGATTGCATCGGCCGGAGCGAAAGCCGGCCTGCCTGCCTCCGCCTGCCTGGGGATAGATGGAGAGTCTGTCTGAATGCACTGCATACGTTACATACTCACAGAGAAAAGTTACGGCATCTTACCTCCTCTACTACCTTAGCATGGGATCGATGGACGGACGGATGGATGGATGGGTGACTGAAAGTTCAAAATTTGTGCCTGCGTGATTGACCGGAGAGGAATTCCTGGTTGATTTGATTTCGTCGACTGACCGCGGTGAAAGGCCCTGGAACTCGTAATCGGCAGGTTCCTACAGCCGGTAAAAGATGCTCACATCTTCAGGCCCGGAAATATGCTGGCATGCTCATATTAGATTGATTTTTTTTTTTGGAAAATCGAATGGAAATATTTATTTTTTTATTTTGTTTGTGCGCACCTTATGATTCAGTGACAGGAGTTCTAGCTGGTTCCACTGCCTAAAAAATACTCGTACTAGGAGAAAGAGATTTTGAAATATGACCTCCTAGCTAGCTTGCCAAGGTGACTGAAAATGTCACACACGATACCAGCAAGCTCCAGTGCACACACAGTGAAAGCCTTCTTTCTCCTGCACGCCATGGACTCTGCAAAAGCGCTTGGGTACAATTACAGATTGACACACATGGCCATGTAGGCACTAGTTCATGCTGGTAACCTGGTTGGGATTCGGGAGCACGATCGAGCAAGCCGGCGGGCGCCGCGCGTGTAGATGTACATGCGTGTACACACGCACACACACCGGCACGAGAGCTAGCAGCGCCATGATGATGGTGATAACTGAGCGCAACCCAGAGATAAAAGTAGCGCTCCACCTTTGCACACTTTGGCTGGCGAGCGAGCGTGCATGTTGCATTTGCATCAAGAGACTCAAATGATGAAGCAGGCGAACGGGCAGGGACAAAGGTGCCGCCCGCTGTACACGGAAATAATGTATTCTTAGCAAACCCTTCAAATGCCTTTTGTTTTGTTTTGCTACATATATATAAAGCAACGAGATTACGCCATGCATAAAGCCGCCTGTTAATATACGGTTTTGCAGAGGTACTAACTGATGATGCTGCGTGCTTACCGCTAGCTAGTGCTTACCAGCCAGGGCGAACAAGATGCATGGGGCAATACAAAATAGGCGCAGCATATAACAAAATTTTATTCCTCCTACGTGCGTGCATGTGGGAGGGAAGCCAGCCACCTAATTCATTCATGAATTTGTCCTTCTCTTTCCCTGATTTTATTATACATGATTTGTATGTTGTATTCATGCATGCAAGAGAGGATGCCCATGGGAAATCTTAAAACCAGCAATATGTATTTTGTCCATGCAGATTTTTAAAAGCCTTTGACATTCTAAATAATTGTAATAAGCATTGACCAATCAAACATAAAGAGCAAGTACTAAAAACTCTTCAATATATAAGCCTTCCCCTAGCTACCATCTACAAGTATGTTTTATATCATGAAAATCAGCCATACTACTAACTACTACCCTATCATACAGTTCACAAAGTACAACTAGTGTCGCTAGTTTCAAATTCCAAAAGCAAGAACCAAAATTCTGCTGAAAAGAAAAGAAGATGGATTGTTCGCCGGGGCGGTCCATGGCTTAGTTTCCTCTCCGAAAGATGCCGGCTTTCCCCTCCTTCGAATCTATGCGTGCCACAGACTCGCAAAAAGGACAATATACTTATGAACGATGTAGGAAAGCCAGGACCAGCCGGATCGATCGGTTAACAAAGACATGTGTGTGCAACTTACTCAGGATTGTTTTTTTTTTTTTTTTGAATGTTGGTAGTTGATCTACCAAATTCATTGATCAGAAGAAGGTGTTACAAGAGCCCCTCCAAAGGAGGAAAGCACAGCAAAAGGGCTAGTGCAAAAAGAAAAGAAAAGAAAAAGATCCTGCCGGCACCACCACAAACCCAAACTCCTCCAGCAACCATGCACACCATCAGAATCCATCGTCGAGGTCTCCAAGATGACGCCTCCAAGGAGGAAGTGATGTCGAGGACATCATCATCACCCGATCTGACTGGGCCAGATCTTAGGCTTTCGCCCGGAGACATCAGCTATGGGGTAGGAAGAGCAACGACCTCCACAACGATACCTCCAAGGAAGAAGACGACATCTGTAGATGCCGTTACCGTTGGCATCGACAGAGTCAATGCAGGATTTTCATCCGGAGACGAGTCTTCTACCAGCCATCCAGGATCCGAGACCAACCAAGCGCCACTGGGCAGAGCAAGACCGAGCACACACTGCCAAACACGACCATTGTCACCGCCGCACGCAGAATCCCAGCAAGCTCACGCCACCCTGACCAGTCCACACCGCCGCACGCAGGACCTGGGCGAACCAAGTCGATTCTGGCCGTCCTCTGCCTCCATGCGCAGATCTGGGCGAGATCGCACCGCTGCGCAAAAGGAAAACAAATCCAGACCAAAACAGACCGACCCGCGCCGCCGCGCGCCGGAACAGGGCGAAACCAAGCCAAAAGCAACGGGCCCGCACCGCCGCGCGCAAGGACCGGACGTCCGTGTTGGATCTTGTTTGCTCGAGACTCGTCACGCACCAATAGGCTTGACGGCGCCCCTGCTCCAGGAGCCGGACGTGAGCACGCTCGAAGGGAGGAGCCCACCAACCTCCGCCGGCACCACCGCTACCACCTCCACCATCCAGACGCCATCGGGCGGCGAGCAACTGGCCGCAGGCCCGCCGGAACCCAGATCAGGTCCGACAACTGCGGGACCCTCACAGCCCTGACGCCTAGCCTCCACACGCCGCGAACCCACCGCGACCTCCTAGCGCCTCTTGCCGTGCGGATCTTGCGCCATCGCAGACCCAGGAGCCACCAAGGCGGCCACCCAGCAGATCCGCGCCGGGGGCGCCGTCCGCGCCCATCTTGCCGCCACAGAGCCTCTCGCCGCGCGGATCTCGCGCCATGGCGCGCCGGCCAGGGCCTCCTCGCGAGCACGCGGGCCTCGCGCCACCATGGCCCTGCCCCGTGCGGCCGTCGCAGCAGCCTCTCGCCGCGCGCCTTGCAAGCTGGTTGAACGAAAAGGGCCCCGCCGCCACCTTCCCTGGAGCCGGCGCGGACTTCGCCGGCCGCTCCTCCGGTGGCGGCGAGCCGTGGGGGAGGAAGAAGGGGGGTTGCGGGCGCTCGACCTAGAGTTCCCCCCGTGTCGCCAGGAGAGGCGACGCGGGGGCTGGTCTTACTTACTCAGGATTGTTAATGAGCTACACATGCGGCCACCATCTCAGCAGAAAGTCGAAAGCCAAGAGACAAATAAACTTTATTAGTTGTTGGGGGGATAAAGATGTCAATGCCATCTCATCGCCGCCGTTAGTTTAGTGAGGGGGAAAGGGGGATCGTAGATAGGGATCAGGGCATGCACTTAGCCGGGGGCAAAGACAATCGCTTGCATGTGTGAAGAATCTTCCCCCCACATCATCCCACCCATTGCTCACTAGAACAGTGAGGCGTTTTTTCAGCAAAGCAATCACTACAGTGGCATGGGTGAGCTGTTCCTGCATAGTTTATGATTGGCAGAACTGGCTTTAGTAGCCGGGTCAGCAAGGCACCAACAACCGTGTGTACCTGATGCACGCAGATACAAAGAAAAAGAGGGCATTCTTTTTATTTTTAAGTAAGAGTATATGGATATCCATGATATGTTGTTGTACAAGAGTTTATCATTCCTTGATGGAGAAGAGCGGTCAATATATTTCGCCGGTACTCCTGCGAGGTTTCTATTTTTTTTCTTCATTTTACACCCTACTCGTCCCTTCGGCGTGCTTCTTGTTTCTCCTGGTCAATAGAAGAATGTGGAATGTGACGTTGGACAAGATTTCCCCGGTTCTCGGGGAGGGGGGCTTATTTGAGGGAGTCAACATGTTTTTGAACGAAGATATGGGGCTATCTGTTGAGATTATTTCGTATGTGTGCATCAATCGATGCCAGATCCCCGTTTTGAATGTTGTGATGAAGGAACAAACCCGATGGTCGGTGCTAGAAGGCGAGTCTACACACCATGCAGAAATGATGTAGGAGAGAGAGAGTAGGAAGCGAGGGTGGCGGCCAACGCTGTAGGAGGCGGCAATGTTGTCATGTGGGCATCATCGTAGTGGGGATGGTTCTTATGGATCACTGAAGATCACAAAGGAGGCAGATACGGGGAAGAATGAGGTGCCATGATGTCGTAGAGATGAGCAAGGATTAGTACGGAGCTACATATATCCAAGGGTGGCACGGAGAAAACGGGCTTCATACTTTTATTTTGCGCATTTGCCAAATTCATGCACCTGGAATTTGTGTTTGCGTTAGGCACTTTCTGTGAAGCGCGAGGCCGAAGGTGAGGACAACATGAAGAGCGGCAACAACGAGCGCCGACCCTGGCGAGGCCGAGATGTTAATGAGCGGAAATTGGCAGAAGCGAATCTGGAACTTTATGTGTGTGGGTCGACGAGGGAGTGCGGTGGTCGTCGGAGTTGCTGCAACCGCGGAGGAGGGTGGGGGCTTAGCAGGATGGTCATGATGGTGGGGGAGGTTGTGAGGAGGCGGTGAGGCGAGGCGTGTGTGGAGCACCACTGACCGCGGGTGGTGGTGGCAGTCGGATGGAGCGGAGTAGGCTGGCGGTTTCACGGGAGAAAGAAGAAGGTGAGGTTGAAGATGAACAATGCCCTGATCTATTTCTGGACATTGGATCAAGATCTAGTGGTCCTTGAAGAAGTGACCAACTTTTCAAGTGCCTGAGTAGTAGGCACTCCTTTTTTTCTGCTAGCAATTAGCCTAAAAAATCAGCCACACCATCCTAACGGTGGACCCTGGTGGCTTCGAATATGACAGTCAATAAGCGTTAGGCTCCTTGTTGAAGCAAGTTGATCTCAGTCTACCCTTGGTAACGATTAGGGTTGAGAGAGGGAGGATGAAAAATGTGGATGGTTACATGGAATTTCATAGAATTCTTAACAATTGTGCATTAGAGGGGTCCTTTTTCTCCTTGGGCATATATTTCCATATACTGTATCTCGTATATATAATAAAGACTGCATGATAGAGTGAAGTCCCATCTCCCTGCCTAACTCCTGTCTGTGGAAGGAGAGAGAAAGAGAGTTGATAATAGGAGTACTGCAACAAGATGTACACAAACACATGCAATTAAAGAGCTGATCTTTTCAATCAAAGCAGCTAAGCAAGCATGTATCCCATTAATTGCGTCCATGAGATTGGCAGGGGGAGACTAGTCACATGATCCCATCTTTAAAAACCACCAAAACAAACAAATAAAGCCTTGATAAAAGCTGCCCATCCAATGAGTATATGAGACACATTCCCCCTTCAAAGAAAGGGAGCCACACCCACGCACCGATGCAGCAAGCACAAAAGCAAGCAAAGAGATATAGACAAAGCCCTTTTTTTCACCCTCACCCCCTCCCTCCTCCCCTCCCTCCTCCCTAGCTATATATGATCCCCTCATGCCCCAAGCCTTTCTGCAACACAAGCACAATGCACCTTCACCTTTCCACCCCATAAAGCCTCCGTTGGCACCCCTATCCCACTAAGGAGCAAAAAGAGAAGAGGGAAAGGAGGCAAGCCAAAGGCCGAGGCCAAGGCGAGGCGACGTAGCCGGTTGTGTGCAAGGGTACGTACGTAGCTAGTAAGGTTAGCCCTTAAAAGAAGAAGAAGGAGAAAGCCCCCAACACTTATGGCACTGGTCAAGAGCCACCACCAAATGTTGGCCTCCTCCTCCACCTCCTCGTCCTCCCCCTCCTCCCAGCAGCAGCAGCCGCCGCCGCCGCCGCCGCTGGCGCCGCCTCCCCCGGCCACCGACCAGCCCTCCCCCGCCAAGCGCAAGCGGCGCCCTCCCGGCACGCCAGGTACGTGGATCATAACATATGTGGATCGATCATATATGGATCGGTCAGTCAGCACTTGGTTAGTGCGCCGTGGACTCACTGGCTGACACTTACGTACGTACATATGTGCATTTGGTACATTACTATCTATATAGACCCTGATGCGGAGGTGGTGGCGCTGACGCCGAGGACGCTGCTGGAGTCGGACCGGTACGTGTGCGAGATCTGCGGGCAGGGGTTCCAGCGGGAGCAGAACCTGCAGATGCACCGGCGGCGGCACAAGGTGCCGTGGCGGCTGGTGAAGCGGGCTCCGGCGCCGTCAGCGGGGGAGGACGGCGGCGCGGGCACGGCGGGAGGGGCCGGCGCGACGACGGTGCCGCGGAAGCGCGTGTTCGTGTGCCCCGAGCCGAGCTGCCTGCACCACGACCCGGCCCACGCGCTGGGCGACCTGGTGGGGATCAAGAAGCACTTCCGGCGCAAGCACGGCGGGCGGCGGCAGTGGGTGTGCGCCCGCTGCGCCAAGGGCTACGCCGTCCAGTCCGACTACAAGGCGCACCTCAAGACCTGCGGCACCCGCGGCCACTCCTGCGACTGCGGCCGCGTCTTCTCCCGGTACGTACCACCGACGCCGCTACTCCTACGTCTATGCCTCATGCATCTGACGCGCGCGCGCGAGCTAATTAATAACTAAGCTGCATCATGCACCGGGTCGGGACGTACGTCGATCGTACTTGCCGCACGAGAACGAACTAGAGTTATTATATACCTGAACACGAAAGGCCGGGGCTTGATTATATAGCATGTCTTTGTGGGAGAAGTACAGCCATGGAGATCGATCGATCCATGGGTGGGTGGGGATAAGACAAAAGCTTTGGTGTTAGTTCAGAATTTTAACGAGGTTCCACCCGGTCATCAAATCAAAAGAAGGATTAAAGAGATTACAAGTGTAGCCGGCCGACATGAATTAACTAGAATTTGATCGATCCATAGTTTAGCAAGCTAGCTAGCTGACCACAATTTTTAGTAGCTACTAAGTGGAGTTTTTCCGTACGGACACGGACTGGGACCTGAAACTGATGGCATATATCCAGGTCGAGTGGGTTCCATAGTATCCATATGTCCATGGAAGAAAAAGAGGAGAGACATTAAAAAAAACAAGCAAAGCTAGGATGCTGGCGTATGATCATTTCGGTGGCGGATCGCGGTAGGACCGAAAATTCCAACGGGAAAGCGACCGCACATCGACCAAAAACTGTCTCCTCAGTCCTCAAAGAGAACAGTGCTAGGCTAGCTTATAGCTCCCGTAAACTCAACTCAAAGAAGCACCTACCGTTCTAATTGTGTTAGCACTCGCTTAACACTGTTGCTGAATGGGTGTGCGAGGCGATGCAAACGACATACTAGAATATTACTATTACTAGCTGGGAGTAGGTAGTATTGGCAGTCACAAGGTTATTCATGCAGGTAATGGGTTACTAGCTGCATGCATGGTTAACCCCTCCAAAAATTAAAAAGTTTAACCAGTCGCATGCATGCATGTACTGGCTAGCTAATGGCAAAAGCCCTTGTCAGATTTTTTTAATAGAAAAAACAATTTAAGGCATCATGTAATTATACAAAAAGCATAAGTCTCTTGTCTTTTTTTTTGCGGAATTTTTTTTCAAACATAAGTCTCTTGTCAATTACTAGAATGAAAACTAATGGACTCAACTACAAATCTGTCGTTAGATTGTTAAGCATGGCTAATCAAACGTTTTTTATGATATTTTATGTTTGCCAAGGATGATAAGTTTAGTTGACAAGCATGATAAATTAGTCCCAGTTTATATTTTTGATAAAAAATTATCGTGCTTGTTAAATTCTCCTACCTCGCATCAAAAAAATTGTCGTAAAAAATATTCGATTTGCCATGCTTAAAAGTCGGCCGTCGGATTTTTTACATTACTGAAAAAAATAATATACCATACACACAGCTTATATTGTCAAGTGGAGCTACTGTGACACTGCCTTGAAATGTTTTCACAATATCATTTTGTTTAAAAAATCTATTAACATGCATGTACCTATATATATATGGATAATATCAGTCAAAGATGTTGACTCCGGATAGCGTGTGACACCCCAAGATGTCACGTATCGTTGAACAGAGGAACTACTGTGCATACGGGTAGTGATCCATGCAGCAGGGGAGCTGGCCACAGCAACGAGCACTGGGTAGGCTAGCTAGTAGCTAGCCAGGTAGAGACAAGCTGCCCCGTTCCTCGGACCCCGCCTGATCCACCAAAGTACAAGGGAGCGCGCGCGCGCCTCTCTCGATCGCTCGTCTCGCTCGCCACACGGTCGGACACGGGCGCCAGGACAGGAGCCCATGTGCATGCTCTAGCCGCATAAAAAACAAGGCTACCTACACTTTAATAATTGGCACTTGGCAGCCACACTCTTGTCAGTTGTCACCGACCGGGCACATAGATGTAACGGCCGGGCGGGCACCCATGCACGTTAATTTCCTCTTCCAGAAGTGTAAATAATTTTACAATTTTTTTTGAAGAAAATTTTGAGCTTTTAGAGGAACGAGCTATACATTGCGTGCAACTCGATCAAGAGTCGTGGTCAAGCTAGTGCGTGGCGTGGTCCCTTTGGTGTGCCGTGGCTGGCTCCATGTGGCAGTGCAGTGTTCACTGCACAGTGCACACACATTGATCTCGATGGATCGACCACACCGCCATTTGGTCCCGGCCAGAACTGAAGTGATCGATGCATCCCGGAGGGGCCGTCGGTACACGTTTCCACCAGACCGCCACCAGTATCTTGTTGGACCGATTGGATGGCACCCGTCGATCTATCCATCTCCTTGTCCGTCTGGTCGATCGGTACATGCCGTGTGGTCGCTTTCGCTCCACGCAAACGCCGAAATGCCGTATGGGCGCGATCGACCGACCGATCGCGCGGGCGGCAGGCCGGGCAATCATGCATGCATACGACGCACCTAACGTCGCGAATTATGGCACGTACTCAAAGTACGTACGTACGTACTCGATCTCCCGCGACATATATACACGCGTACGATGCCCGTGATGGCGACGGGGCAGGCTGGTGCGGTGGGAGCGTAAGCGTCCATGCAGATTATGGGCGTGTCGTGTTGGTTAGTGCTGAGTGCTAATGATCTGCTCGTGTTGCAGGGTGGAGAGCTTCATCGAGCACCAGGACGCGTGCAACTCCGGCCGGATGCGCGGCGAGGCGGGGGCCGTGCCGTCGGCGCTTCCGGTGCTCCGGCCTATCGTTATCAGGCATCCGGCTACGGGGGTGCCGTCGACGCCGCCGCCGGAGCTCCAGCTCCTCCCGGCAGCTACCAAGGCGCCGGTGAATGCCACGCCCGCCGTATTCTCCGCCTCCCACGAGCCCCACGCGACGACGAAGCTGGAGCTCTCCATCGGCCCAGTCGCGTCCTCGGACGGCGTCTCCGGCGCCGACGACGGGAGGGAAGAGGTGATGCGTGCCATGCAGGAGAAGGCCACCGCGGACGCCGAGCGGGCGCGGGCGCGGGAAGAGGCCGCGGCGGCGGAGCGCGCGCTGGAGGAGGCGCGGCGCGCGCGGCAGCGGGCCCGGGGCGAGCTGGAGAAGGCGTGCGCGCTGCGTGACCACGCCGCGCGGCTGCTGGCGCAGGTCACGTGCCACGCGTGCCGGCAGCGCTCGTTCGGCATGGTGCCCATGGGCGTCGCGGCCGGCGGTGACGGCGGCCACGGCGGCTCCGCGGTGGCCTGCGAGGCCCTGAGGAGAGGGGGAGGGTTAGGACTGTAGGGGCGGCGCGCGGCGTCCATGCCATGCATGTACAACTTTCACGTTCGCGCGTCAATCGTACGTATACGTGCACGCATGAGCACGTAAACTAAAAGGCCCGTGATGTCGTAGCGACGGAGTGCGTTTATATGGATGCGCTTTTGCTGTTCAGTGCAGTTTACGAATTAATCAACGAACTTCTAAGAAATTTGACAACAATGCTTTTGAAAACTTCTACTACCACGCACCTGCACGGCCACGGCGCCGGCGCCTGGCCGCATGCAGCTTTGTCTCTTCGTTGGTCTGCTGCATGCTGCATCCTGCTGTCTTTGCCGCCCCATCTCGCCTTTCTTTCCCGTCTCTGGCGTTCCGATCGGCACGGTGTCCTCCGCCTTCTAACCATAGCACCTGGAAGGAGTACAAACGCCGAGCATCCAGTTGAAGTGAGTACTGCCGACCGCGTGCAGCCAATCCGTGAACAAAATGGTACACAAAGGCGAAATGAAAAGCTAGCGGTACCGGTTTCTACCGGGTACCGCAAAGGCGTTGGATCCATTCTCCGATGCGTGCGTAGAAATCAATTCTGTATCGTAGTCAATGTATCTTAGGCTGGTCATAATGGGAGTAACATAAGTAGTAACATAGATGCCACATAAGCAAAAGTGATGATGTGTCAAGTAGTTAATGAGGAGAGAGATAAATAGAGTAACATAATATGTTACCATCATCTAGCGGTTCCCAATGCTAAATGAGTCTATGAAGTAATAAATGAAATGATGCATGACACTACATATATGTTACTACCCACTATAGAGGTAGTAACATAGCCTAGTAACATATACATGTTACTAGTCTAAGTTACTCCCCACTATGACCAGCCTTAGTGGCCAAACGGTTTTCTGTTTTGTGTATTTGCACACAATAGATACAGTGGAGCCCACACCCACACTTAACACATTGTATCTATCTTTCAGACCCGTGCCTCTCGGCATTTGTTTGAGGAACCGCTGGATTGGGTAGGTCCGCCGAGCCGCACCGCGTCCCCGCCGCCATTGCTCTGCAACCGCGCCGCCGGGAGGAAGTGGAGCGGACCTCCAAGCTTCAGCTTCGTAGGTTCGTTGTCTGGATCTGACGGCCCGAGAGTAGTAACAAAGTCGAAGCCCTTTAGTATTTGTTGACGCCCTTGATTTGTCGATCGAGGCAGTTGAATCACAAATACTCCCTTGGTCTCTTCAATCTTTGCAGTTCATATTGGAGGCGGTATCCTTAATTTCCCGGTTGTCGACATATAAGAAGAGCATATAACAAATCTTGATTAGTGCCTAGAACGTTGTTGGTTACTGGTCGCATAGCTGTAATTACTATTATGTGTGCCTGGCATGGAGGCATTTACAATACGATGTTTGCGCACTTGCCATGACCTTGACGAATTTATATGGTTTTAGCGATTAATAGTAATGTGTTGAAGTATACATGCTCTTAACTGATGGTTTGTGTGGCAGATTCATTGGTTATCCTGTAAAACATGGAAGAAAATATGTCAGGAAACGAGCTAGGCGCACGTAGATTCGCAAGATTTACCGAAAGACGTAAGATGGATCATGTGGAGAGTCAATCAGAGAAAATAGAGTGTGAAGGACCAGTGCATGATAAGAGGAAGCAGAGCAAGAGGGCTGGTAGAAAGGAAGCCCTGAAAATAAAAAGGAAACACCATAAATACGATGAGGATCTTTCTGAAAGCGAGGAAGCTCATTACAAGACTGATAAAAGAAGCAAAAATCATCGTAGGAAACATGAAAACATGTCAGAAAGAGAAGACAACAAAGACAACAGGAGAACGAAAACAAATTCAAAGTTAAAGAAGGACCCAGAAAGCAGTGAATCTGAATCCAGTTCAGAGAGCGATGATGTTGAGAGAAAGAGGAAGATGAAGTCGAGGAGATATTCTTCAAGTACAAGGGATGAAAGGTTTAACAGGGATAGGAATGCTAAAGGAAGAAGGGATTATATGTCAGAAACCGAGCAGTCTGAAAGAAAGAGGAAGTCCAAGGACAGAAGAGACGACCCAAGCTCTAACAGTGAGCCTGCTAAGCAGATGAAGAAGAGAAAAAAAGAAGAAACGTGTGAAGATCGTGGAGTCCAGCTCCGGGACAGAAGAATCAGATTATAGCCTAGAGGAGGTAGTAGATGCACCAAAGAGGAACAGGAAATGCCCGAACAGGAGGAAATCATTGCCTCGAGGTGACAGGAAGCAGAGCACACAACCCATCACTAAGCATAGACCAGTATGTATAGCCTACACCAATATAATCGATATCCACATTATTTACAGCTAGTTTTGCTGAACAAAACTGGTGATAGCAATTGACACTTGTAAAAAAGTTGCAGGTCGTCAGGTTCAAGTGTGCGCCTCATCAAGTTCATGAAATTATTAAACTGCTGAATGAAACACATAGAGGCTGGATGGCTGAGCTTGGGTTTGCTCATTTTCTAGATATGCCAAATTGCTGCCTCCCAAGAGCCATAACTGTCTGGCTGATTGACCAGGTTGACTGGAAGAAGAAAACACTGGTAATCACAGGCAATCACATTAAAATCAGGAAGATTGTCAAGAGGATGTTGGGAGTCCCCGATGGTAGGATAGAAGTTCCAATCCCTCGGCATGGGCCTGGTAAGCATAAGGTTAGGGATCCAACCGAAGAAGAAAAGGAATTCAGACAAGAGTCAAGAGGCAGTGGAAAGCCAGTTAAGCACTTTGTTGACAAGCTGGATGGAATAGTGGAGAGGGATAAATTCAAGAATTACTTCCTACTAATTGCGTTGTGTGTGTACCTTGCCCCAACAAGTGGCCACGTGATGAACATGAATTTTCTATCAATTGTTCAGAATCTCGACCATATCCCTGAGATGGATTGGTGTACATTTGTGGCAGATTGCATAGATGACGGTGTACGCATGTACAGGGAGTCTAGAGCTGCAAACATCAATGTGCCTGGTTGTTTGCATGTTTTGTTGGCAAGTTAAAGGAATACTCAATTATCAGTGACAACGGATGCGTGATTCATTTTACACTACTATATAAGAACATAACATGTTTATTTGATCCACCCGTTTTGGTGAACAACTCATATATATTAATGTTGTATGGTTGCCAATGCTTGTCGTCCCTCAAGGTGTCCCACGCTTCAAGCATGTGAAAACTAAGATGTTGGAGACAATGGACATGCTTTACATGAAAGTATCTGGTCTACATGGGAAACTACAAGTATGATTGTAGCACAATAGCAAGAATTCAACACATTGCCAACGACGAATAACGGTAGACCATCTATGTAATACCGTGCATTTGTTGCCAGGTTGTTTCTGCAGGTATCGACACGAGCATTGTTAATGCAGACGATTTAACTGACGAGGAGGATGATCCAACTATCAAAGATGGAACTACAACAATGTTTGGGGAATTCGCTGTTCCCGAACAGGCAGAGGCAATGCTAGTCAATATGAATGTATTATTTACTACTGCACCGAGGGCCTTTATATGGTATTCCAATCTAATCAATGTATGTCGTGATCACATTTACAGGACTTGAAGGCTTCAGTTGAGAGGATTGAGATGGAGTACATGTTAGCGAAGGCTCATGGAAAAGGAAAGAACGTCAAAGATTGCTCAACTTGAAGGAAATATGTCCTAGAGGCAATTATAAAGTTATTATTTATTTCCTTATTTCATGATAAATGTTTATTATTCATGCTAGAATTGTACTAACCAGAAACTTAGTACATGTGTGAATACATAGACAAAAAGAGTGTCACTAGTAGGCCTCTACTTGACTAGCTCGTTGAATCAAATATGGTTAAGTTTCCTAGCCATAGACATGAGTTGTCATTTGATTAACGAGATCACATCATTAGAGAATGATGTGATTGACTTGACCCATTCCGTTAGCTTAGCACTTGATCGTTTAGTATATTGCTATTGCTTTCTTCATGACTTATACATGTTCCTATGACTATGAGATTATGCAACTCCCGAATACCGGAGGAACACTTTGTGTGCTACCAAACGTCACAACGTAACTGGGTGACTATAAAGGTGCTCTACAGGTGTCTCCGATGGTACTTGTTGAGTTGGCATAGATCAAGATTGGGATGTCACACCGATTGTCGGAGAGGTATCTCTGGGCCCTCTCGGTAATGCACATCACTATAAGCCTTGCAAGCAATGCAACTAATGAGTTAGTTGCGGGATGATGTATTACGAAACGATTAAAGAGACTTGCCGGTAACGAGATTGAACTAGGTCTTGAGATACCAAGATTGAATCTCGGGCAAGTAACATACCGATGACAAAGGAACAACGATGTTGTTATGCGATCGACCGATAAAGATCTTCGTAGAATATGTAGGAGCCAATATGAGCATCCAGGTTCCGCTATTGGTTATTGACCGGAGACATGTCTCGTTCATGTCTACATAGTTCTCGAACCCATTGGGTCCGCACGCTTAACGTTCTGTGACGATCGGCATTATGAGTTTATGTGTTTTGATGTACCGAAGGTAGTTCAGAGTCCCAGATGTGAGACATGACGAGGAGTCTCGAAATGGTCGAGACGTAAAGATTGATATATTGGACGGCTATATTCGGACATCGGAAGTGTTCCGGGTGGTTTCGAAAAAAACCGGAGTGCCGGAGGGGTTACCGGAACCCCCCGGGGAAGTATTGGGCCTTAGTGGGCCTGAGTGGAGAGAGAGGGCAGCAGCCCAGGAGGTGGCGCGCCCCCTCCCATGGGGAGTACGAATTGGACTAGGGGAGGGGGGCGCGGCCCCTCTTTCGCTCTCCCTCTCCCTCTCTTTCCTTCCCCCTTCCCCCTTCCTAGTAGGACTAGGAAAGGGTGAATCCTACTCCTACTAGGAGGAGGATTCTGTTAGGGAACGTAGTAATTTCAAAAAAATTCCTACGCACACGCAAGATCATGGTGATGCATAGCAATGAGAGGGAGACTGTTGTCCACGCCCTCGTGAGACCGAAAGCGAAGCGTTAGCACAACGCTGTTGATGTAGTCGACGTCTTCACGATCCGACCGATCAAGTACGAGCGCGACGGCACCTCCGAGTTCAGCACACGCTCAGCCCGATGACGCCCCTCGAACTCGATCCAGCGAGTGTTGAGGAGAGTTTCATCGACGACGGCGTGGTGACGATGATGATGTTCTATCGTCGCAGGCTTCGCCTAAGCACCGCCACTGAAGATATCGAGGTGGACTATGGTGGAGGGGGCACCGACACGGCTAAAAGATCAAACAATCAATTGTTGTGCCTCTAGGGTGCCCCCTGCCCCGTATATAAAGGAGCAAGGGGGTGCGGCTGGCCAGAGAGAGGGCGCCAGGAGGAGTCCTACTCCCACCGGGAGTAGGACTCCCCCCTTTTCCTAGCTGGATTAGGACTTGGGAGGGGGAAAGAGGAGGAAGAGAAGAAGGAAGGGGGGGGGGGGGCGCTGCCCCCCTCTCCTTGTCCTATTCGGACTAGGGGGGAGGGGCGCGCGGCCCTTGCCCTGGCCGCCTCTCCTCTCTTCCACCAAGGCCCACTAAGGCCCATTAAGTTCCCGGGGGGTTCCGGTAACCTCCCGGTACTCCGGTAAAATCCCGATTTCACCCGGAACACTTAGATATCCAAACATAGGCTTCCAATATATCAATCTTCATGTCTCGACCATTTCAAGACTCCTCGTCATGTCCGTGATCACATCTGGGACTCCGAACAACCTTCGGTACATCAAAACATATAAACTCATAATATAACTGTCATCGAAACGTTAAGCGTGCAGACCCTACGGGTTCGAGAACTATGTAGACATGACTGAGGCACGTCTCCGGTCAATAATCAACAGCGGAACCTGGATGATCATATTGGCTCCCACATATTCTACGAAGATCTTTATCGGTCAGGCCGCATGACAACATACGTTGTTCCCTTTGTCATCGGTATGTTACTTGCCCGAGATTCGATCGTCGGTATCTCAATACCTAGTTCAATCTCGCTATCGCAAGTCTCTTTACTCGCTCAGAATACATCATCCCGCAACTAACTCATTAGTTGCAATGCTTGCAAGGCTTAAGTGATGTGCATTACCGAGAGGGCCCAGAGATACCTCTCCGACAATCGGAGTGACAAATCCTAATCTCAAATACGCCAACCCAACAAGTACCTTCGAGACACCAGAGAGCACCTTTATAATCACCCGATTACGTTGTGACGCTTGGTAGCACACAAAGTGTTCCTCCGTAAACGGAGTTGCATAATCTCATAGTAATAGGAACATGTATAAGTCATGAATAAAGCAATAGCAACATACTAAACGATCGTGTGCTAAGCTAACGGAATGGGTCATGTCAATCACATCATTCTCCTAATGATGTGATCCCGTTAATCAAATGACAACTCATGTCTATGGCTGGGAAACATAACCATCTTTGATTAACGAGCTAGTCAAGTAGAGTCATACTAGTGACACTCTGTTTGTCTATGTATTCACACATGCATTATGTTTCCGGTTAATACAATTCTAGCATGAATAATAAAAATTTATCATGATATAAGGAAATAAATAATAACTTTATTATTGCCTCTAGGGCATATTTCCTTCAGATTCTCCTCTCCTTGGGGCGCACCAAGGCTGGCCGGCCTCCCCCCTTGCTCCTTTATATACGGGCGGGGGAGGGGCACCCAGACACACAAGTTGATTGTTCCAAGTCGTGTGCGGTGACCCCCCCTCCACCATAATCCTTCTCGGTCATATCGTAGCAGTGCTTAGGCGAAGCCCCGCGTCGGTAGCATCATCATTACCGTCATCACGCCGTCGTGCTGACGGAACTCTCCCTCGAATCTCTGCTGGATCGTGAGTTCGAGGGACGTCATCGAGCTGAACGTGTGCTGAACTCGGAGGTGTCGTGCGTTCGGTACTTGGATCAGGCGGATCGTGAAGACGTACGACTACATCAACCGCGTTGTCATAACGCTTCCGCTTTCGGTCTATGACGGTACGTGGACAACACTCTCCCCTCTCATTGCTATGCATCAGCATGATGTTGTGTGTGCGCAGGAATTTTTTTGAAATTACTACGTTCCCCAACAGTGGCATCCGAGCCAGGTTTATGCGTAGATGTTATATGCACGAGTAGAACACAAGTGAGTTGATACTAGCATGTCACACTTTGGTTCGGCGGTATTGTTGGATGAAGCGGCCGGACCGACATTACGCGTACGCTTACGCGAGACTGGTTCTACCGACGTGGTTCGCACACAGGTGGCTAGTGGGTGACAGTTTCTCCAACTTTAGTTGAATCGAGTGTGGCTACGCCCGGTCCTTGTGAAGGTTAAAACAACACATACTTGACGAAATATCGTTGTGGTTTTGATGCGTAGGTAAGAACGGTTCTTGCTCAGCCCGTAGCAGCCACGTAAAACTTGCGACAACAAAGTAGAGGACGTCTAACTTGTTTTTGCAGGGCATGTTGTGATGTGATATGGTCAAGACATGATGCTAAATTTTATTGTATGAGATGATCATGTTTTGTTACCGAGTTATCGGCAACTGGCAGGAGCCATATGGTTGTCGCTTTATTGTATGAAATGCAATCGCCATGTAATTGCTTTACTTTATCACTAAGCGGTAACAATAGTCGTAGAAGCAATAGTTGGCGAGACGACAACGATGCTACGTTGGAGATCAAGGTGTCACGTCGATGACGATGGTGATCATGACGGTGCTTTGGAGATGGAGATCAAAGGCACAAGATGATGATGGTCATATCATATCACTTATATTGATTGCATGTGATGTTTATCTTTTATGCATCTTATTTTGCTTAGTTCGACGGTAGCATTATAAGATGATCTCTCACTAAATTTCAAGGTAAAAGTGTTCTCCCTGAGTATGCACCGTTGCGAAAGTTCGTCGTGCCGATACACCACGTGATGATCGGGTGTGATAAGCTCTATGTTCACATACAACGGGTGCAAGCCAGTTTTGCACGTGCAGAATACTCGGGTTAAACTTGACGAGCCTAGCATATGCAGATATGGCCTCAAAACACTGGAGACCGAAAGGTCGAGCGTGAATCATATAGAAGATATGATCAACATAGTGATGTTCATCATTGAAAACTACTCCATCTCACGTGATGATCGGACATGGTTTAGTTGATATGGATCATGTGATCACTTAGATGATTAGAGGGATGTCTATCTAAGTGGGAGTTCTTAAGTAATATGATTAATTGAACTTTAATTTATCATCAACTTAGTCCTGGTAGTATTAGCATATCTATGTTGTAGATCAATAGCTCACGTTTAGCTCCCCTGTTTTATTTTTGATATGTTCCTAGAGAAAACTAAGTTGAAAGATGTTAGTAGCGATGATGCGGATTGGATCCGTGATCTGAGGATTGTCCTCATTGATGCACAGAAGAATTATGTCATTGATGCACCGCTAGGTGACAGACCGATTGCAGGAGAAAATGCACACGTTATGAACATTTGGCAAGCTCGATATGATGACTACTTGATAGTTTAGTGCACCATGATTTACGGCTTAGAATCGGGGCTTCAAAGACGTTTTTGAAACGCCACAGAGCATATGAGATGTTCCAAGAGTTGAAATTAGTATTTCAGACTCATGCCCATGTCGAAAGGTATGAGACCTTTGACAAGTGGAGGAGAATAGATCAGCTAGTGAGCATGTGCTCAGAATGTCTGAGTACTACAATCACTTGAATCAAGTGGGAGTTAATCTTCCAGATAAGATAGTGATTGACAGAGTTCTCTAGTCACTATCACCAAGTTACTAGAACTTCATGATGAACTATAATATGCAAGGGATGACGGAAACAATTCCCTGGCTCTTCGTGATGCTAAAATCGACGAAGGTAGAAATCAAGAAAAGCATCAAGTGTTGATGGTTGACAAGACCACTAGTTTCAAGAAAAGGGCAAAGGGAAGAAGGGGAACTTCAAAAAGAACGGCAAGCAAGTTGCTGCTCCGGTGAAGAAGCCCAAAGCTAGACCCAAGCCTGAAACTAAGTGCTTCTACTGCAAAGGAAATGGTCACTGGAAGTGGAACTGCCCTAGATACTTAGCGGATAAGAAGGATGGCAAAGTGAACAAAGGTATATTGGATATATATGTTATTGATGTGTACTTTACTAGTGTTTATAGAAAGCCCTCGGCATTTGATACTGGTTCAGTTGCTAATAGTAGTAACTCAAAACAGGAGTTGCAGAATGAACAGAAACTAGTTAAGGGCGAGGTGACGATGTGTGTTGGAAGTAGTTCCAAGATTGATATGATCATCATCTCACACTCCCAATACTTTCGGGATTATTGTTGAACCTAAATAAGTGTTATTTGGTGTTTGCGTTGAGCATGAATATGAATTGATCATGTTTATTGCAATACGGTTATTCATTTAAGTTAGAGAATAATTGTTGTTCTGTTTACATGAATAAAACCTTCTATGGTCATACACCCAATGAAAATGGTTTGTTGGATCTCGATCGTAGTGATACACATATTCATAATATTGAAGCCAAAATATGCAAAGTTAACAATGATAGTGCAACTTATTTGTGGCACTACCGTTTAGGTCATATTGGTGTAAAGCGCATGAAGAAACTCCATGCTGATGGGATTTTGGAATCACTTGATGCTTGCGAACCATGCCTTATGGGCAAGATGACTAAGACTCCGTTCTCCGGAACAATGGAGCGAGCAACTGACTTATTGGAAATAATACATACTGATGTATGCAGTCCGATGAGTGTTGAGGCTCGTGGCAGGTATCGTTATTTTCCGACCTCCACAGACGATTTGAGCAGATATGGGTATATCTACTTGATGAAACATAAGTCTGAAACATTTGAAAAGTTCATATAATTTCAGAGTGAGGTGGAAAATCATCGTAACAAGAAAATAAAGTTTCTATGATCTGATCGTGGAGGAGAATATTTGAGTTATGAGTTTGGTCTTCATTTGAAACAATGCGGAATAGTTTCGCAATTCATGCCACCTGGAACACCACAGCGTAATGGTGTGTCCGAACATCGTAACCGTACTTTATTAGATATCGTGCAATCTATGATGTCTCTTACCGATTTACCACTATCGTTTTGGGGTTATGCATTAGAGACAGCTGCATTCATGTTAAATAGGGCACCATCTAAATCCGTTGAGACGACACCATATGAACCGTGGTTTGGCAAGAAACCAAAGTTGTCGTTTCTTAAAGTTTGGGGCTGCGATGCTTATGTGAAAAAGCTTCAACCTGATAAGCTTGAACCCAAATCGGAGAAATATGTCTTCATAGGATACCCAAAGGAGACTGTTGGGTACACCTTCTATCACAGATCTGAAGGCAAGACATTCGTTATTAATAATGGATCCTTTCTAGAGAAGGTGTTTCTCTCGAAAGAAGTGAGTGGGAGGAAAGTAGAACTTGATGAGGTAAATGTACCTGCTCCCTTACTGGAAAGTAGTTCATCACAGAAAACTGTTCCTGTGACTCCTACACCAATTAGTGAGGAGGCTAATGATGATCATCATGTAACTTCAGATCAAGTTACTAGCGAACCTCTTAGGTCAACCAGAGTAAGATCCGCACCAGAGTGGTACGGTAATCCTATTCTGGAGGTCATGTTACTTGACCATGACGAACCTACGAACTATGAGGAAGCGATGATGAGCCCAGATTCCGCGAAATGGCTTGAGGCATGAAATCTGAGATAGGATCCATGTATGAGAACAAAGTGTGGACTTTGGTTGACTTGCCCGATGATCGGCAAGCCATAGAAAATAAATGGATCTTCAAGAGGAAGACGGACGCTGATGGTAGTGTTACTATCTACAAAGCTCGACTTGTAGCGAAAGGTTTTCAGCTAGTTCAAGGTGTTGACTACAATGAGGTTTTCTCAATCGTAGCGATGCTTAAGTCTGTCCGAATCATGTTAGCAATTGCCGCATTTTATGAAATCTGGAAAATGGATAAACAAAACTGCATTCCTTAATGGACTTCTTAAAGAAGAGTTGTATATGATGCAACCAGAAGGTATTGTCAATCCTAAAGGTGCTAACAAAATGTGCAAGCTCCAGCGATCCATCTATGGACTGGTGCAAGCATCTCGGAGTTGGAATATACACTTTGATGAGTTGATCAAAGCATATAGTTTTATACAGACTTGCGGTGAAGCCTGTATTTACAAGAAAGTGAGTGGGAGCACTACAACATTTCTGATAAGTATATGTGAATGACATATTGCTGATCGAAAATAATGTAGAATTTTCTAGAAAGCATAAAGGAGTATTTGAAAGGAGTTTTTCAAAGAAAGACCTCGGTGAAGCTTCTTACATATTGAGCATCGAGATCTATAGAGATAGATCAAGATGCTTGATAAGTTTTTTCAATGAGTACATACCTTGACAAGATTTTGAAGTAGTTCAAAATGGAACAACCAAATAAAGAGTTCTTGCCTGTGTTACAAGGTGTGAAATTGAGTAAGACTCAAAGCCCGACCATGGCAGAAGATAGAAAGAGAATGAAAGTCATTCCCTATGCCTCAGCCATAGTTTCTATAAAGTATGCCATGTTGTGTACCAGATCTATTGTATACCCTACACTAAGTTTGGCATGGGAGTACAATGTGATCTAGGAGTAGATCACTGGACAACGGTCAAAATTATCCTTAGTGGAATAAGGATATGTTTCTTGATTATGGAGGTGACAAAAGGTTCGTCATAAAGGGTTACTCGATGCAAGTTTTGACACTGATCCAGATGACTCTAAGTCTCAATCTGGATACATATTGAAAGTGGGAGCAATTAGCTAGAGTAGCTCCGTGCAGAGCATTTTTGACATAGAAATTTGCAAAATACATACAGATCTGAATATGGCAGACCCGTTGACTAAACTTCTCTCACAAGCAAAACATGATCACACCTTAGTACTCTTGGGTGTTAATCACATGGCGATGTGAACTAAGATTACTGACTCTAGTAAACCCTTTGAGTGTTGGTCACATGGCGATGTGAACTATGGGTGTTAATCACATGGTGATGTGAACTATTGGTGTTAAGTCACATGGCGATGTGAACTAGATTATTGACTCTAGTGCAAGTAGGAGACTGAAGGAAATATGTCCTAGAGGCAATAATAAAGTTATTATTTATTTCCTTATTTCATGATAAATTTTTATTATTCATGCTAGAATTGTATTAACCAGAAACTTAGTACATGTGTGAATACATAGACAAACAGAGTGTCACTAGTATGCCTCTACTTGACTAGTTCGTTGAATCAAAGATGGTTAAGTTTCCTAGCCATAGACATGAGTTGTCATTTGATTAACGGGATCACATCATTAGAGAATGATGTGATTGACATGACCCATTCCGTTAGCTTAGCACACGATCGTTTAGTATGTTGATATTGCTTTCTTCATGACTTATACATGTTCCTATGACTACGAGATTATGCAACTCTCGTTTACCAGAGGAACACTTTGTGTGCTACCAAACGTCACAACGTAACTGGGTGATTATAAAGGTGCTCTACAGGTGTCTCCGAAGGTACTTGTTGGGTTGGCGTATTTCGAGATTAGGATTTGTCACTCCGATTATCGGAGAGGTATCTCTGGGCCCTCTCGGTAGTGCACATCACTTAAGCCCTGCAAGCATTGCAACTAATGAGTTAGTTGCGGGATGATGTATTACGGAACGAGTAAAGAGACTTGCCAGTAACGAGATTGAACTAGGTATTGAGATACCGACGATCGAATCTCGGGCAAGTAACATACCGATGACAAAGGGAACAACGTATGTTGTTATGTGGTTTGACCAATAAAGATCTTCGTAGAATATGTAGGAGCCAATATGAACATCCAGGTTCCGCTATTGGTTATTGACCGGAGATGTGTCTTGGTCATGTCTACATAGTTCTCGAACCCATAGGGTCCGCACGCTTAATGTTCGGTGACGATCGGTATTATGAGTTTATGTGTTTTGATGTACCGAAGGTAGTTCGGAGTCCCGGATGTGATCACAGACACGATGAGGAGTCTCGAAATGGTCAAGACGTAAAGATTGATATATTGGACGGCTATATTCGAACACCGGAAGTGTTCCGGGTGGTTTCGGAGAAAACTGGAGTGCCGGAGGGGTTACCGGAACCCCCCGAAGTATTGGGCCTTAGTGGGCCTGAGTGGAGAGAGAGGGCAGCAGCCCAGGAGGTGGCGCGCCCCCTCCCATGGGGAGTCCGAATTGGAATAGGGGAGGGGGCACGGCCCCTCTTTCCCTCTCCCTCTCCCTCTCTTTCCTTCCCCCTTCCCCCTTCCTAGTAGGACTAGGAAGGGATGAATCCTACACCTACTAGGGGGAGGATTCCTCCTCTCCTTGGGGCGCACCAAGGCCGGCCGGCCGCCCCCTTGCTCCTTTATATACGGGGGCGGGGGCACCCATAGATACACAAGTTGATTGTTCCAAGCCGTGTGCGGTGCCCCCCTCCACCATAATCCACCTCGGTCATATCGTAGCAGTGCTTACGCGAAGCCCCGCGTCAGTAGCATCATCATCATCGTCATCACGCCATCGTGCTGACAGAACTCTCCCTCGAAGCTCTGCTGGATCATGAGTTCGAGGGACGTCATCGAGCTGAACGTGTGCTGAACTCTGAGGTGCCGTGCGTTCGGTACTTGGATCGGTCGGATCGTGAAGACGTACGACTACATCAACCGCGTTGTCATAACGCTTCCACTTTCGGTCTACGAGGGTACGTGGACAACACTCTCCCCTCTCGTTGCTATGCATCACCATGATCTTGTGTGTGCATAGGAATTTTTTTTGAAATTACTACGTTCCCCAACACAACTAGATAAGAAGAGGAGAGCTGACATGCTTGTTCTACTTGGTGGATGTACACAATCTGGCTTCAACACGGGAAAACCTCCACAAAGATCATCATTGGATGCTGCGGCTAACCTGTCTGACCGCTGATCAACATCAAGACAGGGCGACACACTCACTGTTAGAAACAATGATGATAGGTTGCTCAGTTCTTCACGTGATCTATAGCTAGCTACTACTCGTGATCTTGATGGTGCTGCCCATTTGAAGCCACAAGATGATAGACAAGCTGAAGGATAGGAGAACCAGATAAAGGAGAAATCAGGCTCTCACCCAAACAACATGGAACTACCCAGCAATGATGTTGCTCAAGTCAATAGTGAGACACCAGAAGCCAACGAGGTAGCCACTGATGCGCCCCAAAGTGTTGAAGCCGTCTGTGTCGAGGACACAAACAAAAACCTACTGATGAAACAACAAGAAACATCGGATAACATTCTTTCCGATGTTGCCCTTTACGCAAAAGAGGTTGTTGCCCAGCTGCACAACCAGATTGATAAGTGCTTGAGTGGAGAGGTCTTGTTGCACGATAAGACCACCACAGCAGATGTCTCGAAAAGTGACATTCCTTTTGTTGATGAAGTCGAAAGAGTGCATGGTTCTTAGTAGTTTGATCAGCTTGTATCTCATAACGTTGCGGATTCAACTTTGTCATCAATCTAGACTAATGGTGATGTAGCTGCAAACAATTCACATAAAGTCCAGGAAACACGAGTATTGGAAAATAAAAGATACATGCTGACACACCCAATGCTATCGCTAACACAGAAGCAGACCACACACATTCGAAGCATGTCGATGGAATCCGAGGAGATGAACAATGTACTGAAAGCATCGGCAATGGCACTCCAGAACAGAGGAAAACACCTCAAGCCCATGCCAAAGAAGCTGACATAGTGGTAACCCCAAAGGCCAAGAATGTGTCACATGATAGTAGTTCGGATGTCGATAATGAAAATGAAGTTAACAGCGATGAGGTGCCACTATCCAAAATAAGTACGTTGAACCCAAAAAGCAGTAACACATCTCTTACCATTAGGAAAATACTAAATATATTATACATTTTATCCACAAATATGCAAGTACCCGGCTTTGAGTTTCATGAACTTACTGAATGCAAGATTGTGGGCTATCAAATCTGGAGCCAAACAATTGAGTTTGAAGCGCTTGTCAATTGGTGCCCTGTTCAGAACTAAGCAGCCCATACCTAATGGTCAAAGCTTCGTGAATCCAGACAATGTTGACCATACCGCATCAAGCGAAGCTTACAAAGATCATGTGACAAACTCGAAGCTTAGGAAGTCAAAAGAGGAAGGTGAGCTAGTTCTGTTGATACTGCTGAATCATCAACCAAGGTCAGTGATACGTCTCCAACGTATCTATAATTTTTTATTGTTCCATGTTGTTATATTATCATTCTTGGATGTTTTACAATCATTTTATGGCAACTTTGTATCATTTTTTGGGACTAACCTATTGACATAGTGCCCAGTGCCAGTTGTTATTTTTTGCTTGTTTTTTACTTCGTAGAATATCAGTACCAAACAGAGTCCAAATGCAGCGAAACTTTTTGGAGATTTTTCTTGACTAGAAGACTCCCAGTGGGCCAGAGAAGTACCAGAGGGGAGGCCCGAGGTGAGCACAAGACACCTGGGCATGCCAGTAGGCCCAGGCGCGCCCAGGTGGATTGTGCCCACCTCGGTGACCTCCCGCACCGCCTCTTCGCCCTATCAATTCCCAAACATTCCAGAAACCCTAGGGGAGTCGACGAAACACAATTCCAGCCGCGGCAAGTTCCAGAACCACATGATCCAATCTAGACACCATCACGGAGGGGTTCATCATCCTCATTGATGCCTCTCCAATGATGCGTGAGTAGTTCAACATAGACCTACGGGTCCGTAGTTAGTAGCTATGGCTTCTTCTATCTTTTTGATTCTCAATACAATGATCTCTTGGAGATCTATTTGATGTAACTCTTTTTGCGGTGTGTTTGTTGGGATCCGATGAAGATCGAGTTTATGATCAGTTTCTATCCATGAATATTATTTGAGTCTTCTTTTGCTCTCTTATATGCATGATTACTTATAGCCTCGTATTTCTTCTTTGAATCTTTGGTTAAGTTAGGCCAACTAGATCGATTTTTCTTGCCATTGGAAGAGGTGCTTTGTGATGGGTTCAATCTTATGGTGTTCTTTCCCATTGACAAAAGGGGCAGCAAGACACGCATGTCTCGTTGCTATTAAGGATAACAAGATGGGGGCTATTCCTACATGAATCGATCTCGTCTACATCATATCATCATTCTTATTGCATTACTCCATTTCTCCATGAACTTAATACACTAGATGCATGCTGGATAGCGGTCAATGTGTGGAGTAAGAGTAGTAGATGCATGTAGGAGTCGGTCTACTAATCTTGGGCGTGATGCCTATATAATGATCATTGCCTTGGATATCGTCGTGATTATTTGATCTTCTATCAATTGCCCAACAGTACTTTGTTTACCCACCGTGTGCTATTTCTTGAGAGAAGCCACTAGTGAAATCTACAAGCCCCGGGTCTATTTTCCCATCATATACTTTCAGATCTACATTTCTATTTGCCTTTTCTTTATTTGCATCTTTTATTTTCAGATCTATATTATCAAAAACCCAGAAATACCTCGTTGAATTTTATTTGTCGTTATTCTATTTGCATCAATCGAGCTATCACAAATATTTTCCCATCAACTTGCCAATTTCTAGCGCCGTTACCCGAGAGGGATTGACAATCCCTCTTACGCGTTGGGTTGAGAGTATTTTTTCGTTGTGTGCAGGTACTGTTTACATAGTGTTGCTTGTTTCTCCTACTGGATTGATACCTTGGTTTCATAACTGAGGGAAATACCTACCATAGCTGTACTGCATCATCCCTTCCTCTTTGGGGAAATACCGATGCAGTTTCAAGCGACATCAAAAGGAATTTCTGGCTCTGTTGCGGGGGAGACATCATCAACATCTATCAGATTCCTAATCACAAATCTCATCTCCTTGCAATTTATATTATTTGTCACTTTCCTCTTGTTTTCATCTCCCCCACTTCATAAAAATTTACCGTTTTATTCGCCCTCTTTTTGTTCGCGTTTTTCTCATTAGACATGTTTGCAATCTTGTTTGCGTAGTCACAATGACTCAAGAAAACACCAAGTTGTGTGATTTTTCAATACCAATAATAATGATTTTATTAGCACTCCGATTGCTCCTCCAACACTAGTGAGGAATCTTGTGATATTAATGCCGCTTTGTTGAATCTTGTTATGAAAGATCAATTTTCCGGTACTTCTAATGAGGATGTCGTATCCCATCTAAACACATTTGTAGAATTATTGTGTGATATGCAAAAGAAAAAAGATGTGGACAATGAGATTGTGAAGTTGAAATTATTTCCTTTCTCTTTGAGGGATCGTGCAAAACTTTGGTTTTCTTCTTTTCCTTGTAATAGTATAATTCTTGGGATAAGTGCAAAGATGCTTTTATTACTAAGTATTTTCCGCCCGCGAAAATTATTTCCCTTAGAACTCAAATCATGAATTTTAAGCAACTTGAGCATGAACATGTTGCACAATCTTGGAAAAAATTGAAATTGATGCTAAGAAATTGTCCTACACGTGGTTTAAATCTTTGGATGATCATACAAAAAAATTGTGCAGGATTGAACTTTGTTTCTAGAAATCTTTTAGATTCCGCCGCGGGTGGTACTTTTATGGAAATTACTTTGGGTGAAGCTACTAAATTTCTTGATAATATTATGGCAAATTATTCACAATGGCACACTGAAAGGGCACCTACTAGTAAAAAAGTTAATTCGGTTGAAGAAATTAGTACTTTGAGTGAAAAAGTTGATGCTCTTATGAAATTAGTTGCTAATAAAAGTGCTCCTACTGATTTTAATGATGTGCCTTTGTCTAATTTGTTTGAGCAAAATATTGATCCCGTAGATGTGAATTTTGTCTCATGAAACAATTTCAATAACAATGCTTATGGAGGTAATTTTAATCCTAGGCCTTTTCCTGAAAATTCCTCTAATAATTATGGTAATTCCTATGGTAATTCTTATTACAATAATAATAGGAACCCCTTTGATCTTGAGAATAATATTAAAGAATTTATCAATGCTAAAAAAAATCAGTACTACGATAGAAGAAAAGTTCAATAAGATTGATGATATGTCTAGAAGCATTGATAGAATTTCTCACAATGTAGAAAATATCAAGTTGAAATTTTTTGTACCCAAGGTTGATGAATCAATTAAAGCTTTATATGTTTCTATGGATGAAAGTAAGAAAATAACCTCTATGCTTAGAGGTAAAAGATTATTTTTAGAAAGGGCATTTTCTATTGATTGCTTTGATAAAAAAGATGAAGATCTTAAAGTGATTGGTGTTTCTTCTATTGATTCCTTGTTTAGTAAAATTAAAATTGATGAAGGGACTGAAGAAGAGTCAACTTTAGCTAGAAAGCGTCTCGATAATTCGGAGCGTGAAAATCTTGATGAAAAAATTGATAAAAGTGGGTTTGGAGAGGTCAAAACTTTAACTTGTGATGTGCCCACTCTTTTGGATTAAAAAGACTTTAATTATGATAAATGCTCTTTGATTGAATGTATTTCTTTGTTGCAATCCATGATAAATTCACCTCACGCCTATGAACAAAATAAAGCCTTTACTAAACATATCATAGATGCCATGATGAAAGCTTTAGAAGAAAAGTTGGAAATGGAGGTTTTGATTCCTAGAAAATTACATGATGAATGGGAATCCCACCATTAAATTCAAGATTAAAAATTATGAGTGTTTTGCTCTATGTGACTTGGGTGCTAGTGTTTTCACAATTCCGAATTCTTTATGTGATGTGCTTGGTCTTACCGATATTGAAGAATGTTCTCTTAATTTGTACTTGGCGGATTCCACTATTAAAAAGCCTTTGGGAAGAATTAATGATGCCCTTATTCTTGCAAATAGGAACTATGTGCCCATAGATTTTATTGTTCTTGATGTTGATTGCAATCCGTATTGTCCAATTATACTTGGTAAACCGTTTTTACGCACTATAAGTGTCGTGATTGATATGAAAGAAGGCAATATTAAATTTCAATTTCCACTAAGAAAGGGTATGGAACACTTCCCTAGAATAAGAATTAAGACACAATATGAATGAATCATGAGGGCATCCTATGGATCAAAAACTAAAGATGACAATACTTGAATCTATGCATTATGCCTAGCTAGGGGCATAAAACGATAGAGCTTGTTGGGAGGCAACCCAATGAATATAATTTATTTTTGCATTTTTATTTCTGTTCTTGAGTGTTTGCATAATTATGCCTCTGTTTTAATTGTGTTTTTATGTTTTAATTAGTTTTTGTGCCAAGTAAAGCCTTTGGGATCATGTTGGGTGATAGTTGATTTGATCTTATTGAAAAACAGAAACTTTTGCGCCCAGTAGCAGAATTTTAAAAATGACAGAAACGTGATTTTGATCTGAGTTTTTTACACAATATTGATATAAAAATTTCGTACGTTGTCCTAATTTTCCAGAAGTTTTTGAGTTACTGAAGTATACGAAGTTCCCTTATTACTACAGACTGTTCTGTTTTTGACAGATTCTGTTTTCGTTGCATTGTATGCTTATTTTGATGAATCTATGGATTGTATCGGGGGGCATAAGCCATGGTAAAGTTGGAATATATTAGATATAATGCAATAATAAAATATGAATGGGTTTTCTTTTTTTTTTGTGATGGAATATGAATGGATTTTCAACAGTACTTAGAGTAGTGATTTGCTTTCTTATACTAACGGATCTCACGATGATTTTGTTAAGTTTTGCGTGATTGAAGTTTTCAAGTTTTGGGTGAGATCACAATGGATGAAGGAATAAGGAGTGTCAAGAGCCTATGCTTGGGGATGCCCCATGGCAACCCAAGATAATATTCAAGGAGAACCAAGCAACTAAGCTTGGGGATGCCCCGGAAGGCATCCCCGCTTTCTTCTAACAACCATCGGTATTTTACTTGAAGCTATATTTTTATTCGTCACATATCATGAGTTTTTCTTGGAGCGTCTTGTATTATATGAGTCTTTGCCTTTTTTGCTTTTTAGTTTTTCACAAGTATCCTTGTTGGACACACCTATTTGAGAGAGCCAAAATAATGCTATGATTTGTTAGAATTGCTCCTTATGCTTCACTTAATTTTTTTGAGCTATGGAATTGCTCTAGTGCTTCACTTATATCTTTTTGAGCACGGTGTGCTTTAATATTTTTGGATAAATACTATCTTGCTTCACTTCGATTTATTTGTGAGTTAGTATGTTTTTGAAGAAATTCTCTCATGTCTCACTTATATTATTTTGAGAGACAAAACACTTTATGCTCATGTTTTTCACTTATATTTGTTTAAGCTTGTCAAAAGCAATTGCAACATATGAAAGTAGTCCCAAAGTGATAGATATTCAAGAGGGATATAATAAAAACTTTCATGAAGATCTTTGGACAAAATAAACTTGATTCTTTGTAATAGTTTTGAGATATAATGATAGTGATATGGGAGTCATGTTGGTGAGTAATTATGCTTTAGTAAGAACATTGGTGTTAAGGTTTGTGATCCCCTATGCAAGCACGAAACTCAATAGTTATGCAATGAAATTACATCCTACTTATGGTGCATTATTCGGTGTTAGTTATACTTAATGCTCGCTTATGTGATTTTTTGTTTCTTGGTTGGTTGCTTCTCAATCTTTTTGCTAGCCTCCACTTGTACTAAGTAGAAATACACTTGTGCATCCAAAATCCTTAAACCCAGTTTTGCCATATGAGTCCACCATACCTACCTATATGTGGTATTTCCATGCCATTCTAAGCAAATTTGTATTTGCCATCTCTAATTTTTAAAATGAATTCCTTTTTGTGTGCCCGTACCGCTCATGAAGCGGCAGGGGGTGGCCAATATTTTCCATGCCAGATGTGTTATTCTCAAGATGAGTGTTTATTCACTTGTCATTGCCCGAGAGTACGGCGGTAATAGGGATGCCCAGTCCTGAAATGAAAAAAGAAATTTAATTTATGTTGTTAAATTATAAAATCCTTGGAAAGTGTTGGTATGGAAGGCACCCGTGGATATGACTAGCCATGGATTGTGAAAGAATGGTGGAAAAGGGAATCAACTTTATTTTCTGTTTGGGAACCGCCTATGATATATCTAGCATGGAAAGTGTTGGGAATTACTCGAACTTTTTCATTAACGGGAAAAGTATGCCTCTAAAAAAATTATCTCTCAATTTAATCTTTGAGCTCTGGCACCTCTACAAATCCCTACTTCCCTATACGATGGGCCTATCTATTTTACTTTATGCTATTTTTATTTTTATTTGAGTCTCCATGTTCTCTTATAAAGCACCAACTAAGGGGCACTATGATCGTACTTGAGCATTGGATGTAGCTAATATGTGAGCATGTTTCATGAATGGATCAATTATTGAGCATGAAGGGCTAGGGATAACTTTATTTAGTGTTGATATTTTGAAAGACATGGTTGCTTGTTGATATGCTTGAGTACTGAAATCTTCATGTCAAAACTAGACTATTGCTTTGAACCATATAAAAGTCTAAATGTCCATGCTACAAAAGAAAAAAATATGCAATGAACATGTTAGGCAGCATTCCACATCAAAAATTCTGTTTTTATCATTTACCTACTCGAGGACGAGCAGGAATTAAGCTTGGGGATGCTGATACGTCTCCAACGAATCTATAATTTTTTATTTTTTAATGCTATTATATTATCATTCTTGGATGTTTTACAATCATTTTATAGTAACTTTATATCATTTTTTGGCACTAACCTATTGACATAGTGCCCAGTGCCAGTTGCTGTTTTTTGCTTGTGTTTTACTTCGTAGAATATTAGTACCAAACGGAGTCTAAACACAGCGAAAGTTTTTGGAGATTGTTTTCTGGACCAGAAAACGCCCAGTGGGCTATAGAAGTACCAGAGGGGAGGCCCAAGGTGAGCACAAGACACCTGGGCGCGCCAGGAGGCCTAGGCGCACCCAGGTGGGTTGTGCCCACCTCGGTGACCTCCCGCACCGCCTCTTCGCCCTATAAATTCCCAAATATTGCAGAAACCCTAGGGGAGTCGACGAAACACAATTCCAGCTGCCGCAAGTTCCAGAACCACGAGATCCAATCTAGACACCATCACAGAGGGGTTCATCATCCTCATGTATGCCTCGCCGATGATGCGTGAGTAGTTCACCATAGACCTACGGGTCCGTAGTTAGTAGCTAGATGACTTCTTCTCTCTTTTTGATTCTCAATACAATGGTCGCTTGGAGATCTATTTGATGTAACTCTTTTTGCCATGTGTTTGTTGGGATCCAATGAAGATCGAGTTTATAATTAGTTTCTATCCATGAATATTGTTTGAGTCTTCTTTTTATCTCTTATATGCATGATTACTTATAGCCTTGTATTTCTTCTTCGAAACTTTGGTTTAGTTAGGCCAACTAGATTGATTTTTCTTGCCATGGGAAGAGGTGCTTTGTGATGGGTTCGATCTTGCAGTGTTCTTTACCAGTGATAGAAAGGGCAGCAAGACACACATGTATCGTCGCTATTAAGGATAACAAGATGGGGCTATTCCTACATGAATATATCTCATCTACATCATGTCATCATTCTTATTGCATTACTCCGTTTCTCGATGAAATTAATACACTAGATGCATGTTGGATAGCGGTCGATGTGTGGAATAATAGTAGTAGATGCAGGCAGGAGTCGGTCTACTAATCTTGGACGTGATGCCTATAGAATAATCATTGCCTTGGATATCATCATAATTATTTGATCTTCTATCAATTGCCCAACAGTAATTCGTTTACCCACCGTGTGCTATTTCTTGAGAGAAGCCACTAGTGAAATCTACGGCCCCCAGGTCTATTTTCCCATCATATACTTTCAGATCTACATTGCTATTTGCCTTTTTTATTTATATGCACATTTTATGTTCAGATCTATATTATCAAAAACCCAAAAATACATGCAGTTACCCACATGCAACATAAGCCTTTCTCCGGAACAATGGAGCAAGATGACTAAAACGCCGTTCTCCGGAACAATGGAGCGAGCAACAGATTTGTTGGAAATCATACATACTGATGTATGTGGTACGATGAATATTGAGGCTCACGACGGGTATCGTTATTTTCTCACCTTCACAGATGATTTGAGTAGATATGGGTATATCTACTTAATGAAACATAAGTCCGAAACATTTGAAAAGTTCATATAATTTCAGAGTGAAGTGGAAAATCATCATAACAAGAAAATAAAATTTCTACGATCTGATCGTGGAGGAGAATATTTGAGTTACGAGTTTGGTCTTCATTTGAAACAATGCAGAATAGTTTCACAACTCATGCCACCCGGAACACCACAGCGTAATGGTGTGTCCGAACGTCGTAATCGTACTTTACTAGATATGGTGCGATCTATGATGTCTCTTACAGATTTACCGCTATCGTTTTGGGGTTATGCTTTAGAGACGGCTGCATTCACGTTAAATAGGGCATCATCTAAATCTGTTGAGATGACGCCTTATGAACTGTGGTTTGGCAAGAAACCAAAGTTGTCGTTTCTTAAAGTTTGGGGCTGCGATGGTTATGTGAAAAAGCTTCAACCTGATAATCTCGAACCCAAATCGGAGAAATGTGTCTTCATAGGATACCCAAAGGAGATTGTTGGGTACACCTTCTATCACAGATCCGAACGCAAGACATTTGTTGCTAAAAATGGATCCTTTCTAGAGAGGGAGTTTCTCTCGAAAGAAGTGAGTGGGAGGAAAGTAGAACTTGATGAGGTAACTGTACCTTCTCCCTTATTGGAGATTAGTTCATCACAGAAACCAGTTCCTGTGACACCTACACCAATTATTGAGGAAGCTAATGATGATGATCATGAAACTTCAGATCAAGTTACTACCGAACCTCGTAGGTCAACCAGAGTAAGATCCGCACCAGAGTGGTATGGTAATCCTGTTCTGGAAGTCATGTTACTTGACCACGACGAACCTACGAACTATGAGGAAGCGATGATGAGCCTAGATTCTGCAAAATGGCTTGAGGCCATGAAATCTGAGATGGGATCCATGTATGAGAACAAAGTGTGGACTTTGGTTGACTTGCCCGATGATCGGCAAGCCATAGAAAATAAATGGATTTTCAAGAAGAAGACTGACGCTGATGGTAATGTTACTATCTACGAAGCTCGACTTGTTGTGAAAGGTTTTTGACCAGTTCAAGGGGTTGACTACGAAGGGACTTTCTCACCCGCAGCGATGCTTAAGTCTGTCCGAATCATGTTAGCAATTGTCGCATTTTATGATTATGAAATTTGGCAAATGGATGTCAAAACTGCATTCCTGAATGGATTTCTGAAGAAGAGTTATATATGATGCAACCAGAAGGTTTTGTCGATCCAAAAGGTTCTAACAAAGTGTGCAAGCTCCAGGGATCCATTTATGGGCTGGTGCAAGCCTCTCGGAGTTGGAACAAACATTTTGATAGTGTGATCAAAGCATATGGTTTTATACAGACTTTTGGAGAAGCCTGTATTTACAAGAATGTGAGTGGGAGCTCTGTAGCATTTCTAATATTATATGTGGCTGACATATTGTTGATTGCAAATGATATAGAATTTCTGGATAGCATAAAAGGATACTTGAATAAAAGTTTTTCAATGAAAGACCTCGGTGAAGCTGCTTATATATTGGGCATCAAGATCTATAGAGATAGATCGAGACGCTTAATTGGACTTTCACAAAGCACATACCTTGATAAAGTTTTGAAGAAGTTCAAAATGGATCAAGCAAGGAAAGGGTTCTTGCCTGTTTTACAAGGTGTGAAGTTGAGTAAGACTCAATGCCCGACCACTGCAGAAGATAGAGAGAAAATGAAAAGTGTTCCCTATGCTTCAACCATAGGCTCTATCATGTATGCAATGTTGTGTACCAGACCTGATGTGTCCCTTGCTATTAGTTTAGCAGGGAGGTACCGAAGTAATCCAGGAGTGGATCACTGGACAGCGGTCAAGAACATACTGAAATACCTGAAAAGGACTAATGATATGTTTCTTGTTTATGGAGGTCACAAAGAGCTCGTCGTAAATGGTTACGTCGATGCAAGCTTTGACACTGATCTGGACGATTCTAAATCACAAACCGGATACGTGTTTATATTGAATGGTGGAGCTGCCAGTTGGAGCAGTTCTAAACAAAGCGTTGTGGTGGGATTTACGTGTGAAGCGGAGTACATAGCTGCTTCGGAAGCAACAAATGAAGTAGTCTGGATGAAGGAGTTCATATCCGATCTAGGTGTCATACCTAGTGCATCGGGTCCAATGAAAATCTTTTGTGACAATACTGGTGCAATTGCCTTGGCAAAGGAATCCAGATTTCACAAGAGAACCAAACACATCAGGAGACGCTTCAATTCCATCCGCGATCAAGTCCAGGTGGGAGACATAGAGATTGCAAGATACATACGGATCTGAATGTTGTAGACCCATTGACTAAGCCTCTCTCACGAGCAAAACATGATCAGCACCGAGGCTCCATGGGTGTTAGAATCATTACCGTGTAATCTAGATTATTGACTCTAGTGCAAGTGGGAGAGTGTCGGTGTCAAAACCGGCGGATATCGGGTAGGGGGTCCCGAACTTTGCGTCTAGGATCGATGGTAACAGGAGACGGGGGTCACAATGTTTACCCAGGTTTGGGCCCTCTCTATGGAGGTAATACCCTACTTCCTGCTTGATTGATCTTGATGAATATGAGTGTTACAAGAGTTGATCTACCACGAGATCGTAATGGCTAAACCCTAAAAGTCTAGCCTATGAGTATATGGTAATGAATCTGTCCTATCCGGACTATGCCCTCCGGTTTATATAGATACCAGAGAGATCTAGGGTTACATGGAGTCGGTTACATAGGAGGAAATCTTCATAATCGGTCGCCTAGCTTGCCTTCCACGCCAAGTAGAGTCCAATCCGGACACGGGTGTAATCTTCGGCCTTCATGTCTTCATAGCCTATCAGTCTGGCCCAACAGATAACAGGTTGGACGCCCGAGGACCCCTTAGTCCAGGACTCCCACAGTAGCCCCTGAACCTGGCTTCAATGACGAGGAGTCCGGCACGCAGATTATCTTCGGCATTGCAAGGCGGGTTCCCTTCTTCTGAACTCCAAGATAGTCTTCAGATGCGACGATGGTATCCGGACCTGTTACACACTATGCACGACCGCAGAGAGAATATATATATTTTACATGAGTCCCATCCACTGAAAACTTTCTGCAATGTGACGTTACGTCCGTTCGGTCATAATTTCAAACTATTTGTCCCATGTTTCAAGACGCGGTTGCTATTGGCACATCTTGTCGAACCAGAGATCGTGTCCCCTTATTGCGGGATTCTCATCAATGCGGGCATGGGTAACCCAACCGTGCCGTTTACACGACCCTTGGGAATAGGCGAATCTCATGGCGGGTGAGGAGGCGTTTAATATTTGTTGCCTTTATAAGGAGATAAGGATTCCCCCTTCCTCTTCTCACGCTTTCTCTCTGTCTCTGCCTCCCCAACCTTGAGCTCCAACGCCCAAGTTCCAATCTCCTTTCCACCCCAGCAACCATGTCCGGATCCGGTGGTCACGGCAAGTGGATGGTCTCCTCCGTCACGGAGGACATTACTGAGCTTCGGGCAGCCGGATATTTGGCGAAAGAGATCACCCACCGTCTGCCGGCCGAGGGACAGATCGTCCGCACACCGGAGCCCACAGAGAGGGTGGTATTCATCCCCTATTTCTTCCGCGGGCTAGGGTTTCCACTTCACCCCTTCGTCCGCGGGCTAATGTATTATTACAGGGTAGATTTCCATGATCTGTCCCCGAATTCCTTCCTCAACATTTCAGCGTTTATCATCGTATGCGAGGCCTTCCTCCGCATCCACCCCCACTTCGGACTGTGGCTCAAAGTCTTCAACATGAAGCCGAAGGTGGTAGATGGCCAGCACGCGGAGTGCGGAGGGGCAATGGTGAGTAAATTGTCCAATGTCTCTTGGACCAAAGGAACCTTTGTGGATACGGTAAAGGAATGGCAGAAGCAGTGGTTCTACGTCATAGAACCACGCGACACCTCCTGGGCCGCGGCTGCCGAATTCCGCTCCGGCGCTCCTATGCGACTCACATCCTGGGTCGAGAAGAGTCCGGACTAGTGTTCTCCTGATGAGCTGATAGCGCTGCAGACACGTGTTCAGAGCATGGTAACTGTCGGTGTCAAAACCGGCGGATCTCGGGTAGGGGGTCCCGATCTGTGCGTCAAGGCTGAAGGTAACAGGAAGCAAGGGACACAGATGTTTACCCAGGTTCGGGCCCTCTTGATGGAGGTAAAACCCTACTTCCTGCTTGATTAATATTGATGATATGGGTAGTACAAGAGTAGATCTACCACGAGATCGTGGAGGCTAAACCCTAAGAGCTAGCCTATGATGGTATGATTGTAATTGTGATCGGCCTTCTGAGGACCAACCTCTCCAGTTTATATAGGCACCGGAGAGGGCTAGGGTTTACATGGAGTCGGTTACAAGGAAGGAAATATAATATCCGGATCGCCAAGCTTGCCTTCCACGCCAAGGAAAGTCCCATCCGGACACGGGCCGAAGTCTTGAGTCTTGTATCTTCACGCTTCAATAGTCCAGACGTTGTATGCAGTCCGGCTGTCCGGATACCCCCTAATCCAGGACTCCCTCAGTAGCCCCTGAACCAGGCTTCAATGACGATGAGTCCGGTGCGCAGTCTTGTCTTCGGCATTGCAGGGCGGGTTCCTTCTCTGAATACTCCAAAGTGCCTATTACGACGAATAGTGTCCGGCCTCCAATCAATGTTCTGCTCCTCGGCTTCGGTGCCTCAGTAATGACCATCTCCACGTGTCGGGCGAATGCGAGGAGTCGAGGCATTTTTGCATTTGCCACCCTCGATCCTCCGGGCTAACCGTCTATTTGAAGGGACGGGAATTCTCAGATCCAAACCTCACTCTCCCTCCCAGAGCCAGCATCCAACAGAGCGCTCCGCGAAAAGCCATTCCAACATGGCCGGCCGTCGCAGCTCTTCTGCTTACCCTTCCCATTCCAAGTCGGGGGATTGGGGAGAGTGTTCAGTTCCTCATAGCCGTTTGATAAAGTTACAAACCAAAGGGTTTCTCCCACCGGCGTTCATGGTCCCCGTCCGAGCTGGAATAGCCACTTATGACGGAGGAGACCAAGCTGAGGGATCTCCTAACCCATCTCTGGAGGAGTGTATATGTCTGATCCCTCATTTGTTGAGGCGCGCCGGGTTCCTTATCCACCCGTTTATTTGCGGGCTCCTGGAGTTCTATGGCCTCCAGTTACATGACCTTACCCCTGCCTCTATTCTGCACATAGCGGGGTATGTTGCCCTTTGCGAGCTGTTTTTAGTCTGCGAACCACACTTCGGATTATGGAGGAAGTTGTTACGCCTCGTCCCTGTGGGGAGTCCCTATGTCAAGTGGGTGGGGCCGAAGTATGGCGCATTTCCGAGACCGGATACCTGTCCGGCACTCCGGAGAAGGCACCAGAAAACTGGCCTTCAGAGTGGTTCTATATAAACGACATCCCCCTTCCGGATCCAGTCTGGCCAGGTCTCCGCAAGTTCAGCAACACCCCGCCGAGAGCACGCCTAAGCTGGCGCCCCCGGGGCCCTCAAGAAGAGGACACAAGGGAAATATTCCTCCTGATGGACAGGATAAAGTTACTGGCCAAATCCGGACTGACAATAGTTGAGGTTATGGTGATATGCATAAGACGGGGAGTGCAGCCGCTCCAATATCGGGGGAAGCCCATGTAGAATTTCAACAGGGAAGATGACGCCACCCACTGCGGCTGTAAGGGTCCGGACTCCACTGCCGCTCTGGCAAGGATATTGTCTGACTTGTACAAAGGGGAAGAGGAGGAATTCCTTCGCATAAAAACGCGGGACGGATTCTCCATGTACAACCCACCAGCATGGGTAAGTTGCCATTCTTTTTCCCTGGTTTACTTACTTTAGCGTTCTCTTGCTAAGATTACTTGCATCAATGCTTCTGGGCAGGAACTAAGGAGGGCCGTAGAATGAATCTTCAGCCCACCCCCGCAACCAGAGGACCCTGGAAGGGCCCTAGATCCAGGACTTAAAGTGGATCCGGATATCACTGTGGAGCTTGTCAACGGGGTGTTTTATCAGGCGAGCTGGGATGGCGCCCTAGTGGCCATTACGGCCGACTACCCTAGACTGCTCCCCGCTTCGTGTGTAAGCTGAACTGGAAAGCCCTATCCTTCAAAGAGGACTTCCCCCAGGTGTTATAATTTACCTTTGAGGCGTCGTTCTATTTGCAGAAACGACAACCGGAGCGAGGGGCCGAACCCCTAGGGACTCGTCAACCACGGGCGTCCGGATCGGGCAGGCTCAAGAGGAAGGCGGTGAGGGTTGACACACCGCTACAGAGGTAAAGCAATGACCTGTCCTGTAATTATAGAATTTAAAATATGACAGTGCCCTTTGTATGCGGCGGAAGAGGAATAACGGACTATATCCGCGACCCTACCAATCACGCCTCCACCAGTGAGTTCGAATCCGGCTTGAGGCGGAGGCGGACACGGGCCAGCACCGCATAGCTCTCCAATAGAGAGTGCGGATATGCTCTCAGCCACGAATTCCGAAGTAGAGAGCGCCATGAATCACAGGCGCCGACGGGCCGTACTTCGGAACAACATCTTTTCGAAGAGGCATTTAATGCCTTCAATTCGGGAGACGCATACATCCGAGCTGCTCAAGGTGGGCTTACCCGAGCGACAGACCAATATACCAAAGATATACGAGTAAGAAAATTTGATAAGCATGTGTAGCAGTAGCCCCCGAGACTTGAAACAGTTGAAACAACAGTTTTAAGGATCAATTTATGTACAGGTCCTTGTAGAGAAGAACGAGCAATTGTCTTGGGAGCTGGAGGATGCAAGGCGAGGCGAGGGCATGATTGCCAAATTAGAGGAGCCCCAAAGGCCCTCATCTGGTAACAATTGTCACAATTGCACGGGGATGCACCAATTAGTGAATGGTTGATGTGACAAGTCTAACAGAAAATTCTGCAGTCAATCCCGGGGTGAATCCGGAGAGCGTAGGAGAGGATGTATCGCATATCAGAAAGCAACTAGAGGCTGGCGAGCGCATTCTTACGCGAGTTAGGCGGGAGAAGAACAATCTTCAAGATGCCAAAGTCCAGCTGGACGTGGAGTTAAAAGATCTCCGTGCTCGGTGGCGAGACTCCATGAAGGAGAACAAGAGGCTTCGACGCGGCATTTCTGATAAGTGCCTAGGCGAAGCTGTTATGCGATTCGGCAAGGAATCATATTGAAAGAATTTTTCTTGCGAGGAATGTTAGCGGGTGCATACGAGGAGGGATGCCCTAATCTGCAAAAGATTTGCTGCAAGACCTTCGCTTGTTGCCGAAAGCGGGCTCGGCAAGTGATGCAGGGTGTTGCTCAGGCTTTATGGCCATCAAGCCTATTGCCGAATGGCATGGGCGAACTTGCGGACCCGCTTCAAGGAGACCGGCGGCGCTTCCGTCTATGGAAGATATCAGCATGCCGGCAAGGAGCAAGAGAAGCCTGGGCAATGGTGAAGACGCGCTACACCAAGCTGGACCCGAACCATATGGCCAAAGTGGGACCGGCGGGGCCCGATGGGCAAGAAATTCCCGTTAGTCTAGTGTATGACCAGGTAGTGTTAGCCGCTAAGTATTCTCAACAGGACTGTAATCTAGATAGCCTATTGGACGGTATAGAAGAGGAATGTAATCAGTCCAAATGACCGTGTAATTTAATGGGCATGATTAGCCCCTAGCCGGATTAAAATCATTTGTCATGGCGGACCTTTTCGCTTCAGCCCCGGTCCTATAGTCCGGGTGTGTCCGAATACCCTTCGATTATACAAAACCAGGGTGTGCGTGGAAACAAGGCGTAGGGTCATAAGTGCTTGAGCAGACAAGTACCCAACTAGTTATGTTATATTACATGGATAGTAAGAAACATCTTCGAGAGAGAATAGTTCCGTTAGAGGTTCCTTTCCACAGGTGCGCATGCGACGATGCACATGTCGAATTGCGAACAATGGCGCATGATACAAGACTTACGAGGATTTATGTTATGATAAGCGAATACATCTTTTGTTCACCGACGAATATTCTCTTAAGGAAGCTAGCTTTCGGCTTCACCCGATCTGAGGTACACATCCGGCTGAACCGGCGGTAACAATCGCAGAGAGGTGCTCCCCTTATGCCCTAGCGAATTAATGGGAATGTAGGGCATAAACACAAGAGCCGAGCAACCCACTTGGCAACATCTTAAGTCATATCGATGCATATAATGGTGAAGAAAAGGCACATATGGGAAAAGAATGCATATCGACGGCGAAAGCCATGTGAGTAATCATTTTTAGCTTCCGTATAGGAAGCCCCCAGGTATTGCTTACACACTTAGTGTGGCCAGAGTGATCAGGAAATCCGCACTATATTGAATACTTTGTGTGAAGGGAGAAAAAGGTCGAGAAAGGAATAGGGGATGGGGCATAATTAAAGGGTGGGGTTAGGAGACGAACATTGTGTTCGGCGCTAGGCGTAGAATCTCCGTAGTCTTGCCGCGTTCCATGGGTTCGGCTCGAGTCTGTTATCGGATGCATTACGTAAGCGGTACGCTCCTCCGGTGAGAACTTTGTCAATGACGAAGGGACCCTCCCACTTGGGTTTGAGTTCGTCCTTCTTCTTCTCCGGTAGTCGTAGAACGAGCTCGCCAATATTGTAAGTTTTGGCCCGCACTTCTCTGCTTTGGTATCGTCGAGCTTGCTGCTGATAGAATGCGTAACGGGCTTTTGCGACATCGCGCTCCTCCTCCAGGGCATCCAAATTATCCTGCCGATCTAACTCGGCTTCTCTCTCTTCGTACATGCGTACGCGTGGCGAATCATGTATTATGTCGCAAGGTAATACTGCTTCCGCTCCGTACACCATAAAAATGGTGTATATCCGGTGGTGCAATTTGGCATGGTCCGTAGCCCCCAGAGTACGGAGTCGAGCTCCTCCACCCAGTGCGTATCCGATTCTGTCAAGGATCGCACTAGTCTGGGTTTGATGCCACTCATAATGAGACCATTTGCCCGTTCTACCTGGTCGTTTGTTTGGGGATGGTAAACGGAAGCGTAATCGAGCTTGATGCCCATTTTTGTGCACCAAGTTTTCACTTCGTCGGCTGTGAAATTTGAGCCATTATCAGTGATGATGCTATGGGGGACACCATATCGGTGTACGACCCCGGATATGAAGTCTATAACTGGTCCGGATTCAGCCGTTTTAACTGGTTTAGCTTCTATCCATTTGGTGAATTTGTCCACCATGACCAGCAAGTATTTCTTCTTATGGCTTCCCCCTTTAAGAGGTCCGACCATATCCAGCCCCCAGACCGCAAAGGGCCAAATTATGGGGATTGTTTGGAGAGCGGTAGGGGGCATATGACTTTGATTGGCAAAGAGCTGGCAACCGACGCAGTGTTGGACATGGTCTTGTGCGTTTGCTCGGGACGTCGTCCAATAGAAGCCTGTACGGAAGGCCTTGCTGACTAATGCCCGAGCCGCGGCGTGGTGCCCACCCAGGCCGGCATGGATTTCAGCCAAGAGCTGCCGCCCTTCCTCTTCGGAGATGCATCTTTGTAGTACTCCGGTAGCGCTTTTCTTGTAGAGTTCCCCTTCGTAGACTTTGTAAGCTTTAGAACGCCGGACAATGCAGCGTGCTTCATTTTGGTCTTCGGGGAGCTCCTGCCTATTTAGGTAGGCCAAGAAGGGCTCGGTCCACGGGGCGATTACAGCCATGATTTCATGGGCCGAGGACGTTATTTCGGGGTTAGAACCTCCGATTATGTCGATGGTTCGAATGCAGGGGATGTGTTGGATCCGTGCTAGTATTGCCGGATTCCCCTTCCCATACTACAGATGGCGAACAGCCGTTCAAGAATATTTTAGGTGGGACGGTCGTTTAGCACCGATCGGCGAGGACATCTGCCGCTTGATTGTTTTCTCGAGCCACATGGTGGAATTCGAGCCCCTCGAACCGAGCTGACAGTTTGAGGACAGCATTACGGTAGGCCGCCATTTTCGGGTCCTTGGCATCAAAATCTCCGTTTATCTGTAATATGTGAGGTTTGAGTCCCCGCGCACTTCCAGGCGTTGAATGCCCATAGAGACTGCCATCATGCCCATAGAGACTGCCATCCGAAGACCATGCAACAGAGCCTCGTATTCGGATGCATTGTTGGAGTCTTTGTATAATATTTGAGGATGTACTGGACCGTGTCTCCGGTGGGAGACGTCAGGACTACACCCGCTCCCAATCCGGCCAGCATTTTAGAGCCGTCGAAGTGCATGATCCAGTTTGAGTATGTGCCGTACTCTTTAGGGAGTTAAACTACATCCATCATCGGCGAAGTCAGCCAACACTTGCGACTTGATGGCCCGCCGTGGTTTATACGTTGTGTCGAACAGAAGGAGCTCAATAGCCCATTTGGCAATCCGGCCCGTAGCATCGCGGTTATTTATTATTTCATTGAGTGGTACTTCGGAGGCCACCATAATCGAACACTCTTGAAAGTAGTGTCGTAGCTTCCGGGATGCCATGAACACCGCGTATGCTATTTTTGGCAGTGTGGGTATCGGGATTTGCATGGGGTTAGGACCATGGACACGTAGTAGACCGGCTTCTGGAGCGGGTATTTGTATCCGTCGGCATCCGTCGGCCTCTTGTTCAACGACGAGTACTGCGCTTATGACTTGATGCGTTGCAGCTATGTACAACAACATAGGTTAAATCGATATTGGTATTGTTAATATTGGATTCTGTCCAATAAGTTCTTTATTTAAATCCGTCCGCCGCGGCTGCATCCGTCCATCTGAAGTGTTGATGCGCCGAAGAAGGCGATAAAGTGGTAGTGCCTTTTCTCCTAACACGGAGATAAAGCGGTGAGCAGCCACACATCCGGCTAGTTTTTGGATGTGCTTGAGGTCTTTTGGTATAGCCAAGCGTGTGTGAGCTCGGATCTTTGCGGATTCGCTTCAATTCCTCTGTTGGAAGCGATGAAGCCGAGTAGCTTCCCGAGGGACGCCGAAACGCATTTTCGGTTCAGCTTGATGTCGTATGTCCGAGATTGTCGAATGTAAGCCTCAAGTCGTCTATTAGGGTTTCGGCGTGTCTTGTTTTTATGACCACATCGCCCACGTATGCCTCCACTTTTGCCGATTTGCTTTTCGGGCATGTTTAAATCATGCGTTGGTAGGTTGCACCGGCTTTCTTGAGCCGAAAGGCATAGTGTTGAAGCGAAAGGGCCATATGGCGTTATGAAAGCTGTTGCGGCTTGGTGGACTCTGCCATCTTTATTTGATGGTATCGAATATCGTCGAGGAAACACAGTGAGTCATGTCCAGCTGTGGCATC